>CM068829.1:78116342-78801342 GCA_028554795.2 Sinohyriopsis cumingii | reverse complement strand
AAAATTTATTTAACTTTGAGTAAATGCACATAACCAAAATGACCGGTATGGCTTTCACTATAATCAGCAGCAGTAAACGGTGGAATGATAAACACTGATGAGGTAGGTAATGACAAATATAAGAAGCCAGTTGAAACAGTAGTATTCAAAAACAAACTGTTTCAGGTTTACTTTTAAGCTAATTATAATCTTTGGATACATTAGAAAGACAGAAAGAAAGAAATACCGCCAGAGGAACAAACTTAAATCACTGAAGGATAAAACCACGAAAACATAATTATATGTATAAATCGAAAAAGAAAACAAAAATGATGTTCCCTATGAGCTGATTTACTATCCTGTGTGTGTGTGTGTGTGTGTGTGTGTGATTTTTTATTTTTAACGTAGCTTTAACAATTTTCCAGTCATATCGTTACGATGTCTGCAGTGTGGCAGTTTATAGCGATGACTAACACTGGGGCATCATGCCGCAGACATATAGCATGATGTCCCAACCAGTCACATAATCCTGACAACAGGCCGACCAGTCCTAACACTAACCTCTTAATGCTGAGCGTCAAGCGAAGCAGTGCTATTTTTATCAGTCTTTGGTATGATCTGAGCGGGGTTCAAACCCGCGACCTCCCGCATCTGAGGCGGACGATCTAACCACTTAGGCCGCTGGAGAGGTCGATTTAGTCGTAGTTGGAAGCAGCCATGCACTTTATGTGTTAAATGTTTTTTAAACAGTTTCTTCTGTCAAAAAATAAAACATGTTCTCTATTGCACTTGCAGATTGTGGGGACATTTTGAAGATACAGAAATATGGCAAAATTTGCTTTTTTGACGAACAAACGCTCATTTACTTCAGAAAAAATTAAATATTTATTTCACAGTGTGGACACAATACCATGTGTATAGATGTTACAGTGGACATATAGTTACGGTGGTATATGTCATATTTATTTTATTTTTTGCGTTCAATGTAGCAGAAATGTAAGTTTCGATGCGGTTATGATTTGATCCTTGTGGAAATCCAAGGTACCAATGAACGCTGACGGACTTAAATTGTATTGTTTTTCACATGGTCCACTTGTGGAAACCAAAATGATATTTTAGTAAAAGGTTATTCACCTTATCTTTATATTATGCAAAAATTGTAAATTTGGTTGCCGCATGCAGATCACCTAGATTTAAAAAAAAATAGCCCCAAGTGGATATTTTAAAGCAAATGTGACGTCATGAGCTCATGCCTATGACGTCATATTAATTTTTAAAAATAAAGTGCAATTTTAAGTTTTTCAAATGTTGATACATTTTTCTCATGGTATTATCTTACCAACAGCGTTTCTGAAATATTTTGAATTTTGGGGCCATAATGAAGCCTTATAGTACTTGTCCCTTTCCTAATATCTACTGAAAAACGTAGATATCCTCTATACATTGTTACAATGAAAACAAAGCTTACTCTCGAATAGTGATATATGTGTTTAAAAAAATTATCTAATGATTGTTATTACTGGAAATGTCATCCAAACAAAATTAAAGTTGGAATGTGCAAGAAAATTAAGAAAATATCGAAAAGAATCTTAGTCTTATGAAAGAATTTGAAAGTCAAATATATCCGACCTTGCCAATATTTCTCGAAAAGATGAAGAGGGACCCGAATTTATTTCACACCCAACTCTTTAAAAGGGTGTGTGACTTAAACAATGTAAAAGAAATCTCAATAAAATTAAATTGAAAATATTTTGGTTGGTTGGTTAGTTATAAATTTTACGGCGTAGTAGCACTGTAGGGCTATACAAGGCCAACATTCAGTAGTATGGATTCTTGAGACTAAACCTCTCAAAATGAAATGAATTTACGAATGCTCTCTCTCTCTCTCGATGTGATCAATGTGATCTAAGACACGTATATTTGTTTATCTATTCGACACGAATTCCAAGATTTCGTAAAGTCGTAAATACGTACTGTGATATTTCAAATAAATAAATAAATACCAAGTTTAAGTTATCAAATTATATCTACATGATATTAGACATCGATATATTTCTAATTATTTACCTCATACAAGACCAACTATTGCCCATTTGTATAACTCATAGGAAATACACGTATCTTTGCTTAATTTTTATTTTCAATCCTCGCCAAATGTGTTGATTAGATTGAGTTCCGTTTTTTATCTGACCTGATACTTTCGCCCTTTTGTACAATAAAATCAGTAATTTATTTTGTGTACCCAACAAGCTTATTTTCATGAACCATATAGCCATCATTGTACTGTCGTGCCGGTAAACTATACTACCTGTTATATAGATATACGCTATATAATGATCGGTGGACATTACAGTCTATGGGTGGGAGAAACATTCAGTGTGTTGTATGCTGTATGATGAATGATGACGCTGGTTATTGGTTCATCACAACTAAATAAATTATGCAGCGTGATGAATGACAAAATTTGCAGTGCTGTAAATGTTGGAATTGTTTGTAAGTCCGAGAATTTGTGTAGGAAATCTGTTTCGAACATGCTATCATAACGGATGATTTTAAGGATATCATATATAACCATAAAGTAGTTGGCTATCGTTCATGTACTTCACAGATTCACGGTTGAGTTTAGTCGGTAAATGATATCCTTTTAATCACAAATTTCGAGACTGGAGACTGGAAAGTGTACACAAGTATAAAAAGGTTGATATTTAAGTATTCCCATAAATGTCACTAGAATATCTTTCACTTATATTTTTGTTTTGTTCCGAATGGTTAGAAAACGTACTTAACATATAGGCAATTGCAGATTCAAAAAAATTAAAACCAAGTAAAATACAAATGTTTTTGTTGTTTAAAACAGTTATGACTGAAAGCAGGATAAAGTTTACAATCACAGAAACACACATTAAGTTTTAAATAAAGATTTTACAACTGACTTTTAACATCGTTTAGTTTTAAATTCATGGATAAAATGAAAACTCTTTAACCGATTTATAAAATAAATTAACGCAGGATTTTGTAATGGAAACGAATACACTGAGGTTTAATTTTTTTAAAATCAACTTACTATTATTCTTTCTTTTTGTCTTTCTTTTGCTGTTTTGTTGTTTTTCCATAAAGTAAACGAATCGTCCCCCCCCCCCAAAAAAAAGTCCCAGTATATACTTAACAAGTATTTAAATTAAGTATATTTCAATAAAGTAGTCTATTTCTTTTATTTTGGTGTCATTTGTGTACTTTTACGAGTTTAGATAAAAGAATTACACAATTTGCCGTCAGCACTGCGCATTCAGCCGGCGAGGCTTTTCAGAATCTAAATTAAATAAGGTAGGTTTATCTGACCGCATCAAAGGTTGTAATGAGTAAATCAATCAATAAATCAACTTACCTGCTACGAATAATAACAAACAAAGAAGATCTTGACGAAGAAGAGAAGTCATTATAACCGAAGAACCTTGGCTCCCACAGTCAGTTCTTTCACCCTTCTAGCCTTTATATGTAGCTTTGTAATCGACTTAATCTCCCCGAGGCTGCAGCACTTGCTAAAACCACGTGGTTCACTCGTGTAAACTGTCACCTTGTTTGAAATGCCTTGACATATGTGCATAATCTAATGCAGTCAGTGGATGGAATTTTCAATTTTTCAGCGGCGACTTCATCCTCCTCACCGATACCTAGAAGAGAATACGTTTGTCTTTGATTTTAAATATACTTTTTTTAACGTCTGGGGCAATGAATCTTTGTATTAAGGGTAAAAAAAAGTTTGAAACTTTTGCTATCACTCATGACCCACTCGTGGTCGACGAAGATTGGCTGCAGTTGATGTAGCGCAGTTCAATAAACAAAAATCTTTTAATACATTTCGACAATCATCGCCAATGGAATACAACAGGTGGGACAGAAAAACGTATCTTTTCATTAGGTAATTTTGCTTGTGTTGCTCTGTGTCGTTATGTCGACATTGTGTAGGGAAACTAGGTGAGGGGTGGGGTGCCTTGGGAGGGTAAATTATATCGGAGTGATGGAAAGAAGATATTTCACGTAGGTTCGTCGAGAAAGCTCCGTTTTTTAATTTTTTTTTTTTTGTCACGATCGATTCTAAGGCGCATGACTCGAGAATACCAAAAAGCCAAGGGTTCAAGTGGAGAAAAAACGAAGACTAAAGAACCTACTTGGGACGAAGCAGTGATCTTCAACACAGTCTGATTAAAATTGATACCTGCTTATAGTAAGTGGATCAGAGATCTCGATTTTTAATCGGGCTGCGTTTCAGCTAAATCATTAACGGCAGAATGATAACACATGTAGCCAACCAGATCAAGTTTGTGAATTTTAAATCAGGTGACTTTCTTAATTTAAACGGATAGGACACGTTTTTTTTTTTTATTTTTTTTTTTCGTTTTTTCTTACAGTAAATACTTGTTTAAACGGAAAGGAAACTGTTTTTACAGTAATCAATTGTCCTAATTTACACGGATAGTACACGTCATTTGTTATTACAGTAAATACGTGTCCTAGTTTAAACGGATAGGACACGTTATTTGTTCTTACAGGAAATTCTTGTCCTAATTTTAATGGATATGACACGTTCTTTGTTCTCATAGTAGATACTTGTCCAAATAAGCCGTTATGATATTTCTGCATATATTTTTATATCGTCTTTCTGCTCTTAAATTATTTTAGTACCAACACGGCTCTACATCAAAGTTTTATATGAAGGCTATTAATCACTTATATCAATGACGTCACTTGACTGTTTATAATAAAATTCGAACGATCTTAAGTCACGTATCTTAGTTTATTATTACTTTTTCAGACCGCTTGCTTTAGGAAATAAACACCTTCGCGTTAATCTATCTATATTTCGCTCCACATCTACACCAAGAAATATAATCATGAAATATTTACATGGATGCAATAAATCAATATTTTATCCTTACATGAGATTTAGACACCTTAAGGCGGATTTAAAGCCTGCATTAAAACGAAAAAAAAGCAACTCTAATCAAAGAAATCCACAGACTGACAGACCGACATACAGAAAATCCTCGCTCTAGATACCTCTGTCTCGGGGGAGGGGTTAAAGAAGTTGCCATTACATACAGAAAACAGAAACACCAAGACTCAAGGGAGCTTTCTTCTAAATGAAAACTGAAATGATAGAAACATACTGCACTTCATGCTTAACTACTTAACTACCAAACAAAAACTCACACTGGACACGCTTGATCTCCGTTTAAACTCGCAGTGGCTTACATCAATGCTGACAATTTGCTCTGGGCAAGTTTTAGAAATATTTTGGAGCTCTGTTAAAAAGAAAATTTACAAAATTGGCGCCAATGGAAGTGATTGGCTATAAATCCAATCTCACAAAAGCCAATCAGTACCTGTGCTTGTCCAAAGTAAATTTAGTAGGGCAATTGAAACAACTCGTCTGTTTCTTTTTATGTTTTCTGGATCATTTCCGTCAATTGTTTTTTTAAACCATACTTTAGTCATCTTATGAATGGAGTAACAAATTAGTCTTACACGGAGATTCGTAAATTCATTACAATTTACAATTGTTGTCGAAAAAGTACAGTGTCTAACGACATTGCTTTAAGAAATAAAACTGTAGTCTGCGCCAAAAGCTCTTGGTTGAAGTAAAAGCTACTGAAATAAAATGCAAAAAGAGGATGAAAGAAAGAAAGAGTCATACACGCGGACTGTATCCATTGCAATAATTTCAAAGCAACACAAACATAATTCAGATGCAGAATCTGTGATTTCGTCAGACTGAACGAAAGGAAGGATAAAGGACTGTGGAAGACGTAATTTGACGTATAAACACAACGAGAAGATGGAGAAGAGTTTCCCGTAACACTGTATCCCGCTTTTTGTTTTCTTTCGGAATTTTGAATTTGCACAAACAATTAACAGTGGCTTGTACACAAATTTTAATACCGAGTTGTTGCCGCTGCCAAAGACAACAAGAACGAGATCAGGCTCGCTGTATCGCGCATTTTTCTCAGAAACAGCGAAATAAACGAAATTGGAATAATCAGAGTAAAGTTTCAAATTGTATTATAATTCCATTAACTCTCCATCAGTTCATAGCTTAACAATTTAGAAACTGCCAAAAAGTTTAACAGTGATAGTGTTTACGTTCGATTTATTTCTAACCTGATTTAAGTGAAATAATTTTTTTTAAAAATTATAAATAAACGAACTGTAAACGAGAAGCTCTTAACGGTTTGTTCCATACTGGATGCTAGTGTGATTTTGAAAGAAAGGATTGGTAAATGTTCTAGTTTTCTGATTCCGATACTCGTTCCTCTGGTTAGATTAGATATTTGGAGAGAAATACTGTCTTCGCACATGCGAGGTCTGGCTTCGTCAACAACAAACATCATTTAATACCAATCCCACGATTAGCCGAGAGTTTGTAACATAAATAGGCCGAAAATGAAATACGTAGTAAGTACATAAAATAGCATTTCCTTAGTATGTATCCGATAGTACCTTGAAATATCGTTAACCTTGTAAAGTGATAAATAAAGGAGATGGGAGATAGAAAGAAAAACAAAACTATATGCGGAATCATAATCGATTATTGTTATATTGGCGTTCATATGGTGTATCGTGACAAGAAGTAAATGGTTAACCTCGTAAAATATAAAGAAAGTTTTAGATGTAAACTGTTGCGCAAGCACCGAGTTGCATATTCATTAGGCCTGAGAGAGAGAGAGAGAGAGAGAGAGAGAGAGAGAGAGAGAGAGAGAGAGGAGAGAGAGAGAATCACATTACCTTTTATAACTCCCGTGTTTTCACAACTCGAGAACTTATGTACATCCAAACGCACGTTTAACTTGTTTACGTGCAAGATGTTTCACTCCAGTTTTAATGATAGCATGAGTTCCCCTTCCAATTGGGCAATGACCTGGATCCAGCTGTACGTTATTCACGTCTGTGAAAAGTGAGAATTCTACTATGGAATTCGTACCCTTTGGATGGCGAAGCGCCTCGTTATGCAGAATTAAATTGGTCTAATGACCAGATCCTACCTGTCTAAGCAATCTGTCAGTTAACTCTTCCCTCCTTAATCACGTTGAAAAGTTTTGGAACAAAAATGATCATGAACGGATTACGGCAGGAGAAGGGCTGTTCGTTCCTACCGTTTACGTGATTATTTCATTATTGAAAGGCAACGGTGAAATGTTCAGAGGAGAGAGTTGATCGTTCACTGGTTTTGCAAAACGAATACCAAATATTTCAAACATAAACTTTACGTGATTCCGCTCACAAGGTTAAAAATTTGCACACAACAATGCCTCAAGTCATTTTATATAAGGTTGAGAAAAATGAGAATAATTAGCTTATTATCAAACAGCATCAATGGTAGTAAGCCAATTTTATTCAAAATATCCTGCATGATTATGTGAAAAAGATGAAAAAGTATTATGCAAATTTTCAAAATTCACGTTTGGATTCCAATCCAGAGTTTTACATGTTTGTGCAGGGTGAAAAAAAAAATACGGAAAAGATATTCACCTGATTGACCCAACTGGTAATCCTTATTATAAAACATAAATGTGTATATCCCATGGGACATAAAGAGCCTTCCAGTTTTTCTTTATTTTGAAATTTGAATGATTGGTTTGATTAGGATTTAACAGTGGATAGCGAGGCCCCGAGTGGCCGAGTTGTCTAAAGCGCTTTCCGTTACGGATCACTGCCATCTCACCTCTGTCTGCGTGTTTTGAGTCTCGGATTCGGCCAATGTGGGTGTGTGAGAAAGCTTGCCAGTAGCTTCTCGTGGGTCGTTGGTTCTTTCTGGGGTTTTCCCGGGTTCTTCCTCCACCATTAATACTGGCTGCCATGTATAGCCTATCGTGTGCTGAAAAATGGCGTTAAACCCAACAACAACAACAACAACAGTGCATAGCTAAGTCCTTCTAATGTGCATATCATAGACGGTTGTTAGCCCCACACGAGCGTTTACACTTCTTGAATACCAGAAGTAAATTTTCAAACAACGAGCCGATAAATTGTTATATTTTATTTTATATTTCTTCACTTGATATACGCACTTTCAAACAATAGTAATGCCAACACAGTTTGCCCCCCCCCCCATGCCTACAATAAAAATACCACACACACACACACACACACACACACACACACACACACATGTAATTAAAAAAAAAGATTAATTGAAATGACTTGCTTTCATGTCGCGTGTCCTTTAGTTACGGGAGGTTATGGCTTGTCTGTTATATCTAAACGCAGTGGCGGCACTAGAGTTCAATGCGCTCGAGGGCAATGTTCTTTAATGGCGCCATTACTTTACTACGGGGGGCCCCGAGTGGCCGAATGGTCTAAAGCACTCTCCGTTACGGATCACTGCCATCTCACCTCTGTCTGTGTGGGTTCGATTCTCGAATTCAGCAAATGTGGGTATATGAGAAAGCTTGCCAGTAGCTTCTCGTGGGTCGGTGGTTCTTTCTGGGGTTTTCCCTCCACCATTAATACTGGCCGCCATGTATAGCCAGCCTATCGTGTGCTGAAAAATGGCGTTAAACCCTAAAGCAGCAACAACAACTTTACTACAGAAAACAGATTTTATGTAAGCCCCCCCCCCCCCAAGTTTTGTGAAGAATTGCCCCCGTTACACTCAGGCGAAGGCAAAATGCTTTAAACATATCAGCTGCAAAAAAGGTATTGACTGAGACCACTTCGCCTGACGCACGGGGGGTGGGGTGGGCTGGGGGGTAATTGTCCCTCTCAAACCCAATTCCTGCCATGTTTAAATTTCGCTGTGTGTACCATCGATGACTAGCAAAGAAATTATCAGCTTTATTGCTTTGTCCAATAAAAACACCAAACCATGTCTAAGGTAACAAGGTCCATATTTGTAAGTTAACATAATAACTGTATTTTACGCAGGGACGTTATTTTTCGTATATAGGCAACAGCAATGTTACATTTTACAGCACATGCAAATTCGGTAGGGGGAGGCAAATGCCCCCTGCCCCCTCCAAATGACGTCCCTGATTTTACGTCGTTTCACTATGTCTGTGTACATGCAAATGGTCCTCCAAATAATGATAAATCCCGCGAGAAACTGATTTAGCAGATGAAATATACTAATAATAGAAGAAAAAAAACCCCCAGAGAAATATGGTTAAAATGTCCATACACGACGCGATGTTTAGCATTTTGAACAAAAACAACTTCATTCATTCTTTTAAATTCCATGTTTAAAATTCATGCTATTTTAAGGAAGACTGATGAAATCCCAAACTTAATTAATTAGATCACGATCGACCGTCTAAGTTAAAATTGTTCAAGAAAAAATAAACCATCGTAAGAAAAAGCTTAATGCACAGAGTGATAATTAAATTCCTACTTCCTTCGTAGAAAAAGTATTGCTGAACAATGTTTCGTGATACAAATAAACCCAGGAAATTAGAGAATCTCAGACTTTATTTCTTAAAATATTATATAATCTCTCTCTCTCTCTTTCTTCATTAAACAATGTTTATTCTTGCCACCGATATCTTAGTTTTCACCGAGAATATTACAATGAAATCCATCTTTAAATTCTCTTTTCTCCAAATCAATATCGCTTTTCACAACTAATTATAAGTTGTAGTAAATGATACATCGTTTGAGGAGGCAGTCAAAAAAATTCATAAGATCATAAAACGGCTCGACGAATTAATTTTATTTATATATTTTATTTATAAGTATCAGTAGAACACTCGTCGTTCTCTGTTATGTATATTTAATTTGTAGTGTGTGATTGACCTTTGTTCATGATTCAGGGTAGGAGTTTGAGCCTATCTGAGTTACGATATGTTTATAAACATGTTTACTTAGTTTTTAGTTCTACATGAAGCCTTGATTCTGACCTATATGATTCTAGAAACGAATTTTGTTTACGGTTTGATTTGAAATTTCCATTACGATGACAGACTATTTTTAGAAAACGGTTAGTGTGTCATAGGTATGTGGGGATGTATACAAGGTTATGGGGATCTATATCAGGTTACCGGGATTTATATAAGGTTATGGGAATCTATATCAGGTTATGGTGATCTATATAAGGTTATGGTGATCTATATAAGGTTATGTGGATCTATATAAGGTTGCTTAAATCAAAATTATTTATTCCTATCTTAAGATCTGCAGTAGAACCAGCCTTTTAGCTTTGTTAAGTTATAATTTGACTGGTTATTTATTAAAATTATTAATTGGAATTACAAAGTGAACATTGACATTAGGACTAAATCACTATTTAGAATTATTGTGATTTCACTCAAGGATATTCTGGATTATATCATTGAGCTACATCGATACTATTAG
Organism: Sinohyriopsis cumingii; assembly: GCA_028554795.2. Classification (NCBI taxonomy): domain Eukaryota; kingdom Metazoa; phylum Mollusca; class Bivalvia; order Unionida; family Unionidae; genus Sinohyriopsis; species Sinohyriopsis cumingii. The sequence continues at coordinate 78,791,019 of CM068829.1, read as the reverse complement.
TATATTAGCAAATTCAAGGCTGCTGGCATATTCATCATTGGAATTCGTTCGGAGCACAGTATACTTTTGGACTCGTGAAATTTTTTTACGATCATTTGGGATTTAATTCATAATACTACAAGTTCTTTTTAAATTATCACTTTGTATTCACAGGAACTAAATTATTTGTTGAATTTTACTAAGCTTGTTGGTTTCACTTTTATCTGTTACTTAGTTTAATACCATAAATTCGTAGCATCTCTTATGAAAATTAATAATCTGGTCCAAGTTATTGTCACTTAACTGAAACAAGCTAATGCAGGTTCGATAATTAACATAATTTTACCTTTAATGACTTTGACGTGAAATAATTTGACGTAGTGTTGTCATCCATAAATCCGTTCACACTGGAACGTCACCTTAAGTTACATTTTTGAGTGTGGATAGGCATAGCTCCCATTGGGTCAGAAGGTCAAATGTCAAAGTCAGTAAAGCTAATAGTGGTTATATCTGGCTTCAGCATGATACATGAAAATTGTGTCTATAGAGTTAGAGAGAATCATGTTTACCTGTAGCGAATAACTACATGGGTATTGTAGAATCACCTGGCGAAAGGACAGTTAAACCATATAAGAAAAACCCGGATGATATTATTGTCAGACCAGGGTGTCTGCAGAATTTTCATTTTGTTTCTTGACTGGCAGACATCTGTATTGATCTGGTCGATCCTGGAATTTCACTATGGTTGCGTCTTTCAGCCAATCGTGAAACGGAGGATGAAGTGAAAGTGGTTGCGTTGACCTACAATGAAGTCTCACTTGATGTTAATTTCTTCGTCTTCCATAGTCAAGTCGACTTGAATATCCACATTAGAAACTGCTATTGGTTTGTTAACGAAGACGATATGCATCGTTCAATTCCAATGACATCGTGATTTTTGGAAAGTGGCTGTGAACATCATGTTTTTAATACATAATATTTTCATATGTTTATTTCATGTCAGTGTGAAACGTATATCATTTACGTAAATGCGGTATTCGCAATAACATTGTTCTCATCTTTGGTACTGTGAATTCGGCCACTCTCTGAAGATTTCAAAATGGCAAGAGCATTGAGGTTTGAATCTGCATCTCGATCTGTTGCATTAACCTATTCCTCTGTGTGTGTTTGAGTAACGCATATTGCAATTTCAATACCAGAAGACTTGACCTATGACCCCCTCCCCATAACTTATCTGGACATGCTACTATCCCAGTGTCATATACTTATGTAGTTGAGTGATTATGCACAAGGGAAGAATGAAACTTTAGGTCCAGTAACCTTGATTTTCTTCAGCCACTGGCTCAATAGGAGCTGCCTTTCATCAAGTGTAATACATATTTGTACTTGCCACAAACTGGGTTCAGGAAACGTGAGCAATGTGGACTCATGTCGAAGTCATACTTATTTGTAGCCATAATAACTTTGACCTTGTTTTCAGTCCTAGTTCTAGGAATCAAATAGGATGTGCCTTTGACCAGGTATATCGAGTACCTATAAATTTCGATGAAGATTGGATCCAAGAACTTGTTGAGTTGACAACAGTTTTTGAAGTAAATATTGTTTCTTCAGTAATACTTACCAGTTCATAAGACATTAGGAGCTGTACCACCACGTCACATCAAACGCCCCCAAGCTAAACTTGATATTTGAAGTGCCAAAGCTTACCAAGACATAAGTCAAATGACAGTGATCTCCCCTTGGATAGAGGGACCAGCACCAATAATGACATTCCAGTTACTTCTGGACTAGAAATGCACGCTCTTCCAGTGATTAGACTGCTGGGAGAACTTGAAAAAGTGTCCCCATATTATGAGCGTTTAAGTATAATCGTTGAAGCGTTTCACTTCAAAGCTTAACTTGTTCTTCACAAACATTATCCAGTATGATAGCAGATCAAAAGAAAAGGGAGTTGCATTGACCTTACCCTGGCTCCAGTTTCCTAACATATGAGAAGCAGCTTCATGTCCCGTGTAAGATAGAGACAAATAATATGATAGATCGTTAAAATGACGAGCTTAAGGAAAAATTGTTTGCTCCCACAAATTAAATGGAAGCAGAGTAACCTAAGTTATTATGAAGCTGCTGAAGGTCCCAAGACTATGTCCTGCTGTACTGTTGATATACACTCTACATGGTCAAATTGATCTTTCTGAAAATTAAAGGTCCCTGAGGCAGGAGCTGGAGAACTATATCAGACGGGTAACCCACAACTTAAATAATGTCAGTTTGGGACCTGTTTTACTTGACTGCCCTAACCTCATGAGCCAACATGTTTATGAAATTCAACTAATCTTGACTTAATTCCATGGAGGCTATGTGATAACCCAGCAAATAATTACACAAGATTGGGAAGGGAAATACTGTCCTTTCCTTGTTTTACTGGCAACAACAAATAAGATCCCTCTCATCAAAATGGTTCAGGGCATTTAAAATACCACTTCAATGCCCCGAATGAGTCCTCATGAAGTCTTTAAGAAAAGAGGTTTATTGAAGACAGCAATTTCATAATGAAATACTTTTTCATAAATGTGAGCCCGTTATTGGCAATGAAAACAGAGACCATCTGCAGAGAAACCAACCCATTATGGCAGAATTGCAAGTATCTCGGGTAGACAAATAAATCCTGAATTTCACTGATTCTGTCTGCTACAACTAAGTTGAGTTCTATATGACAGTGAGGCTCTTAACAATGATTCTACTGATTAATAAATTCCCCAAGCTGTGTAACTATTTGCCTTGTCACGCTTGGGCTCGGCTAATTGATTGGGCAGGATCTCACTTTATCTTCTTTTCACTTTATAAAAAATTTAAAATGTTTTCAACTGCAACATTTTTCATCAAATTTATTTAACATTTTCACCTCATACTCTGAAGTTCTCCATCAATTATCTTGAGTTTTCAAGAATGAAAAAATGCATATGCTAAAGAATTAGTTACGCTCATCAGTGTGTGGAGCATTTTCCATATTTCTGAGAGACAAGTTGGTAGAGTTGATCTCTAATGCATAGATATGCTGCAACATATGTCTTCTCAATTCTGATGATTAAGATGGATGCAAAGTAATCTGGTCTGTCACTAGGCAATTGTTTTACAGGACACTATGTCGTACCTGCAAACCATGCCAAGATATCCTCCCTTTTTACAACTTTAATGAGCATTAACACAAAATCTTAACTTTGACGCAACCATTTCCACCACTGGAAAAGTAATACAGCTACCTATACCCTGCTACCCTCATCTTTTGTAGGAGTGACACTAATGACCCCTCAGCCATGAATCTTACACACATACAAACATGGAAACACACAGATCTTATGTCCAATGCAACTACCATGGTATTTGAGAGAACCTGCAAGTGGTACAGGGCACAAATACATGTAAAAATACCCCATGCTGCAAACAAAAATAACTCCAAATGATGTTTACTGTTTATTTATTTAATACAATCTGGAAATTAGCCACATGTCAATAGATGACATGTCTGACTCATGAATTTTATTTCAAACTTGTATTTTATTAGATTCTATTCTGTCGATGATATTTTAACATCAAATATATTTAAAAGATCACAAGAGAAACATTTCCACAGATTTAATACACAAATTATTTATACAGCAATCAGAACAGGTCACCTAAAATACTTTGCAGGCTCACTGATACGTCTTGTCAATACTCATTCCAGTGTTCAGAATTTGATAGTGGAAAATGTCATTCCAGAGCTTAGGAAATTTACAAAGTTTCATGATATACTGTATTACGTAAATAGATTATGTGATCTGACTTTCCAATACATATACTTCAACAAATTTAGTTAAGCAGCTTTAACATTATCTGCAGTTAAGATGACAGATTTAACATTATATGCAGTTAAGATGATAGATTTAACATTACATGCAGTGAAGAAGAAAGACAACATTATATGCAGTTCATATATTTCAGTATGAATCATTTACATCTCTTTGTTCCTTACAATTTTCCTTACAAAACAGTTCCAGGTTATGACTTAAACCTACCATTAGGGTACTCCAATATCAAGAAAGCAATCAGACAACGAATCCAAGAGCAAATACTTAGTGCCTACAATGTTTGAAAAATATGATGAACCTCGAGGCAATAACAGTAGAAGTAATATTTGCATTGTAATGGTATCTAAATAATTCCTGGCTTATATTACAAGTGTAACAACAAGAATACTCCACACCCCACACCCATGCCAAAGATATAAATTGTAAATACAATTTTCCAAAGTTGGAGAGATAACTTTAAAAGTACCAATCTGATAAAGCCAAAACCATGTAGAAAACAGAACTCTTTGTCATGATAAATATGCATACCAAGTTTCATCAAAACATATCAGTTTTGGAGATATTACCCAGACATGAGAGTAGCAGATGGATGATCAGGAATTTTTTTTTTGTTTTAAATGGGAATAATTTAAATTCTGACCAACAGGGTATATCCAGTCATGATGCAAAGGCATACAAATTTTTGAGAAGATATCAGGGTTCAGGAGATATTAAGTGGACAAGTATAACAGACAGAATTATAACCTGACGACAGCATTTGAAAATCTGATGTCCTATACACAGGAAAAGAATTGTACAGCAGATTTCTAAATGAATGATGTACTGAAAGTAACATTATTTTGACCATCTTTACATAATAGTTTACAACCAGAAGTTGTTAAGATAACGTGACTGACTGGCAGGAATAGTGTGATCCTTCGAAGAACATTAAATCTTCAGAATAAGGGTACATGCCAGTTTTAAACTTTCTCATCCAACACAATGATTTTTAACAAAGCTGGGAGGGACAGAGATACTCTGGCTATAATTCCGGCAATCAAAGCAAGGTCTAATGGTAAGATAATCAATCAGTTCTTGCTTTTTCAGCATGGGTAAGACATTAAATTGGAAGGTCAAGAGATCTGAATTAATGATGTAATTTAAAAAATAAAAAAACATATAGTAAACAAAAGCATTTTCAATGAATACAAGTCCAGACTTTCTCCTAAGTCAATAATTATAGAAAAATCCTCGATTACTGAATCTTTTAAGCTCCATCCACTACAAATGCATACAAAGTGACCTGTTGAATATTAAGACCAGTTTTGCAGAACAATACATCTTTTACTGACACAACAAGCAATATTGTTTAAAATGATACTAAAGATGAAAACGTGAAGATGTGCAATGGTGTCGTAATTGCTGAATGACTGATAAGGTAAGACTGCCATCACTGATCCATTGGTCGATCCTCTACTTGGGCATCAGCTGCAACTGGGTCCTGTGGACCTTCACCTTCCTCCGTGTCCATAGCCTAGAAGCCGAAAACAAAAGTCATAAAGTGCATACATGGAAATATTTTTGTGTGTGTGTGTGTGTGATTTGGATTTTTAACGTAGCTTTAACAATTTTTCAGTCATATCGCTACAATGTCTGCAATGTGGTAGTTTATAGTTATGTCTAGCACTGGGGCATCATGCCAGAGACATGTAGCATGATGTCCCAGCCAGTCACATTATACTGACACCAGGCCAACCAGTCCTAACACTAATCTCTTAATGCTGAACACCTAGTGAGGCAGTTGTTAGTATCATTTTTTTATAAGGCTTTGGTATGACTCAACAGGGGTTTGAACCTGTGATCTCCAGCATCTCAGGTGGGTGCTCTAACCACTAAGGTTACTGGAGCGGTCTGACAGTCAAGGACTATGATTCTTGTAAACAATGCAAAACAATGAGAATCAAACATCACCATGGTCTCATAAATATCAAGTGGTTTACAAAATTTGAATTCTAATAATATTCAAGACAGCTATTGTGCAGAAATTAAAGTGTCTAGGAAGGAAGGAAGAAATGATGGACAGACAAACCTCCCCATCTCTTTTCTATGAAAATCATGCAACACAAAATATTTGGGTACAATATGAATCAAAATACATTTATCATGGGCTGGTAGGAAAGTGTGACATGCACTTTTGTATACAAATCTTTCATAACTGTAGACAAAATTGTTACCACATTTTTTTCACTGGTATTCCATGTGCAAGAATTACTGAATGGATACAAGTTCAAAATAAACTGCTGACTGTAATTAAATGTACTCAGAGACTTGACAACTGTTTGTGTGCATCAGCGAATGTACATGTTGAACAGGCCTGATGTGCAATCCTGCATGGTGTAGAAAGCCACTACTTTAGATGTTCCTTTTACCCTGTGATGCATTCTGTTATGATGCTCCAGCTGCAAAAGTCCTGGACTCTTTAAAAGAGAGCAGTTTTTATCAGAAATTTTACTTTGTTTTTAGGAGTTTACAACCTTTTGTGTTTATCTGTTATGTATGCCTTTTGGGAGATACTCACTCAACAGAATACAGCCAGGATTGTGCTGATGTGCTGTTAAACCCTTGAATACATATATCAGCTAGTTTAAAACAGTACAACAAAGTACTTCATTATTAAAGAACAGATAACAAAAGGTGAAATCAAAGGAGAAAGAAATAGAATAGTGCTGTAGATGTTGCTTGGCAGACAGGAAATTTTCATTAACTGTCAGCAAAACATTCCAAAGCTACTTTATGTACATTGTTCAGGCTGCATGTGAGAAAATGTGTCAAGAAAGTACACACAATCTAGTTTTTGCAATAAAAGAGAAAATCCTGCTCTCTAATCAACAGATTTGAAAATTGGGTTTGTAGGAATAGAGAGACAAAATTCTGTGTGAAATTTCTATAACTGACTGACTCTCCTGATAATCAGCATGACCTTATTGCACCAATCTTATTTTCCTTATTACTACCCACATGCAAGAGTTTATCTATCATATTCTCAATACATAAGAGATACAAAGTGAAACAAAAAGAAGGATACAAAAGTAACTGAAGAGAAATACCAATGGAAATAAAAGTGGATATAAAGAATATGAAAGTCAGATATGCCACTCAAGATTTGGGAAAAAAAGATATGAAGACACAGAGAAATACATGTGTGTGTGTTTGGGTTTTTAACATAGCTTTAATAATTTTTCAGTCATATTGCTATGATGTCTGCAGTGTGGCAGTTTATAGTGATGTCTAGGACTGAGGCATCATGCTGCAGATATGTAGCATGATGTCCCACTCAGTCACATTATCATGACACCAGGCAGACCAGTCCTAACACTAACCTCTCAATGCTGAGTGCCAAGCAAGGCAGCTGCTAGTACTATTTTCGTATGTCCTTGGTATGACTCGGCTGGGGTTCGAATCTATGACCTCCCACATCTGAGGTGGATGTTCTAACCACTAAGCCACTGAAGTGGTTTAATACATGTAGGCAAGCACTCTGACAAAGTCTTCTGAAGCCATCAGAGACAGAGAACCTGTTGCACAATCAACAAGAAGGGACTGACATGTAAGACTGACAAAAAAGACATAATGTTGAAAAGAATCCAGAAATATGGACTGGGATACCAGACTGACAAGAAAGATACAATGTAGATAAGAAACCAAAAATATGGACTAGGATACCAGACTGACAAGAAAGACACAACGCAGAAAATAAACCAAAAATATGGACCAGGATACCAGACTGACAAGAAAGACACAACGCAGAAAATAAACCAAAAATATGGACCAGGATACCAGACTGACAAGAAAGATACAATGCAGAAAATAAACCAGAAATATGGACCATTATACCAGACTGACAAGAAAGATACAATGTAGAAAATAAACCAGAAATATGGACCAGGATACCAGACTGACTGACAAGAAAGATACAATGTAGAAAAGAACCAGAGCTATGGACGAGGATACCTAAATCTCTCATATTTTCTTCATCATCAGTAAATTATTGATGAACATGGACTTTCACAGATGTCCATGATTTGACCAATGTGACTAACATCTTTTTTTTTAGGATCACAAAATCTGTATTATAAAGAGAATGAGAGTTTACATCTTCTATTGCTTACTGCAGAATCATTCCAAAAGGCTTTTCTTGCATGCAAAAGTGTTGCTTGACTTTTCATTAATATATTCAAACAGGGTACTCTGCTGTATTTATTCATCCCAATGAGTGAAGGCAAAAAGTAAATTCTATCCAACAACAAACTCTGTAGTTCATAAGAGACATGTTAATCCATATTTGGTCCATGTGCATGTGGTCAGGAAACATTGCTCAACCACATACAAGCCATCACAGGCAACGAATCTTTCTTTATCTCTCAAATGGAACATAGATTTGGGACTTGCAAGTGACTCTCTTCTTACACCCTACTTACCAAATACATGCTCATCTTCAATCAAATACATGTATCAGGGTAACTTTTAAAATAATATCAGTAATTAAATATATTCAGTTGTACAGAAAGCTCATTAATTACCAACACTCTCAAAATCAGCAATAACTAAAGTAGTTCTGTTACAAAAAAAATATACAATCTGTAACATGTAGCCTACATTATTTTATTACTTAGATGCATCTTTAAACAACAAAAAATAATTTTTAAACTGTATTATTCTATTTTCTAGTATTGTGTTACTTGAATATTTGCTAGAAAAGAAAATTGTAAACAAGAACACAACACCCTGTTTGTGATGCAGTAATGGAAAAGACTTAACAGCATTCAGTATGATGCAAATCAACTAAGCTGCAGCAGCTCTCCACAATTCATGTTTTTTATATATAGATGTTTATGAAATTCATCGTCAGATTTACACAATGAATTTGTGAATTTAAATGAATTTAAATCCCCAATAACTTTAAAAGACAAAAATAAAAAAGTTCCACCACATATATTTTGATCCACAACAAACTTGAGAGGCCATATTCTGAAAGCATCAAGTCTGAAGTGGTTTTCAGGCTTGGTATGAATTTTAGATGATTTACATTCTGGAATCTCCCTTACCTCTGTCAGCAATGCTGCACTGGTGGATAGGATGAACAGATGCATGGTTCTGAAGTCTACACAAGTGGTTTTTTTTTTGGGGGGGGGCTAGTTATTCACACAGAGTTTACAATTGTGTGTCCAAATAATGGAAAAACAGGTACCGAACACAAATCTGATGTTTAAAAACATCAGTGTTGAAAACAGTATACTCAGAGCAAAGTCAGTGGGTTGAAACTCATTATAATCCATGGCCACTTGGAAAAATAAATGAGGTCACTGACCATTAAAATGGGAGGGGGGATGGCCTGGGATTTTCATAGTCCAGGATGTTGTCTTCTATGAAAGAATAATTTAATTTTGTCACCTAATATAATCAATCAGTTAATTATTTTTTTTATGATTCAGAGCAAGAATGCATCTGTTGAAGCTACATGTATCTGGGGCCAGAAATTTCGTCCATAGAAAAATCCTTGCCACATCCATTTAAATAATTAAATGCTTGGTTTGTAATAGTTATATTTATCTAATGTACTGTTTATTTTTATTTTGAACATAACATGAATTAAAATCATGTAAAACATGTTAAGTTCAAGTCAGGTATCTGTCGACTAGTACTGTATAAATGAAGTGTGTGTGTGTGTGATTTGGATTTTTAACAAAGCTTTTAAAAAAATTCAGCCATTTCACTACGATGTCTGCTGTGTGGCAGTTTATAGTGATGTCTAGCACTGGGGCATCATGCTGCAGACATGTAGTATCATGTCTCGCCCAGTCACATTATCCTGACACCAGGTCGATCAGTCCTAATAATAACCTCTTAATGCTGAGCATCTAGTGAGGCAGCTATAAATACCATTTTTATAAATCTTAGGTATCACTTGGCTAGGGTTCAAACCGGCGACATCCCGCTCTAACCACTAGGCCAGTGGAGTGGTAATATATAAAGTGGGAAAAACAGTTTCAGACCAGGTGTATATTATGCAAATATTTGCGATGTGGTATGGAAACTTGAACATCAGCATAAAAAAACAGAGTAACCATGCAAGAGAGAAATTAAACAGGTTATAAATTTCACAGAAGGGAAATTAATGTTAAATTCTGTTTCAAAGTTTGGTATCATAACACATTAATGTTTCTTCTTTCTTCTCTTACAAACATAATACTCTTACTCTGCAAAAAATAGTCATGGATTACCTTTGTCTACTTACAGTGAAGTTATGGATACCAAACCATGAGCAGGCTATCCTCTAACCATGGTAAAACCAGTCTGACTATGGTCAATCTTGCTTGTCAGAGATCAATTTTAGTAAAATTGGACAAGTATCATGCATATGCCACTTGAGAAAGAATAAAACATGGTAATGACATGCCCAGGTAACCATAATGTCTGTCTTTCATCCACAATGCCATTTAATGGCCACAATCTAACCACTGGCATCCATGGTCAAAATCACACACAAACCATGAACAGCCATGGTCAAAGTCCATGGAATTGAAACTGATGGAAGATATGCAGAAGTCCAACAACCCAAGAAATGAAAAATATGACTTATTCTGACTAAAGATGGATTAAATCTATCTTCAAAGAAAATTAAATATATTATCATGGGAACTGGTACAAAGTCTACCTGATGCAGCTGGGAATCAATCCTGGTTTATCTCAGTCCTGTCAGTACATTCTTGCCCATAGCAGCTCTGAGATTGGTCACAACCTATTCACAACTAGGTGATCAGCTACTTTGAGTTAGACAACTGCTCTGAAGAAAGGGCTGGGGATACAAAGTCTAACTGCTATGTTCGCCAATCTTATAGTTGCACATATGACTTGTCTTAAAGGTTAAGACCATAAGTCCAGTTAGGTTTGTTTTCAAGTGGACTCTATATATATATATATATATATATATATATATATATATATATATATATATATATATATATATATATATATATACACACATACAAAATATAATAATTCAATGTTTAATAAATGTTGTGTGACCTAACTGTCATTATTAAACCCAAACTAGAATTTGTACCTTTCAAGAGCTGATGTGGAAGTATCAATTCTAGTACATTTACTTTTTATTCAACACATATCATAGATTAAGTTTGGTTTTTGCTGTCAATTTATTCCATGTACCTATCCTTGTAGAAACAAAAAGAAAATGAGTCTCTCAATGATGATCAATTACTGACTGATAACAGGAATCCATGATAAGACCAGATCTTCCTTTCAGTTGCTGAGCAATGAAACCAGCTTTAGAGATTCTTGTGAAACACCAACATGCAAAATATGGTAACAAAACAAATTGTTTATTGGGATCTGAATGCTGACATGATAAGATATTATTGAACTTGACCTGGATACTGTCAGTTGGTATCATGCAAAGCATTCTTCGGAAATATCCATAAACTAATACAAATGATAAAAATCCATTCTTTTTTGTTTGTGTTATGAAGTTTACAAGCCAGTATAGCCAAAATCCTAAGTCAAGACTTTAAAAATCAATTCAGAGTTCTGACTAATGACATGTTAATTTAATGCAAACTAATACAAATCCAAATTTCCTTGCATATGTTACAAACCTCACTGATATACACAAATATAAGCAATGACCTTTGATTTAACCCCAAGGTCAAACAGGTCTGGTTTACAAAACTTCAAATAAGTACCGATTTGTTGTTGATCAGATAGTCATTTTTGTTCAAAACTGCTTGAATACTAAACGGAGTGTTTTATTAAAACACCATGTCTATGCCACCATTCATGCAAAAGGAGTAATGACATCAAGATTTTCAAGAAGGTAACAGTGTTCATGTCAAGCCTCATGTCAACCACAGATGCTGCCAACAATTTTCTTTCTACACAGGGAATCATGTATAAGGGAGTGGAGAGGGGAAACAATGGCAACTGATGGTGACATCATATTATTAGGCATATGCATACCTAAATGAAAACAACGTATTTAATTAATTTGTCTCATTCTTTGATAATAAATATATAGTAAAACTTGGCCTAATGGTCACCTTTACATAGCAGTCACCTGGACAGAACTGCCATTCTAATATTACCCCCAGGTAGATTTTCTATATAAATGTCATGTGTAATAGTTGTTTGCTTTCTGCAGTCATCACCCAGGTGTTTCCAAACCAAAACAAATGTTTCTCCTTGCTTTAAGTGGCCGTTGAAGCATATCTACAGTGACTGCTCAGTCTATGCAAACTAAACCTTTGCTTCATAAGGATGGCAGTTTATATGAAGGAATATCATGTGAACTGATGTGCAACACTTTTATCTTGTACTCCCCATAGTCCAGTCACATTGTCAAATGGTGTCAATATATCAGATTCAAAAGCAAGATCGTTTTAATCATTAGAGTAATTGGTTGAAGCTTTTCATTGCTGGATAATGGGTAAAGAAGACATGTTATTGTAGCAGAAATGGAAGTTGCATTTTATGACAGTGTGACAGGTATAGTTCAATTTCTTCATCTATTTGTAAGTAAAGTGAAACTGTTCATCTTTGAGAACATATATGAATGGCATTCCTTTTCACTAGGGTTACTAGTCATTCAATATTTAAAACTCATCTCTAAAGCCCAGTGAAGTTTTGATTCTTAGGTCACAAAGAATAGCCATATCAAACTTCTTTGGGTTTCACAGGTCTCTCACATAATCCAACTGTCTTCTGATATATGTGTGAGCTGACCAATTGCTTTGTCCAAATATTTTTTCTCAAGCATGAACAACCTTTTCCAAGCCTAATTTATATAAGATGGCTAACCAAAGAGTCTGTTCTGTTTTACGGTCATACACAAACTGTCAATAAGTAATGAAATTGGTGTTTTGTCATGGTGCACAAAACAAACAAAGATAAATGATTATGTTAAGTCCGTGATGATTTAATTTATAGGGTGGATTAAAGTACAGTAATCATGTGTGAAACATAAATTTAGGAGAGAACAACATATATGTGTATTTTATAATAATATTTGTGTGTGTGTGTGCATGTGTGTGTGTGTGTGTGTGATCTAGATTTTTAAAGTAGCTTTAACAATTTTTTTTTCAGTCATACTGCAATGATGTCTGCAGTGTGGCAGTTTATAGTGATGTCTAGCACTGGGACATCATGACACAAACCTCTTAATGCTGAGCACCAAGCGAGACAGCTGCAAGTACCATTTTTATAAGTCTTTGGTATGACTCAGCTAGGACATGAACCTGTGACCTCCCGCATATGAGGCAGACACTCTAACTACTTAGGTCACCAGAGCAGTCTTTTATACTAATAACAATAATAATAATAACCCAATTTTGAAAGCTAATCCTGTCTACAGAGGTCACCTGTATACAAAGGTAATTTTTCTTTTTCAATGGGTGGCTGCTCTCGACAGGATTGAGATAAGGTATCTGCATACCTAATTCAGCCTGCTCAGCTGGTAAATATTCTTTTGTTTTTTATCACGCTGTATCTTCAAACCTTTTGCAAACACAAATCATTTATTGGACCCCTCTACAGTCATCACTTGTTTTACTTTTTCAGATGCTATCCTGTTTGTTTACACTAGCATGAATTCTGCTTCAATAACTGAATCTCCTCTAATACTGATTTTATTTTCTTAAAATGGCAGAATCACTGCAATTTGCGTATGACTTGTTCCCAAACAGATTTGAGGATATCAAAACAAAAGTTTTGACAGCTGATGCACAAAAATAGTTCTTTTCAAGCTTTAATTACACTGATACAGCAACCCGTGATTCCAAAGTATCGATTATGAATGAGATGTGATAATCATGTCTTTGTTACACGTCATCTTTGTTATGCCGTTGTTACTTACTAATTATGGATAACCTGATGCCTTTGATGTTATGCCTTTCTTACAAGTATTTAAATGACTCTAACTGTTATCTGGCTTGGCATGTCAGGCGATAAAAATGTTAGAACTTAGCTAATTTTCTCAAGAAGACCACACAAATTAAATGCTATAAATATTTAAACAATCAAAAAGGGAACATATGAACAGGTAATTAAGAATATAGTCAGGGAAATTAAACTCAAACATTCTGACTGAGAAAACACTTCAACCAGGAATGCAATAAATAGTTTTTGCAGTATAAAGATGATTAGAATGGTCATTAAAGTGGCCATTCTGGAGGTTGAATCAGCATCGTTTTCATAATGTTAGTTACAAGATCACTACAATTTTCATTTAAGATCAACCAGAAATCATACTAAAAAAAATGCATAGATAAAAACAAATGTTCAGGAGTGGTAAGAAAAGGATTTTCAAGATGATCAGCATGAAGTGCACAGTTTTTGTTTAGAACCAATCAGACATCATGATGATATTTCTGAGTAAAACCTCATGTCAATATGACCATCTATTCAGACATCATGGTGATATTTCTGAGTAAAACCTCATGTCAATATGACCATCTATTCAGACATCATGGTGATATTTCTGAGTAAAACATTATGTCAATATGACCATCTATTCAGATGTCATGGTGATATTTCTGAGTAAAACCTCATGTCAATATGACCATCTATTCAGATGTCATGGTGATATTTTCAAGTAAAACCTCATGTCAATATGACCATCTATTCAGACAACATAGTGATATTTCTGAGTAAAACCCCATGTCAATATGACCATCTATTCAGACATCATGGTGATATTTTTGAGTAAAACCTCATGTCAATATGACCATCTATTCAGACATCATGGTGATATTTTTGAGTAAAACCTCATGTCAATATGACCATCTATTCAGACATCAGTGATATTTTTGAGTAAAACCTCATGTCAATATGACCATCTATTCAGACATCAGTGATATTTTTGAGTAAAACCTCATGTCAATATGACCATCTATTCAGACATCATAGTGATATTTTTGAGTAAAACCTCATGTCAATATGACCATCAGACATCAGTGATATTTTTGAGTAAAACCTCATGTCAATATGACCATCTATTCAGACATCGTAGTGATATTTTTGAGTAAAACCTCATGTCAATATGACCATCTATTCAGACATCATGGTGATATTTCTGAGTAAAACCTAATGTTAATATGACCATCTATTCAGACATCATGGTGATATTTGTGAGTAAAACCTCATGTGAAGATGACCATTTATTCAGACATCATGGGGTTATTTTTGAGTAAAACCTCATGTCAATATGACCATCTATTCAAGAGGAGTAGCAATAACAAGATTTTTAAGATGGCCTCCATGACATCAATAATGAATGTCAGATCAGCACCATTTACATACAGGACCAACTAGATCTTCAGAGGAATTTATTTGTAAAATTTTGCAGTAATCCTCCCAGTAAATATAGGAAAGTGATGACCAACTTGTGCTGATGGACGTTGTCAGATGAAAAGCCATCATATAAACCCTTCTGGTCTAGGACCAGTGGATCTAACAAAGAACAAGACAAAACATACAATTGGGAGATAAAAGCAATTCAAGTTGCACTAAGAGAACAAGGCAAGAGCCAACATATTGGGTCTATCACTGATGCAGTGTTACAAAATAAGTGACCTTCACCTCAACGTCAATAGGATTTGCATACATGTCAAAGATGGTCTTGTCTTATAGTTCATCAACAGCAGAAATAAAACTCATCAAAAGGTTTAGGACTCACAAAAAACTTTAACTAAAACCATAATGCAAAGTTTCTATGACTGTAACCTTGACCCTAAGGTCAAAAGGGCATGCAAATATGCTACAGAATGAATTGTTTTATCTTCATTATCATTCACCTTTGCATGAAAAAAATCTATCAAAGCATTTAGTAAATATAAGCAACTCACAAAATTAAACGAAGACCTAACTGCATATTTTCCATGACTATGACCTTGACCTGAAGGTTTAGGATGAACTAGATCATGTGATGAATCTGTGTGTTAAATTTCAGGGTAGTCTTCCAAGTAGATAAGGAGCAGTAGACAAAACAAAATTGTGCTAATGGATGGGTGCATGGTAGACAATAAACCATTGCATGAGCTCATCCTGGTCTATGACCAATAGAGCTAAAACCTGCATGATTAATTTTTTTGTTGATGAGATTGTATGAATGATACAAATTGTATGATGGATACAAAGACAAACAAATGCACATCAGAAGTCCTACTCTGCAGAGGAAATGATATAAAAAAAGGATGAGATCTCATCAAACCTGTACAGAGATTAGCACCCTAAGAGACAAAAATTTAAACATGCTGCAGGCTGACAACCACTAATGCCCAAGGGGCCTTGAGGCACAATACTAACTCAAAAATGGATACAGGGCAGGAGTAGTGTGCTACAAAAAGTTGATAGAAACAAAAGGAATGGTGTTGAGATTATCAGTTCAAGAATTGGTTTCCTTTATGTGCATTGCATTCCACAGATAATTTTGACACATATCAATGAGCAAGTGGTCCGTATAAATTAATACTATTATGTTTGCTTGGACAAAAAAATAAACAAAAAAAACCAGAACTTTAACGCTATAATAGACAAAGATCTAGCATTGTGTAATGCACTAGCAGATTGGGACCTATGCAGTTTGTTACAGACTTTATTATAGTTTTAAATGATAAATCATCAACCTTGATGTGCCTGCATATTTTGTAACTTCAGATCTTAGTTGTTGTTGATTGTATTTGGGCATACATTTTACACCTAATATGGTAGGTACAGAGTTTGATGATGGGTCACGTTTTTTCAGCAAGTTTATATTGCTGTCTATGAGATAATCTGGAGCAAACAGGTGTTTGTAAAACCAATGAGCACCTGCTGATACTTCATCATCTCATTTTCTATTTCTGTTCCAATTACATAAGATCTGTGATCTGAAACTAAATTAGCTCTAAGAATACCCACATGTAACAAGAAGCAATACAAAGGTCAAAATGAGAATGAAAGATCAGACATATTGTTGTGATCTACTACAAGAGAGAGATCAAGAAACAGACATCACAATTATTGGCACACAGTACAAATGATAGCAAAAACAAACTCCAAAATATCTCCAGAGACAAGGCCAGAAAATACTTCAACATGTTTTTAAATTTTTTTTTGCATAATGCATGTCAAGCTGAAAACAAGAAATTATTTGGATCTGCTATACCATTCTGCGCTAGGAACGGATTAATCAGATCTGCAGTCCCAATTTTCTTCTTCATCTAGAGCAGATTAATCAGATCTGCTGTCCCAATATGCTTCTGCACCGGGTACAGATTAATCAGATCTGCTGTTCCCATTTGCTTCTGTACCTGCAACAGATTAATCAGATCTGCTGTCCCAATATGCTTATGCCTCAGGTACAGATTAATCAGACCTGCTGTTCTCATATTCTTCTGCACCTGGAACAGATTAATCAGACCTGCTGTTCTCATATTCTTCTGCACTGGGTACAGATTAATCAGACCTGCTGTTCTCATATTCTTCTGCACCTGGAACAGATTAATCAGACCTGCTGTTCTCATATTCTTCTGCACCTGGAACAGATTAATCAGACCTGCTGTTCTCATATTCTTCTGCACTTGGAACAGATTAATCAGATCTGCTGTCCCAATATGCTTCTTCATCTGGAACAGATTAATCAGACCTGCCATCCCAATTTGCTTCTTCATCTGGAGAAGATTAATCAGATCTGCTGTTCCTGTTTGCTTCTGCACTGGGTACAGATTAATCAGACCTGCTGTTCTCATATTCTTCTGCACCTGGAACAGATTAATCAGATCTGCTGTCCCCATTTGCTTCTGCACCTGGAACAGATTAATCAGATCTGCTTTCTCCATTTGATTCTGCACCTGGAACAGATTAATCAGATCTGCTGTCCCTGTTTGCTTCTGCACTGGGTACAGATTAATCAGACCTGCTGTTCTCATATTCTTCTGCACCTGGAACAGATTAATCAGATCTGCTGTCCCCATTTGCTTCTGCACCTGGAACAGATTAATCAGATCTGCTTTCTCCATTTGATTCTGCACCTGGAACAGATTAATCAGATCTGCTGTTCCTGTTTGCTTCTGCACTGGGTACAGATTAATCAGACCTGCTGTTCTCATATTCTTCTGCACCTGGAACAGATTAATCAGATCTGCTGTCCCCATTTGCTTCTGCACCTGGAACAGATTAATCAGATCTGCTTTCTCCATTTGATTCTGCACCTGGAACAGATTAATCAGATCTGCTGTCCCCATTTGCTTTTGCACCTTAATAAATATGGGTCCACATTTGTGTCTATTCCAGTTATGTTCTGAAGTGATCAACACAGACCCTCATCTACTGGCACATTGTTAAACAAAAAGATTTATACCAATCTAAACACAAAGAATATATCTGAAAAGTTTACTTAAACTTGCTTCACTTCTAAAACTTAAGTTATGAACCAGATTTATGAATTCGCATGTAAATAATTTCTGGATTATATTTTTAATGAGTGACTTACGTGGCCTTCTTCTCCTGCCCCCTCTGGAGCTTGGGATTGTCTGGAACGCTCCTCACCCTCAATCATACCTACCTATACAAGGTGTTAAGGATAAATCATACATTCAGCATGATACATGAATACTTTACACAACAAGTGGCCCTAGTGAGCCTGAGATCACTCAACTTAACATCTGCTCAAAGTCAATACCATCTGGCAAAAAAAATAATCAGTCAGCAGGACTATTTCTATAGAAATCATCTGCAAAGCTCTTGATAACATATGTTGAATACTTTTACCCACATCCGATGGCACTTCATTTGTCAAAAGACTGTATGATGAGATGCTTTCTGTTTGATATTTTGTCTAGATAAAGTTGTGTAAATGTTTTACCATTTTTAGTAATGCTAGCAATTTTTGATGATCAATCTACATCATTTCTAAAAATCTGAAAGGACTTCAGTCTAGAATGCTTTCTGTTAAATCTGGTCAAATTGTGTTAAGTGGCTTTTAATGAAATCGTTATTAAATGATTTGGTATTTTAGTAGCAGCATCCATACTGGATGGCACATGGTATGATTTGCACAAACCTAAATGCAGAGAAGCTTGTGTCAAATTTGTTAAACTTTTGGGAGTGATTTTTCCAAAGTTATTTAAAATTATCAGAGTTAACAAAAATCAGATAGGCTGCTATAAATTTAGAATGGGCCCCTCCAATATTCAAAGTGAGCTGCCCATCAGGAATATAAAAAAAGTAATATCTTATTTGCCTGATAAAAACATTGAGTACAAAGACAAGCAGTAGCAGTTTGATTTTGAAATTCATAAAAGAATCTGATACATTTTTTAATATTCAACCCCCTTCTAGAGCTCTGTTTGTAGGTCACTCAACCTTATGAATATCATCTGCTTACCTGTACTGAAAGCCTTAACTTTGTGTATGAAAAATGCATGTGACCTATTAATGGGAACAGTACTACTTCTGTTTTATGTATTTTGCTGGTTACCTTAATTGCCATTCATTTGACTTGCATGAATATTAATGAGCTGTCCCTTGCTTATGATGACACGGTAATGCACCATTGGTTAAACATACAGAGTGGACTGTGCTAACGCAATGGGTTGTTTTCAGACATCAATTGTGCATGCAAATACCCACACTGCAATGAACACGCAGCTTGTGCCACCATTTTGATTCCCTAACAAACATTTGTCAACATCAGTCATCACATATACTAATGAGAAAAAACCTGATTTAATTGTTGATAAGGATATTTTCTTCATTGAAATGTTACATAGATTGTACTTGAAATTATGTACCCCTATAGCACAAAAGACAAAATAAAGCTGGATGTTCCCTAGCTCATATCAAAAGATGGAATATTGAAGTTGACCAGCAATCATGCATCTTGCAAGACTGAAGTAACAGACAATATTGACATTTTAAAAAAATACTTTGTATGATCTCCCCAAGATTGTCATCTTGAAAGAATATTTCCAGGCATTGATCACCAGGATACAATATCAGTTACAGAATTAAAATTTCATATCACATGTATTATGCCAGAACTTTTATTCACAAACACTTTTTGCAAAAACAAGTGCTTGTGTAAAAGTCAGTGGACAAACCAGTTTTAATTAGAACAGTGAAATTTGTATTTGTGGTGGAGATGATGCATGGAAGATGATACTGAATGAAAGCGAGAACTTTTCAAAGAAATTTCATCTTCAGTGTATTAAAATGAAATGAATGCCTAATGGAATATGGTTGTGTCAAATGTGATATTGTTTGTGAGTCTGAACTTGTTCACATTCAGCTAAAGAGAGGCCCACAACTAACATGATTTCCAACACTTTCACAATTTCTGCATTCTCATGTGTGAAATTCTGAATACTTGGGTCACACTATTTTCATTTATGATCAACTATATATCTTGTGAAAACCCTATGTTGACATGAGCATCAATTTTGGAGGTGCAGCTAGAACAAGATTTTCATGACAGCCACTATGGTAGTCGTTTTTAATGACATAATGGCATAATTTTCCTCCAAGACAACCTAGCCACTGTGAGAAGTCTTCTGCCAAACTCCTCATGTTAATATAAGGAATAGCAACATGAAATGAGCTATCTGACATATCTGAGGTCAGACTGGTACCATTTTCATTTAGTATTAATTAGAAATCATAAGAAGTTCTCTGGTCAAAACCTAATGTTTGATATGACTTCCATCTAGAAGAAGCAGAGAAAACAAGATTTTGAATGTGGCAGCTTTGGCACGCACATTTTAGACTCATATTGGCCCACTTTTTTAAAGGCACCATAACATCTTCAAGTGATAATTCTGTCATGATGTGACTTTCCATTCAAGAGAAGTAGCAATAAAAAAAAATTCAAGACGGCAGTTGTCCTGGAGATAATGGATGTCAGATCAGCAACATTTCATTAGGACAATCAGACATCATAAGTCTTCTGCCAAAAAAACCCATGGCAATATATTTTGTTCACAAGAAATAGCAATAAGATTTTTATCATGGCCATTGTGGCATCCATAACAGCACCATTTTCATTTAGGTTCAACTAGGCCTCATAAGAAGTCTTTAAGTGAAAACTCCATGTTGATATGACCATGCTTTCAAGAGGTGTAGCAATAACATAGTTTTCAAGATGACTGTCCTAGTGGCCGTATTGGCTATCAGATCAATACTGTTAACATTTATGAATAAGCAGACATCATGAAAAATCTTCTGGTGAAAACCCCATGTCAATATGACTTTCCATTCAGGAGAAGTAGTGACAGATTTTCAAGATGGCTACTATGGTGGCCATACAATCAACCACAGAACAAGAAAGTCTTTTAGTGAAAACCCCATGATGACGTGCCCATCCATTCAGAAGTTTCAATAACAAGGTTTCCAAGATGGCCACTGTAGTGGCCTTACTGGACAACAAATCAGCACCATCTTCATTTAAGACCATGCAGGCATCATACAAAGTCTTTTAATGAAAGCCCCATCTTGATATGACCATCCATTCTTAAGCAGTGATAACAAGATTTTCAAAATGTTTTATGTGGAGGCAATATTGGATGTCTGACAGATATTATTTTCATTTAGACAAACCAAATCACGAGATAAATATGTGTACGTCTCATGGTATTCCTTCGAGTACTTTTGAAGGAGTAGCAATAACAAATTCATGCTAATGGATGAATAGAAAACAGATGAAGGAGAAGAGTTTTTGGATGATGAACATAGAAGGAGAGCTCTTTTGGTTTATGAGCAAAAGAACTAAAGAAAGTTATAGATATACTACTAATTCTGTTGATACTCTTATTCAAATGAATACTGTATTGTTTTCTTGTTATAGGTACAAAATTTAGGCATTTTGTCAAAAAGTGAAGTTCTTAATTTTGGCTAGTTTTACAGAACATAACAACTGTAGATCTAGGGAGGTTTGGATTTAATGGTGACAAGTTTTGACAAGACTTGTAGTTGCAATGTAACAAAGACCCTTAAACTGCTGATGTTTCTTGCCCAACAAAAAATTACTGATAAAAACACTACCAGAAAAAAGACAATAACAACCACGTTTTAACATAAGGTTTCTATATACCTTATGGCCTAGAAATAAACTGGTCAATCAAAATAGGCATTTCTCTGTTTTTGTAGTACCAAAGCATAAAATCTGAATTTTTTTCATTTCACCTTGACTTAGATGTTTCCTCAGATGAAAATTGCTTTTACTAAAGGAAATTATACTTTAAAGCCACAAAGCAATCAAGTCCAAACTAGTGTAATTGATTCCACATTTCCTAAACAGAAGCTGAATAAACCAAGTAAAAGAAGTTTCACTGAAGGTCCATCACATGATACCATATGGTTTAGCTCATACATTAAGCAAGACTTAAAAGAATTTGGTTAACAATTTATAAAACATAAATGACCTACATGATGCAGTCTTCTCTGATACTCTTCCAAACAATGCCTGGCATTTTAGCTTTTAAAAAGAACTAAATATGTAATCTCTCAAGTGTCAATCTAAGTCTCTGTAGGGTAATGATAGACTATGTTCATGTAGGGTATCAACAGTCTAGGTCTCTGTAGGATAATGACAGTCTGGGTCTATGTGGGGTAATGAAAGTCTAGGTCTATGAATGGTAATGAGTCTAAATCTATGTAGGTAATGACAGTTTATATCTATGTAGGGTAATGACAGTCTAGGTCTATGCAAGGTAATGACAGTCTAGGTCTATATATGGTAATGACTATCTAAGTCTATGTAGGTAATGACTGAGTCTATCAAGGGTAATGACAATCTATGTCTATGTAGGGTAATGACAATCTATGTCTAAGAAGGTTAATGACAGTCTATGTTTATGTAAGGTAATGGCAGTCAAGGTCTCTGTACAATAATAAGTCTAAGTCTATGTAGGTTAATGACAGTCTATGTCTATGTAGGTTATATGTCTGTAGGTTAAAGACAGTCTAAGTCTATGAAGAGCAATGGTAGTCTATGTCTAAGAAGGTTAATGACAGTCCATGTCTATGTAGGGTAATGCCAGTCATGGTCTATGTACAATAACAGTCTTGGTCTATGTAGGTTAAATGACAGGCTAGGTCTATGTAGGGTAATGCCAGTCATGGTCTATGTAGGGTAATGCCAGTCATGGTCTATGTACAATAACAGTCTTGGTCTATGTAGGTTAAATGACAGGCTAGGTCTATGTAGCATAACAACAGTCTTGCTCTATGTATGATAATGACAGTCTAGGTCTATGTAGGTTAATGACAGTCCATGCGTCTGCAGGGTAATGACAGTCTCTCACACTTGAATGCCTATGATCATTTTGGCAAACATGAACAAGAGTACCACAATGGTAATATGATATCTTGCCAATATAAGACACATGTACAGTCCAAATCCAGAAACAAAATCCAAGAACCAAACCTAATTTTAGTAGCAGTGACTTTTATCTCAGCCACTCACTCTAAAATCCATAGGGTTCTTTTTCAGGCAAAGGGAAATATATGCAACAGGTTTCCTTGAAATCTGTTAGACATAAATGTAGTAAATTTACGTATAACTGATTTATAACTTATGTATAACTAATTTCTGTAAGAAATTAATGCAAGGGCAAAAATTTTTTATTTACTAACATTGACCCTGAACTTTAAGTTATGTGATTCTCAAATCATCATGGCTCTTTCATAAGTAAAATGATCATAATATACATAACATGTTTCAAGTTTTGCTGTAGTCAGTCTTAGAGAACTTGAGTTTTGGTCTGATCTACTTTTTTTCAGTAACAACAACCTTGACCTTTCAGATATCACTCCATGACCCTAAATCAACAGGTCCTAAGGTATTCTCTAGAAATAAAATGCAAATGGTCAAATTTACTTTTTGTGAGATTCTTTGACCACCATCAACATCATGGATGGACAAAAGATATTGCAATATACATATAAAAGTATAGATATATAAACCTTGATCTTGGAACTACTGGCCCCCAAATCAACTAAGTTCCTTCTAAAGTTAATGAATAAGTGTTTCATAATTTGCTGATTTTTGTTATACAGAACATAAGTTCTCATGTGGAAATGAAATGCAATGGCCAAATCTATTTTAAGCAACAGAAATCATGACCTTGGAACTTTCAACCTCAAAATTAATAGGTGATTGCCAATCTCTCATCCCTTTCTGAAAAAAAACCCCACAACATGGATTGTGCTCAGAGCAGGTATTTAAATCAAGGTGATCTAATCTAAGGGTCCCTTCCATAGAAAGAATGGCCTATTTTGCTTGACATAACACCATGTATGACATGCATGTAGTTATCTTTCTATGTAATGTTTTTGGAAGTCACTAAAAATGCCAATCAAAATTCTTACCCTGGATGCAAAATTGACACCATTTTCATTCAAGACCAACCATACATCATAAGAAGTCTTCTGGTCACATCTGCATGTCAATATGACAATCCACTTGGAAACAGTTTGGTTTGGTTTTAAGGCATAGAAATACAATTAGGTTATTCAGTGTCCAGGCAATTGCAAAGTGCCCAAAGCCACACCATGGTAGTCAACCCAGGCTGATCCAATTGTAGGATTTACAATTGTACCATTTTGGTTGTGAATCCAGCATCCCAACAACTGAGCTACAATATCTCCAAGAAGGAACAGTAATAACATGATTCTGAAGATAGCCATCATGGAGGCCATAATAGATGCTAGACTGGCACCTTTTTCAGTTAGGTCCACATCATAAGAAATCTTTCTGTGAAAGCTCCATGCCAATACGACCATCCATTCAGGAGGAACTGTGAATGATTT
Source organism: Sinohyriopsis cumingii (assembly GCA_028554795.2). Taxonomy (NCBI): domain Eukaryota; kingdom Metazoa; phylum Mollusca; class Bivalvia; order Unionida; family Unionidae; genus Sinohyriopsis; species Sinohyriopsis cumingii. Next base: position 78,766,357 of record CM068829.1, on the reverse strand, counting down.
TCAAGATAGTCTGATCTGCATAATTTTTTTCATTCAGAACCAACTAAAGACCATTTGAAGTCTTCTGGCAAAAACCCCATATCTGTGTGATTTTTAATATAGGAGTGGTGATAAAAAAGTTTTCATGATCTCCACTAAGGTGGCCATATTATATATAAGATCATATGATCAACCATTTTTTCATTTAGGACCAACAAGACATTATATACAGTATAAAGTCTTTTGGTGAAAATCCCTTGTCAGTATGACCACCTACCCAGATATAGCTACAACAATATTTTCAAGAGAACTGCCATAGCAGTCATACTAGATTCATGATTGGCACCATTTTGCTTTAGAACCAAACAGACATCAAAAGAAGAGTTTTTGACAATCCGATGTTAATATAACCGCGGCAATGACAAGATTTCAAGACGGCTGTCATGTACCCATACTGGATTCCAAATCGTTAAATTAGCACTATTTTTCATTTAGGACCTATTAGACATGACAAGAAATGTTTTGGTGAAAATCCAAGGTCAACATGGTCATCCATCCAACTATACTGGAAGTCAGATCAGCATCATTTTCATCTTGAACCAACTAGACATCAGAAAGTCTTCCAGTGAAAATCCAATGTTAATACGACTTTCCATTCAGAAGAAGCAGCAATGACAAGAGTTTCAAGATGGCTGCCATGTCAGCCTTACTGGATAAATGATCGGCACCATTTTCATTTAGGTTGAAACAGGCATCATAGGAAGCATTTTTGTGAACACCCCATGTTGATAACACCATCTTTCCAGGAGGTGTAGCAAAATCTAGAATTTCAAAATATCTGTTGTCCAAACATCACAATTTTCATTTCTGGACCAACGGGACCTTGAATGAATGTGCATGAAAAGTTTCATGGCAATTCTCAATGTAGTTTAGGTGAAGTAGTATGAGTGAACTTCTGGTAATGGAAAGACAGGTGATGGATGACAGACAACAGGCCAGCCATAAGCCATTCTGGTCTGTCACCAATTAACCTATAATCAGCAATTATTTATCTGTGTAAAGGATACATATCTAGCTATCTCATCATCATCGTAGATGGTAAACTTCATCCCTATTCCAACAATTCCCAGTGAACAGTTCTGAAAAAGAAAATGAAATTAATGACAAACCCTGCCAATGATAAAATATGAACTGTATTATTTTTTTAATAGTGAGGAGGAATCTTAATTTTAGTTATGTAATATTTACCTGTAAATACTGCAACACTTTCCTCTTCTGAAATTTCTAGTCCCAAGTCCAAATGAATCATTCCCTCATTATTTTCCAGTAAGACATATTGGATAATGTGAAACTTTTCCATTCAGACATATTGTGATAAATGTGTAGTTTTTTCCCCAGACAGACATATTAGAATAACGTGAAACCTTTTCAAGTCAGATTTGTTGTGATGCAGTTTTTTTTCTAGTCAGTCATACTGTGATAATGTGCAGATTTTTCTAGTCAGTCATACTGTGATAATGTGCAATTTTTTTTCTAGTCAGTCATACTGTGATAATGTGCAGTTTTTTCTATTCAATCATACTGTGATAATGTACTGTTTTTTTTCTAGTCAGTCATACTGTGATAATGTGCAGTTTTTTCTTAGTCATACTGTGATAATGTACAGTTTTTTTTCTAGTCAGTCATACTGTCATAATGTACAGTTTTTTTCTAGTCAGACATATTTGGATAATGTGCAGTTATTTCTAGTCAGTCATACCATGCTAATTTGCAGTTTTTTCTAGTTAGACATATTCGGATAATGTGGAGTTTTTTCTAGTCAGTCATACTGTGATAATGTGCCACTTTTTCTAATCAGACATATTAGGATAATGTCAACTGGTGGTATGCTGCTGAGGCATATTGTGCAATGTAGAAAGTGACACGTATACTGAACTGTAGTTGCTATGTGAGAAAGGTTGGAAAGAAATGTACTAGATATTCCAAAATAATTTATGTATTGAAAATTTGTTACAATTTTGAAAATAAGCAACCAGAACATTTAAGGATCCAAATATGTGCAATAATGATGGTAGCATTCAAAGTTTCATCATTTAATCTCCAACAACTCAAAAGATATAGGACAAAAAAGAAAGTGTGAAGGAAAACTTATAATACTGAGCCATAACCTAATAGTTTCCACTGCAATTTTGTTTCTGATCTCATGTATTCATTATTTCAAAGATTGTTAATTACTGTTGTTCAATACCAGTCTGTTGTTGTTGTTGTTGTGGGCTTAACACCATTTTTCTGCACATGATAGGCCATAAATGACAGCCAGTTTAAACAGTATGGTGGAGGAAAACCATGGTAAAAACCATTGATCCACAGGAAGTTATTGGCAAGCTTTCTCAGATAACCATGCTGGCCGAACCTCAGACAAGAACTCACACTGACATAAGTGATATGTTAGTGATCTGTAATGGCAAGCACCTCAGACCACTTGGCTACCTAGGGCCCCCCTGAATGTATGTTGTAAGTATAAACATACTGCTGAATGAACAATCAATAAACAAGTCCCACTTTCTTGAAGCCCATTCCAATCAGAACCATCCAAAGAAATACTCTGGCATACGTGGAGATAAGCCACTTAGTGTGATATGGCTTAAATGTGGATGCTTTCAGGTCAATCTAGACCTTATCTAAAATTATATCCCCACTGTCTTCTCATTCATTTAATTGAATAATGACCCATTTCAAATACCAGTCGTGAAAATGCAGTTTTAAGTCCTCCCTGTAGAAAGTGTAAACTGATAAATCATGGGGTTGCATCTTATCCATGTATTCACCTGCCACAAATAATGGTATCAACCCTTTTTCCTTCATGTGAGATAGCAATCTCTCCCAGTGTTGTGCTTTGAAAACATCAAATATTTTGGCTACCTTCTGATCATACCAAGGGCAAGCAAGTCACTGAGTTCACATAGGGTATACAAATTTGGTCAACAGACTGAACCAAGGAGTTTCTGTAAATGTCACAACTCAGTCAACATTGGTTTTGTCCTAGCAACTAATCCCTAATTGTCAAGAACCTTATGCTTTGATAATGATCTTGAAGAACACTGAGAAAAACCTATTAACACTAGTTACATCAGTGGAGTTAAGCATGTTATCCCCCAAAAAGGATGTTAGCATTTTCTCTGATCAAAGATCTCTACTTTTATGCCAAATGTTAGCAATAAAACTCTCAATTTGTCAGTTTAATTAATGCAATATTAATTTTACCTTTTGCTTGCAAATGCATGGAACTGAAGGTCAGTATAATCTCTTATAGTCTCTTGTGATTTATTGCTCAATATTTTATCTTTCCTAAATGAAAAATACACAAAACTAAAATTCCAAAGATATGTATTTCATAACCAAACCACAAAATCTGATATTCATGAAAATGAAGTCCTTAACAGTAAGCATATAAAGTTTGATTTCTTAACCTCAAATGGCTTGTAATGTAAGTTACAAAACTGAAAGGAAAGTGTAATAGAAAATTTTAAAATATTCTACCATGATCTTGACCTTGTAGATCCATATCTTGGATAGGACATACTTGTTGATGATGATGTAAAAATATACCAAGTTTTATCCCTTACTCTGAAAAGGCCTAAAACTTTTCAATTCAAAGGACAGTACAACACAAAACTTAAAAATACTGATCCATGACCTTCACACTAAAAGATAGTACCTCAAATGTGGTACATGTATGTTGCATACCTCAAAATGATGTACAAAAGTAAACAAGTTTCATCGCACAATTAGAAAGCTCTAAAGTGGACATGAAAGTGTGATGGATTGATAGAATAATGGATTGACAGATGGATACATGGACAGGAATATTAATAGAATGCCCAACATTCTTTGTGAGAAGATGGAGAACAACAGCAACAAAAAATGTTGCATGTTCCAAGCCACCCTGTTTGTATGTAGAAAATGGAAGTCAATGGCCAAATTTTATTGTGCATCCAAGAATTATTTACTGCAGTCCTACTTATTTTGAGGCTAACAGTATTAATAAGATGTATGAACAAGTGGGGGTGGGTGGGTGGGTGGGAGACAATAAAATAGTAAAATGCACTGCCTTGGTGCATGCCAAATTGTCATCTTATCAAAAGGTGATTTGATTGAGATTGCTCTTACAATATAAGAGGGGGACTACTGTATAAAAACAAGGGTACCTCAAAAGGACTTATGCATACTGCCTTAAAATAATTTCCAGAAATCAAAGACTGTTTTTTCCATCACTTTCTTATTTTTTTATAACTGCATAGAACTGACAAGCATCAAAAATTTTCTTTTAAAACAACATACCAAATTTTGTAAAATAAAAAACATCTTTTATATTATTAAAATAACAAATTCACCAGATAAGTGCAGTGCAAGCTTCTTTAGCATGGCTTCTGACCTTTATCTTGATCTAATGCACACAAAATTAATGAACTGGTTTCAGACACTACTTAGATGTATCTAACTGTTAAATTTGGTTAAATCAATAATGACTGCAAACTTAAGAAATTATCATTTAGCTACATTTGCAAAATTTAAGCTCATCATATCATGTACACACCAACAACATCATAAACAATGTCCTTAACATATGCACTATACTAGATGAGTTAACTCCCTCTACCTTCAGTGTAGTGATTTCCTTTCAGAAGCATTTTTTGCTATAGGGCTGCAAACCAGTTATTATGTACTTTTGAGAGTGTGATGTATGTAAGGTGAAGATGTTTGCATTTGAAAAATGCACAGTGGAGAGAATGTTGGCATATCTCTATGCTAGTTTGATGTAATTTGGCTGACATTCTTTGGATATTGTACTTATGGAAATTGAACATGATCTATAACACTGCTAACTAAAATGACTGCTCCCTTGTGCTAAAAAACAATCAACCTGAATTAATCTAAATTACACTATCTTTAGCACCTATTAAAACTGGGGAAATGAATTTTCCCAAACTAGACAATATCAGCTTCTGAAAGTGCAATGGATGAATTACCAATTATACAAAATGTAAAACAGGTTATCAGTTTTTTTTGTTTTACAATTTAACTCTGAAGTCCAGGAAGTGAAAATGGCCAAATGGAGCTAGCAGTTTTTTGAAAGGTGCACATCTGGAGTAAGGCCAAGCTCTATATTCTATAACCCATATTACACCTATCCATCATATACCAAAATAAAGGGAATTAAAGGTTCTTTGAACAATACCTAAGGTAGACAAGGTCTTTTTTCAAATAGCCATTATAACCAGTGAGGACACCCAGGGAAATTATTTTTTTGTTAACAATTCTAACCCTATGCAATATTCAAAACTTTACCAACTATATTACACAAAGCAGAAAAATATCCAAGGAAAATGACTACTATTAGGTCTCATCATTTATTTTTTAAATCTGAGTTATCTCCCTCAACATTTAAAGAAAATTTGAGTTATCTCCCTCAACATTTTAAAGAAAAATTGATCCAAAAATTCAGTGGATCAATGCCTTCTTGCTAATTTTAGTATGGCCATACAATTTGTTGCTATTATTAAATAACAAAAGCTATACATTACACACGAAAATGAAATTGTGGATACAGAATGTCAGCAGAGCCCTTTCAGAGAAGGAAAAAAAAAACATTTTCAGCAACCAAACTGAAGCCCAATGCCATAACTGGGCATACAAATCGATCTTGATCATCTGATCTTTACAGGAAATGGAGCTAGTGAAGGTAGCTGCATTCTGGCAAGAACCTGGGTTGGCAATGGAATGATACCAACTCATAATTGCCACTGACCCTTAGACAACCTTATTCAATAGATAGTGCATGGGATTCATAAGTTTCACAGATGTTAGAGAGAGCAGGAAGATAGTCTTGAGAGTTTGATTCTTGAATGAAATTTGGCCCAAAGGCTCAAAGGTTTCCAGCTAAAGACCACAAGACTCCCGAGAGGTTCCATTTGGTATTAGTAAGCGAGACATCAGTCTCTGCAGCACAAAATAACTTATAAGGTTGGTGGTATGATAATCTGAACCAATGGCCATTCCTTTAGAAAACTTGTTTGTCAGAGAGATATATTGTGTAGGAGGGAGCCAAGACAGAAGATCCCTCCTCTGAACCAATGTCAAGAAGACTGTTGAACCACAATCATTGGGGCCACATATATTGAGCAAACAGGATGAGCTGAACAATGTAGGTCCTGACTTTGTTACAGACTTGCAAAATCATCCTTATGGGTGAAAAAGTGCCAGCAAACAGACAATTCCACTTCAGGCTGAATGCATTAAAGCTCAGACCCTCCAATCTGGAACTAGGAAGATGTAAAAGGGGAGCTTATTATTCAGTTTTGTCACAGACAAGTCCACCAAGGGTCTCCCCCACAGTCCAAACTGAGTCTCATTTGGTGGATTTTCTCTTTAAATGGCAGAAAATCCACATGAAATTTGACACATTATTGCAATAAACAAGTTATCATGTGTTCAAGTAACCAACAAAGCAATTACCATGTCAAATATCTGCTAAACCAGAAGAAAAGCTGTACCTTGAAATTTTCCATTCTGTACCTTGCTCTCACTGAACTTGAGCAAACATTAATTGTCTTAGTGCAATAAATGCATATATTTTCTTCATTACTTTGTAAAATTAATAAATCATGAACTAAATGACAAAAGGAAACAAAAAGGAACAGAGATCACAACTTCAAGTCTGATCTCAATTCAGCAGTCAAGTGAATACGATGGTGCATAGCTGTGACGGATGCTGACCATGCAATCAAATAGGACACAAAAAGCGCAACCAGGTTAGATTATTCTACATGCAAAATTCAAGTGTCCCAATAGGCTCAACAGCTCACATTTTGTACAAGATTTCTTGTGGATGAAAGACTGCAAAATACCAGATATAAACTGGATCTTATACACAGGTAACGTGACCTCCATGTTGCCAGTCAAAATTATGTGTGAACTGTAATAGGCCCAACAGTTTGTTTTGTGAAAAAGACAAATTTAGTTCACCACAGACCAGAAGACCATGATGTCAGTATTACACACCCAGCTTCCTCTTCCAAGTGTTCAGATGATACTGATAGGAAAATTAGTGGTGACACAAGACGGAGTTCTTGTCTATGAGTTCATGAAGACTAGGGTATTCCAAGTTAGGGATGAGCAAACAGGTCAACATTAAGACCAGGGTATTTGCCTTCTGCAATGCCCAACACAATGATTTAATAGTGTAGGGACAGGGAATTTGGTCAAAGGGTTCAATCATATAACCTGTTTCATGTTTAAAATTCAAGTGGGTGCATAATTTCACACATTGCTTGTAGCAGATTTCAAATATTGACATTAATAAGGCAATGTAGGCAAGTTTCCAAGACCTGTGTCAAAACTAGTTCATAAGGATGATCAAGGACCTCAGGCAACCACAGCTTAAGTATACCCTTTATTATATTATTCTACTGACCTAGGGCGATCCTAGCATAATCCCTAGTCAAAAGCTGGGTTGATCCCAAAAATCATCACAAGCAAGGAAGATCCCATGATCATGCAGTACTTGAAGTGTAAAAATCAAGGCATGCCATAGTTTACCAATTGAGGAGGAGAATGATAATATGGACCAGTGATAAGAAGATTCTTTGCCCAAGGCAAGTTGACCCCAGCCTTAGTAAATCATATTATTCTACTGAGCTGAGTCTAATCCCTAGGTCTATACTGGGATGATCACAGAATAATCTCTGCTCCAGTGCTGGTGTGATCCCTGAAGCTGAAATGGCAAGAATGATTCCCAACCATGAAGTACTTGAAACCAAAGGTAAAATAAAGGTATGTGTCAGTGTACTAACTTAGCAGCTGACTGAGAACCAGAATTGGGGTAAAATAGAGGCTGTAAAAATCTAATGAATAGACCATATAACAAACAGTAAGCTGCACAGAGAACTACATGTTACACTATTGCATCTTGCCTGGTCGATACCCACTGTCAACAATGGGTCTGAGTGTAAGCTATTAGTCCTGAATCAAAATGGAGGCCATTTACTAGAGGTGCACAGTACTACTAGCATACTGGTTTACCATGGTATTTATTTCTGGTGTAATATACCACGATACTTTTTCACTGTAACATAGTTTTAGTAATTTCTATCAGAAAGGAATGCATGGCAAATCCCGAGTAATCTTGTTACAAATTTAATAAGATTAAAAGCCCCTGGAGTAATGCTTATGTGTCATGAATTAGTACCCAACTGCCCAGCTCTGTAATGTCTAGATCATTTAAGATACACCAAAGTGAGTGGTACTGCAGAAAAGCAGACAGACATATGTATCTCTATAATGATAATAAATAATCTAGATTTTCTACATGTATTACAAAATATAAAGGGAAAAATGTATTGTTTGTTTTTTGAGACCCGATTTCTTTTCAGACCAAAAAGCTGAATATTGTCGGAATCAGATTTTTGTCCGGATTTTAGACTTTTTGGCCTGAAATCTAAGGCAAACCAGTCTGAACTGCATACAGACAGGTGAATCTTCGCAAAATGTAGGACAAATTGAGGATTTGGAGTAAAATGTAGCCAGGACATGAAAATGAAGTGTCCAATACACACAAAAACTAAGGAAAAAATCCAACATTTACCCTTCTGCACACATACGAGCAAAGTAGCCTACGATAAACGATGTGTCAAAAACAACTTGGCATCTGGCTAAATGAAAATCTCTTGGAAGCAGAAGTAACCCTAAAAATGCATTTCAAATGGATTTTTCATACACATGAACAGTACTTTACACATTACGGATTCTCCATCACAATTGCAACTTGTCAATATATATATGTATTTCTGATTAGTTTTGTGTTCATGTCATTAACATTTCAATTGTTTATTTTCTCTGAGTGTAAATCTTACTGACATCAGGTCACCTCTTACAAAAATTCACTTGTATGCGAAATTTGACTTTTGTAGCCCTTCCCCACTTATCTCTACATTCATTTAAGTCAACAATATTACCTTGGTAAAAGGGTTATAGAGTAAACAGGTAGTACTGTATTATGAGAATGGTGAATTTTTTTAAAAAATAAGGTCATTGTTCCTAAATTCAGAAGCTGTTATAATTTTCAACCCGATAGACACCAGATTTTATTGAGTGAATGCTTTGACTAACTTTGGCATTAGAGCCATCAATACAGCTTATTCATCTATTTTATACCTAACAGTGAGCTGACTATCTGGTATTTTAAATGTTACTCATACAAATATAAATACTGAATGTGTTATTCATGATTTTAATTGTAATAAACACAGTAATTATGCCATGTGTCAAGCTTAGTTAGGTTTCCACTTCCATCACTGAATTATGTTTCCATTTTGATATTCAACTTTTAGTAATTAATATACACTTGTGATGTTTAAAGCGTAACTTCAAGTTACATCCATTCATATTTTATCACAATTCTTTACTATTCCGCACATTGTATACATCAGCAATGTTCTTTGCATATCTGGTCATTTCCAAGGAGCTATATTAGCCACCTTTTGATTGGTCACTTGACATGTGTCTTTGGCAGCAACTGGCTTGTGGTGGTTGTTAGGGTAGCAGAGTTGCATGCCTTATTACTATAAATACCACTGCATTTGGGGATTTGGGGAGAGTTTCGTACAGAGCTTGCATTGTATGCACATCTTTTCAAACCCAACTTTCAATACCTCGGTAAAGTCTGGTAAATTTGAACACCAAATGCAACACAGTTTGGTATGCAAACAATGTTGATTGAACATACAATGCTGCATTCCCTTCAGCATCTGTACTTTGCTTACTAAATTCCCCTTTGGTAACCTCACCATATTTTACTGAGTTCACCAAGAACTCAACCTAGTTTTACCAAGAACTCACCCCAGTTTTGCTGCACTCTCTGAAGTTTATTTGCCCATGTAGGAATGCCTTTATTATTATTCTGTGTGTTTCTTGCAAAATAGTTAATTTTGGAAGCTTTAACCCATTTGGGGCTCAGTGTATTGCAACGGTACAGAAATTCCAACCTGACCTAGTTTTACCAAGCTCCATCATACATGTATATGGCGATATATGGGTGTGTCCCAGTGGCGTAGGGGGAGTCTCCATTCAATTACTTGAACTGACATGTACTTTTACATAATTTAAAGTGGATTTGTAGGGGTTTTTCCATGTTGTAAGCTCATTGCTTGCTAAGTAATTGTACACATATTGAAAATTCAAGTGAAAGCCATCTAATTGAATCCAACACACAAACAAACAAGTCATTTAACCTTATTTCACTCTTTCTCTTTATTAGTATCCCTTAGGCCCAATATTTTAGTCAATGATATGGACTAGTTTTTGTAATGTCATCTCCTGAAAGGGATTTTGTACTCTATATGTGCTGTTTCTGGCAAGAGCATGTAGTGTTTGAAGGCCATAATGCCGAATGCACTACACTTAAATCCAATGTATAATAAACACTTAATCTGTCAAGGATAACCTATCACAGTATTTAATCTAAAGTAATACAGAAAATTTAACTTTTGAATAAACATTTATTCCTACTTCCAACTGCACTGGTCAGAAAGGGCCTTTTGAATATGCTTGGATGTACAATGCATGGAAGAATCCATGTAATAATTAGCTATACACAAACACTTCTCACATGTTAATCAATCTGCAATTATTGCAACCGAGAGAAAAATATCCACTCAAGAGCATACATATTTCTTTGTGTATTTGATTCCAGAAGTCTATAATCCTAATCAGTAACAGGAACTATTTTCTATACTTCTCTACTGAATCACTCTTAAGATATACAACCAAGAAAACACAAGAAAACATATAAACATAAAAAGTTTACGTGATTTTTACATGTAGCTATGTAAAAATATCAATTTTACAAATAAAGTTAACATACTCCAGCATTTTACAAGTGATCATCCTTAATTCATTTCAGTTTCCAAATACAAATACAAGGTATATGCATCCATTTGAATCCATGTATTTACCTGTAGACAACTGTATTTGTACACACATTCTCATAACAATCAACATCAAACTCCACACATTCTCATAACAATTAACATCAAATCCAAATGACATGTAATCAAACTGTATACTAAGAGGTAAGAAATTGTATTTCCAAATCACAAGGAATTTGAATGTCCTAAAAAACAAGCAGACCCAAAAAACCCACCTTAATTGTCAACTTTATCATTCCAATAAAAATGGTGCACCAATGGCCCACAGAGCGGCCAATTACTAGGTGAAATCATGTTTCAACAGTGATAGACGCAGACTGAAATAAGTAATATTACCAACTCTACAAATCATTTGCATTTCACCTGCACCCGTTCTGCATTTGATTTGTACTCCATTCATGTTTGTATTTCATCAGGTCATGTTTCAAATACATGAGAACTGTGCTCCAACACTGAGTTTAGAACTACAATTTCCTTTCAATTTCATTCATTTGGAATGCATTTACCCAAAATTGGGATTTTCATTTCAATCAAAAAAGTATAAAAGAAAAAAAAATGATCAGAAACAACACAATCAAGTGTAATCTTATACAATTATAACTGCTATAGTATTATGAAATTATGGATCTTTTAAAAAAAATGTTATGAGGAGAAAGGAAGACAAAAAAAACTTGATTATTAGATCCAATCGTCACTAAGTGAGTACCACTATAACAACATGTAATTTGTCATACAGAAATCCCATGCATTATTAGAGACTCGTAACTGATAAAAGGCAGTCCATTGCCCATGCATTGCCAATCAAGAATCAATTGCGACTTAATGATATAAGTGAGTAACCTACTGGCACAGGTGTAAATAGAATCAGAACCCTTTGTCACTTTTGTTCAATCTTTTTACTTCTTACTGCACTTAAACATCAAATATTGTTGGTTTTAATAACACTTTTAACACACTAGTGGTTATATCATGCCTTTCTTCAAGGACATAGTGAGGCACACAGCCATGGCTGGCCTAGGCAGGTAATGAACCTGTGACCTTCGGTCCAATGCTCTACCAACTGTGCTACCTTGGCTTCCCTTTTCAAACATGTCACTGTACACAAAACAATAATGTTTATTTATTACTGATACATATACAATCAATTATTAAACCAATTTAATTCAGACACTTCCATCTAATGTCTGACCAAATTCTGATCCTTCAGCGAATGACCTTCCAGATCAAATCTATGTCATTTTATGGGTCTGGATAATTCAGAGAAATTTACTAAGGGAACCCATTTTTTTCTTCTCTTCAGATCAATAATTGGTTCCCTCTAATGAATACTGACTCGACAACAACTGTATTTAAACACAATGATGCATGATAGCTTATTACAGAGCTATACAGATAAAGTTAACAAACCTTTGTCGTAAGGTCCACCTCTGATGGAAGAGTATCTCGTAGTGCTCTCAGGCCATGTTTAACAAGCTCATCTAAATTACCTGAAATAAAGATGAAAACTTGATATTCAACTCTTATATGTTGCCTCTTTTTAGCAATGCATAATAATGATGCACACAAATTCATAGCGGTAAAAAGTTATTTCCAAGTGAAACTGCAATAAACTTTATTGTTTATGCTCTCAAAATAATACCTCCTGATGGTGCATCATAAGCTTGACAAATGAAATGTTGAAATTCTCTGATGATGAATTGACATCACTTGTATAAATCTTAAAGGTCTTTAATCCTGGATGCTTTCTGTCAAGTCTAGTTAAATTCTATTCAGAATCTATTGACAAAGTTGTTTAACAAATGGGGGCTGTATTTGGAGGCAGGTGTGTGATATACATGCATGCAGACATACATACATAGATACATACAAACATACATATATGCATACATACATACATACATATATTCATACATACACACACACATACATACATACACATGCCTGCCTGCACATGCACACATATGCATACATACATAAACATACATACATTTGTACACATACACACACACACATACATATACCTACAGTCTAAAAATTCATCTAGGTGTTTTTCTAGGTACGTTTTGGCCGACTGTGATCGTGCTCCTATTGCCATGGCCTTACAATCATAATAGTTTGCTGATGGGCATGTCTGGTAAATGTGCGGTCCCTTTGACTGAAACATATAATAGAAGAAATGAATACTTTGAACAAGTTATATTTATACCATATTTGTGAAATGTATTTTTAAACACTTTTACAACTGTCAATATTAACCTATTCAAATGTACAAGTCTACAGAATAAAAGACTGTCATGAGATCACTGATATCACCTGGCATTATTCTGCAACAATCATGATCTTCAATGCATATATTCATATGAATAAATTAATCTTCAGTGATGGATATAATGTAAAGGGTCAGACTCTACAATTTATTTGGCAGGGCATTACACGAAACTCTTGCTGGAAAACCCAAACATAGGCAGAAATATTCACTGTCTGGCAGCCGGGGACAACTAACAACCAAAACTAGATAACCAAGTGACTGAAAGTCAAAGTTCAGACAACCATCTACTGCTGGCAATTATTTTTTTATATAAAAAGTATACATACCATTATCAAACAATAATGTGGGCTTTCTACATGAAATGACAGGTGAAAATAGAGTCTGGCACTCATTATCAGATTATATGCAAGAAAGCAAAAGCAAAAAGCTTAACAATTGCATAATGATATTAACATGACTTGGAATTACACTTGGGAATTTTCAGTCAGACAAGTAGCTAATTTTTCTGGGCAATTACATTTGTTGTTCAGTGAGATACCATGCATTATAAAAATCTGTCTACCAAAGCAAGTTATGGAGAAGACAGGCATTCAAGGACCATAACTCTAAATGATGATAAGGAATGTGGGAAATCCAGCCTATTCAAGGCTTCATCACAATAAAGGTACATAATAAATCTAGCTAGGTTTTTATATAAAATAATACAATATTAGAGACAATTATGCACTACCAGATCACCACAGTGAAAGAGTAAAATTAAAGGTCACTGATCATGAACAGAACAACATATGCCTGAAACTCACAATCAAGCTAATGCTGTTACCAAATATGCCATGGACAGAGGGTATATGCATGTTAACTATACCGAAAACTGTACATAGATGTCAAATATGCATTCTTGATATAAGATAAGGCAATATTTCTGAAATGTGTTTTTCAACTAAATCAATCCTATATGTCATCCTAAAAATAATGATAGCTGCTGAGCACAGACCTATGATGTGGGGATCAGACTGAATCTATGTTCTGGTTCTGAGTTTTCACAGTCAGGTCAGTTATGCAACAGCTTGAGGTAACATATTACTGATATTAAATGATTCCTTTCTGCTGCCAGTTCAAAACTTAGCAAAAACATTAGATCTGAAGTATTACTTACATCAACTCCAGCCACAAGAAGTCCAACACCAAAAGGCCGTCTGCCATACCTCTGTGTAGGAATCTGAGACTCTGAATGGCATTAAGGACATTTCTACCACAATGATTTGCATGCATGTAAAACATTTCCGTTTCATTACTTAAATTCTTCCTTTATCAAAATTCTTCACGTGGACATTTAGTCATTGTTCAAGTAATGTAAAGAACTTTCTTTGGGGCATGGAAAAAGATTTGGACAGTCAGAGTTTGGGTGCTAGAGTTTGGATTATACTAATTCTGAATCAGAGTATATACGGTAAAGTAATTCTCCACATCAATACACTGATTAAAAAGGACTCTGCTTTCTTATCCTCAAACATAATGAATATTTTCCAGTTTGATAATGGTTGATATTTTGTAACAGAAACAATGAAGCAAAATATACTGTGCTTTTTTTGCAGCAGGTTAATAAGGCATCACACTGAAAACATATTTTGGCAAGAACACGCTTTTTAAGAGCCATTCTCCAACTTCATACAAAACTTCTTACATCATTTACATGATCAGACAGGTATTGACAAGTTTGATGTACACCTTGGTAAAGAAAGCTGTGGCTGGACTCAAATCTCCATGCTGTTCAAGTATGGCTTTTCTTCTACTTATGGGACAGCCTTACATAAGTTGCAAACAGCATGTAAAGATAGAGACATCTTTAATGTAGTCACAATTGGGCAAATATGTTATTTTGTCAGTAGATGGACAGAACTGTATATGTTGTTGTAGGAATTAATAATCAGGGTTAGTGATGACATAATAGTAGCAATCATCATTTTCTTGACATAAAAACTGAAACCAGCATAGTGACTATATTAATAACTATGATTCACTCTACTCTTCACAATGGTTGCTATAATGTCAATATCACATAAAACATTTTTTCCTAAAAATCTCGAATATTATGATTTTGGTTACCCTTTCACCATCTCTGGATGCCATGCTTTCTGTAGGTGCTTAGCAACAAATATGATTTTATCAACATTCAATACAAGGAGTTGCATAGCTACCAATATTACTTTATCTGTGTCCAATATGAGGAAATTACAGAAAGGTAACAATCATACAAAATGACTGGGAACTACTGTAAAGTACTTAAGGATGTATATGAACAGAAAAACATACAAGAAATATAATTTTAAATAGCCAGAAAATTTCCTATTACGCAGTGTAAGACTGAGTCTGTTGGAAAGTCACCATTTCAAGGACATAAAAACATGTGGATAAAAAGGATACTATTGCCTATTGAAGCAACAAGACGGGAGATTGGAAGAGGTGTGTCATATGCGTATCTTGAGTTCAGGCATTCTGTTCGCATGAAGTTACTGAAAAAAGCAGAATTACATAACAAATAATAACCTTTATTAACGTGTCTCTGCATGGTTGAAAATGTAATATTTTTTCCTTATCACATGTATACATGTGGCTCATTAAAAAAAAACACTTCGATTCAAAAAGCGTTTTTAACAGGCTTCAGGCAAACTTGCATGGTTTTTACATAAAATGGGCAAAAACAGGGTACACAGTGCACTAGTGTACCAAACTGAGTTCAGCTCTAACACATATATTTATGCATACTTGAGTAGGTTTGCTTGTGTAAATATTTCTATTTATGTTACAGACAATTGTTGAAGATTTTTCCTATTGTGGCTTCAAAACAGTATGATACTATAGTGAGATTATTGATGATTTTTTTGGCTGACTACATTGTTGGTTGTTTAAACGTGTATATAAAATCTTGGGTTTGGAGTGAAAAAATTCAAATGCACTATGAAAGGAAGCTGCAAACTTGGATATAATATGCGCTGGAATCTATATATTGTCACATAAACAAATCATTTGTTCATGTTGAAAAACCATCTTAACAGTGCATTATCATATCATAATCTGCTCGAGCTGACATCTGGCCTGAGTACTGTATGCTGCTACAGTACTAGCTGCAATGGACCAACCTTTGAAGGCAAAAACAGGAATTACTACAATCAACCAATTGATGGCTAATTTTTAAAAAAATGTACCCAGAAACAATAGTATTGCAGAAACCACAAATAAAACTGATTACAACTGAAGCACCGATTGTTCTGTATATATACAAAGCAAATGAAAAATAAATTCAGTCTCAATGTTTTACAATTATCTGATGTTGCCACCAGAATAACAAATGGGCTTTCATTTGGTCCTCAAATCTGTTCTTTAGTTGTGACTTCAAAAACACATGCCCCCTCATCAAAGCAAGCTGACTACAAAATTCAATAAAATAAAGCAACTTTCATCAAAGGAAGTCAGCACCAAACTTAAATAAATGCAATGGAATCTGATGGATTGCTGCATTTTCCAAGTGACCAGAAGACATGCACTGCAAGTTTCCTTTTTGCAGGAAAAAAACATTTATGCTTAAGATTACTACCAACGGCAGCATAAAACTCAATTTAAATTCTAATCTTTTGAAACCAGAGATATCTGGCCATCAAATTCCTTCCTACTTTGTTTACATTTTCATTTCCCTATGTATAGCCTCATCCCATGGGTAGTATCAGCAAGATGATAGCTGTCTCCAGCTGACCAAATCTAGGCCAGTTTAAGTAGATGTACATATATCATGTAAACAACTACTGGCAACAATAACATTGTGAATTGTTTAGTGATGTGTTTGCTGATAATAGGACAGAGATCAAACAAGGACTAAAATTATTTTTATATATGCATTATCTATGTTTTCTAATGGGATGTTACTGATACATTATTTTATAACAAGTGATCTATACTCAAATTTCATGGACTTTTCAAATGCATGTACAGTACTTAACACATTATGGACTGTTCTGCACAAATTTAAGTTCTCAATATACAAGTGTATTTCTGACTAGTTCTGTCTTCAAGTGATCAAAAGCAAATATTTTTTTGCCCACTTTTATTACCCACCTACAATGGCCATACTTTTTTGGTAAATGCATCATTTTCTTCAACTAAATGACTTAGTTGGTTAAAACATGTTACAGTCAATAACACAGTCTGGTTCTATAGAATAGAGCATACAATTCCACTTCAGAATGAGGGCATCCACTGCCCATACACTCTAATAAAAAAATGGAGAGAAATATTGTGATAGCTTGCTGTTCAATGTCATTGAAAACAAGTCCTCCAGTGGCCTCTCCTACAGATGAAAGAGTCTCCCTGCTACAGAATGGTGCAGACACCATTCTGTGAGGACTTTCCTTTCCTGCCTGGACAGGCTCTCCAATGGGATATTTTTCTTGCCCAGACTCTGGGTGATATTTGCCCATCTGAGGTTCCAGAATATCAAGTAAAAAGAAGGGGCATAAGTGTCTCCTTGGTGTCTGAGGTTCACCATCACTGATATGTTTTCAATGGCAATTATATTACAATTGTGTCCCATGTGGTTGATGCACACTGTAGTGCTATGAAAATGGCATGAATTTTTTCTAGCTTCTTTGGATAAACAGAAGATTCCTGCCAAGACCACAGCCCTAAAAGACTACCCATACAGATGTGCAACCCAACCTGAATCTAAGGCATTAGTATACAAGAAGAGTAAAGTTCTAGGACATGTACCAATTAGAAACCTGTCTTGTTTTATCCACCAGTTCAGGTGGTAACAAAACAAATTGAGTTCTAACATATCCAAAGGTGAAAGGGGATCCTTACAAGGTGTCCAGTTTCATAGCAGAAGAAACTCATGATCTCATGTGAAGCCTTCCAAGAACTAGATCTGCTGTGTTTAGGTCCCATGAAAGGAGTCAGAGGTGAGCCGAAAATGAAACTCCTCAAACACTCAAATGTGCAAGAAATTTTAAATTTACATGTGTTATATAACTTGGGTCTAATACTATCATGAACTTGAAATTTAAAAAAAAAACACACATTAAGTTTAGTGAAATCTGATACCTTAGTAATCTGGCATCAGCTGTAAGGCCTGCAATAGAGATACCAACATGATCATCAATCGGTAAAATCTTTTTCTGGTGGGCAGACAACTCTGAAGGAGCTCTCTGAAAGACAAGAAAGGACAACTTCATTTTTACATTTCAAAGAACATCAATAATATTAGGTTTTGTTGGTATTTTGAAATAATTAAAGGTTTTAATCAATGAAACATCTAATAATGTAAGGCCATTAAAATCAGAAAGTCAGACAACTAAACCAAGTGAATTTCTTGGTCAGGTAACAAAACTTGTCTTACACGGATATGTCTGCCTTTGTCAAAATTACAAATCCAGACAAGGAGATTTTTTTCTCTTGATTCACATCTACCATTTCATTACATTACTGTGAGTTTATAGTCTTACCAAACTTCTAATAAATTGTTCATTCAAGAGATATTTATCCACTGATAACCCCAATTTACTTAAATGTATACATCACAGCCCTTTTTCATGAGAGAAATATGATACTAGTGTACCTATTTTGTCAAGAAAGAAATTAGTCATATTCAATTGGTGGACTTATGCCCAAATCCTGCTCCTGTACATTATACAGTAAATTTACAACAGCATTTCAGCTGGTTACTTATGTCAGATGATAGCAACAAGTCCTAGTCACTAAGAATTTCGTAAGAAAACCAATTCTGATCAAGAATCATTCATAAGCAATCAAAGTAGTTTACACCCATCAATATAAAAAGTATTTCTTATTTTCACCATTTAACTTGCATTGGCTATAGTTGCTATCTCGGTTCTTGATCTGCTATAGTAGTATTTAATTGCTATAGTAGTATTTAAATAGTATTTAATTGCTATAGTAGTATTTAATTGCTAATGTCCAAAAATTCTGAAATCATGCACATGAACCTTAAGCTACTAAGAAAAGTGGTTGACTATACTGGATTTTAACAAATAAAGTTGTGCATTTGCATTCTCCAGTCTGATTTGCTGCAGCAATCAATGGGAACACTTCCACCCTACAAATTCTTGTACACCTCATCTACATGGTTGGTATTCATACATACATGTATAATCATTTGCATATATGAACCAAAAATGTTATTTAGTACAGTCAACTTTAGTTTCTTGTCCAAGGACACGCCATGGTAGCCAACCTAGGATAATATGATAGTATGATTCGAACATGCACCCTTTTAGATGTGAAACTGCAATACTAAAATTACTAGGATAGTAGGTATGTAGGTAGGTAGATAGGGTGGTAGGTAGGTAGGTAGGTAGAGGTAGGTAGGTTTAACAGCACCACAACAAAATTCTGCCTATATAGTTCCAAGTACGCCAAGGTAAGAAAATAAAGCATAAAATACAAAGATAAAGGTAAACATAACTAATCAGACAATATTTCATATCTTGTTCACAAATTTTTCTTGGTAACAATACATTCTAAATGATATTTAATAAATACGAAAACTGTAATCTAATATATGAATCAACAGGTTATGAAAAATGTACATCTGTGCCCATTATATCTGTGTTTTTATAAGCAGAGCTCAATTTTAGTTAGAATGAAAACTATATAAACAGCTAGCAACGATAAAGGACTTGTGGTACTAATTCAGTTCCCATAGCAAACCTATGTAAACACCATGATATTAAAAATTCTATTACTTAAATTTCTGAGTGTTCATGATCAAACCTACATTTATCAGTATAGCTGAAACCTGGATGTCAACTTCTATGTAGAGAAAAGGATATAAGCTGCATTTTCTGGACCTACATGTGTTTGAAACATGTGATTTAATTTCTGCACCAAAGAGTCAGATGTGTGTGTGTGTGTGTGTGATTTGGATTTTTAAAGTAGCTTTAACAATTTTTCAGTCATATCCATACGATGTCTGCAGTGTGACAGTTTATAGTGACGTCTAGCACTGGGGCATCATGCCACAGACATGCAGCATGATGTTCCACCCAGACACATTATCATGACACCAGGCCAACCAGTCCTAACACTAACCTCTTAATGCTGAGCGCCACGTGAAGCAGCTGTTAGTACCATATTTGTAAGTCTTTGGTGTGACACGGCCTGGGATCGAACCCATGACCTCCCACATCCAAGGTGGATGCTCTAACCACTAGGCCACTGGAGCGGTCGAGTCAGATGCCTATTTCATTAATGAGTGTTACAAATTCAAGACTGTTAAAGGTCTGAAGTTCCATCAATAAAATAATGTCTCTATTTTTTTCCCAGTTACAACTAGGATAAGCTCTCCAAATTTTTTTTCTCTAAAAACTAACTTACATTATTATCCAATCCTGGCCAGCCAAACCCATATATACTCTATTTTATGTTCACTCATTTCCAGGCTGGTTTCCATTTTTCCATATAATTAGTACCGTGTGTCCCATAGAAGTTCTCTGACTCATAGTTTGCATGTGTAATTACTGTACAAATGTTCACATTAAGTACTACTCCAAATTTTACTCTTATTTTGAATGTGTTAAACATTTATTTAGTGCAAATACTCTCATATTTGAAAATTTTGAGTGATATTTAAACAAACTAGAAATGTGAACATAGAACACAAATGTCACACCAACCCCATCTGTACAGTCCTTCAGAAAAGCTTTTGAATGAAACATATGGTATTTCAAAATCATTCATTAGTCAAAAAATCAATTGCAGATGCAGCTACAACTATGCAGAAAAATGTACAGGAGAAACCATCTAAATCAGTGAGATGTAAAATGCAAGTCAATTACTGACCTACTTTTGGGAAGGCGACATTGTACTGTATTTACCTAGATGCAGCTACAAATATGCATGCCTCTGAATAATAATACCTGAGAAGCTGATTAATGATTAATGTGAAACTGAAGCCAGAAATATAGGTCACATATACCTTCTTTTGGTAAGATAGTATTGTACTCTGCAATCTGCATTTATATACTAAGCTGCACAACAATGTGACCGATTGTGCATGAGACACTGGTATAAAAACACTGCTTCTCCATTTGATCAGATGTAGGTTTTCTCATGGTCACTACACACCCTTTGTTCTGGATTGCATAAATGCTTTAAAAAGATCTTACTTCATGTCTTCACTTAAATTTTGAATCACAATGGTATTATTTTCAAAACAAAGGAAATTAGTGCAATTTCCTCATGCAAGAAAAATTTAATCTTATCTAGAATAAATCTGAGCATGAGAGTAGAGATGACAAACAACCAGATCCATCACATTGTATTTACTGCAGATACAAAATAACTGCCATAGCCACAGACACTCTTTACTCTCAGTAAAACATGGAATTATTGACAAAACAACCCATTCCCATTCTACAAATTAACCATGTGGCAGTAACTCATTTGGTTTGGAAACTGATTTCTTCCTAATTCTGTGCTAATGTTTCTTTATTATATCCCGCTGGTGTGGTCAGTTGTTGATTACACAAATGTAAGGTAATTACACAGCACCACACTATAAAATACAGGTCACAGTGATCAACTTTTTACTGATAGCTATAGCACTTATATTTACTGGACAAAAATGTCAATGCATGTGTCTACAGTACTTACCTTAAGTGCCACAAGGATAGCATGTGTCTTTGACTTCAGACCAACACAAGCTGAACCTTGTTTGACTGCCTCCATAGCATACTCAAGCTGATGGATTCGTCCCTGTTTAAAAAAAGAACAAGATGCCTAAATGTGCATGACATCCTTAACCTGGCTTACAAAACTGTAGAAACACAATCTACCACAGGTAAATTATCTCTCAGAGCTTACATTTTGATTTTATATAGTTTATTATATCCAGATACAGAAAATTTGTTATAAATAGCATAATCAATATTCAAGTGAGAGTGTGTGTGTGTGTGTGATTTGGATTTTTTAACATAGCCTAAACAATTTTTCAGTGTAGCAGAACTGTGGCATTATGTCCCACCCATTCAGAATATCCTGGCACCAAGCTAACCAGTCTAACACCTATCTCTTCATGCTGAGTGCCTAGCAAGACAGTTGTAAGTAGCATTTTACAAGTCTATGGTATGACTCAGCTGGGGTTCGAACCTGCAACCTCCCACATCCAAGGTGAATGTTCTAACCTCTTAGGCCATTGGAGTGGTCTAATCAATATTCAGTCTCTTGCTGGTAACTTAAGTCATCCAAGATCTTGATGATACAACCCATTTAGAGTACACCAAGGCATGATGACTTAGGACTGTTTACCAAGTGTTATTAAAATCCTGGCAAAAATGCTGTAACTAGATCAGTAAAAGAGATCCTGTCAAAAATACAGCATCTAGAATGATAAAGATAAAAATCCATAAAAAAGAATACCTAGATTGGTAAAGGATAGAAATCTTGTTAAAAATACAGTCTCTAGAGTGGTAACTGATAGAAATCCAGTCAAAAATGTACTACCTAGTGTGGTGAAGGAGAAAGGATATCTGCATTATTTTTGGTAGATATAAGGAAATATTTCAATCATGACAATGCAAAATGTTTCCACTTCATGAATGAACCATTTCTTTATTTTCATTATGTTTTTGTTTTATTTGGCTAAAACCTCTGATTTGCATGAATTTGTTTAACTTCATTCTGTGTCAATGTGATTAATAGCCTGTTATGATCTCAAGGGGATTAAACTATGCAGAGAGAGGACCAACAAGGTTTGTATTATTTAAATTATTAAATTATTTTCCTAAATTACAAAGTAAAAGAATTAAAATATCTTATAGTATAATGAATGAATTATAAAAATCATAAAAGTTCAGTCAGTTCCAATAGTTCCAAGTAATCCGAATACATTCCAAAGGTATTCTGAATGACAACACTATATAAGAATCAATGTTTTAAATTCAGATTTTCTTTAAATGAATTCATGGTAAATCCAAGAGAGCTATAAATCAGAATGTCCTTGAATGTTTCACAGTAACTCTGTACAACATTTATATATTCAGAAACTCCCTGAATGAATGTCACAGCTTTGCAATTCCAATGAATAGTTATATTAAATAAATGAATCTATCTACTCATCGTATCTCTTACAAGACCAGTAGTAATATCAAATGATTCCATATAATAATTTATGTGCAATACTTAGAATGGAATGCAAAGCTTTTGAATGAAACATATGGTATTTCAAAACCATTCATTACAGTCAAAAAATCAATTGTTCCAGTTCCAGCTAATTAAGAAATCAGGCAGTCTGACCTTTTACCAGAACAAATGTCCTTGTTTGATCACATGCTGTTTACTTGCATTTATCAGTACAACTTAACCTTGAAACTTATAAATTAAACATAGCATGCACTATACATGACTAATCTTTAAAGTCAAGACTGCGATCATAGAATATTAACATTAAAAATATCATTAACTAAATGACCAGTACAGAGCTATATTCCTGTACGGTAGCCTCCCTCTAGAAAGGCCCTCCTGACCAGCAGCCACCCACTTTTTACGGCCAGAATCCCTTGGCACCAATGAGTATGTATTCAAAAGTCCCCCTCAAACTGTCAAAGAATGGCTAATTTTGTAATCTATGTGCAATCTTGATGCACAAAGATTTAATATGCAAGGAATATTCAACTCTGGTGATGCCATCAAACTTCACACATTCACAAGGGTTTTGCAAATTCCTTACCAATTGTCAAAGAATGGTTAATTTTGTAATTTCTGTGCAATGCTGATGCACAAATGATCAATATGGAAGGAATATTTAACTTTGATGATGTCATCAAACTTCATCCATTATCTCATTAACCCATGAGATTTTTGCCACTTTCACCTGAAACACATTTTAATGGCTACTTCTAAATACATCCAGATAAATGCTATTTTTATTATGCGTGTGCAGAAGGGTAAAAGTTGGAGTTCTTGGGTTTTTCTTTTTCTTTCTTTGCTTACTGGACTCATAATTTTTGTGTCCTTTTACTTTTACCTTTTACTCCAAATCCCCAACTTATCCTACTTTTTGCAAAGGTTCACCTGTCTGTGTGCAGTTCAGACCAGTCTGCCTTAAATCGCAGACACAAAAGTCTAAAATCAAGACACAAAATCCTATTCTGACAATGGGCACATTTTTGGTGTTAAAAATAAAAATCAGATGTCAAAAAAAGTTTTTTCTTCTGTATTTTGTAATGCTAGAAGAAAGTCCATATTATTTGGTATCACTGAAGAGCTAAATCTGTCTACATTTCCATAATACCACCCACTTTGGTATAACTTACATGACCTTAACGCTACAGAGCTCAGAAGCAGGGTACTACCTCCTGATGCATAAATGTGGCACCAGGGCTTACTGAGTTAACCTATGTTATCAAAGCATAAAATGTAGGTCACAAAAATTTCCACAATTCACTGATGCAATGTTGATCATAGAAAAAACTTCTTCAAAGAAGGTGTAGTAATTGTCATCATTATGTTTAATGGCTTAAGTTAAAATAGGAACAGTGTGCACAGATAGCATGGTAAACACATTGGTTCATGGATTAAACACAAACTTTACCAAACCAGGAAAAGAAGAAATATAGGTCGCTGTAAGAGTGAGGTACTAATCGAGATGCATATCATAATCAATCACAGTGAGTGAAAAGTGAACATCAAACTTAAAATTTAACCCAAGTCTGTGAAGCATAAAATATGGGACATAATTGGAATTTCATTAACTTTTTCTGTGCCCTTGTGCAGCAATATAAATTGCATGTGAAATCTTGGCTGTGCACAGTTTTTATATAAATAAATGATACATGGTGCACTTTGACAAAAAAAATAGCTTTTTTTAAAATATGCAAATGTCACTTAATCCAAACAACTGAGTAGCCAAGGGCACACAAACTATACTTTCCAGGAAACTGATGTTCAATCAAATTAACAACAGAAAAATTTGAGACCCAGCAGTTTGTAAAATGAGTTCTATATACCAGTATATCTGGTTTAATCAGCAGGGTAGAGTTCTTGGGTTTTTCTTTTTACTGTCAACATCTTAATTACCACTGGAAAATTTATAATCATGGCAAGTTGTTTAATATACTTAGCACAACATTACTTGTGGACTCCATACTGTAACATCATTGTCATACTGGTTCCGAAACTGAAATGACAAAATATATTTGTTAAATATTTCATGTAATAAATAGAAGCAAAATGCCATATTGATGGGGACAATGATGTAGACAAGTTAAAATAATTGGAACTTTACCTTTCCAATGATAAAATATAACTTTCATTTTGTAACAATGTCTGTCATCAATGCTTAATTTTCATCTGTAAACTGAATCTTTAACACTGTATTCCTTACCTGAGCCAATTTAAATAATCTGACAAGTGTCCTTTTGTAGTTTAAAAGTATGTAACACTGAGGATATCTACTTTTCTGTGATGATATATGGAAATATTTCAGGAGTGAAGCTGGAAATACTGTATTGTCAGTGAACCAACAGCGACAATACAAAAATGTTCCCACTCAGCTAATGAAATATTTCCTTTTATCTACTATAAAAAATGCAAGTATATTTTTTTAATTTATTTTTTAAGGCAATACCCATCATTTTGCATGAAATTTGTCCCTCATTTTGTGCCGATATGATTGATGGCTTCATCACTGCTTTGATAAAAAGAAGTTCAAAATACTACAATCACTTTACGACAGCAAAGTTTTGCAAATTTAGCTAATACATATAATGATTCTTACTGTGTATTTTATCAAATAAATGAATGTCTTCATATGAAAATGAAGAGATTTTTATTTTTGTTAATAAATTTCTTTCATGGATTAATAAACTAAATATTGTTGGGGTGGAGGTACTGTAAGGGACAGTTCCACAGAATGGTCAGATTTCAGAGCATAACAATTTTAAACAACAGATTTTAATCACTGTGAGTTTACTTGTATGGATGCTGCTTCTTTATTTTGCTCATTTCTGCATTCAAAGGTGAATAATTTTGGCACTGGCAACCTCAGTTCAGTATCAGATATTAAACCCGAATTTCAACTGCTTATCAATTGTGGTTTGCAATCAACACTCATCAATGCCCAATTTCTCCACTGTTTTCAAACACTGATTTATTATTATGCTGAGAGTTGCTTAAACAATTGTATTACTATATTTAATCATGAGTTTTGTTTCCCCTGAGAATACAACTACTAAGTATAAAAAGTATATGATAACCTATGGGAGACAAATAGAATATCAAAAAACAACAGTTGATGAAAGAGGTCACTAATAATATTTATGATTCATGTGGAAAACAAATCTTAAAAAGTTAATCCCTAAAGCTTATGTTTTGATCAATGGCTTCGGTTTTTAAGCAATTACCAATGGCACCACTTTACTGATTAAAATAAATGTATACTAGGAGAGTATAAAGTCTTATTATGTGACCTAAGATCTGTTCGTCATAATGGACAGAGAGACGTCAGGTCACGGGATGCAAGTTACATTGTATTGAGTAATTCTGTAGTGACAGCCAGTATTATAGGCTTAGTAAAAGTAACTGTAATTAGTTTCTTAAGATACTACAGCTAGGGCCTCACATGAAAAGGATGTAGCATGCAGTCCAATCATCTAATTCCTACATTCATTCACATGTAGAGTACACAGTCAACCCGTGGAGAGTAAATATAAAAATATACTGTAAAATCAGAAATGGGAACCTCCACCATTACATCTACTTCAACGGTCAGAAGAGCTTTCTCAGCTGGTCAATGTATACACCATGATACAATCTATGTGATTATAAACACAAATACTAAACACATGTCAGTAAAACAGAAAATATAAGTCATTGTGACCTTCTTTGCTTGCAAAGGTATAGTAATAGCACAAAAGTATCCAATTATTCAGTTTCATAATCAGAATATAACAGCACACAATAAATTATTCTTTAAAAATAGAATTTCAACAAAGTCACAGAGATCTATTTTTGCAATCATGATCTGGAACTTTTCAAAATCCATTCACTCATCAAGCTTCATGATTCCAAATAAAAAATGCATTGTTTTGTCAGAGGCTCAATGTTTCCTCAGGCAAATCATATAAAATCTTTCTTTGGACAGGCACAGTGGTCAACTCACTTGAAATACAAGACGGGCCCAATCTAGATTTAGATGGGCCATGAGTGTTGGGCTATCAGAATTTTTCAACTCTGATGTCACTGAATTGTGGATTTTATACAGTTACAGAAAACTCACACTCAACATGTCAACTGAACCAGCAACTACCAACTCTGAACTAAATGGATTAAAAAATAATGTAATTAATTCCTTTAGGGTGAAAAACATTGTTTTGCAGGCTTTTATAAATCACTAAAACTGACAATCTTATGATAACTGTCAAACCAATAAAATAAAAAGAACAAAATAGTTGTGCCCTCACAATAATTAGTTATGAACTTATCTTTGTACACAACGTTTATAGCTTCGATACAATGAACTAGATGAGCTTACTAAGACTGTGGGAACTACAAATTAATCCCCAGCAAGGTGTGGAGTAGGTGAAGAGTAATTTAGCAACATCTTTCTAGAACTTGAAAATAAAAATGCTGCATTTTGTCAATGTGCTGTAGGTTTCCTTCTTAAAATTTTCTGACAAACCCAATGGAAAATAACTTAGTGCAAAGGGCACAATCTAGATTTCGTGGGTACCCAGGCGTCTGACAATGCAAAAAAAAATTTAAACTGTGCCCTATGAACAGTGTCCTCCCTTCTAGTGATTTTGTTGTATAGAATAATCATTTTAAAATTTAAAAAACATCAGTTTCAACCCGTCTTAGCGATCACTCCTTCCGGCAGTGACAGGACATCTCGGCCAGTAACATACTCAGCACACTGCGGAGTCGATCCATAGCAAAGTCGGCCCTTGATATATTCGGCCTGTCAGTCCCCTAACCCTAAGTCAGTAATTTCAAGTAAATAATGTCTTTCTCAACTTTCCAAATATCTTATTTCTAACACATGTGCAATAACAAAAATGGCAGTAATCATACATTTTATGCAGCCTCAACTATCATTCCTTCGAAAACCGGTAGTCACCGAAAACATGTTACTGAAGAACAGATACAATCAGATCTTCAATAGTACCAGGAAACTATTTCATAACAAATTTTAGTAGGCATGCATTTTCAATACTTAGTTCAATATATAATAGTTGTTACTTTGTTATATTAACACATTCTTACCATTCTGCCAGCACTATTATTGTACAAATATTACCGGTAAGTCAACGGTGACTAGCAAAATCTCATGCGTTCTTATAACCAACTTTGTTTTCTGCTTTGAAGAGTAGCCAGAACAACAACTCGTAAATAATGGAGTCATTACCATAGCATCGAAACATGGGTACCTAAATTCTTTTGTAACCGGTAGATTTCTATGTCCTTTTGCCGATGTTAATGGCAATCTGTAGCAAAAGGAAGGACATAAAACGCACAGATTCAACTAAGCTTAGAAAAATCAGCCTCGCAGTGTACCTAAATTAGACAAAAATTTGGTCAACAGATTACCGAAATGTTAATGCAGTTATACGTGTTCTGGGACTGAGGTGTTTTTCGAACACTGATGATTCTGTCTGGTGTATTATATAACAACAAAAAGCAAACACACGAGAATAATTCCGATAGTTCCACTGATGCATACAAGGAAACTGAACGCGATATATCATTTACTGGCAAGAAAGAACAATCAGATCTGTCAAGATGAAGACTTCAATTCATATACCATGAAAGATGCTATGATAGTTATAATTTTGTATACTACTCCGTCAATATTGCCCCCACCCCCACTATTCAACCATTTTAGCACAATGTTATCTATATCTAAATCTGTAAATACGTTGACGCAGTCACACTTGACTATTAAACAATGGACTTATAGACAATTCGGCCCAAAGACAATTCGGCCTAACTTGGACCGAAAATAAGACAATTCGGCCGAACTTAAAAGACAATTCGGCCCAACTCAAAAGACAATTCGGCCCAACTTTGCGATAGTTGTATAAAGATATTTTTCTTCAAACATCAAGTAGATACTATGTGCGTCTCTCTCTCTCTCTCTCTCTCTCAGGGATAAAGTGAAACAAAGCAAAATACATCTGAGCCCGTATACATAAAACTCGCCAGATTGAGTGCACATACATATCAACATACATACACACATGAGTAGTAAATGGGGTCACCCTAGGGACAATGGGACTTAGCATTAAAAACACCCCTGGGTCACTCTAGGGACAATGGAAATTTAACATGGAGAAAAATCGTTGGTCACTCTAGGGACAATGGGAATTTAACATAGAGTTTGGGTTTGTCTAGGGACAAGGGGAATTGAACATGGGATTTTTTTTTTTTAAATTTTTTTTTAAATTTAAATTTAAATTTAGATTTAAAAAAAGGGGTAGGCAATTGAAAGGCTATCTCTTTTCGAGAAATATGGGTGGCCCTGAAAAGGGCCTTTGGGTTTATGTTAATGTATTCATTAACATAAAGGGCACCGCATTGGTCTTCTTCTTGTCCTTAGGCTGCGTCTCGCTGTTGGTCCGTAAATCAGGACTCTTTTGAGGCATCCTTGCCTCTCCACGTAAATCCTACGTATCCACAGACTGGTGTTTGTCCTGTGGACAACGGTCCACTTGGATCGGACATACATGAGCGTGTCCGTCCTGAACATCATGGAAGACACAAGCGTAGAAGATTGCACATCGGTCCACATCTTGAAGCGACGAGAACAGGTGAATCAATGCAGTGAACTGCGCTTATTTATAGGTAGAGGTAGGACTGAAACGGATTGAGTTCATTCACCAATCCTAACACGCGTTACAAAATTCAGTCAGCCCGCATCCAATCCGAAGAGAGCAGTCTGTGACGTCAGTTGGTCTATATAGATTCGTTAGCGCTTGTGTGCAGTCAATCTATGCGACAGTGATTCAACATGACGGAAATTCAGAAAACGATCCATTGGGGTGCACCAACAGGGGAGACTGCCCAAGGGAACCCGACTTACTTTCAGAAGAGGTGAATTGGGATTTTGTGGATTTTCTCTCCTTGCAAGAATTTGTTCCGGAACCTTCGTTACCTTCTTCATTACCGCAAGTGGAGAATTTTAGACAGAGACAGAAAGAAGAATTGGAGAAATTTATACAACGACAAAAGGAAGCGGAACAGGCTTTTCTCCTACAGCAACAGCAGCAAGAAGAAGAGGTAAGAAAAAAAACAACAGCAACAACAGCAAGAAGAAGTAGCAGCAAAGAAACAGGAGGGTGAAAATCAAACGGTCACGGTACTGTTGGACATTTTAGCGGAGTTAAGAAGTCTGAAACAAATGTATCAGACTTCTTTATTACGACCGAAGAGAATACGACCTTCCCGAGCTAAACACGTTAACCCTTAAACTAAGCCTACGGTACCACCCTTAGTGATTTCAACCCAATCATCATCAACATTACGCAGTCCAGAAGTAGGCCTTGGCCGTGGCAAAGGCATAAGGCAGTTAAAGTTGATTGCTTAAACTCACCCCTACACCGAAATAAAAAGGCCCTTTTCAGGGCCACCCACATTTCTCGAAAAGAGATAGCCCATCAATTTTGCCAATAACTCAAAAAAATAACCCACCCATTTTACCCTTATAGTACGTGTCTTTTTGTATGAGTGCGTGAGTGTAGCTTCTTATTTTAAAATCAAAACTCAGACACTTACCTTATATCATTAATTTATTCTTTTCTCCATTGTTACAATACAATTCACAACAGAACACTTTAATTAAAAGTTCATTAACTTCTTCTGTTTCCTTGTTTAGTCTCTCTGTTTTTTGAATTTTTTCACTGTCACACTCTTTTCCTCTTCTTCCTCCCCCTCGCTTTCTTCCCTTCTTTTTTTCTCCTGTTTCTTTTTCTTCACCTGTCTTCTTTCTTCCTCAGAATAATCCCTCTCTTCCTCTGAAGAATCCCTCTTTTCTTCTGATTCCTCTTGTTTCTTTTTTGGGCAATCTGGAGACCAATGTCCTTTTTCTTTACAATAATAACAGGTATCTTGACTTTTGTCTTTTTTAGCCCCTGTTTTCTTTCTTTTTTGACGGTCTGGACATTCTGAAGACCAATGCCCTTTCTTCTGACAGATATAGCAAGTATCTTGTCTTTTATCTCGAAAGGAAGGAGAGTAGTCCGTGGGCTGGTCGGAAGAGAATTTTCTAATGACCCCTCGCAAAGCTCTGACGAAACGTTCGATTTGGTTAGTCTCTTCCATCGTTGTGCTCGGCTTGAGAGTGAAATGAATAGTGAAAGGACAAGACACACACCCTTTTTATATACGCTGGTCTGCCATGACTATAAATTAGTCTATGGTGTTTAAACTTGAGTCATTTGACGTTTTGCACTCAAGATGAAACGATCCTATTCATTTGAGAAGAAAGAAGAAGAAGAAAGTAAGAGGCAGAAACGTGATCTATCGCCTCGAACCAGGGCTGAAATCTTGGCACAAATTCATGCCAGTGATTTTGAAGAGGACATGAGTGAACCGGAATTTGAAACCTCTAAACCATGTTCACCACCCTTAGTCAACCCTGAAAAATACTATTCCATTCGAGAGACGGAAAAGCGCTCTTCTAGAAAACTTAGAACCACGGCTTACACCTACACGGTGAAGTTTAAAGATTTCAAGGCCGACGTACCCTTGGAGAAAGCAGAAGGGTTTATCACCGAGATGTGGGATTCTTTGCTCACTGCACTCAAGCGACAATGTCAACCCAAAGAAGACGATCGCTTGACACTATCCATAGATCACGACGGTTTGAAATCCCCTGTTTGGATCCAATTTAGCAGACCCGCAGAACTAACCCCTTCCAAAGTCATGGACAAGATTCAACACGTACAACAATCTAATGACCAGTTTGACATCACCGATGGTAAAGCCACACTGAAAATGGCCCACGTCTCTCCTCCTCAAGGGACTGGACGCAAAAAGATGTTATTGGTGGACGACCTTCGCAACACCAAAACAAGTCTCGTCTCGTCCGAATTAACAACCCTCAAGACCAGATGTGTTTAGCCCGTGCCATCGTGGTGGGACGAACCTATGCCAACAAGAACGACACGGTAGAATGGAAAAGAACCTGGGAGAACATTCGAAAATCGAACCGAACCAAACAACGAAACGAAGCAGAACTCCTGTTGCAACAAGCTGGCCTGTCCAAAGACACACCCTGTGGCATTCCTGAGATGCAAAAATTGCAAGATGCCCTAGCTCCACGCTACACCTTGAAAGTGCACCATCAAGAAATGCGCGGGCCTCTGTTGTTTCGAGGCCAAGATTTTAAGGACGGAAAATACATTCACCTTTATCATCACGATGAACATTTCGATACCATTACCAGTATCACTGGATTCCTGGGATATGTTTATTATTGTGAGAAATGTGACTATGGTTATAATAATCGAGAGCAACACAAACATTGTGGATGGAAATGCTCAGGATGTTTGGCCTCTCCACCCTGTCTGAGCGAAGAACCAGTGCCTTGTTCAACTTGTCTGCGCACGTTTGTCAGCCCTACCTGTTACCAACAACATTTGAAAACGCAAGGTTCACAGAAGAAATGCGCTTGTCAACTGATGAGATTGTGTCCCGCGTGTAGACAAGGCATACGTACCAATAGTACCAAGGCACACGTATGTTCAGGAAAGAAAAAATGTCACATTTGTCACCACATCGTGGACATGGAACACCAATGCTACGTGCAAAAATACCAACCCCCACCAGAGAAAGAGGACGGTCACAAGAAGAAAGGCAATTTCATCTTTTTCGATTTCGAATGCATGCAAGAGACTGGCATTCACATTCCTAATTTCTGCATGGCTCATCGAGCGTGCGAGAAGTGTATTCAAGAACCTATCTTCAGTTATTGCCCTCACTGCAGCAAGATTCCTGGAGGGCGTGAAAAAATCTTTCGGGGACCGAACACGTTAGCCGATTTTGCACAATGGGTTTTAGACCCCATCGACAAGACGTGGAGCCAAGAGGACATCGAACGTTACGGAGATTGTCATCGTCATGCCACGGTGATGGCTCACAATTTCTCCGGATACGATGGACAGTTTCTTTTGAGATACTATACGGAACAAGGCACCGAACGTCCTAAAGTGACTTTGAACGGAGCCAAAATCATTTTCATGCAAGTGGGACAAGTACAGTTTAAAGATTCGATGAGCTATTTGGCCATGCCTTTGAGCCGAATGCCTAAAACGTTTGGAATGACAGAAATGGCTAAAGGGTACTTTCCACACTTTTTCAATACGGAAGCCAATCAACACGCCGTTCTACCCCATTTGCCTGAGGCTCACTATTACGACCCCGACAACATGCGTACCGAGCAACGAGAAGATTTCTACGCTTGGTACCAAGCTCACGCCTCGGACCCTTTCGACTTTCAGGAAGAAATGCTAAAGTATTGTCGTTCCGACGTGGACATTTTACGGCGTTGCTGTGGAAAATTTCGAGAACTGTTCATGGAACACGGAGGGGTCGATCCTTTGAAAGAAGCTTGCACCATTGCCAAAGCGTGTTCTTTAGTGTACCGCCAACGATTCATGCCTGAAAAGACCGTGGCTGTCATCAGTCCTCAAACGACCAACTATGTCAAGCGTCAATACTCGGTCAAAGCCCTACGTTGGTTACATTACTTGTGCGACAAGGAAGATAAATGGATTCAGCATGCCCGCAACGGAGGAGGCGAAAAGACCATCGGAACGTATTCGGTCGATGGCTGGGACTTAGAAAACCCCAAGATCGTGTACGAGTTTAACGGTTGCTTATTTCACGGATGTCCCGTCTGCTACCCTGACCGTGACACTAAAAATCAGTTTTTACAACGGACCATGGAAGACTTGTACCAGGACACTTGTCAGCGACGCCTAAAGTTAGAACAGCAAGGATACCAAGTGGTGGAAATGTGGGAACACGAGTACGATCACCGTATGAAAACCGATCCCGAGTTTAAACGCCTCGTGGAAAGTTACCAGTTCATGGACCCCCTGAACCCGAGGGATAGTTTGTACGGAGGAAGGACCAATGCCACCTGTTTGCTGTACCAAGCCGACGAAGAGAAAGGAGAAGAAATCAAATACTTGGACGTGTGTTCGCTGTATCCCTACGTGTGCAAATATTGTCGCTTTCCCGTAGGGCACCCGCAATTGCTGACGGAACACATCGACCTGAAAAACATTCGACAATACGAAGGCTTGATCAAGTGCAAAGTTTTGCCTCCCACGAACCTATACCATCCCGTCTTACCTCACCATTGTCAAGGCAAACTGATGTTTCCCTTGTGCCGTACTTGTGCCGAAACGTGCAACCAAGACCAACCTTGTCAGCACAGCCAGGAAGAACGTGCCTTGACGGGAACCTCGGTCAGCGTAGAATTGTTCAAAGCTCTGGACATGGGATACCAACTGTTAGAAGTGTACGAAATTTGTCACTTTCCTAAGACACAACAATACCACAAGGGTGACCCTACTCAGAAAGGCATTTTCGCCGACTACGTGGATGCCTTTTTGAAACTGAAGCAAGAAGCCAGCGGCTATCCTTCCTGGTGTCACACTCCCGAAGACCAAATACAATTCAAAGAGAAATACTACGAACAAGAAGGCATCACTTTAGACCACATCGAGAAAAACGAAGGCAGGCGATCGTTTGCCACAGTGATGTTAAATTGCTTGTGGGGTTAAATGGCACAACGACCATGCTTACCCAAGACGGAATATTTGACACAACCTTCCCGCTACTTCCAGATGATTCACGACAAAACCAAATACATGAAACACGTGGACGTCGTTCGAGAGGATTTGATCTTGGTCAATTACGAAGAAGATCTGGACTTTGTACAAGACGACCCTTTTGGAAATGTCATCATTGCGGCTTACGTGACAGCTCATGCTCGCTTAAAATTGTACGAAGCTTTAGAACTGTTAGAAGAACGCGTCCTGTACTTTGACACGGACAGTTGCATTTACATCCATTACCCGATTCAACATCACCCTGACATCGAAGGAGACCGTTTAGGAGCCTGGACAGACGAGCATCCCGACGACAAGATTCTAAGTTTCGTCAGTGGAGGTCCCAAAAATTACGGCTACGAATATCGGGACAAACAAGGAGAAGTGCACACGACGTGCAAAGTGAAAGGACTGACTCTGAATCATCGTACCAGTCGAGTGGTCAACTTTGGGGTATTGAAAGAAGCCTTGCAATCGGGAGAGGATGGACACTTTAAAGTGACCACCTATCAACCGAACAAGATTGTACGTTTACCCACTCACCACATCGTCAGTCGGCCCTTGGAAAAAGTCTATCAAATCGTGTACCAGAAGCGAGTTCGACTTCCCAATCATTTCACCTTACCGTATGGACACGTTGGTATAAAACATTGGTTGTAAGAGGATAGTTACCCCACCAGAAAGATGACTTCGCCACAGCAAGAATCGAGTGAGAAACCCGATGAGAACTCCAAGTTCAAACCCTACCTTTTTCCAGTCTTCTTAGCTGACTATTGTGATTGTGCCCGTCGATTAGACACGTTTCAGAAATGGCCTACGGATAGGGAAGGATTACCTTCTTCGCATGTTTTAGCTAAAACAGGATTTGTCTACTTGGGACCTGAGTCAGGATTGGGATACGAGGTACAGTGTTTCGCTTGCGGACTGAAGTTACGAATGGATCTATGTATCTATAAAGATTCAGCTATTCTGGAACATACTCGATGGTCTCCGCACTGCCCTTACCTTTCTATGGCCTTTCCACCCATCACACTACGGTACAATGTTGACGGTACCTTAGAGACGGTACCTTCCAGAACAGGACATAAAAAACGTAAAAAAGGAAAGATGTACAAGCTGGAGACTGCATTGCGACTAGTATAAAAAGGGGGCTATGGTCAAGATCGATAGTTCATTGTGACTACCAAGACCGAGCGAACAAGATGAATACTTTCAGAGAAACACAGAACAAGTTGTTTAGAAAGGCACAATTCAAGTGTGAGGCTTCGGACGTGGAATGCGATTGTGAGCCTTGCGATGGATACGATGCTGTACCTTGTGACCTGAGCGATGCCGTAAAGCATCATGGGAACTTTAGTGTCCCTACCCCTATCATGGAAAGTGATGCTGTGCGTGTCAAACCTGAGGGATGCGAAAGCGATGCCGCTCGTCCTCTTGGACACTTTACTGGGTTTAAAGGGGAATGTTCACCTTCACGTCTACCCCCTTACGGATGTCATCCAGCCCTGAGCAAACTCCTGTTCATGTCACC
Organism: Sinohyriopsis cumingii; assembly: GCA_028554795.2. Classification (NCBI taxonomy): domain Eukaryota; kingdom Metazoa; phylum Mollusca; class Bivalvia; order Unionida; family Unionidae; genus Sinohyriopsis; species Sinohyriopsis cumingii. The sequence continues at coordinate 78,729,745 of CM068829.1, read as the reverse complement.
CAACCCTCATCGAAACGAACCTGTGAAAGACGAATATTCGTTTCCTGTGCGTTTGTCGGAATACTGCGACTTTGAAAATCGTCTTCAATCGTTCAAAGGAAAATGGCCTAAGTATCTGGGAGGACCACATCCCGAAGAATTAGCCAGAGCCGGATTTTTCTACTTGGGCGAAGGAGATAAAGTCAAGTGCTTCAGTTGCGGTGTGTCACTTCACCACTGGGAACCGCAAGATTCGGCCTACGTAGAACATGCTCGATGGTCACCGAATTGTCATTACTTACTCTTAGTGGGACCGAGACATTGAAGTAACTTCTTACCATAATAATCTGTTCATGGATACTTTACAAGAGAACATTCGTGCTTTGCCTGTGGAGTTGAGAGAACGCATTTACCGAGAGCTGGTCAAAATACAAGTGAAACGTAAAGAACGATTGCATCCGTTACGTCACCGGTGTTTGAACCACTGCTACCTGAAGGCTATACAAGGACTGATTCAATTGAAAGTATTCCATTGGACAGACGTTGATCAACGATCCTCTAGTTTTAAAAAGGATTGGTTTGGTATGGACGATTGTAGGTACATCATTGTAAACGTACTGCATCGAATTCCAGAGGAAGAGTTAACGAATTACCAACATCTTGAACACAATGTCAACTTAGTGAAAGAGGAAACTTCTGAACGAATTGTAATGTGTAGATTAGTGACTCAACGATTTAAATTCGACACTGAAGTAAAACCATGTTTGTGCAAAGAGTACATTTCTTGTGTCAGACCAAAGAGGATTTAGTATGACCTATTCATGGATACTTTGCTAGAGAACATTCGTGCTTTGCCTGTGGAGTTGAGAGAACGCATTTACCGAGAACTGATCAAAATACAAGTGAAACGCAAACGCAAAGTTATTCATCCGTTTTTAAATTATGCTATGTTCCAAAGTACAAGAAGACTGATTATGAGTGGATATTACATTAGGCACAAAGTTAAACGAGGCTATTGGCCACCACCCAACGATTCTAAAAACAGTGTATATACTTATGGATACTTTACAAGAGAACATTTTGGGCTTGCCTGAGGAGTTGAGAGAAAGGATTTACCGAGAGCTGGTGAAAATACAAGTGAAACGTAAAGAACAATTGCATCCGTTACGTCACCAGATCTTTAACCACTGGTACCTGAATGGTATAAGAGAACTGATTCGTCAGAAATTGTTTCAATGGTCAGACATTGTTCAAAACTTTGAGGTCGCTAATGATCGACATGTTCATAATTATGGTTACTTCGACATTCACCTAGTGCAACTCATTGAGGAAGACAAGTTAAAGGATTACCAACATTTGTTACGTGGAATCTACTTAGCGGAAGAGGAAACTTCTAAACGAACTCTGACGTTTCGGTTACAGTATGCAAGATTTAGATTCCCTACTGGAAAACGAAGATCTCTGGCTAGAAAGTACGTGTATTGCATCCGAAAAAAAGAGAATATAAAAACAGGCTGCCATGCCACGGCTTATGTCACATGTCATTGAACAGATTCCGTGGAAGGAACTCAATGACCATATTCAAACCGTGGATCATTACCATCGATTATTACAAGAACTGTATCCATTCAATTTGGGTCGACAAGTGGTGTGTGTCTTAGTGACTTGTTTTCTAGGATTTCGTTTACCAGCCGATTCCTTGTGGACTCTTTACGATCAGTACTTACCACCTCAATGGCCTTAAATGGTCACGAAAAACTCCTTTTCCTCAAAGCCTTGCGTTTTCATCTGCATACTTCTCGACCTCAACAGGAAAAAAAGATTCGTCAACTTTTAGCTACCCAAGACGTGTATGACGATGTGTGTGTAGCTTGTGACTTACATCCCCATTGGACAGATGTCCGTGCCTGGAAAGAATGGGGTTTTGAGGCTTGGACCCAAAAAGTGGCCCAGTATGCACAAGAGTTGTTCAAGGAAAAAAGATACTTTTCAACCCGTGTTAGTGACGGTGCCAGAAGAACCTGTCACCCAGGACAGGACTGTCGTGGACAGACCTGAAAGACCCTTTCGGGAAGACACTTGTGTGAACTTACTCCCTACTATAGAACTGGTTAGAACATTACCCAAAACATGTTGTACAGACACTTGTTTTTATTCCACGTTAATGGTTATCATGTGCCTTTTATCCTTGTACTTAAGCCTTTGGCTTTTATGTATTTTTGTCTTTCGTATTCATGTTTGAAAAAAAACATTCAATAAACGTGTTCTGAAAAAGTATATAAACTCTTGTCTTGTTTGTTTTCGTGTCACAAGTGACATTTCTCACACTATGGCTACCTCTACTGTCTCTGCTCCCTCTTCCTCTACTGTCAAAGTCATCGACGAACACTTAGATCGTGCCAGTTGGGAGGCTTTGTATCTTCGCCATCCCTTTAACATGCTCATTGCTGGACCTAGCGGTTCAGGCAAAACCGAATTCGTCAAACGTTTGATCGAACATAAACATCATTTGATCGATCGGCCACCTCAACGGATCGTGTGGTGTTACAAAGAGTGGCAATCGGCGTACAACCTCTTGCGAGAAAGTCAAGGCGATTCCATCGTGTTTGTGGAAGGCATTCCTAAAGAAGACGACGGCATCGTCTCTGACTCCCGTCAAACCCATTTGGTCATTTTCGACGACATGTTAGGAAAAGACGAAGAAGAAACTAAACTGTGGTTCACGCGCAAAGGGCATCACCGTAATGCCAGTGTCGTTTACATCACCCAAAATTTGTTTCAACAAAGTAAAGCCCATCGCACCATCAGTCTCAATGCGCATTACGTGGTCTTGTTTAAAAGCCCTCGAGATAAATCGCAAGTGCAAGTCTTAGCCAAACAGTTAGGAACGCCTTGGCTGACTCAGGCGTACGACGATGCCACTCAAACGCCACACGCCTATTTACTCATCGATTTGAAACCTACGACCCCCGAGGATTTGCGATTCATACCCACTTGTTTCACCACTGGTGCCAAGACGGAGGGCCTGTCCTGTACACGTCTCCGTCCTCGACTTCATTTCACTCCCCATAAAAAAAATCTATAAAAACCTCAAACCCTTTTCGTCTGTCACACACAGTGTGAACATGACGTCCCTTCAGTCGCATCTTCCCGTCAAATTGATTCGTGCCTTGTATGGCATCAGTCGAGAAAAAAATCCACAAACACGAGCTCGTGTCTTAGAAGCTAGTCTCAAAGAAGTCTTACGATGGTTCACGGTGACGGCACGTCAACTACTCCAAGGAATCATTCAGATTCCTCATCAAACCAAACGCTTTTTCGATCGAAACAAAGTCGCTTTAGTCCAACTGGCCGATCCCCGCATCGACACTCAAACCAAAAAAACAAATCATTTTGAAACCTGGAGGGAGCGGTACTCTAGGAGGGGTCATCATTCGCTCTCTCTTAAGATGGGATCCTAATGCCCCCAAAGTTATACCCAAGACAAAAGTCCAACGAAGTCCCAAGAAGAAAAAGATAAAGACCAGGTCCCCAAGGAGAACTTCTCCAGTGGCGGGACCCTCCTCTTACCAGACACCACCCCGGAAAAAGAAAAGAAGCCCCCAGAAAAAGAAACAGAGAAAAAGTCCCCAGAAAAAGAAAAGTCCACAGAAGAAAACTAGTCGCAAGAGAGGCACTTCGGCCAGGACGCAACCTTACACTCGCAAACCACGACCTGCCACGGCGGTGACTGCGTCTCCGGCATCCTCACGTTCATCCACTTCTCCGTTAATGACACCCAGAATTGAAGAGTACTTGGAGACGTTGATCACACCAAGAACTTCTCCGTTGATGACCCCCAAAAGAACTTCCCCAGTGGCAGGACCCTCCAATTTAGCGGCAGTGGCTGCTGCTCACAAAGTACCTTCTCCCAAAGTCAAAGTCCATGAAAGATCGGGCATGTTACAAAGTTTACTGGATTTGTCCAAGCAAGAACTGGCTCGATTTAGTCCGTTGCGTACCCCTGCACGACGTGTCATGCCTGTCCTCAAACTAATACGACGTAAAGACAATCAGTGGCGACGCGTTCCAGTATAAAAAGGCCTGTGACCAAGTAGGGGTATCAGTGAACTTGTAAAAGATGTCACCTCCAAGAAGCCAAAAAAACAAAAGAAAGAGTCAAAGGCAGACGCGTCATCAGACAAAGCGCTTAGCCAAGCATCGACGTTACCCTAAGAAAAGACACAATCGTTCCAAGAAAAAGAGTCGTCAACAAAGGGGAGGATTCCTTGGCGATTTTGGCAAAAACATTGTCACCTTTATGACAAAGCGATAGTCCCAAAAAAAAGATAAAAGGGTGTGTGTTAAGTCATCGACGTTAGTGTCTGTTTGGTGAATGTCCCGGAACCCACAAGTAAAGATGTCACCCTCCAGAAAACCCCAAGGAAAGAAAAGGAAAGTACTACCACCACGTTTAGTCAAACATGGGGACATGTTATCTGTCCTGTCCAAAGCTTCTCCACCCCTACGAAAAAAACTCATTCAAACGGCCTCCAAAGAGGTCATCGATATCGTGTGCGAATGTTGTTTGAACGTTTTGAAAGGCACGATCCCTTTGTCCAAACACCAGAAACAATGCTTAGGCAAACATCGTCACGTTCTTCGCCAAATGGTTCAAAAGAAAATTCCCATTCGTCAAAAAAAGAAGATGTTAGTGCAACGTGGAGGTATTTTACCTCTCTTGTTAGGCCCCTAACTGAAAGGAGTCTTGGGAACCATGTTGGGAGGACTGGTGGGAGCAAGATAAAAAGGCCCTCGGAAGTCCCAAGATCTCAGAATCGACCGCTGATAACCCCATGGAAGGACGAAAACTAGCTTTAGTGCCTTACAAACGATGGATGGAATACCATCGGTGGCAAGAACAACGCACCCCGCATTTACCTCCCAATCCCAATTTGAGCGAGATGTCCCAGTTACAACACGAATTGCAGTCCTTGATGGATCGCCAAGATTTGTCCGAAACAGAAAAATCGCAAAAGTACGGTCAACTCTTGCAACGACTGCAACTCTTTCACCAGAAAGCTTTAGACGAAACAGCTTTACCCACTCTGAAAGATTTTAAGACCTTGATGAAAAGTCCAGCACCATCATCATTACCACCACCACCACTACTACCATCCCCAGGGGTCACCAGAGATGCTACCCCACGAAGGCCTGAGGAAGAAGAGATGCGAGAAGTGTTTCAAACACCGTCAGCAGCTCCCATTTCGAGTAAGATTGCAGCATCCTTGTTGACCCCGTCCCCCACACCCCAACGAGAAGAAATGAAAGCTTGGGTTAAAAAGATGATGTCCACTCCTCCTTCGACAGAAGTGAAAAAGAAAGAAGGGAGACCAGAAGTGAAAAAAGAAAAGAAAACCAAAGCCATTCCATTGCCACCTCCACCTCCACCACCACTACCTTCGACTTCTACTCCCGTAGCCCATCGGAAACGTAACTCCGTTTCTAAACCACCCTTTCGTCCCACCCAAAGTAGCATCACCGAAGAGTGGGTGACTTATTAACACACAAAAAATGGAAAAAGTCTTAGCCAGCATTTACTACGATCCCTCCCATCCTGCAGGTTACGCAGGAGTTCAACAATTGTATCGTGCTGCCAAAACTCGACTGAAAAGTCTCCGTTACCTCAAGTGCAACGATGGTTACAAGAACAAGCTACCTACACTTTACACAAACCCATTCGACGCAAGTTTGCCAGAAGTCGCACCCGAGTGGAAGGCATCGATCATCAATGGCAAGCCGATTTAGCCGATGTCTCTCATTTGGCCAGCTACAATCGTGGCTACAAATATTTGTTTTGTGTCATCGACGTCTTTTCCAAATTTGTCTGGGTCGTGCCCTTGACTTCCAAATCGAGCAGCGAGTTAGTGCGAGCCCTGCAACGGGTGTTGAAATAAAGCGGTCGTCACCCTCTTCGATGGCAAACGGACAAAGGTACCGAATTTCTGAACCAAGCTTTCCAAAAAGAATTAAAGAAACGTGACATTCATTTTTTTACCACCGAGAATCCCGAAACCAAAGCCAGCATCGTGGAACGTTTTCAACGCACTTTGAAAGAACGCATGTGGAAATATTTTACGCATCACCACACTCTGAAGTACATCGACATCTTACCGCACCTGGTGCAAGCGTACAACCAATCTTACCATCGAAGCATCGGACGTGCCCCGCAAGACGTGACTCCCGACAACGAAGTACTGGTGTTTGAGCGTCTGTTTGGTACGTCCCCGACGAGTGCTGTCCCCAAGAAAAGTGGAGAGTTGGCCGTAGGAGATTGGGTGCGCATTGGCAAAACCAAACGCACTTTCGACAAAGGTTACTTACCTAACTGGACGACCGAATTGTTTCGCGTCACTGGACGAGTGCATGGCCGTCATCCTACCGTCTATAAATTGGAAGACATGAACGGAGAAGTGCTCAAAGGAACGTTTTATTTGCCCGAGTTACAACGTGTCACCAAAAAAGAAGACGACGTGTACGACATCGAAAGCATTCTCGAACGCAGAACCCGTAAAGTGGGCAAACGACGTGTCAAAGAAGTCAAAGTACGTTTTAAATTATATCCACCCAGTTTCGATTCTTGGATCGACGCTTCGCAAGTCATCGACTATAAAAAGAAGTGACCATCATGCCTTTTCACACAGCAGACGCAGCTACGTCGACCACTCCTCCTTCACCTAGTTCTTCTGTGCAAGATTTACAAAAACAACCCTTGTGGGTGTGGTGTGGAGAACGTGTGCCTAAAACGCAAATCGTCTTTTTCTGCCAAATCTTCGTGGTGTATTGTGTCATCGGGGCAGCCATTGCCAATTTGAGTTTGCAACAAGGAGACAAACAATTGTGGACCATTTTATTGAGCAGTTGCATCGGTTACCTGCTTCCCAATCCCTCCCTGAAATTCTCCTCGAACGGGAACCTTGTGTCCAGTGCCAGTGTCAGTCACCACTCCAACAACAACCACAACCAGAACCCCATTTTGGGCGGAGACACGCCTCTGACGTCCAGTAACCCCTCGGAGAGCCACAGAACTCTGGAATTATGAGTCACCAAAACCAATTTTACTTAACCTTACCCAGTGACAGTTCCATGGAGGTGTTTCCCCACAACACGTTGTGCTGTTACACGGCCAAATTACCTCAGGCCATCCCCTTAGATCACGAAGCCCATTGGGAAGTGGCTTTAGTGGAAATGATTCACCCGACCCAAGTCCTCAATGTCCTTCCCAATCAAAATAAATTTGATGTGGAAGTTCATGACGAGCAATTGCAACAGGAGTTGGATAAAAAAGTCAAATATGACAATAAAACCTATAATGAAAAAACTCGAACGTGGACCTACCACTTGTTCATTCCCCCAGGCTATTATTTTAGTGCTCAACATTTGGTCAGCACCATGGCCACCAGGTTTAATGGTGTGTTTCTGAAAGCTTTGGAGAGTGTCAGAAAAAGTGCCACCCTGGAATACCACAAAACAGCTCGTCGCTTCCTGATAAAATTTCCTGAGGGGGGTAAAAGCCTGACTTTCTTTTTTTGTCCTGAATTGTTTGACATGTTGGGCGGAGACATGGAGATGAAAAAGAAAGTTGAACAAAAAGGTGAGCAAGTAACGATTTCCGACATCGAGTCTTTTAGCAAGTTCTTTCGTACCCCAGTAGAACTGAATCAAGGACTAAATTTGATGTTCGTGTATTCCGATGTGGTGAAATACAACGTGGTGGGACACACCTCCGTACCGTTACTGCGTGTCATTCCTTTCAAAGTAGATTCTGCCGCGAACGCTGACGAGGAAGGTGGAAACACTTACCACGTCCACCGCGAATTTGTCCATCCTCACTATTTGCCGGTCAACAAGTCGTATTTGGAAAGGTCAACATTACTATAAAAGGAGATTTGGGACAAAATATTCCATTCACCAAAGGAAAAGTCACGGTGAAACTCCATTTTCGAAAACGGTTCTCTCACGACTCGTAAGTCATGTATCCAGTGTACCGAGGGGTTGCTCGACAGCGAGGACACGGTTTAGGAGACATGTTAAAATCGGCCTTTCGTTCGGTGGCCCCAGTCTTGAAACCGATGGTGACACGCGGATTACACGCCTTGAAAGATGCGGCACTGACGCAAGGAAAAGAATTTCTCCAAAATGTCATCATCGACAAACAAAACCCTAAAGAAGCCTTCATGAGGGCTGGCAAAAATGTCTTGCTGCAAACGGGCAAAGACATTTTAGGCCGACGAGACACACCTATAAATGCCCTGCACGCTACCGAGTCAGGCATTCAGCAAGGACAAGGCAGAAAGAGACGACGCAGAAAACACCCTTTCACCAGACTGCAAGCTAGAAAGGCCAAGAAAGGAAGGACCGTTCGAGACTTAGACGTTTTCGATTATTGAAACACAGAAAAAAATGATGCACCGAGAGTCTTGCGCTTGTTCCAAGACGGAACTGGATCTGTTTGCCATGCCACCCACCATGATGACGATGCAAGAATCCCAATGGGTGGAATTTCATCCCGTCTCCTCTTTGACGGAATCAGCTCCCATCGAGTTTGAAATCAAAGGACAACCCGAAGATTACATCGATCTAAATAGTAGTTACCTGTACTTGAAAGTGAGAGTGATGGAAGGAACTCTCAGCGTTAACATAGACGATGATGAAGCAGTAGCTCCCGTCAATAATTTCATGCATTCCTTGTTCAGTGGAGTGGACTTGTAGTTGAATAACAAACTGGTCAGCAGCAGCATGGATACTTACCCTTACCGAGCGTACCTGGAAAATCTCTTGACGTACGGAAAAGAAGCCAAGAACACTCATCTGGATGCTTGCGTGATATGGAAACCTGACCAAGCGACTAAGTTCAACGGTATTACACTTGCTGGGGATGCTTCAAATCCAACGGGATTTGTAGAACGACAAAAGAAAATTGCTGGAAGTCGTAGTTTAGAACTGATGGATCGCTTGCATTTGGACATGTGGTTACAAGAAAAGTATTTGCTGAACGGGGTGGATATCCGCCTGAGACTGAATCGCAGTAGTGCTGCTTTCCATTTGATGGCTGCTGCTGATGCCACTTACAAAACCATCATTCAAGAAGCCAGGCTCTACGTGCGTCGCGTAGAAGTGTTACCTAAAGTAGGTAACGACATCAGTCAGACGTTGAGCAGAACGACTGCCAAGTATCCGATACGTCGCGTAGAAGTGAAAACCTTCACCATTCCTGCTGGACAGCGATCCATGATCGAAGATCATCTGTTCCAAGGACAGTTACCCAAACGTTTGATCGTTGGTATCATCAAGAATTCAGCTTTCAATGGTGTCTATAACGAAAATCCTTTTGAGTTTAAACATTACAAAGTGTCCAAGATTGAAGTCAGTCGCGATGGCAAGACCTTGTGTACCCGACCTTTCGAGCCCAGCTTTGGTCTCGCGAAGAATTATTTGAGATCGAACTTGTCCCTGTACGAAGCTACCGGACAGTTAGGAACCAACACCAGTCACGGCATTACGTACCAGGATTATGAAGGAGGCTACGCTTTGTGGGCTTTCAATTTCACTCCTGACCAAGGCAGCGACGAGGGACATTTCCACCCTATAAAATCTGGCCAGATTCGTGTGGAAATTCAGTTTGCAGAATATTTACCCGTAAATAACACGGTGAACGTCATCCTGTATGCAGAATTCGATAATACGATAGAAATCAACAGTTTGAGAGAAGTTATTCTAGATTACTAGAAGCCATGGAAGACTGTTATCCCTCTTTACCTAGTGAAGAAACTTTGGACATGAAATGTGAGGAGACTGGGGAAGAAGAAGAAGAAGTGATCATGATGAAGTCAAGATGGCCAGAACAAGAAGCCCATTTAGTCTCCAATTTTGCCAAACACTTGGTGGAAAAAATGACGGAATTGATCAAGAAAAATTGTTATGGATGTCAAAACGATCATCCCAGTCAAATTCAACACGATAAATGCCTGATGCTGAGTCAAGAAGAAAAATTGGACGAGTATCTGGACGAAGCTTGGAGTCTCATCTCGGACGAAGACGTGTTGCATCAGTGGTATAAAGACTTGCGTGAACATTCTTGTCCACCATTAACCACTCAAGAGATCCATCGTATCGAAGCTCTCCTGAATCAGAGTGAGGAAACAGAACGAATAACCGTTTATTCGTCAGACATTTTCAAGCAAAAAGTCAGGATCGAATTGACGACTTATTATTACCTGTGAAGAAGAAAAAAACATGGATACCTGGGAACTTTATTACCTTTTGAACCACAGTTCGTATACGGCTTCTTGGAATCCTGTCGTCTGTGCTAAAGATGAACTCCCTCATCGCAAACCTAAAGACCATCAAGCTTACGTGTTCAACACGGACGACAGTCATCTCCCAGGAACCCAATGGGTAGCCGTCTACTTTCCTCAAGAAGGATGTGTGGAATATTTCGATTCGTACGGATTGCCCCCTTTGGAAGACGATATCATCGACTTTATGAGAAGAAATGCTCAGACCACCCGATTCAATAATGTGAAATTACAAGCCACAGATTCCTTGGTGTGTGGACAGTACTGTGTGTATTTTCTGCATCATCGCAGCCTGGGCTATTCCTTAGAACATTTAGTGACTCATTTTGATCCTCGTTCTTCTACTAGAAACGATGTGAAAGTAGATCGATGGTTTTGTGACCATTATGCTTATCTTTTGTCTCAAGCTAGGAAACGTAGTGTCCATCAATGGCCTAATGATTTCCAACAGTGGAAATCACAATTTCATTCACAACGTTGTCAGCCCTGTTTAAAGTAGATTGTCAATTGAGAAAAAAATGTTTGATGTTATAGTGTTGGATTATTGTTAAAAATGTTAGAGTTGTTGTTTAGTGTTAAGTGATTTTTTGAATAAAAAATGCTGTGTTTTGAAAAAAAAATGCCTTTGTGGTTTGTTTAGCTATAAGAATGATGGATTGATGCACTTTCATTTCTTACTATCCCTCCCATGACACTCATTGAACGTTGCGACTCGAAAACCGTGTGGGGGATGTTTCCTTCACGTCCGCGCTTTGACTTTAAGAACCGGGGTTGTTTCCAGTCTAACCATCCATTGTCGACTCATCCTCCAAAGATGTGCTCCAAACTAGCTAAGCTCAACGAAGCCTACGTGAATTTGCATAGGGTCAGACACAGTCTGATACCGAAACCAGAAGAAATAGAGAATGTGAGAATGTTAAAAGTCACTGAAGACCTGATAGAAGAGCTCTTCAGAGAAGAAATGAACAGGGAAAAAGAAGAATGGACAGAGAAGTACAGACTTCAGAGACAGCAGCAACAGCAGCAACAACAACAACAGCAGCAGCAGCAGCAACCTGAAGCTGACAGAGGCTTTGTCGATTGTCGTATCGACACCAAAGAGTTCTTCTTCTCTTTCCGAAGAAGCAGACCTATCGCCAGAAAGTCTATCCTCAGAGGACATCGCATTCTTAGAAACTAAAAAAGATTGCCATAGCAAACAAAAAACAGCCCTTTTCAGGGCTACCCCAATACTCTAGAAAAGAAATAGCTATCCATTTGCCAATGTGTGTAAGTAGAGTAGTGTGAAAATAAACACTAACTCTTTTTTTAAAAATGTGAGGGTATGTGATTGTGTGTTTGTGTTTGTAAGAGCTCAAGTATGTTGGTATGGATAGTAGATTAAAATGATGTCTTTTTTGGTGTTTGAGGTGTATATTTGGAGTTAGATTGGATTGCTTTGCGTATGTGGATAGTCTATTGAAGTGATTTATAAAAAATTTTAAAATAGTGATGGGTAGCATAAAAAAGTGAGTGAGTGTTTCTTTTAGGTCCGCGCGTTGATGGGTTACGATCTAGGTAAGATCAATTTTATGTTTTTTAGGGGGATGTTTTCCTTCACGTCCGCGCTTTCACTATAAATTGAAACTCGTTCGGCAGTCTAGCTACCCTTGTTGATTGATCAACACCACAAATGAACACTAGACTGGAGAAACTGTTGGAACTTCATGTGCATCTGGAATATGCCAGGCGCATATTAAATGAACTGGCTGCGGAAGCCATTGTGGAAGAGGGAAGGATAAAAGAAGAGGAGGAGAGAAGATATAAAGAAGAAGAGGAAAGAAGATACAAAGAGGAGGAGAGAAGATACAAAGAAGAGGAGGAGGAGGAAAAGGAGAGAAGAAGAAAAAATTTCAGAATCCCAGAAACCGAAAATTGGGATTCTGAAGCCACATATCCTGCCTCTGCTCTCTCCCCGAAAAAGGTAAAAAGTAACTGGGGGACAAGATGTGTATGTGGCGCCAGGCCTGGAAGGTGCCACCATTAACCAGGTGTCCATGAAGTTCCAAAAAAAACAGCCCTTTTCAGGGCTACCCAGTACTCTAGAAAAGAAATAACTATTAATTTGCCAATGTGTGTAAGTAGACTAGTGTGAATATAAACACTAACTCTTTATTATTAGTGAGAGTGTATGTGTTTGTGTGTTTTTGTTTGTAAATGTTCAAGGAAGTTTGTGTGAATAGTAGAGTATGGGTTTCTTTATTGTTTCTTAGCGTATGTGGAGAGTATAGTTTGGGTTTGATTATATGAAATGAGAAAAGTGGGGGATGTTTTCCTTCACGTCCGCGCGATGTTTGGTCATGATCTAGGTAAGATCAATTTTATGTTTTAGGGGGATGTTTTCCATCACGTCCGCGCTTTCACTATAAGAACCCCCCACGTTCGTCGTTGGAACCATTCTACGGAATAAAGACAAGGAAGATGGTAGCTGTAACAGAATTGTTTAACCAGTTGAAAGACATTTGGTATTGGATGGTGGATGGAGCTTATGCAGTGAAAAGGATTGCACGAGAATGGAAGCATGAACTTACCCGAGATTTTGTCAGAAGACAAGTGACCAACCTAAAATTATCTATGGATCTGGTGAAAGAGATGATGAAGAAGTAAAAAGACTAAGAGGCTTTACAGATCCAGAGTATGTAAAGATTGGTCACTTAAAGGAAGCCATGGATAATGTGATAGAAGTCAGGTGCTTTTTGGAAGACGTAATGGAATGGACAGAGTGGTCCTTTGTCAAAAAAGGCCTAGACCAGCTTAAGAAATCGGAACAACTTATGAGAAAAGTAATGGAGGAAGAAGTGAAAAAGATCAAAGACAAGTGGAATAAAGAACGAAAGGATAAGGAAAACTTAAAGGAAAAAGAGGCCTTTGACAAATTCAACAACAATTGGATCAAGATACAAGAGAAGTTCAGGGCTATGGGTTACCCAGACTGGTTACCTGAAAAAGAAAAAAGGAAGAACAAAGGAATTTGGGGAAAGATTAGGGGATGGATGAGGAAATGGAGGAAATAGAAGAAGAAGCAGAAGAAAGCCAAAGGCCCTTTTCAGGGCCAGCCATATTTCTCGAAAAGAGATAGCCTTTCAATTGCCTACCCCTTTTTTTAAATTTAAATTTAAATTTAAATTTAAAATTTTTTTAAAAAAAAAAATCCCATGTTCAATTCCCCTTGTCCCTAGACAAACCCAAACTCTATGTTAAATTCCCATTGTCCCTAGAGTGACCCACGATTTTTCTCCATGTTAAATTTCCATTGTCCCTAGAGTGACCCAGGGGTGTTTTTAATGCTAAGTCCCATTGTCCCTAGGGTGACCCCATTTACTACTCACATGCATGCATACATACATACATACATATTGTGCTTGACTAAAACTTCTTTTTGCAGGAAGCTTTGATCTCTCTCTCTCTCTCTCTCTCTCTCTCTCTCTCTCTATATATATATATATATATATATATATATATATATATATATATATATATATATATATATATATATATATATATATATATATATATATATATATATATATATATATATATATATATATACTCTTTTCAATGCATCTTGGCAATCCTTTACTGAAGATACGGGCATAATGGAGAAACACATTAAAATTGAAGCTGCATCGATTAAATGCTTCTGACACCCAAATTCACTAATGAGGGCACAAATCAATGTCGCTGACACGTTATCACTAAAAGTAACAAAGGAAAATGTTTTCAAATGATCAGGCGTAGGGCTCTTGCGCGTGCCCAAACAAATATAGGTATTCTGAAATCTGATGTTTCAAACCTGAGACGTAAGATAACGACAAAAAAATACGAAATTTGTTTTACACTACGTCACATACGTTACCATTCTACGTTACAAAACATTTTATAAAATACATTAGCTATTTTTTTATTTTAAAAATTTCGTGAAAGCACTTAATTAAGTATAAATTTTCTTATAAAATATAAAAGAAGTCATAATGATTATATCAGATCAATGATCATGTGAATAATGATGATGTTCAACTGTCACATACAGGAAAAAAATATACTAAAATGACCAATGTACGTGTTTAATATGGTCAATCAAACATATTTGTAATAATTTCATGCCATATTTTCATGACCAAAAGGGAACCAAGAAAGCTGAGTGAAAACGATTACAGATTTAATGAACAGTCTTTTGTCGTATGTTTCTGATACATACGTTATATTTTTGGAGTGACTAAAAAGGCATACACATAGTAAACATTTGTGCTTATATTTTGAATCGGAAACTGTTATGATTAGAATGGTATTAATTTGACAACTTAAAATGTTTTTGGTGTTTGGAATATTCATTATTATCAATTTAAATGAAATTTAAAATGCGAGAAATTTTGGTAAAGATGCATCTTACGTTGTGCACATTTATCTGTCTTTTTCGTAACTCATAACAGCAAAACGCAATAATGTTCTGAATTAAATTTATGTGAAATTATCGCAAAATACCTAATTATGCAATTTTCAACCATTTTCCCGGTATCATTTTATTTGTAAATCATAACAAACACGTTCAAATACGAGAAGATCTCTTGTAACGTATGTATTTTGCTTGAGAATTAAGGTTTTGAGACCAAGTGGGCAAGTGTCTAACAAAATCGACCTTCTTCCACAGGAGATATTATGCATCTCATTATTGTCTACGTAACTCCCAAAGCCTCACGTCCATCTCTACTATACTTCTTTTTATCAGACGTCCTTTTTCCACAGTAATATTTGTCTTTGGGACGGTTTTCCTAAAGATATCAGAAAGCTCCTAACCATTATAACTTCGGAAAACATTTATCTAGTTCACCAAATGTTTCAAATTTTATTCTCAACCTATTCTACTTTACAAACTAATTAAAATGAGAATAAATAATTGTTACCTAATGCAAGGATTTTGAACTATATGGTAAAAACATATTATGAATGAATTGACAAAATATACGTTCAAAATAAATATTTGTTAAAACTATTGTCAGTTGTATTATAAAATTGGGCTGAATTGTCTTTTAAGTTGGGCCGAATTGTCTTATTTTCGGTCCAAGTTGGGCCGAATTGTCTTGGGCCGAATTGTCTTTGGGCCGAATTGTCCAATAGCCTAAACAATGGCGGTGCGTGGTCAAAGATAAAGTAAAGCGGAAGTGATAGGACCGACAGAAGAGTAATGATAGGGAAGGCAGAAATTAGTAAAAGAGTGTTAGTGTACGTTTTCGTCCTTTCATACTCAGACCAATCCTGCTACCTTAGCGGCGATGAGATATGGAACCTCAACCGGGATAGCCCTAAGAATCACAAGGTCTTACTTGTAGCTGACAGGTTCATTAGAATATGATTTTGGAGAGCTCCTGCTTGTGAGACACCAAGTCAGGAGCTTCTGCAATTACTGATGGCAATTTGTTCCAAGACCCTATTGTACACGGGAAGAAGCTGAACTTGAAACAATTTGTCGATGCTGACTTTAATTGGAACTTTTTCCTGTCTTTTGCCCTAGTTTAGCTGTATGTCAGGGTCAGGTATTTGTCCGCTGGTATGTCCACTGTGTTGTTTGTAATATTGTACAACATGGTCTGCCGGGCAGTTCGCATGGATTCGAGTGATTCCCACAGGAGATGGTTCAACACTGCACTAACACTGTTAGTGTTACGATATTTATTTGTGGAGAATCTAGCAGCTCTCCTCTGAACCATCTCTATCTTATTTATTAGACCTTTATTATGTGGGTTCCACACAGCCGAGCAATACTAAAGACTTGGTAGAATCAGAGTGAAATATGCTGCACTTTTACTTCTTTGTTGTTGATTTGGAGGTTGCGGGGCAGGAAATCAAGGTTACTGTTACCTTTTTTCGTTATCTTGTCTACGTGCCTTTTCCAAGAGAGGTCTCTGGACAATTCAACCCTGGGATATTTTGTTGCCTGCTCATTGGGTAACTTTTGCCCCTTAAGAGTACATTCAGACAAGACTGGTGATTTCTTTCTGTAAACTCTTAGGATGCTGCATTTATCTAGGTGGAACGACATACTCCAAGTTCTTTCCCAAAGTGTCAATTGGTTCAGGTCTTCTTGAAGGTTCTCACAGTTCTTAGATGCATTTATTTCCCGGTAGACTATGCAGTCATCTGCAAAAAAGCCTAGTGTTGGGATTGACGCTCGCATATAGATCATTGATGAATACCAGGAAGAGGATGGGACCCAAAACACTCCCTTGAGGCACCCCACTAACAACAGAATACCCCTTGCCTAAAATAAACCTTAATTGGTCGCCAACCAGTGTATACATTTGGTTTCAGATTAATTTAATTTCGTAAAATATTTCATCTGTATGCAAATTGTAAATTCGGTAAAAATAAGTCGATAAATATATGGGTTCAACAACCTGTAAAAATTTAACTAGTGTGGACTGTGTAGCTGTTTCACTTACACTTTGTTCACCTGTGTCTGAATTTAAAATATTACCCTTAGATCATTTACTTAGTTATGTATGTATGCATCACACAGACATTAGAGTGTGAAATTCTGGCCAAAAGAGTGACAATCTGGCTTCAAGAAAACTACACTCTAGTTTCGATGAGAGTTAACATTTCAACCACTATTTTTGAAGGCATAAATAATACTCTGGTTTTGAATATTTCAATTAATTCTAAACGGGAAATTAACAATATGAAACCAGATTGTCATTTATTTATAGATGGAGTTATGGAATCTGGTCTCGAACAGGAAATGTAATGTTAAAACTACACTTGCTAACCAGTACGGCATTTAACGTACCAGCACGCATTTATCTACTGACCAACACCTACACATACTAACCAACACAATGTCTGACAGACCAGCACCCACACATCTACTGACCAATATTTTCACTTACTAACAAACGGAAGTAGTAGGATTGCTTACCGATATCTACAAACATACTGGCAAGGGAAGAATAAACACACACTGTAAACACAAGCATACTTATATGTCATCGCACATTAACGTGAACACATATGCTTATATCTATCACACATAAGGGTAGAAGTGCTAACACAAATACACAAATACATATATACTATCAACATAAAGGTAGGAGTGTTCTCTCTCTCTCTCTCTCTCTCTCTCTCTCTCTCACACACACACACACACACACACACACTATCACACAAGCACACACTATCGCACACAAGAGAGAAGAGTGGAGAGAGTGTTTACGTTTTAATGGTGAAAGACACAACATAAACAAAGACATACCCACATAAACAGAATATATGTCAATCATCTGAATATAATCTCTTTCAGAGAGAACTAGTTCTTCTTGAAATTGACCATTGAGGTGGTTAATAAAAGATGGAAGCATATCGTTTTTTCGTGTGATCACAATACATGTAAATCATTCCAATAAGACTCAATATTTTATACCACATTTTTCATCAACTGGCCGTATTACACGTTATTTTTTCAAGAGTACAATGAATTGAAATGGCGATGATGCGAGCAATGTGACTATTCATAAAAGAAATGACAATAATTGGAACAATGTGGCTATTTAGAATAGAAATAGCGATCCTGGAAGCAATGTAGCTATTGAGAATTAAAATGGCTATGGTCGGAAAAATGTGGCTATTCAGAATGGAAATGGCACTGATGGGAGCAATGTGGCTATTTAGAATAGAAATGGCTATGATTGGGGCAATGTGACTATTCAGAATAGGAATGACCATAATGGGAGAAAGGTGACTATTCATTATGAAAATAACGATGATGGGAGCAACGTGACTATGTAGAATAGAAATGGCGATGATGACAGCAATGTGGCTATTTAGAATTAAAATGGCTATGGTCGGAAATATCTGGCTATTCAGAATGGAAATGGCGCTGATGGGAACAATGTGGCTATTCAGAATAGAAATGGCTATGATTGGAGCAATGTGGCTATTCAGAATGGAAATAACGATGATGGGAGCAATGTAATATCTAGAAGAGAAATGGCGATGATAGGAGAAATGTGACTATTCAGAATTTTGACATGATGATTAATTAACCTTTTGAGGCAGAGCTTTATTTCGGGTGATTTTGCAGTTTTTAAGTTGTTTTCTTTTAAAGGTATGAATTCAACACTGAAAGATTACATTTTAACTTATTTTTTTCCGTTATAAAATGCTGCCAAACTCGCTCGCTAACAAACGAGCATTCAAATATCCATTTTCTATCTGGATATTCACAAAACGCATTTTGAATGAATTTCTTTAGAATTCCAAGTAAAACCTGCCGTCAGTTCTTTTCAAGAATATTAAATATTGTATTTAACAATGGTTAGATCCCTAATATTTAGACGGAAAGAATCAATTTAAAATGTCATTTTAATTTGTATTTGTGTAGAAAAATAACAGTTGTGCCTATATCGATTAGACGAAGGATTTTCTTTCGTGAATATAACATGATTATGGATTAAACATTTGCGGCACTATATTGATGAGATGAATTCCGAGTCGTGTGCTAGAGATAACACGCAATGCCCTGACTACTTCGTAATGAATGTAGGTGTCAGACAAGGAGAAAATCTTTCACTCATACTATTCTATCCAGTTTTAAATGACCTTGGTGATCTTTATGTCTAAAACTTATAATATTCTACATTATATCAGTGAAATAACAGAGGTTTTGCATGCCCTTAATTATACTGAGGTACTTGTACATCGTGAATGTCGTTGAATGTTGGTGATACTGTCATTCATGTAGTTACAATACGAACTGCAAAAACGGTGTTGGATGTTGCGTATCTATATCGTCAAATTGGGAAACTTAAAGTTATCTTTTCCAAAATTAATGATGCTGCATTTTGAAGTGCTAAAATTATCAATGTCCTCCACTGCAGTTGTTATCGATTGTAATTGTCTTCATATGGCTTGTTCGTCATATGATAATTTGAAGAAAGCTATATCACCGGCTTTGTTGAATTTGTTTAAGAAACATTGCAAACAAAGCCTTCCGATTGATATTCATGTTGATTTTTTTTATTTATCACTTTACGAATTTCCATAAGAAATGTGAAGTTCGTGACCTTGAACATGTCAATTGTATTGAATCATTTCACATGCATCTTTGCAAAAGGGTTTTGAATTTAAAGAAATCAACCTTTAACTTTATTGAACTTGGGCATATACATGTAAGTTTTGTATAGTAGAAGGCTACTTTCTGGAAAAAATATTTTGAGCTAAAATAATAAAATTTCTCTCCATCATTTGTTCATGGTCAAATTTTTGAAAAACAAAGGGAATGATTCCTATTCAAAAGACCAAATCTTGAAAAAATATACAACACTCATGGAAACAAAGATTTACTTTTTGACCTTGATTTTTTTTAAAAATCTGTTTATTACTATGTTATCCCTTTTATATAACTCAATTCACTTTGCATTGATTTTACGTTTTAATTGTAAATTGAGGTCTATTCATCACTGTTTATTATGACTGTTGATAAATACCTCAGTTGTGGACTTGAGATGAAATAAAATCAAATCTTCGGACTGATCCATGTTGTATCTAAGCCAAACGGAATGCAAAACGTCGAGTGTTTGTGGGTGTGGACGTTGTGTGTGTGTGTGTGTGTGTGTGTGTGTGTGTGTGTGTGTGTGTGAGGTTTTTTATCATAATTTATTTATTAACTCCCTTGCCATTTGGAGAGTTACTGCAACTTACTGCGGCTTTATGGGTAGATCATTCGGAACTTTTCGGTCATTTCTACAGATAATTCATCGACTGTATACCGATCGTTCGATTCGGACCACCTCTGTTATTTAAAAAACAAGAACTGACAGAGGCTGAGAATGTATAAACTATTTTTTTATTCGGAACTTTTCGACCAGTCCTAAATTTTCTTATTCCTGACCCTGATTCAAAATTAGTAGCAACACGTAAATAAGTTCTATAAGTTGTCGAGGTCATCATGGGACTACGTGTTTAAGATGCAAACATATTTCTTAGAGTAAAATGATTGCTTTTCGTCAGGGCCACACTGGGTGTACGTGTATTTTAACAAGTAAATAATTTCGACTAAGTTCTGGAACATGATCACGTGGACCCCTTTTAGCGTTTAGAATACGATATAACCTTTGTTTTCGAGAGACATTTTCATTAGTTGGGCTCTTACGCTGGATGGTGTATGTTGCGCTGTTTGGAGTTATTTTAAATTACTTGGATTCAAAAGGATTAATTCTTTTTTCCTTGAAATTAAGTGTGCTCATATGAACTTGTTGAACAAGGACACCTTTTATAATAATTTATTCATATTTCCCAAACCGGAGTGATATTTCTTGTTTCTACAAGGAACTGTAGACTATACCACTACAAATTAGAGCATACGCCATCGTCTTCCAGCTTGGATTCTTCGTCGGGACTCGAATATGAAATCATTAGAACATTTTGTTATTAGGACTTCAAAAAATTTATTAGTGGATTATTTTGGGATTATTTTTGGATTTGATTCTTAAAACCGTAAGTTTATATTTTTTAATTTTTACAGAATTTTTCCAGGGAAATAAATAATTATATTTTTTAAATTTTGTTGTTTTCACTCTTTCTTGTGTTATTCGAGCCTAAACATGTAGCAATATCTTGGTAGTTAAAGTACAATGTCACTCGATACATTTTTTTTTAAAACCATGCCGAAATTGTGCCAAAAGTACTCTACGTGGGGGGGGGGGGTATTTTAAATCATAAACTATGAATGCAACTAATGGTTTGCCATTAACATTAAACAATACTATTGAATTTCGTTCAACAAGCTTTCTTTTGTTTGAAACAATGTTAAGCTTTCTATAACACATTGCACGCGTTTAAAAGATAAGATATGGACATTTTAAATCTAAGAGATCTAGCTATTATGGTGAATAATAACGCGCACACGAAAAGAGGTCCTTTGTTCTTTGTGTTAACTAAACTTGTAAAGTTATCCTAAATACATGACTTGTACACACAAAGATAAACAAAGTCTTACTGGCTTACTGGCTCGCATCTAATTGTCATAATGTTTTCTGAAATCCTTGGAGCTTACTCACAAATCATGCAGAACATTGTCAAGGCAATATATTGTACGAAAATTTGCTCTTTCTGTTATTTTTTCCCCCAGTAATGTCTCAGACAAACATAAATGACCTCGTGACTAGTGAGCATTTAATAAGTCAGTATTTCTGTTGTAGGTTTAATCATCACATTACTAATCGCCACCACTGAAAAAATGAAAATATTTTAATTTGGAACAACTCTTTTTTCACTAAAATAGTATTTTCCTTGTTATCAAGATAAATTAGATATGTACTGTGGACTTAATTACTCCCTATTTACAAGGTATTTGTTTTACTTCAACATCGTTTTGTAGACGATATGGTTGCGCCCAACACGCATCACAAGTGACTGAGAGACAACTGAACAAAACAGTTTTTATTTTACTTAAGTTCAATTATATATTACGTTAAAAATAACAACAATCAACATTTTGTCAATTGGATGCGGACTGAAGAACATAAAATACAGAAGGGAACAAAAAATCTACTGTTGATTTGAGGTACTTTGCTAACACGTTCTTCATTTGATACATGAACATATGAATATTTACTTAAAATCTCCGTGATTTGTCGACGTCGACCTTCAAGTGCTCTGGACGCAACGATGACCATATCTATTCCCTCTTTTCCCACTCCTATGGGGCACTCGAGGGGGGTCTACCTTTGGTGTGTTACTCTACTCGTCTTTGATGACAGCAGTACATACGGCGTTCAAATACCCCCTTTTCTTTTGTTTGATCTTACCTTCCTGCGTAGTGGCTTAATATCTTGACATGAAATATTCTCAATGTTTATTATGTAATCAATTTCGACCTTGTCCTGTTTGACCTAACAGTGTCCTTTCCATTGGACCAATACATTGTTCCTACTAGTAGGGAGAGGCACCAACACTCGATCAGCTAGGTCAACTTTCCTACTTCGTGTTCCACGGTTTTAATACTTAGCGTACTTGCGACTGGATTTATTGAGCTCGTTTTGTGCCATCCGAAAGTACTTTCCAATCCCTCGCGTAAGTCGAGAACGTATTGGTAGGTAGTTTTAACTTCCGCATCCTCGACATCGCCCGACCAAGAATTATCATACTGAATCACTATTTGAACAGCATAAGTGGCCCAACACACTGGGATCGTGTGTCACTCTGAGCACATGAGGCCTGAATCACTGGGGGACAACCAGTTAGAAGAACGTACTTCCATGCAAACGTGGTAGATTCAATATACAATAATAATACAATAATTCCTTCGTGCCTAAAAATGTATACCCTCACCCTCATTTACAAGATTTCAAGGTAAAAGACACAAATGTTTCATCGGTCGTGGTTGAGGACACGCCATGCCCTTGCTCACGCATACATTCATAACGCGAGATATCGGTCACAGCTTGCAGAGGTTTTAATTTACAAAGCGGCTGTTTCCAGATTCGCACCTTCGACTTAGTCTCGTCTGTTTGCAATATGGGAAATCTAAAGTTTGATAAACCTTAATGTCTGGAGCGCTCGACATTTCTAATCGTTAAGTCATATATGGAATTGTCCATACACAACGCTTCGACGGTTCCAGTCAGGAAAAACGTCTTGATTAGTATTCTCGAGAAGGGAACGCGATCGTTTGATTAAACAATATACACGAGGATTTAAAACCAAGCATTTCGTCATCCCAAACAAGATTCCGCTTCACCATTAAGCCCGTGCACTCGATGTCGCGTTCCTTTTTGACCGTTGGCGGTAACACTAGCTGTCGGTTCCCTCGCCTGGGAAAACAACAAGTGCCGATTGACGCAATAACATGATGTCCGATCTGCGCACACACCACAGAGATGCATGCTGTATTCAGGTTCTTAGTATCCAAATCATCACACGGAGAATGAACACACTATTCGCCTTCCGATCATCCCCTGCTTTCATTAGGAACCGCTACTGTTTGGGCAAGCCCCATTCATTTCGGACCATCGGGCGAGATGTGGCCGCACTCCTTACATGTATAACACTGTTTATCATTACGATTTGCACCCTTTCAAGATCGAATTTCCACCTTTATTAGCACCAGTTTTATCGGTTTCTCTGGTTTTTTGAGACCACATTCTGGATACCTCCCAGAGTTTCGTCGAAGTGGTCTGCTTACGAAGCAATGCCAAAGATATTCATGAAGGGACTTTCCCTCAGAAACAGGTACAACTCCTTACCACAGTTTAGTAGCAGCTGGTCCATAGGTGAAAGGTATGTAAGACCTCCGAACATTTTTCTCTCTTACCATATTCAACTCACCGCGTTAAATAATGTCCATCGTACCGACGAACTTGGGTGAATGCTTCGACGCTCACGGGTTTACTACACTGAAACTTCTTGCGGAACCCTTGCTTACTTAATTCATATCTCATAAGGAGTGCCTCTCTTTGTGGGTCACACTTTAGTGTGTTGTTCGCAGTTTGGAGTGCCTCTCTTTGTGGGTCACACTTTAGCGTGTTGTTCGCAGTTTGACGCGAATACACATCCAGGGCTTTAACCTTTAGTAATGCAATAAGATGGAACGAACAATCATCCTTTCTCCACTTCTGGAAAGTGCCATTTCATTCAAAGCTGGTGCAGACACCTATGCATATTGTCTTTCTCGCTCTCAAACAAGGCCAAAATGAGGCCTCTTACCTTATCCGAGTTAGGTTATTGTTGCCCAGTTTCGTTAACTTCTTATAACTGAATTTTCCGTTTTTGTTCCATCCCCATAATCCGGTCTTCTAACTGTATTGATTCTACTTTTTCATAATTCTCCCTCTCTAACTTCCTTTTCCTTAACTCTACCCATTATATCTTCTTCTGACTTCGCCTGCTTCTCTGAAGCAATCTTTTCCTTTTAGGCTTCTCTTTCCCACCCTATCCTTTCCTTCTCTGCGTGCTTCTCTAATTATATTGTTCTTTCCTTAAATTCACCTTTTTATCCGCTATGTCCACTTTTCTAATTCTGTCTTCCCAGTCTCAAATGTAATTTTTTTTCCCTCAGCTTCTGAATTCTCGTTCTCAAGACTCTCTTTTCTTCGTGAGCTTGCTTTTCAAATTCCCTTCTTTTCCGCTCTGCCTGTCTCTCTGTCTCGTCCATTTATATATCCCACTCTCTTAATCTACGATCTTTCTCCAGAAACAGCCTCTCTTGAACAAAATTTGTTAGGGACTCCCCCTCATAACCAAATTTTAATTTCATCTACTCGATATCTTTACCTGACGACACGATTAAAACTGCTGATACGATCACCATTCCTAAGTACGTAACTATGTGAAACGTACATGTATTCTGATATCACACAAATATATTGTACATTCTTTCTCAGAGGGCAAACAATAAATATGATATGCATATATGATGAAGAAAGGGACCAGTGTATAACGTAAGCGAAATATTTACTCATCCATTTTATATCCCTTTTCAGGAAAGTCACAGTATGAAACAGATATGTGAAAAAATATGAAACTAAAGTTAGAGCTCCGCCTAACCTGATTTCGCTGCTGACACCATTGTAACAGGATGCAGACGGATTGGGGATGGATATAGCAGGGAACGGAATACAATTTCGTGGATGAGAAGTTAATTTAAAATGATATTAACGATGAAAGACTCTGACACCTTACTCTTGCGCATAAAGCACAACAATGGATTTAACAGAATAATGCGTGCAGAGTTCAGCAATGGAAATGAGAAAATGATACCGTTTATAAATTGAACTTATCTGAACATCTGACTTAAAGAATAATTAAACAAGAATCAATGTATGGAACTTAAAAACGTTTGTGATTGATATATGCTGTATCACCAAGGATGATCAATGTGAATAATTTATAAACAAAAATGAACAATATATTCATCAACGGGGGTGGGGTGTGAGTTCCCAGACCCAGTGGGGACCGAAACTCCATATCAAACGACAACTTTTATTTGGAAGGGGATCTAGAATTTCTAGCTATATTACTGGCCAGTAAACAACTGGGTGATGGTCAGTCAAAACAGTGTGTTGTTTTGAAACTTTAATTTGATCATTATGTTTTCTGTTGTCTTCATAGAGCAATAATGATGTTCAACCTATGGACATATTTAGTGTGATACCATTCCCCTTTTCCTCAGACTGCCATTGTTAAAGCTTCTTTTTATAAAAAAATTGTTTAAGCCATTTTAATGTTAAACTCTAATCTATACAGCAATTTTCATGGCAACCCACCCATCCCCAAGTCTGTATACAACCATTTAAATTAAATTCCATTGGACCGTATAGAGGCATTTTAATGTTAACTCCCAGACAGATTAATGTTTGCTCGTCTATCACCACATTAAACTACTAATGAGGTCCAGAGATCTAAGTTATCATAGAAAAAAAATAAACAAATACTAAATAAATAAAATGTTATATCTGGACTCCCATTTAAACACATATCTTCATCCCTATACAGTGTGAAGAGTGTGTTATTGGCGTATCCAACACTATTATCTAATTTAATGATCGTTGGTGCTACTAAATAGTCTGGGTCGAACAAAACTAATTACTATTATCTGATATTATGATACACAATCCTTGTTTAGTTAATGAAGTATTTTTTTTCGTCAAAATCGTCCTCGCGTATTTGTTTTATTCTCTATTGAAATTCCCTTTTTGGTTTCATCTGCATATTATTGGCCCCATATATTCTTTCGAATGTAGTTAGCTATCTTTTGTAACTTGACATACTTGGATAGCATTGTCTTTGTAAAAAGGTGAGCTAGTGGTTGAAAAGTAGCATACTGTTTTGGCGTTCATTAACTTCGTCGTCCAGTGTTTGTTTTTGGTTGTTAGTGATATCGCTTCTAATGACTATTTCACATGTGGCAAATAATAAGTAGGTGAGACAAGAATGGAAGTTTTGGATACGCCAGTTACAACCTCGACAATTCTGATAGGGATCAACATCTACATTTGGATGACAGTTCTGACATTTTATATTAAATTTATAGTTATCTTTTGACAACAATTATGGTATTATCAGTATTGCCGATGTTAACAACAGTCAAATATTTAACCTGCCTCCAATAAAATATATACTTCTTGCTCACAGTTTCAAACTATTCAAGAATTCAAGCTGCTAATTTGAATTTTATCAATATTTATTTAGTGTCTAACATTAGTACATGTCGTTGTAATGGTACAATGTTATATTGAATCTCTGGCACACCTTGTATGAACTGTGGACTATAGATGACCCTAGTTAATATTTGTAGTGGACGGTTGTGGTTGGGATAAGTTTGGAAATTGTGAATTGAATCGTATGAATTTAAAATCATTGGTATGATATTGACATCATTTTATGAGGACTTGGACTTTCTCAAACTGTATTTAATCAATCAATAGTTTAATGAGAGATGGTTTTTCCACATGCTATTTTAAAGATCGAACTGGTTTGAATTTTGATACTAATGATTCATTTCAACTCTTGTGAATATAGAAAGCTTACACAATATGAATTAAACTAAATTAAGTGATTTGTGTATACTGGTCATTTAGTTAATATTAAATATTTTGCAAACGGTTGTGCAGACGTAATAATATAGTTTTAAATAACATAGATGTATCATTGTGATCATGTTTAAACAGTCTTAAATTTTCTGTGTCAGTTTGGGTTGATAATTGGGCCTGAGAAACATTATATCCTTAATGCTGCATCGGATAAAATATCTGTATGATTATGGTATCTTACGGATATTTGGCCGTCACGGCTGAGTGCAGACATTATGGCAACGTTGTATTAAAGCGGCAAATATGTCCTCATTTAAATTAAGGTTGTTTCATTCATGAATATTTCATCTTGAGAATAGTACTTATTTATTACTTCGGTGGATTCGTAAACAAATATATGTTACAGTTTCTTGCAAAACATAATGTCATTCTGTCACCTTAAATATGTTCAGTGATATGTCACCCTAATGCTAATTAGGTACTCGTGTGTGTGTCTGTGCGTGTGTGCCCGCCATTTAGTACCATTTTCTCTCCACCAGGTTATGCACTTTCATAATCAACAAGGACGGACAGTATTTGACAACCGAAGATGAATTGTATATCTTTTAATCTTTCTTTTAAAAATGAAAATTAAACTCGGAAACCATTACATTCCCCGCTAAATAAGAATATTTGCACTGGAATTTTAACACAACATTACAACATAAACAATGCAGGATTCTTAGTTTTATATATAATGTGGCTTGAGGATTTGAAGTAGGAATAGTTTGCCCACAACACTAGATGCTGCGTTATATGGCTACTTCATGAAATGCAAACAACATGCCAAGGAATAAATGTAGAATAGATATTGCCAACTCCGTGTCAATTACTAAATCATTGAGTTAGCTATTGTCATAATAGGGCTTCAACCCCTTTTATCGTCAAAAAAAGTTAATTCGAAGTATAACAAAAATCAATCCTCAAAATATTTACTGTTCCAAAAACAGCAAGACTTGTGGGTATTATTTCAAAAACCGTGTATGTAAAATTTACAAGACTAGACAGAGAACGAAGACACTTAGCAAAGCCAAGTTGCAAACACAAATTAATAACGACGAAAAGGATTTTACATCATAAATAATGGGACAAGGCTACATTGCATTGAAGTCAATAAATTTTAGAAAAATGATGTAAATATTTCAAATCATATCTAACATGAAAGTAATATTGTAGGTATCAAGAAAGCATGTGTGTGTATTCATTTTCAAGTATCAAGAAAGCATGTGTGTGTATTCATTTTCAAGTTTCAATTTGGTATAAAAGTGTAGTTAAGCCTAGTTGTCTTGCAGCAATGCATTCCAAAGAAGAAAACTGTAATTTAATGATTTCAAACATCAAAAACAGATATTTCAATATCGTTTAAAAAACACACTTCAAATTTACAGATCTATTTCATTGACGATAACATCGATTTAAGTAATATTACAAAAGATGGCAAAGACACAGCACTGTGAAGAACAAATACATTACTTATTTGATATGATTAAATACATACATGTTTGTTACTAAATTTACAGTAAAACTTCAAAATCTCTTACATTTTCCTCAATCCATTTAAAATGATTCAACAAAAGCAAATACAGAATTTATGCAGAACAAAGCTCGACTTCCAGCATCACATTGCTAGTCGGTATGCGAAATAACTCTAGCATTGTCAGCCAAAGGAATGGAAACTGTTTTACTTGAATCTAAAATAATATAAACGTTTGAAAGGATTGAAGAACCTTTGCAAATGTCTGAAAACAAACGTCCCCGTTAAAGACGGCAGTCCGTTGTGGCTTGTTGATAAAATATCAAGAGTATTCCTCTTTAAGTTTTTATTTCGTTTTAAATGATTGACGAAGAACCATATTCGATATATCTGTATTACTCTTGAAAGTCCCGTTGCTGACAAAAATATCATTCTATTCTGGAGAAGAAAAAAAACAACAGAAGAAACATATAAGACACTTTATTCAAAGAATGTCTAGCTGAGCAATCTACACACACATTAAACAATCAAGCTAAAAACGACTTTCTTGCCAAAACAAACACGTGTCAGTTGTCTGGATCACCAGAGGAAGGCAGACATTGTTGACATAGATGCATATAAAAAATGCAGCAATATACATAAATACAGATATGTTTTTTTTTCAAAATACTATTGGGTTGCAAAAGTGAAACCAAAAAATGGGGATGAGATATGCAATAATTTTAACGAAATATTCAAAGAACGTAACCGCATAAAGATACTGTCTGATGAGGCGAAATAGATTTACAACATGAAACTTAAGGATTTACTAGAAAAGTAAAACTATGGAAACTTTTCAAATTACTCGGACATATATGTTTCTGTAGTAGAACGGTTCAACATAACAATAATGACTAGAATATCCAGGTATAGGTCAATAGATAGTTGAAGTAAGCAAGAAGCAAACACATGAAAACTATGGAATAATCTATTACGTTACTTACAACTAAAACATTTGGATCTTGTAAATATAAAATTGGAAGAAAAGTTAGAATTTAAAAATGCAAACTCTTTCCAAAGTGATACCCGGCTACAGACGAAATATTTAATATTCAATATGAACGCTGATGTGATCATATGGGTGACATACTTGGAAACTTGAATGGAGGTAACACATGGAACATCTTTTACGAATAAACGTTATCACTGTATAACAATCAGATTGACATATACAAAGTTGAAAAGATCTTGAACTTCAAAAGAATGATCGGTACAAAATACGCGCTTTATAAAGTGAACGGGTATGATGAATCGCTTAATAGTTGGAACACCAGCTGAAAGCAGCATGCAATTAAACATATAACGAAAACACAATATGTACATTAAAGTATCAGAGAATATGAAACTTTTATTGTAATTTGAGGAGGAAAAAGAACTTTCAGAAATATCACACGTTAGTAACAAAACGTACACATGATAAATGTGATAGGTTGATTACACTTTTACTAATGAAATGGCAAGACAGCATTCAAAAGTATGAAGTTTGAAATAGAATCACAAATAAATGCAGTGTAAAAGACGTCACACCAGTCTACTGGTCAAGCTTA
Source organism: Sinohyriopsis cumingii (assembly GCA_028554795.2). Lineage (NCBI taxonomy): Eukaryota > Metazoa > Mollusca > Bivalvia > Unionida > Unionidae > Sinohyriopsis > Sinohyriopsis cumingii. The sequence continues at coordinate 78,699,768 of CM068829.1, read as the reverse complement.
ATTTTATCGTTAGATAAATGAATAAATGTCAGCTAGAAAAAGAACTGGATTATTAGAATGGTCAGGTAACAAATTGTGCCCTCTGGTTACGAGCAGAGCACACTCATAAAACGCAGATAAATCAATCCAATACCATCATAATTTGATTAATACAAACAGGAACTGAATAATTCTAAAAGGAAATAGCTGGGGATAATTTAAATGATAAACAGTTGCACACAATGAAGGCAAATAAATCAGACATACTGTCTCGTCAGTGGCAGAGCTGATCGCATAATACACGTGTGCTATTGCTTCATTGTTGATTAGTTTGTATCGCTTTTAAGCAAGTACAATTTGTTCATTAACACAGTGAATACTCAACCAATATGAAACATGATAAAACCATGTGTGCATCTTAAAACACTGTCCTGAAAGGCTTAAACTCTTTCTCAGGTAATAAATAATGTGTGGAATAAGAACGAAAGCAAACTTAAGGAAATGCGATGCAAATCACAGCCTTTATTGTGCGATAAATATCATATACTTATAAATATTGCGTTAAACAACAGATATTAAACCGTTACCATGCAGCCCTAAGCTCTTCTCACGAAATTGCATATAGCATGCGCCATAAAAAGCCTCATCATCTGTGTAATAGAGCCACCATAAGAGGCAAATATCGGAGAAATGGTAACGTTATTTATTCCATTTTACCTTATCTATTCAGAAAGTGCAATATTGTTGGTCATACAATCAAATGATGTGTGCTTCTAATAACGAGTTAAAGTTGCACTATGCTATGTCTTCTTATGATCAAACACATATTTATCAATACAATTGTTTCTGTCCAAGATTTCCTCTGGGAGTACTATAGGCAATTTGAGTTACTAAATATCGACAGTCAATCTAATTGCTACACTGTATTGTTTTTAAAACATGCAAAGCCAATACTCTTTCTTATTCTATTCTAACAGTGATAAATTAAATCTCTACAGTTGTTGCACATATGAGTTTTTTAAATCCAGACCAGATTTAAAACATGCATTTCAGATCTTTCGTTTTTACCGTTTTTGTGTGTTGGGTCAAAGCCGATTGACGAAGTAATCAAATTTTACAACAGTTTCAAGTATAAACCATGAAAAAGATTGATACAGTGTATGAATGAGTGATATATTTCCAAAGTGATTGCAAATGCTCTTAAAAACAAACAACAAATGTACACTGATCTGAATACAATGACTTTAACATGACCATTAAAACTAATGCTAATTGACAGCCATGCACTGAAATCTCTCTCACAACTCTCAACCTTTAGCAACTTCTATTAAAGCGAAAAGATTTTGTTTCTTGTTTGTAAAATTGATATAGCAACACGTCTTCAATTCATTTTCAAGTGCTTTTATCTCACCTGTCTACATCTTTCTGAAGGACATTACAATCCGATATCTGTCATAAACTTTATTAAATTTTCCGTCATCAGCAAAAAAGACACTGTTATTTGCTCTACAACTAAATAGGTGTCAGTTTACATACAATAAAACAATTTGAGACCCAAAAACAGAAACAAATGCAACCCAGAAATGACCTCACACCATTCTGAACATTGACCATGTATATTTACTCTTGATACACGACACAGAAATACGAAAAAATCCAGCTTAATAACACCCACAAAAAAAACATTACCAGTCTCACCAAAGGATTGCAGTTTATGTAAAAGCAGTTTGTGAGACATCGAATCACTTACACTGAACATATGAGCATAAATTGCTTTAACTTGTGACTTATTATCAACTTCGTAATAGACAAAATCAGAAACGCTTGCTAAAGTGGTATTTGTAGAACGCTGTAGCACACATTCATGTTGTTCTTCACACGTGGTACGGTTTTAACAAAATTAACAATGTTTATCTAAATATTTAAACATCATTCAAAGTATCAATAAAAGTGACAGGTCTATAACTTGATAATAAAAATATACCACCTGATTTAAACATTGGAGGAATATTTGCCTTATTTAAAAAATTTAATAATATGTGCCTTATTTAAAATTTTAATAACATTTACCTTAATTTAGAATTGGAATAACATTTAACCGATTTGAAAATTGTAATAATATTTGATTTTTAACAGACTCGGAAAAGTACTGTACATTAAAAACATGTCAAAAGTTTGACATACAGTTACACATGTTTCATCTTCACGTGTATAAAAGAATAACAGAGGTTATAAAATTAAAAAATGCGCATACATCACTACATTTAATGTCTTTGTTGTCCAAAATGTCATGGATGGAATGCAACTGTATATATCAGGTACATATTAATTGGAGTTAAAGACACTTTTAAAGAAATTATTACATATGTTTGCAATGTCTAAAGAATCTATAAAATTAGAATTTCTGTCTGTAATTGTTGAAGGGGAAGTAGAAGTTCTATTTGTAATTATTCAAGGGAATAAACTTCACTGTGTTGTTATATTATAAAAACATCCCCAAAAAGATTAGGTCTCTCTTTTTATGGAAGCTTCAGTATTTGTGGCATAGTCTTTTCTCATGTTACTTGTTAAGGCTCTAATAAACAGTAACACAAGAAAGAGTGAAAACAACAAGCTTTGAAAAATTTAACAAATAATTTATTTCCTCGGAAAAAAAAATGTAAAAATGAAAAACTAAAAACATACTGTTTTAAAAATCAAATGCAAGATATAATCCAAGAATAATCCACGAAATAAATTTTAGAAGTCCTACGAATGAAATAATCTAATGAATTCAAGTTCGAGTCCCGACGAAAAAAAGCCAGAATGGAAGGCAATGACGTATACTGTAGTCAGTATAGAGCTGATGTGTACAGTCCTTTGTGAACCACAGAAAACAACATACAGGTGTTTGAATTCCGAATAAAATTTAAATAAACATTTTTGTCCAAGAATTCTGCATGAGCATGAAATATTTCCAGGAAAAAGAATTATCCTTTAAAATCCAAATAATCTGAATAAAAATTAAATGTAACTCCAAACTGCCACAACAGACGCTTTCCAGTGTAGAGAAAAAAAGCCCAGCTGAGAAATCTGTCTCTAAAGATAACTAATAAATCTAACTACTGCGCAATTTCGGAAAACCCAGAATTGTTGAAATAGAGCTGTTAACAATCTAAAGTCACACATTCCCAGTATGACCTTGATAAAAACCAATCATTTTACTCCAAGAATAATATAAAAATAGAAAGTTATTTACTTGTCTCGGTGATTTCTGAATCAAAGTCGGGAACTAAGTTAAAAATAGAAACAGTGTTTCTAGTATTAGGTATTTATGAAAAGATTCAAGTCAAACTGAATTTTCTGAAAAATATCAAATTTCAAGTAAACAAAAATGACATTACATTGAAATGTAATGAAATTAAAAATACAAAAAATTAAAACTTACAAACAGACAATTAAATTAAATCCAATATAAATTAAATCAAATATACATAGCACTTTGTATTTGCGCTCTGGCTTATTTCTCGCATCAGAAATCATGGTACTTTTCGGAGTCTTTCACAAGCCCACTCTTCATATACTCTCTTCATGATCTCTGCTTCCTCTCAAAACAACAGATCATTCTCATACCAGACTGAACATGTCTCTTTAATTTTTTGGCAATTGGTAAACTTTCAGTTATGACAGAATTTAGGTAGTCATAAAAACAGTATAAAAGATTATTTACATTGCCAAACGACTTTAAAGACCAATTTATACAATGTAAAATATATTTAATGAGATTAAAATAAGCAAACAAACGTAACATTGCTAAGATTTCTTACTTTTTAAAACTAATAAATAAAATTGCATATTTACAGACAAATATCGACTGCATCCAAAAACATTATCAATATTATTTACCATGTGCTGTTAAGCTCTGCTCTTACAGTTGGATACATCAAAGTTTTGAAGACGCTATTGAGGATTACAAGTCTTCCAACAACAAGAACAGATTTTGGAGAAGGCACAACGGTAGTTATTCCGGTACCTTTTAAAAAACTCCACAAAGCTAATTATTTCGGTGCACTTTAACCAGTCCATTAAGGTAATTATTCTGGTACCCTTTAACCAGTCTACAAAGGTAATTATCCCGGTGCCCTTTAACCAGTCCGTAGTTGATTAGCGAAAAGGCATATGAGCGCTTTTCAGATAAAACTGGTACTTAATAAATGAGTAACTCTTGTCCAAATGGTTGTACCTGCGGTACACATTCTATTTTGAAGAAGAAAAAAAACAAGCCAAGGTTAAATGCGAAAAAATAATAGACAAAGTTTTAACACATGATAAAATAGTAAAATCAGCTATCAGCAAGCCGAACAGCATTGATAACAAAATCAACAATGACTTTACACGCATAGAATTACGACGGTAATCCCCCCTCCATTATTTTAATCGTCGACAAGTACAAGAGATCCCAATAGGGAGACAAGACCGTTTCCTTATTAATGACTAAGGCCTTTAGAACAGAGACTTAACCAATTAATGCAAAGATTTTGGACCTCGACAAGAAAGATCAAAATATCCTTAGGGGCTTTAAAAGTGACTGCCTACATAACGAAACGTGACACCTGCGTATAGTGTCCCTTGATGTGAGCTTGACCTTGAATCAAGGAGCATGACATTGAGTGCACGAGAAACTGCAATGTCATGATGTATACACATTGTAATGTTTCACTACAATAGATTCATGGGGTGCCCCGAGTGGTCTAAAGCTCTCCGTTAAGGATCACTGCCATCTCACCTCTGTCTGCGTGGGTTCGAGTCTCGGAATCGGCCAATGTAGGTGTGTGAGAAAGCTTGCCAGTGGCTTCTCCTGGGTAGGAGGTTCTTTCTGGGGTTTTCCCGGGTTCTTCCTCAAACATTAATACCGGCCGCCATGTATAGCCTATCGTGTGTTGAAAAATTGCGTTAAACCCCACAATAGCAACAACAACAATAGATTCATTGCTTCAACAATTATACCTACTGAGAGTGAACGATAACAGACCTTCTTTTTTTGTCTTGAGACTGAGTGCGTAACTAGATTATGTTACACACTGTCTTGACATGATATCCATCTGGTTAAAGGAGGCGTATCCAACCCGCAGCGCGCATGCGGCCCAGTATATCCAATTGTGCCATGTAGGTAGTCCTTTTGAAAATATGCATTTTAATTAATATGCATAAATGGTTATAAGGAGCTGTTCTTGCTCATCCGACCCGCAACTTTAAGCATGTTATCTGTGTTGGAAAAATAATGGACGTCAATGAGTTATGAAAACGTTTATATTTGTTCACATCTTATACTGGGAACATTGACACAAACCATCGTTTTTCTTTGCTGTGACCTACACGATGAGGTAGGAAGTACGGCTTGAGCATGCCACATATACAAGAACTATTTTCACTGTTTGCTCATATTTTGCACTTGTGTTATCAGCACCTGAAGTGAGAAGTTTGTCCTTTATAAAATCCCGTGCTTTGATTTCCAAAGAGTGACTCTTCCACATATTTCTGAAGATAGACGTTTTATATATAACTACTACTATCCATCTGGCAGGTTAGTGTGATTTTATTTTTGTATACTACAGTATTTATTTTGTGATGTTTATTTATTTCGGAATGATGTACATCCGTTTAACTTTTATTGTGAATACATGTTTCTCGGTCATATGAAATGTATTTTTAAAAAAAAGTAAATATAGCTCTAGCCGCTATCTGATAATTTGTTCTCAGATATGTGTCATTGTTCCAATTAATTCAAACAGAAAATACATAGGTAATATGCCTTTTTTACTGCATAACATTTATTTTTCAAGCTATGTAGCCAGGGTTGTGATTTGAATATCTCTCTCTCTCTATAGTTCCAGTATGTTTTGTACACACGCGAAATGTACCAGGACCGCTTGTATGACATTGTCATAACATCACAGTTCTGGGTTGAAATGGCACTCTTCGCTGCCGCCTTTTTCATAGCGACTGTATAGATGCTTCCCAATAAGGTCACTAGCAGACGATATTCTGCCCATTTTGCCTGGACGATGGGCAACCTGGAAGTTTCTCGTCGATGCAATCACCAAAATGTGCCATTTTTAACAAGGCACACCGAAGCAAAGTCAACTTGTAAATCACAAATATAGATACTAACAGAAAGCTTGATTTGCGTTCTGGTTATGCATGTAACTTTTCTTATAAAAGCATCTTCCGATTCAATGACTTTCTTTCAACTCCCAAACACCATATAAAGTCAACGGTAAATCCGCCCGCTGACCACAAATATGGCGGCTGATGACGTCACACGGGAACTTTATATTGTACGTATTGTTTGAGACTTGTTTCACAATTTCCTTGTCCAGAGCACACCATGCTATAACAGCAATAAAAGCACCATGCTGAACGCCTTTTCTTTTTCCTTCAATAAAATATTTGTGATGATATTTGAACCGATTAAAATTCACTCAAAGCACAAAAGTAATTAATGGGAATTGTCTTACGTTATTTGATCATCAAGTAGTAAATGTTTGGCCCAGTACCTGCAACGGGTGCGGCCCAGTTTTGCAATGTCTTCTCTCTGTACAAGATATATATATATATATATATATATATATATATATATATATATATATATATATATATATATATATATATATATATAAGAGAAGCTTGACGATGAATGCTTAAGTAAACTAAAACTTTACTGCAAATGACGCGGAAGTAAACTAAAACTTTACTGCAAATGACGCGGTTAGAGCTGTTGCAAGTTTGTAATGTGACTGGGTGGGAAATGATGCCCCAGTGCTATACATGACTATAAACTGCCACACAACATTAAGAGGTTAGTGTTAGGATTCATCGCGCTGGTGTCAAAATATTGTGACTGGGTGGGACATGATGTTATATGTTTGCAGCATGATGCCCCAGTGCTAAAAAGAAACTGCCACACTCACACATCGTAGCAGTATGACTAAAATTGTTAAACATACGTTAAAAAAGTCAAAAACAAACAAGCAAGTTATAAACACACACCAAACATCAATCTGTCTTCAAGTATAATGTTGCTAATGAGATATTTTTACTTTGCCTTCCAGATTTAACTAGTTTTTACTGATAACCATAATGCACAGCCTATATATCGCAATAATTTCAAACATCTTACTAAGTGAGTCTTTTTAAAGTTAACTTTACACATAATGCGACCAGGCAATCAAAAAACTATTTAGAAATATATTCACGTTCCCTCTACAAAAGCAATCGGCGATACAAAACACCTTTACAAGTTACTTTGAATTGTCAAATGATAATTTTAAGTGACTTGGAAAGTGAGCTGCGAGAGTAGTGTAACAATAAAGTGTCTCTCATTATTAGCCTCAGAACAATGCAAAAAAATTAAACTGTTTGTGACTGTATGTGAAACATCCACTAGTCCTGTACACACAAGACCGCATTATAAGGTGCTTGGAGGCCCTAGAGCAATTTCAAAAAGCGCGACCACCGCATCGATGCAATGAAACCAAACAAGGGGTAAAGGGTATGACTTGTTCTGCCCATAACTTTCCATAACCTTATCATGGTCGTATCTGAGATATATATTATATAAAGACATGTAAATCGTATGGTGACTTGGAATAGTCATGAAATGCAAAAGCCTAACCTATATTTATGATTGAAATATGACAAGAGTGACACACAGATCATATTATATTTAAAATCAGAAATAACTACATTACAAAATTTATTGTGCATTGTACCTCAGATTTATCCCGTGAAGTTTTTCTAACAAAACAGATATATCCGTCCGTATACATGAAGTTTATCTCAGCGTAGTGCACGACAAAATTCACTGAAATCAAGATAAAAGAAAATAAAGAACATATTCCATAAGAAGTTTATACAGCTTTTTGTATCATGAATAATCCATCGAATGACCCTTTTATTAAACTTAATGTTCAACCAAATCCAGAAAATTCAGAAATCAGCATTATAACAATAATCAAAATACAGGCTATATGTCGTAAGCAAAACCCCAAAAGTATTACAGACAGAGCAAACACTATTTTACTGCATTATTCATCAAACACTATTTATTACAAACTTACATGGCTGCTCCATACGTAATCTGTCGGCAAAACTGGAGAACAAAAATGGCGACTAGATTATGTTTGACAGAACTTTTTTTCCGATATCCTTCAGGGATGTAAGAAGCTAAAATTCCAATTACCTATGTTTTTTCTCTTCTTTTCCTAGCAAGCATCTAACTTTATCTGACCTAACAAATAAAGAAACATATTGCAGATGAATACAAGTTGCAGAAAGCGTAATTATTCAGCTGAGGATATTATTATGTTTAAAGTAAAAGAATGTAAGCAATTTTAATAATTTGTGTAGAAATTATTGGACTTTTCCAATGACGTAAATAAGACATTAATTTTACTCGTTGGTATAACAGTGCTAACGCTTCCACGCCTTCAAGATATACACATACTCGTATTCATTTCACAGAATGAAAGCTAAACTATTTCCCATCATTAAAATCAATCACGGTATTAAAGACACCAAAATGAAATGATACACAGTATGTATGTATGTATGTATGTATGTATGTATGTATGTATGTAGAGAGAGAGAGAGAGACTCACATGATTACTTATACCTGAGATGATCCATCTACAATTTTGATATAACTGGAATGTAGATTTTCTCCAGCTTTCTTGCTGTCATAGTCCAATGTAATTTAGTTTAGACGAACAAATAAATAAGCCGTGAGGTTAAGTCCTTATCAGAAAGGTGAATTGTTCTTTCTAATATATTACTGCGCAAGGAATTTAATTAATTGCTTTTACCTGAGAGTAAGAAAGATTTGTACATGTACACATTTCAGCAAAATGCGTACATGTGAAAATCTCTCTTACTTTAATAGGTATATCCGTCACGTACAAAATGGGTACATGTACAAATTCATATACTTTGATGTTGTATTCTCTCGGCCGCTATCGGCCATCGTATGCCCCAGTGCTTGATATTACTATAAAATGCCACTCTGCAGAAATCGTAGCGATATGACTGAATTTTTTAAAAAGCTACGTTAAAAAATCGAAATCATACACAAATCACACATGAATATGGTAAGTATGCATTTCACTGACACGGGGTTCCTCTCCACAGTATTGTATCTTGTATAGGGTTAATTTCTAAACAAAAATAGAATCTTGATATTTGATTTTTAGGATCATGGCGTGAATCAGTTTTTATTTTAGCAATAGTTGTCATGCTCAGTGTAATTGCCATAGCGTTCGAATCTGAAACTATGCGTTTAGAGCCAATGCCCGGTTTAAAAAGAGCAGAAATATGTATGGGAAGCACAAGGTGACATGAAAATTAAAAAAAAACAGTTGGTCAGATTTTCTTCAACTGTTGTCTAGAGAAAGGTATTTCCGGCTGCTTAAATGATCCAGATATGTCTGGTTATGGGAAAAATCGTTAGTCATAACAGGAGCATGGCCACTCCGCACCATCGTCGCTAAGTAAATACCAGAACTTATGACGTCTGGGACACTGCCACGTTTTTTTGAAACATTTTTGCTATATCACAAGTTGGTTAGTATAAAGGGCGAAAAGACAGGTCCTTTTCGAGAAAAGGGCTTGCCTTCTGCGGAAAGGACCGATGATGTTTTTATTAACAGTTTCAAATGTGTGCAATTTTAGGATGAGTGGGTGGTGGACAATCAAAGTCTGTAAATTATACTGGAACTCAGGAAAATTAATTTCTTACAATATCCTACATGTGATTTGGACCTACAAGTAGGTCTCCGCTTTTTTCTTACATCAATGGACCATTAATGCCAGAAGAAGAAAAAAGCGGAGACCTTCTTTGGTTTGTCTAAAGTACAATTATATTGAGTATAGTGGAAAGGACTTTCCATAGTCCGATAAATCAACCCCCTAAATCTGTATTGATTCCGAGAGACGACGTGAGGCTGATTTATAGGTCAGGCTTTCTATAGTTATGCTTAAGTCTGTATTTACATAAATTTAGAGCAGTTGTAATGATTTGTCTTGCTGTGATACTTGGTTTAATTTCTTGTATGTTTCAAGGCTTGTTTATACTTCAATAAATTTCCTCATAAACATTGCTTTTCACTGCTCTTTTTTGAGCTTGAAAATTGGAGTACTTGGAACTGAAAAGGAGTTCCTTTTGCACTTCATTCCCACCGTCAGAAGCTTCAATGAGCTCTCGTTTGCTCTTCAGAACCAATAAACTTTCAGAATATATTTTTGAGTTAGTCATCTAAAGGGAGGTAACCCACTGTGGCATATAAATACCTGCACTATTGGGTTGGTTCCCAAAGATTTAAAAGAAATCTTTCTTTTAAACTTGGAAGCAATCCAAATGGTGTTTCTATGGCGTCGTAACTTGTTTCGTCGCCAACGAAATCGTTTTAATAAGTTTGTGGACCAAATGTCTTGATAACGGTACTTGCACATGTTGTATAATAATAGCGTAATAATTAAACAGCGAATTTAAAAGGGGCAGGACACAGGAATCTGACGTTTTATTAATAAAGTACGATGAAATCTCTGACACGAAATCCTTTTACCGGTACTATAAATGAACGGTTAATTTACACAGGTGCTCGACGCGAGCTTGATGTTAAGAAAAAAAAAAAAATAAAGGGAAAAAATCATACAGAGTGACAAAAATACCTTAGACTACCCCGATGACCCCGTTCTGACAGGACCTTCTCTCTCTTACATTATGATAGAGAGTGTCCTATGTCAGAACGGGTCATGGGGTAATCTAAGGTATTTTTGTCACTCTGTATGATTTTTTCCCTTTAGATTATTGTTTTTTTTCTTCTTAACATCAAGCTCGCGTCGAGCACCTGTGTTAATTTATAGTACCGATACGATGATTTCGTGTTGTCAGAGATTTCATTGCACTTTATTGATAAAATGTCAGACTCGTGTGGACAGGACAACAATGTGCATTAATTGTTTTTGCATTTTTTTTTTTAAATTTAAATTTAGGCAAACATCTTCTTAGATAATCATTCAGGAAGGAGTCTACGGATTTGACGCACATAAGCATGATATTTTAAGAAAATATTTTTATATAGTTATGCCACTCATTACATATGAAAGCACGCATATCAAATGACATTGATAATACTTCCTCTAGTCCTACATCCAAGACCTTGACGCTGATATTTATGTTTTGGGCGTCACTAAAACAAAACCAACATGTGCTATGTCTTACATTGTAGGACTAATACTTCCTCTTACTCATTTTGGCATAAGGACGACCCTTGTATGTTCGTGTATTATGTCATTTAGTTTGATGCACCGTTCATGAGTACTTTGGCCTGTGATACAGAATTCACAAGTTTATAGAAAAAAATGCCATAAGAAACTTAAGTTAGCACTCGTAAAACTTCCTTATATTTATCATCATTTAATTTTAGATTTTGTTTTAAAAGCTAAAAGAATAAAATTGGTGTGAAATCATGATCGATGGTATTACAATAAAATTGTTTACTCGAAACAAAAAAATATTAGATATACTGAGTAGCTGATATGACCCAGTTGTCAGTGTAAATATGCAAGACCTGAATCGTTGAAATCGTTGATTTTGAAACTGCAAAACATTTTTGACCTTCATTTCTCATTTCTCTAGTGCAAATAAGTGATGACAGAAATACATAAAATTACAGGAGATTTTGTTTTCATTTTATTGTTTATTCTTGCCATTATATACAAAGTAAGTAAATAAGATCAGTTGCTGTTGTGGGTTCAGGCCAGGCCCTAGGATGTGCAGGTCTGAAGGCAACATGCGGGGCCCAAGACTGAGCAAGCGATGAGCACGGGGCCTCAAGCAAATAAATTGCTTTTGCCTGAAAGCGCGGGCCTAAGGCGGTTGCCTCATTTGTCTTGCCCTAGGGCTTGGTCTGTGTGGGTTTGATGTCATTTTTGAGCACACAATAGCTAGGCCATACATTGCAGCCAGTATAACTGGTGGAGGAAGAACACGTAAGAAACGCTGATCCATGGTAAGCTACTAGCAAGCTTTCTCACATGCCCACATTGGCAAATTAAATAAGGTCAAATAACTTTTATATGAAGATTATCTTAAAGGATGATTGAACATTTACTGTTTAAGTGCCTGTTTGTCATTATGTTAGAAGATCTTAATATTAATAATTGGGATTATGTACCAGCAAAACAAGCAAAACATGCTACTTTTAAGACTTTTAAATATTTCTTCTCGGTTCATTTTTAGAGCAGACCTTCAAATTTTTATCAATTAAACATGAACAGAGAGAACAGTATTTAGTTTGTATTGCTTTTATGGATGTGAAGCACAATAACAACTTTGCTTCATCAATGCTTTTTAACTCTTGTCCTTTCTTAGTACTTTTCTAAAGTACTAATGTTAATCTTGTTTGTTCTACAGGCAGCTGAATTAAGGAACTTCAAATGGCTTAAAGGACCACATTCAAGGATGTAACAGCAGACCCCATGGCTAGCTTGCTGAAACTCTTGACCCTATTGTAGTCATTTTAGATAAGGTTAGACAGTACGCCAGAGTTTTTCCTGCTTTGGTTACAGCTGTAACTGCCAGTTATGTCTCACCCACTTAGATCCAAGTCTGTCAGCTTTGACCAGGATTTGCAAGCTCATCCTTGGTGGGTTTTGGTGAAGGAAATTTGTGATGAAGTGCCATCAGATGTGATGAAGGATTTGATATTCACAAGTAAAAAACACCTTGGTGACAGCTTTTATGAGATTTATGATGGGAGTAATGGTCTGAGATTCTTTCATGTTTTGGAGGAGAAACTTGGGCTAGACAAAGTGGCAGAGTATGTGGAAAACCTTCTATCACATTGTGACATTCATGATAGAACAGGTATTTACTCTTAGTTATAACCAATGTTCTTGTTTTAAAGAAACATTTTTAAAGAAAAATCTAGGACTTTGTATCATGTTTAACAATTTGTTCATTAATTAATAATAATAATAATAATATTATTATTTAATTGAACCAACAGAGCAGAGCAAAAGGTCTGTTCTTTTAGATTGTTTCATCTTAAAAAGTAACATTACAGTAAAACCTGTCTTGAGAGACCACTGCTATGTGAGCCACCTGTCTCGAAAGACCATATTCTCAATGCATAGATTTTATTGATTATATAGTGGTATGACCTATCATGAGAGACCAACTGTCTTGTGAGACCATAATTTTTTGGTAGAAGGGGTGGTCTTTCAAGAGAGGTTTTAATGTACTGTATTTTTTTTGTTTAAGTCATTGCAATAATGAAGGGTCATTAAGAATGATTATCAACACAACAGAAACTTATTAATTATTAATTTAATTTTTGTTATTAATTTATCCATTGCTTTCTTGATAAACAGGACATTACAGATTGAGCATGCGGGTCCAAGATTACAGAAGACAGCTTGAAGATTATCGCCTTTGTTGTCTGCAGAATGGAATTGCGAGGGACCTCAATTTTGTTGGCCGTTCGGAAGAAGTCAAAAGAATTCTGAAGATTCTTAGGGATTCTGACTGTAGAGGTAACAGAATCATTTTAAACTTTAGTTTAACTTTCATAATTGTACAAGTTCTGATATGTTGTATTGTACACTCTTAGCTCAGGTGATGGTATGGCATGGTTTCCAGTGTGGAAGAAACTGGATAAAACCACTAATTTGAGATGATATCTGTTTTAACTGGAGTTCAAAGCAGGGACTGCAGAGGTGCAAAATGATCATTTTACCACAGCACTGTCTGAGGCTCCAAAAAAGATGCTATAATGCAAGTCCTTGTCCAGGTTTTCATACTATGCCAAAATTTAAAGAACAGCACATGAATTAATCCAGCTTTACAAATAAAAGAGATGTATTTACTGTAAACTAAATTTAGAAATGAGATTTTAAAAGCAGCAATAGCTTACCCATAGCTATTGTTTATCTTTCTTTTTCATGCTGAAAAAAAATGCAGTGTATGAAAGGAATAATGACAGCTTGCTCACTAGATGTTACGTGTTCTTCGGTCTAGATTGACACCACAAGAACCATGTCATATTTGGTATCTATACTAGATATTTGATTCAACATGTTTAATTTGTTTCGCATTGCTATGGTATATATATATATATTTCCTTTATTTAATAAAAGTTGTATAAAACACTGAGAACTCTCTTCTTACACAGAAAAGAGACTGGTAAATTTATTCTACTGTTTACTACATCTATAGAGAACACAGGGGTGTACTCCATATGCAGTACATGCAAACAAGGTGAATTATATGTGACATTGTAAATATTTTAATTTATTTACTATATAAAGGAAAAATGTCAGCACAGTCTGTGGGAAAGTATGACCACACTCATCTAGACTGTATTAAATGTTCCAAATGTAAAAGAAAAAAGTTGTTTTACATTTTATAAATCATGGTCTGCAGAAGGCTGGAATCTTGATGACTCCAGCCACACATATCAGAGAATGACAAAATTTCATTCACCTTCTTGAATGGAATTCTCTGACTTTTCTGTTCTTCTGACTGGAATACCCCTCCCAGCACATTGTTACCTCCCGTGTTTAAGGAGATACAGCAATCATGTATCAGCATGTCACTGCCTCCCATGGAGGATATGCAATTCTCATCTCATAGAATGTCACTGCCTCCCATTGTGGAGGATATGCACCACTCATCTGAACCAGTGTCACTGCCTTCCATTAAGGATATGCACCACCTACACCATATCACGTAGCTGCCTCTCTTGGAGGAAATTCACTGCTCTTCTCATAGTGTGTTGCTGCCTTCCATTGAGGAGGAGATGCACCACCACCACCTTGTCAGAGATAGTGTGACACACTCTCCCACTGGAAAGGATCAGCACCACACCATCCTTAGTGATGCATCAGATGACGATCCTGTATCCTCTGATCATCACACTATGGCTTCGCTGTATGAGGATAGGGTTTGGACCAAGTTCCATTCTCTACACCTCTTATGAACATTGAGAGTCTAACCAGCTGACTCAGACTAGGCTAGGGGATCGGATCAGTATCCTACCCTTTCATATTATCCCATTGAATCCCTTTGGGATGTGGGGCCCACTATCACAGGAGCCTTGGTCATGTATGCCCCCTTGGAATTTTGGATTTTGCCCTCATAACAGAGGTGATACTGTAGCTCATGTCCTGCCATCACTTCATCACCAGGCGAAAACTATTTGGAAGGCTAGCGGCATCACTTCTTCCAGGACTGACAGATGTTCTTGCCTCTCGCCAGCTCATGTCACTCCATCAGCCCCTACTCACCATGTTACAGCACAGGACTTAGTGTAACTTAGTGATACACACACACATTCTGTTGCCCAGAGTGTATTTGATGATGTTTTCTCCATTCTAGTAAACTCTAATAAAAATAGAGTTCTACATGGAGGAAGCACAAGTGACACCTGCTCTTACGTCTGCTCCTTTATCTCTGTTACATGTGGAAGAAAAGGTATGGTCTTTTGACAAGGCAGTAATAGTCTATTGCCTCTTACACCCTGACTTGTGTCCAAAACCTGCCACACAGTCCAAAAAGATCCTTTCCAGTCTGGAAAAGATCTCAGGGCCTCAACCTCAACTATACCTCCTTCTCCTTCCTCACTCTTCTATGATTGAAAAAATGAGAGGTTTTCAGGAGGCCAAAATATTAATTGAAGGCCAAAATATTAATTGACAATGTCAAGGGTTGGATGTTCCCTCCTCAACGTAGTAACCCTTGGTCTCTTGTGCCAGCTATTGGGTACATTCCCTAAAGTGGTCCATGAAACTTCCCCAACTTGATGCTGGTGTGGCCAAGGTGTATATTTCGAGTGGAGCCTGGGTATGCCTTTCCATAAACGACATTGAAGCTATGGAACAGAAATTCTGACTGCTTGTTACCATAACTTCATATGCCAATCTCTTCTCAGCTGCATCTTTTAGTATGCTGAGAGATCCTTGAACCCAGCCACCCTTCAGCGCGTGCTGGAAGCTGTGGCCAAGACACCTCTGTATGCATTTTCCTTTTTTATGGCTTTGTCAGCAGAACTTTTTCACATCCACCATGATGTTGCTTTGGACTCCTCAAAGGTATTACTCAATCAGAGTAAAGACATCTTTATGGCTGCTCCGCTTGGAGCCGAGATTCTGTTTGGAGGCCTCATTCCTACCATAGCATCTCAAGACTTGTTGGATCATCAGCATAGATCCTTCACATCTACTCCTGACCTATAACAATTGGCCATTAAGCATGTCAATGTGAATTGCCCTAAAGGGCCTTCTACCAAGTTCTTCAAATAGACACAGACCCAGTCCAATATGCAACCTTTAAATGGACTGCTTCCTTGTCTGTTTGGCTTCAAAAAACCAAACACCAGATGTGCCTGAAAAATCTGAATGGGAAGGACACAGTTTTCAGAGCCTCCTTCTTTTCCCAAAGGAGGGATGGGGAACAGCCTTAGAGACTTGAGCCCTCTCCTCCCACACATCCCTCTTCCAGACATTCCTGTTCGAGCTCACCTAGGCCTTGTTTCCAAGGTCCGGTCAAGCATCATGGACATCATGGTTGGGTCATTGCAATAGTGTATGAGGGTACCGACTCCAATTTCAGGAACTACCTCCTTTATCCAGGGCCCCATATCTTTCTTCACCAATCCCATCTGGTGAAATTGAGGGATGAAGTGCACATCCTTATACATGAAGGGGCAGTTGAGAGGGTCTGAATGATCAGTCACCCATCTTCTATTCCTGTATCTTCCTGGTCACCAAGAAGAGTGGAAAGTTTTGCATTATAATTGACCTCACCTGTCAAGATGAAGACTACCTCCTCAATCCAGAATGTACTTTAACAATCCTATTGGTCAGTCTCCATTGACCTTCAGGATGCCTATCTAGACTTCCCCATATTTCCTTCCCACCGCAAATATCTCCAGCTTTCCTTAGACCAGGAAGATTTTCAATTCCGGTTCCTACCATTTGAAATTTCTTCTGCACCCAGAGTTTTCACCTGCCATGGGATACCTCTGGTATTTGGGAATACCAATTCTTCAGTATTTTGAAGACTGGCTGACCCACAATGTTCAAATCCAGTCCCTTCATCAGGATATGTACCAATGTTGGTCTGTGGTAACTCAGTTGGGCTTATTGCCCAACCTTGAAAAATTCGAATTCACCCCATCACAAGACTTCATTTACATGATCATGGATCATCTCACAAACCAGAACTTAGAGTTCCACTGGATTGGATAGATTGAATCCTGGCTTTGTTAGAGATGCTATGAGCAAATCTTATTTGTCTGCTAGACTGTACCTGTCCCTTCTGGGCATTCTGAACGCCACTGCCAACTTGGTTCTGTTAGATCGATGTCTTTATATGCAACCGCTGAAATTCCTCCTTCTTGCAAGGTGGAAACCTCACAAAGATTCTCTATCAGCACTGATCTTTCTAGGATCGGCATTTCATCACCATTTGCAGTGGTGTTTGGATTGGGACAGATTCATGATTGAAGTCCCCATGCATGCACCCGAACCCCACTCATATCTGGTTGCTAACGCATCAGATTCTGGTTGGGGTGCTCATTTAGAACCAGAGGGTATAATTTTACAGGGATTTTGGACCCCTTCCAATTCATCCCTCCACATAAACAACCTAGAAATGAAGGCTGTATACCTAGCATTGCGAGAGTGCATTGACAGAGTAAGGGGTTTATGTGTCATGATCTACTCTGCCAATGTATCCAATGTAGCTTATCTTTGATGTCAAGGAGGCACTCATACCCCATCTCTTTGTGTGGAAGTCTGGAACCTCCTGTGCTGGGCCAGAACATAACACTCAGAGTTTGGCATATTCTGGGCAAGAAGATCTTTTGGTGGACAGTCTCTCCAAATCTGGCAGAGCCATCCTCACACAATGTACTCTTCACTGCTCTGTTACAGAATCCCTTTTCTCAATGTAGGGAAGGCCCCTAGTGGATCTATTTGCAATCAGGCTTAACAACAGACTTCCATTTTTTTAGGTTTCTTCTGTCCCAGATCAAGGAGCATGGACAGTAGATGTGTTCAGTCTCCAGTGGGATTGTCTCTTTGCTTAACGTCTTCCCACCCTTTTGACTGTATTCTCAAGTACTGCAAAAAGTCAGAACTTCACTCCTCAGATCATTCTCATATCCCCTCTGTGGCTTCATCACTTGTGGTTCAACAATCTTCAAAACCTTTTGATTGTTTGACCCATGTCTCTTCCTCACAGAAGGGATCTTCTTTTGCCACATTGGGGATCCCTCCACAACAGCCCACAAATTCTCCACTTTCATGCTTGGCTCATCTCAAGCAATCTCTCCACTAGAACAATTTTTCGGGACAAGTTGCCAGTTGCATCATTCAATCCAGGAGAGCTTCTACCTCCAAGGTCTATAATGCCAGGTGGAGAATCTTCTGTGATTGGTGTAGTAGGAAATGTGTTGGCCCTTGCTGTCCCTGTTTAACTTCTGGTGCTGATTTCCTTTTGTATTTCTCTGAGAACAAGAAATGCTCATTATCCACTTTCAATGGCTTCTTTCAAGGCTTGGTTATTGGTTTTGATTTGCACCTTGCTGATCTTATTAAGTACTTTGAGCTGCAGAGACCTGTATTGCACTCTCTTATGCTGAGATGGAATCTTTCTTGTTTTATGGTCATTAACCAAAACCCCCTTTGAGCCATTAAGTAAGGCATCTTTGCAGGACCTCACTCTCAAGACTGTGTATCTGTTTGTCCTTGTGTTAGTACAGTGATGAAGTGAGATTCATGCCTTATCTATTGATGCTGGATGTCTTCAGTTTAATGGGAATTATGATTTGGTTTCCCTCCTTTGACAGCCTGTATTTTTAGCCAAAAATCAATTATCTTCCATAGCTCCATTGCCAGTAGAAATCACCAGTCTCAGTTAAATCTGTGCTGCAGTTGATACAGACAGACTTTTCTTTTCTGTGAGGGCACTCCATTTCTATCTTAAGGCATCTAAAGGAAAAGAAAAGGTTGGAAGCATCTTTTCCTGCCTTTCAAGGGCAGCATAGACATTTCAGCTGCCACTATTTCACAGTGGATTGTCACCATGATCAAAAGAGCTTGTCAGTGTCTTTCCTGATTGATACCTTTGCTTTATGAAACTTAAAGCCCATGAGGTTTGAACCATTGCTACATCCTTTTCCTACCTTAATCACTCCTCCTTGGAGGACATCATGAAGGCAGCATTTTGGCATTCCTATACTACCTTTTCCTCCTTTTACCTCTGCTCATTATCACAACAAAGCACAGGAATTTTTTCCTCTGGGTCCTATCGTTATGGTACATGTAGCCCAAAGAGATACCAAAATTCCATAACATGGGCCTCTCCATCAATCGTGAATACTTTCCATTTGCCTGGGTAATAAAATGAGTCATAGGTTACCAGATTACCTTATACAAGTTTTCTGTCAGAGATTGTTAAGGTAGCACTCAGTCAAATTGACAATCCTTTTGAATGAACCTCAAATATGTGTATGCTTTTTCAGTGCCAAGCAGATGTGTTACTCTTCCAGTAAATAATTAACCTTAATTCCATAGCTTTTTTTCCCATGTTTCAACCCTTTGACTGTGGTACAGTGACAAGTAGCAGAGGGTGGTCGTTTGATCTTGCTGCTCAAATGACATGTTCAGTTGCAACCTTTAATAGATTTCACCATGTGATCAAAGTATTACTTTCAAAGTTCAAGCTCAGTCTCTTTGTAAGCATATGCATATGACAGTGAGTCATACAATATTTAAAATGACCATATTGACTATGATAATTTACTGACAACGATGGTGGATTTCAGAACTTTATCAGGCAAATATGTTTCCTATTGCACTGGTTTTAAATTTAGGGTAGGTAGGTATTTTTATTTTTTAAATATTATATATATGATAATAATTAATATATATAATGTACTAAGTGCTTCAAGTGCTGTGCAAATCATCTCAGTTGGATGCACAAATCAATTTTCAGATTTTTGAGGGAAAAAAATTACCCTGGGGAAAAGTGGTAGGGTAGGCAACAAATAAAAATGGGAATGGCCGGCTGATCTAAAATATATTTTGATTAAGCTTTAGACAATGTGGATAATTCTTGAACTTTGTTGGGGATGACATTAGGTATTGATATATATCGGACACTGGTAATTTAAAAACAATGTGGACTTAAGGTTTGTACACATTTAATAGTTTCCCTTTGATTTGGTACTCGAGTAACCAATCATTAGAATCGATGGGTACCTGGTAGAAGTTTTCTAAACTTTTGACAACTCTTTTGACAATTCTTCATTCTAAGGGAGGATGTATGCACATTAAACATATGGTATGTTTTCTTTGGTGCAGAAAAAGAAAGTTAAACAATAGCTTTGGGTAAGAATTAAAATATGTTTTATACCTTAAAAAACTACATTTCCACTTGAGCAAAATGATATTAAAATTTGCAAGGTTATCCAAGAACATAAAAGTAGTCAGAGCTAAAAATGTTATGACAGTATCAGTTGTAGCTTCAAGAACTTCTGTTTTAAAGTTAATTTTCAGTCATTTTATTGAAAGTTTTATGAATTCAGCATCAGATCCACTCCTAAGACCCATTATTGTTTTATGTACATCTCAGTAGGCATAGACAAATCATTTGAAATATTTTCTAACCAGGGATAAGAAGTTTTTGTACTTACTCTAAAAGAAAATAAATAACCTTTGTTGAGGACATAAAACTATTTAAATGCTTCATTAAAACATCAAGAAAACAAGAATTTGTTTGCATGAAAATGATCTGTTATTTACTATATATCTTACCTAGTTTGTTTAGAAATTAGTTTCTATTCAAAGGATTTAATTATGTTGCAACAGGTGTGTTTATTCATGGTTCTGAAGGCATGGGGAAGACAACCCTGGCAGAGGAGGTGTGTTATAATATGAAAGCTGGTGATGAAAGATATACTGTACTTGTCCTCGATCTCAGGTAAATATACCACCATTCCTTGTGTCAAAAATTCTGACTTTACAAAGTGAAACAGCTTGAAAACTTCCATGAAATTTTCACACTTTTAAATGGTGATGACATGGAATCCAGTAGACATTGGGATATAGGTATGACACTTTCAGATGGTGATGGCATGGTATCCAGTAGACATTGGGATATAGGTGTGACACTTTCAAATGGTGATGCCATGGTATCCAGTAGACATTGGGATATAGGTATTGCACTTTTCAATGGTGATGACATGGAATCCAATAAAAATTGAAATATAGGTATAACACTTTCAAATAGTGATGGCATGGTTTCCAGTAGACATTGGGATATAGGTGTGACACTTTCAAATGGTGATGGCATGGTATCCAGTAGACATTGGGATATAGGTATGACACTTTCAAATGGTGATGGCATGATATCCAGTAGATATTGGGATATAGGTATAACACTTTGAAATGGTGATGGCATGGTATCCAGTAGACATTGGGATATAAGTGTCACACTTTTAAATAGTGATGGCATGGTATCCAGTAGACATTGGGATATAGGTATTACACTTTCAAATGGTGATGGCATGGTATCCAGTAGAGATTGGGATATTGGTATGACACTTTCAAATGGTGATATCATGGTATCCAGTAGACATTGGGATATTGGTATGACACTTTCAAATGGTGATGACATAGAATCCAGTAGACAGTGAGATATAAGTATTGCACTTTCAAATAGTGATTGCATGGTATCCAGTAGACATTGGGATATTGGCATGACACTTTGAAATGGTGATGGCATGGTATCCAGTAGACATTAAAATATATGTATGACACTTTCAAATGGTGATGGCATGGAATCCAGTAGACATTGAGATATAACTACATGTATATCTTATCTGCTAGTGCTGGCAAATGTGACAAATGGACATGGAGTCACAGGTGTCATTTCAGATGGTAATGGCAGTGGTGTCCAGTAGACATTGAAAGTACACTGCACCATTTATAATGCACACTTTTATAACTCACAAACCCACTTGTAACATAGGGATAGGCATGGATACTGTATTATTTTCTGGAAAATGCCAAAATAATTGACCTTTATTTGTTTAACATGTAGAAAATCTTGATCAAAATTGCTAATTGAAACCTTGTTATATTGCTTGAGTATTGGTCAAAAAGGGTGGTTATTGTCTGAAAATTCTCCTGATTGGATGGTCATTTTAAGTATGGGGTTTCACTGATTCCTGGTGCCGCCATATTAAAAATATTGTTTGGGATCGATGCAGTTTCCCCAGCCAACCTTCCCAAACTTCACGAGTCATTGACACGCAAGCAAGCTGGACAGGATACCAGATTGTCTTCAAGATACCATGGATTGGTTTGAAGGTGTGGAAGCGTCACCATTGCCATCACTAGCAGATAAGATATAGCTGTATCTCAGTGTCTACTGGATACCATGCCATCACCATTTAAAAGTGTGATACTTATATCTCAATGTCTACTGGATTCACTGAAAAAAGACTAACAGAGCACATTGTTGCCAGTAATAAGGGGCTGTCCATTTAGCACATACACATGGAGTGGGGGGTAACCCCAATGCATACGCTTGCATATGTTATTTTTTGTGTTTTTTTTCTGATAATGTACATATGCATAGGAAATGGGGTGGGGGTGCAATCTCGATAATAATTTGTCTAATACATAACCTGTTCGACTGTTAAGTTGGTGTTTGAATTTTAGCGGACATTAGACAAACTGTTTAATGTTACGCAGCTTATTCCTTTGATGCCAGACATTCAGCGTCAGTGGACAATGTTTTATTAAACACATTAATATTATTAATCCTTTATGGTTTCTGCGTGGATTATATATAGGCTGTTCTTTAGAATATGGGAAGGGAACATCAAGCGTACGTATGGGGGTGGCGTAAAAAAGGTATGCATGCGTACAGGGGGAGGGGTCAAGCTTTGCCAGATTTTTGTGTACGTACTAAATGGATGACCTCTAAGCTGAATTAATTACACAATTCAGTTACACAATTCAGTAAGTATAAGATTATATTGACTTTTGTGCGAATGTTAGGTATGGAAGAAAACAACGTAGTTTATGTAATTCTCCAAATTTTCTGGAAAATGACTTGAGAGTTTATTAGGCCAAAAGGACTAAGCATCAGTGTTTATTTTTTCCAGGTATGTGGCTATGTATTTGTTTTACAATTTTATAGTGGGGTTTGAGAAGTTTGTGAATAAAGGGGTTGCATCATATGTTTATGGTACATTTTAGAGCAAAAGTTTTATTTCTTTTTTATATTTGTAAACTGCGTATTTTAGGGAGAGAAACATTTCACCTTTTTACAGATTACTTTATTAAACATGAACCATGATCAGTATTTAAGTTATTAACTCTATTCTTTGACAGCTGTTAAAGTTTAATGGGTAGTCTGGTTATATGAGACCTTAATTCTGAATTGTTTCGTTTTATGAACAGTGAAATGAACCTTAATATGTTCAAATACAAGGAGACTGTTGGGTCAAAATAAGATTAAAACTCACTGTGAGAAAATAAGCTGACAGATGTTTTAAAATTAAAAAAACAACAACAAAGCAACTGCAAGTGCAAAATAAAAATGATGTCTATTTGACAGTAATGGGGATGCTTGACATTCAACATTTACAAAATATATTTAAGTCCAAATTGCTCATGTGATAACTCTCATGATAAAATCAAACTTTGAATAAATTTGAAATAAGTGTTTAATCAGAATCAAAGTCCAAGTTTCTCATGTGATAACTCACATGAGAAATTAGAACTCTGCCTTATTTTATCTTAAAGGATGATTGAACATTTACTGTTTAAGTGCTTATTTGTCATTATGTTAGAAGATCCTAATATTAATAATTTTATATGATCTGTAAAATTGTATCATTTTCACCTCAAGACTTCTTGTGATGCCCTTTTGGTCATAAGGGAAATTGATGCCAATCTTTCCTCCAGTGTAGTGTCCATCTTAAAGTCTTATTATTGGTGCTTATCCTAGATGAACGGTAACAATTGTTTCATTATGGAGTTTTCACCAAAAGACTTTTTATCATGTCTAGTTGGTCCAAAATGAAATTGTTACCACTGGCAGCAGTCACTTAACATT
The DNA here is from genome assembly GCA_028554795.2 of Sinohyriopsis cumingii. NCBI lineage: Eukaryota > Metazoa > Mollusca > Bivalvia > Unionida > Unionidae > Sinohyriopsis > Sinohyriopsis cumingii. Next base: position 78,675,614 of record CM068829.1, on the reverse strand, counting down.
TTTTTGTTACTGACCAAACTATGTTAATTTGTTCTTGTTCAGAATATATTATGTAAATATCAGAGGAAATCATGCAGTTTTCTAGTTCAAGTTTACTTTAACTTTTCACAGCCATCTTAGATGTTGTGACATTTATGTTGGGGTGTACACCATGGCAGCCATCTTGAAAATCTTGTTGTTACTCCTCCAAAACAGAAAGTCATATCAACATGGAGTTTTCAGTGGAGGATTTTTTTATGATTTTATGATGTCTTCTTGGTCCAAAAGGAAAATGATGTCAATCTCAGATCCAATATCTCCACCACAGCAGCTAATTTGAAAATTTAGTTATTGCTCAGAAATTTCAGAGATGGTTTCAACACTCAGCAATTAAAAGGAAGAAATGAATTTATCTTGAATTCCTGCAAATTTTGTCCACTAGAATGCCTGTCTCTTTTCTTCTCTATTATATCTGAGCCAATTCGAATACTTGGATTGGAATTTCCTAAGACTATTCTCTTCCAAAGTTCTGTTTAGAGTAGCTTGCTTCCTCTCCAGAATGGCTGAATCAGTTATGGTTTGTCATGTCAATGTTTCCATGAACTTACACAACCGAAATGGTATCTGTGGTTGCCTCCCAAGCTGTGCTTTGGCTTCCATAGCAACTGGATCGTAGCAAGGAAAAAAAATTTTTTGACTTCTCCAGAACAGATGAGCAGTTATAATCCAACATGGCAGAAATGTTTCTAAAGATATTGTGTTAGGGTTTTTTACCAAGAAACACTGATTACTGTTGCAACCAGATGACATGTTATTTTCCTAAGTTTTTTGTACTGAACACCTAAGTCAGTTTTGATCAACTGGATGAGAATGTTCATTAGGAAAAGTTCCACCAAAATTGTGCAGAGGGCTGCTTCATTGGCTATGATGTTACATTGCAACCATGTGTGAAACCTATCTTTGATTTCTTCTGCTAAATGACTGACTCCAGGGCCAGCTTTACTTTGATAACGTGTCTACTACTACATTAAAATTTCTCCTTCTGAACTGTGTGGTAAAATTAACCAGATATCAATTTTCCAAGTCTGTACAAATGATACTGATCTGTGATTCGGTATGACTACTGTTCATTATAGCAAAACAAAAATATAAAATAGCTTTTACTTCGCAATTTTGACAACATGTAAGAGCAACATATTTGGATTGAATTGGTATCCAGGCTCTGCCAGCTGAGTGATCATCCTGTGCTTATTTTGGGCATCTGGGTATTATAATTTTTCTGAAGAATAAATGTTTGAATATATTCAGTATTGTGGTAGTGCCCACTGCAATTCAGACAAATCTGAAAATAAATGTTATGATTTTTTTCTGATTCTTAAAGAAAATGAAGAATATTTCTGTAATATCTGTTTTTTAAATGGATTTTTTTTACTGAATGACGCATTACTTTGATAACATTAGAATAATGGCTTTACTGATAGGTAAATAATTAGTCAAGTTAAAGAAAAAGAAAAGAGAGGGGTGAGGGAAGGAAATTAAGTATTGTTTTTCCATTTCTATTTCAGGGGAAGAAAAACCCTAAATGACCTTTTGCATGAATTTTTGCCACAGCTTTGTGTGGCTTCATTTGAGACAAGTGGTGCTGTCTTGAAAAAACAGGTTTACAGTGCTGTCATAGAGAACAGATCCCTGTTTAGGAGAAGTATGTGCATTATGAATCCATATCGAATATATCCATGATAAACTGAACCTGTTGTTAACATGGATAGATTTAACTTAAAGTATATTTTAGGTGAATTGCTTCATTGGTTGTTGTTACATTAAAGTGAAAGTTGATAACGCTTGTAATTGTAATTATGACTGCGGTTAGTTTTGTTTGTGTTTTTAAAACTTAAAGATCTTATTTTGTTATAGTATGGCTTTGTATTCAGTGTTTGTCCGTCCATCAATATTTGCTTGTTATTGCTCTGGAGGCCACATTTCAGGTCCGATTTTGATCACACTTGGAATATATGCTTGTATCATCAAGATCTCAGGAAAAGTCATCAGTGAGTAAGATTCAGAAATATTAATGAGTTGCACTTGCATCTGATTGGTTGGGATTGTTAACACTTGCAGCTGATTGGTTGAGATTGTTAACACTCTGGAAACCATAACATTGACCCAGTTTTGATAAAACTTGGAATATATGCTTATATCATCAAGATTTTGGACCATTTTGATAATGAGTGAGTTACACACATATTAACTGGATGATCTTGCACATAATTGGCAGAGTTTGTTGTCCATTTTTACATGTCTATTAAGAAACAAACAATTCATTGTTGTATTATGTAGATGATAGTGATGGTGGCTATCCCTAACAAATAGGTCAGTTACAGTCAATATTGATATTAAGCCCAGTTAGTCTTTATGTTGAAGAATAATTATGTCTGTTGCTGATGTATACAGGAATTTTGTTTAAAGAAAAAGAGAGTTCGTAATTTTGTTCCATTTCACCCCAAAGTTTGAAGTCATCTGTGACCTATTTCTCCATCACAATAAACTTTAGCTGAATAAGCTGAATATACATTACTGTACAAGCTTTCACTTGGTACCGTGGTAACAGCTGATTAAGCATCTTTTCAGTGCAGTTATTTTGGTAACAGGACTAAATATTTTCTTTATCCTACTCTATACTTCATTGCACATAGATTGCATTTCACATTCCATTTTCTGCTATTGCTGCCTCTATGAAATATTCTCAGACTTAGGTTTCTCTGTGAAATATTTTCAGACTTGAGATTGCTAGTTGTGTTCTTTGGTCACTTATTTTGATTGACCAGCATTCCAAACATTTTTTTACACAAGATATATTCGTTTGAATGAAATACTTTGTATATGTTTATACGACAAACACAAAACAATTACTAGTGTACTTTGATAGGCTTATATCATTAAGATGTTAGGTAAGTATGATTATTGTGAAATCCATGAAGATTAATGATTTGATTTTGCACCTGATTGGCTGAGCTAGTAAACAAGGAGCTATATTTCTGATCGGATTTTTATCAAACTTGTTTTGAATAATTTTGTAGTATCAAGATATTGAATGACTATGATTATGAGCAAGATCCATGCATATTAATGAGGTAATCTTTTATCTGATTGGCTAAGCTTGTTACCATTCTGGGGATCAAATTCCAGTTGGATTTTGCTCCAGCTTGGTAAATCAGCTTATATTTTGTTTGCCTTAGATAGTTTCTATAATTAGTATGATCTTTGCATATTAATGAGAACTTTTTGCGTCTGATTGACTGAGCTTGTTACGTCTCCAGATATTGAGACAATATTTTTCATATCATTTTTATAAGCTCTCTAAATGGGTGTATATCATCAAGATCTTGGATGATTTCGATTATGAGCAAGAAATTTTGCATATTTATTATGCCTTTAACATGCAGAAAGAAATCTTGCATATTTATTACGCCTTTAACATACAGAAAGAAATTTTGCATATTTATTATGCCTTTAACATGCAGAAAGAAATTTTTATCACATTATAGTAATAATAGGTAATATCAACATGCAGTAAAGTTTGTGAGATAGTTTACATACTGTTTTGTTTATAAAACTGTGCAAGTCTGAAGTGCAGTGGTCAACTGTTATGTAAGCAGGTCAGCAATATCAGACCCACTGGGGGATCTTGTTTAGATTTATGTTCAGTCATTTGCATGGTTTGTAACAATAGGTCCCAAACTATGCATACATATGATTGTATGAATGAAATACATGTATATGATTTTTAGAAGATACTTGTAGGATCATATATAAAATACTTGTATGATTATGTAGAAAATACTTGTAGGATCATGTAGAAAGTACTTGTATGATTATGTAGAAAATACTTCTAGGATTATGTAGAAAATATTTGTATGATTATGTTGAAAATACTTTTAGGATTATGTAGAAAATACTTGTATGATCTTGTAGAAAATACTTGTATAATTATGTAGAAAATACCTGTATGATTATGTATAAAATACTTATATGATCATGTATAAAATACCTGTATGATCATTTATGAAATACCTGTATGATCATTTATGAAATACCTGTATGATCATGTATGAAATGCTTCTATGATTTTTTTCAAATGCTTATATGATCTTGTAGAAAATACTTGTAGGATCACGTATGAATTTTACTTGTATGATCAGTAATTGTATTATGAATTTGATAGAGACAGTTCTTCTTTGGGACAGTGTGGAAGACATTTTGGAGAATGATCAAATTGAGTTGATGGACTTCTTGGAACAGTTACTAAATACAATGGTTGCCATGCATGCAGACTGCAAGGTTCAGTATTTTTATTAGATTTTGATTAGAAAACTTTCAAGTCATATTTCTGTTAAGAGAAAGACATTTCATATAGTGTAATACGTAAATTGTGTAAAAACTATCACTCTTTTCTCATTATTCTCAGTGCAATGACCTGTTTTTAAACAAATCTTGTATTATCTTCTGAAACAGATTCCCAGATGGGTGTTTGAACCTGAAGAGACTGTTTCCCAGATATTTGAGCAAGGTTTAAGAAAATAAAGTGCATATATTGACTACTCATATACTCATATACTGTTAGTACTTATCTACAAATTGATTAGTCACAAGTTACTGACATAATCAGAGTTGCTGCTAGGGCATTTGATTGCATGAATCACGCAAAATTTGTATGAATTCCTGCACTTGGAGATAGTGATATGCAAGAACTCTTGCAAATTAGTTTAAAGTTGCGCACATGAAATGTACTGCATGCAGTATACAATTTTTATTCAGTCATTCACCCTTAAAGTGCTTGTCATGACATAAGTCACACTAGTAAAAGTATTGTAGTGCTTGTCATGACACGTCTTTTTTTTTCATAACATTCACACATCTGAGTTTTTCAGCTTGACTGAATGGTTGTTTAACTAAATTTGATTGGCACATTGGGCCTAACTACAAGCATTTTCTTGCAGTTGAATCTTGCATCAAGAAGTTTTACTAATGTGCGTTTATAATAGGGGCTATCAAGAAAACAAAATGGCTGAATTCCAGTGTAATTCATCTTCAGATGATGATGTAATTTGGCAAATACTGGCTGATGATTGCGATTTATTTCCAAAAGTTCTAGGTATCTCAGATTATTGAATCCTTTTAAGTGCTTATGGTGATACCAGTGAGTGATTTTGAACCCGAAAATGGTGTTAAATACAAGTCTGATGTACATGCTGGATGGACAAAAAACAGATGGCATGCCAGTGACACCCCTCTTCCATTTCAGCAGTTTTCAAAATTAAATGTAGAAAAGGCAGAAAAACAAGCTGAATTAAAATACAGATTTTAAAAGTAAAGTGCAATTTTCGTTTCTTTTCTGAATTTATTTAACCCTGGGGGACCCTATGTATTACAAAAACCATATAGCCCTATAATGGTTAAAATAAATTCAATAAATAAGAATCTTTAAATGCAGTTAGGAAGTAGAGCTGTTTGATTGATCAAAATACCTCTGTCTGAACAAGCAGACTATGACATTATTGCACTGATTCAAGAAAGTGAAACTTTGGCAGAGCTTATGCTAGTGAGTAGAGAGTAATTATTGGTGTTATTGCAAGATTTTCTAATTAGAACTAAACAGACAGAAAATAAAAAATGACAATTTTCGTCATCTAAATGTAACAGACACCGGTGCTTTCAATGTGCAAACATAAGAGAAAGTATTTCTTTCAGTAGTCCTAATACAAAAGAGGTATTTTCTCTACATGATAACACTAACTGCATATCAACTGATGCGATTTGTTTGATAACCTGTAAAAAATGTAGAATGCAATATGTTGGACAAACACTTCAACAAGTTTCTAAGAGAATGAATAATCATCGCTTTCATATAAAAAATTATAGAGATCCTCAGTTTTCCTCTAATATTTCAACACACTTTAACACCAGTAATCACTCTCTACTTGATTTTTCTTTCATGTCAGTGGATATTGTGCATGGTGACTTGAAAAGACTTATAAAAGAAACTTGTTGGATTCATAAGTTAGATACTTTGTATCCTAATGGCCTTAATGCCAATGCACTATATACAATTATATAATAAAAAAATTTTTTTTTAATTGATACATCTTTTATAACAATATAATTATATGTATGGCTGTTTGTCTCTATTTTATTCTATTATTATGAACTTTTTTTTATACTTTTATATAATTTAGCTGGGTTTTTTGTTGGTTTCTTTTACCTGCATTAATTACAGTACAGCTGTCCAATAGCAATGAGCATTCTTTTAAGCATTAGATTTTCACATTATAAACAATAACTTACCATGGTCTTAATCCCAAAACTATTATTATGCAGTAAACATTGATAATGGTGAATAGGTTAAATTTGATGAACTAAAGCAAATTTGGAGTTAAGTTGATTCTCTATTAATCTTTTCTGATGAATACATTTGGTATGGGCCAATGGCCCATTCACTTCACCCACCTGAAACAATTTGTGGGATACCCACCAAAAATGCAATCATGTATTGAGAGAGAGGAATAATAAATTGCAGAGCAAAGAATACTGAGATTATTTAGGTGCTTCAAAAAGTATATAGAGTCTAATGAGAATAATTTTATTGAGGGTTAGAGAAAGGTTGTACTTTTAAACAAACAAAAGGAAAAAGATGTATGCAAGTATTAGTCGATTTAATTCCATTATTAAAATTTTAAAATAAAAAAATGTGAGAAATGTTGTGATTTATTGTTTTATTCCTCTAGTTACTTTCTGTTGATTGCTTAAGATGTTCCCACACAATGAATTATATACAGTACTATCCGTAATACAACCTCTGCTTGTCCAGCCTGTTTAATACTTGCAACCCAGATTTACATGTCCTTGCCACACATTTACTCAGGAACTAGACACATCTTTTTTTACCGTAGACCTACTTTTTTTCTCTCACAAACTCTGTGAAACCAATTTTTCCTAGTAAAATATGTTTCTTGAAGAATGCTCGCCCAATCATAATACCTTAGAAAAACTACTACTACCTCACAAATGCAATAGAATCAGCAAGGGCTGCCATAAAACCCACAATGACTGCTGTAAAATCTGTGATGGACTTCCACTAGATTTAGTGGATTTACACAAGACTGGGGAGGTATCCACCAAACTGGGTGAACTTCCACTACTCATGAGTGGGTACTTAATCCCCTGCCCTTCTGTCCATGTCCACCAGAATGAGTGGGCAATCTGTTAAAATGTGATGTGTGTACTGTATTTTCAAGTTCTACATGTTAAAATCGGTGTGGTTGACTTACAATGGTATGAATGGTATTCAGCCAGGCTGAGCAGTGCCAATCTCAGCAGACGCAACAGCTGAAGTGATTGGTTTACTCTTTTACATCTGCCATATAGTGAGGTTGTGAAATAAGCATTTAATTATCAGCACTTCATGTCAATCACACTGCTATTTTGAACTCTATTAGCAGAGATCGGTTGCATTTTAAAATGCTTGGGACAAGTGGGGTTTATGATTTGGCCATATAGGTAGATATTTGGACATACGGAAGAATGCTTTGGAGTGTTGTGAACCTTACTGGAGGTACGCCATATTGGAAGGATTAGTCCTATATGTTTTCATGAATACTCTTTTCCTGCCCTTGTAGAAAATGAAATGCAGCTAAACTCTTACCCCCATCGGGAAAGATTACAGTACAAGTCACATGGGTCACATAGGCATTCAGCACCAACTATTTCAGTAATGGGTGTAATATTTTGGAATTTGATTCTTCATACCTTTAAGTGGCAAGTATTCCCTTTAGTTGCATTCATATACATCTGTATTCCTTGTGAATGTCATCATTTAGACCCCCTAAGATGTGCATATGGCAAAATCAATGTTAAAGTGTATAGACATTTTGTGACGAAATGATCCAGAACAATCTGGATTGAATGTTGCATTCTGTGATGTCACAATGAAAGCTAATCATATTGATAAACAAATTTGTACTGTCCTCGATTGTGATGATTCCACTTGACATGCTCTTATTTTGACCCAAGTTTAGTACATGACCACCATTGTAAAAATCCATAGCAATAGATAATTTCCGTCTGGAAGTTTCTAGTTGACAGTTAAGGTATAGAGCATTTAAAGAAAATTGGTGTTAAATTTTAAAAGAACAATTTATATTTAATTTAAAATGAGTAAATGTGCATAAATGACACATGTGACTTGTACTATAGAGATATACAATATACAGAAAGATTAGACAAGTTTTAGTTCTGTGTATGCTATTAGCATAAAGTGGCAAGTGTGAGAAATATTTCTCTATTAATAGAACACCGTATTCCAGAGCACACTGTTGCAGAAGATTGTCATGTGTTTACATTGACATGTAAGGCACACAATTAATAGCCATGTTCAAGTGTTACTCAAGAAGTGTTACAGTCTAAATACTTGAGTTGTGTATTTTTGTCTGCAGACTCGACTGCTGTTGACGTGCCGCAGTGAGCTACCCAAACCCCTGCCATTTCTGGACTCCATTGGGCTGAAACCCCTCAGCCTACAGGATAGCAAGAACCTGTTGACAAGACTGGCTTTAGTAAGCATGACCATGATAGTTCTGTGACATTTTTATTTTGATAAGTGTGAATTTATTTTGACCAAGTCAAATAAAATATGACGCAGTTTTGAGGGACATTTTAAGACATCTGTCTGAATGTTATTTCTCACAGAAAAATGGATGCTGACAACATTATCCATGATCATAATTGTGCCATTTCTGAAAATAGAAAAATCTATAATTGACTTCATGTAATGAACTGCTCAGAAGAATTCAACCAGATTTGACAGAGAGTTTCCTGGCAGAGGGCTTTAAAAAGTAATACAGTTGTTGCTGATTTGCTTTCAAATATGATTACAGTTACTAAAATTAGAAAGATGGATAAGTGACTTCTTCTCAAAAACTGTCAAATAGAATTTGATCAAACTTGATAGAATGCAACCTGGCATAAAGACCTTTAAAATATATACAAAAGATGCTAATCCAACATCAAATATGGCCTCAGCTGTTGAAAATAGAAAAACCTTGAACCCATTTTATACTAAACCCCAATCCGACAGGCATTTCTGTAAACTGTACATTTTTCAATCGGTTGTGTATCAGCAGAAGAGAATGCAGTGATGTTGGTCAGTCTAGTTTTACATGACAATAATTTTCAAATTGTATCCCACTGGATGAAATTTTCTACAAAGCCATATCAATTTAACATTTTTAGATGTAAAAATTCTTTGCAAATTTATATAAACTAGCATACATGCATTGTAACAATTATTTTTGTTATTGCCATAAAGTGCCCTGTGATCATATGGCACCTTTAAAATAAAGCGCTGTGTTTTAAAGGATAGGAGTTTTTGCAGCATATTTACCAAGCAGATACAAGCCAACAAACTAGAATATTGAACACTATTTAAAACTACAGTCCATTTTCATTTTTAAAAAAGCATGAAATAGAAAACCATAAAAAAAACCATGATTTGGTTCATTAGAAGTAAAGTTGTCATAAAGTCATTTAGCATTTCACAGTGGACTAAGCATACCTCGGCAGATAAATCTCAATGCCATGTTTTGAACATAATATGCAAAGCACAAAATGTGTGTATTGATCATTTTCAGTCTGGACTGTGAATTATCCAAACAGATAGTCAACAAAAATGTTCTGATTATGGAAGGAATACATATTTGTTGCTAGGGAGCTGTCTGCTCTTGTCAGCTTTTCAACAATGCGCATATGCTGGAGAATCCCAGTCTTTACAGGGTACATGGTAGTGGGTGGTTTAGGGTACATGGTAGTGGGTGGTTTAGGGTACATGGTTGTGGGTGGTTTAGGGTACATGGTAGTGGGTGGTTTAGGTGAAACATCACCTTTGAGTCTGTCATTACACTAAACAGGCCCAAAATTGGAGTTACTTTTCCTTGCTTGATTTCATGACATTAACACCAAGACACTGATTGGGCACCCAGATGTGGTAATCATGCAAAATTTGCATGAAATCATGAACTTGGAGAGTAGTGATGCACAAGAACTTAACTCAGATTATTTTAAAATCACTCTTAAAAAAATGTACTCTGTGCTGTATACAATTATTATTTAACTGTTGCAACATAAGTAACACCACCAGTAGAGATACTGTAAGGCTTGTCTCTTTTCAGGTAGGCAACTGTTTACACATCTGGGTTCTTCAGCTTGGCAGGAATAGTTAAATTTAATTTGATTAGCATGTTTGTCCCAGGAACAAGCATTATGTGGTCATTTAAACCTTGCATCAGGGAAGTCTTATAAATGCTTGTTTAAGATACAGGCTATCTAAAACACCATGATTCATCTTATGATGATGATTTCATTGGTAGATAACAGCTGTTGATAGAGACATTGTTAATGAATGTTTAAATTATGAACTATATCAGATTATTGGAGCAAGGAAAGTGTTAATGAAGATATCAGTGAGTGATTTTGAACCTGAAAATGATCTTGGATGGACAAAAGCAGACAGCATGCAGGTCAACCCCTCTTTCAGTTGGATTTCAAAATTATATATGGAAAAGGCAGAATACCAGGCCTAATTAACATACAGGTGCTTTTTTTAAAGTAGTGTGCAGTTTTAATTTATTTTCTTAATCAATTTAGTCTTGTGGATTCTTGTGCTACAAAACTGTATTGTCTTATGGACAACGTTCTTTTGCATACCAGGGCCCAGCATCTTGGAGTGAATTGCCCACTGAACTTAGACACAAAGACACAGTGATCCCATTCAAGAGTACTCTTAAAACTCACTTATTTCGACTGGAAGAACAAACTTAAAGACCTATTAATGTTTCCTACCTTAAATATTCTCAGCATGTGTTTTGTTTTCTAATTTCATGGTGTTTTTTTTGTAATCTTATCATTATATATGTTTTTTATGTTATAGATGTTGTCTAATGTTGTAAAGTGCTTAGAGCTTCTAAAGATTAGGTGCTATACAAAGTCCTCATTATTATTATTAATATCATTATTATTATTATTATTATTATTAGGATTAAGATAGAATAAATAAGAATTTAGTTGATTAAAAATCTGACTTAAAAATGACAATGTGGAATTGATGGACCTAGAGCGTTATGGAGCAGATAAGAAATCTGGCATAATAGTCATCAAAGCAATGATTTAAGAAAGTGAAAACTATGAGCTGTGGAAAATTATACATAGCAAGCATAAAGAACAGTTTGCCAACTTGTTCAAGCTGGCTGAGCTAGTTGTGCCCCCTTCAGACAGCTCGAGGCTGTGAAAGGGAGATGTCAGCACATATCGCTATTCATTCACAGATCTTACAGAGATTAGATCAGAAACAATGAACAGATATATGCTTTTACAACTAGAGGCAACATCTATAAAAGATTTTGATTTCAATAGTGCTCTAAAAGAGTGGAGCAGGAAGAAAGAAAGAACAATATTGAAATGGCTGTTTCCTCCTCCCCATCCTTTTTTCTACTCTTATTTTTGTGACAAGTGAGGAGATCCTACTTTAGATAAAATCCTGGCATCTCTGCATTAACCCTCATTTTGTTTCAGTACAAGGCATTGATAATTAAAGTGCAGCATTGACTTTTGTTTTAATTTTTCTTTGAAGTAGGAAGGTGGAAAATAGAAAAAGAAGTTGTATCTGTGGTAAAATTTGGTGCTAATTTGATAATAATAAATAGCAGAAATTACATTCCAATGTATATGATTCCTGCTGAAAATTCACAAATGAACCATGAAAAAAAGTGAGAAATTTAATTTTTGTTACCCAATCTGAAACAGATTGTGACTTCAACGACATATCAAAGTCAGTTACTTATAAAATTAATATCATTTTGTCCAGTATTTCATCATAAAGACATGAAAAGAGGAAGATGTTGCCAGTATTTGTAACCTATTTTTGAAGTTGCTAGTTTATGTTGGTGCTGTGAAATGAGGAAAGTGTTAATATTTGTCTAAATTTTCAATAAACATTCATCATCATTTTAATAATCTGAAATGAAAATATGTAAAAACATTGTTACAAATTGACTGTTTTGAACTTTCTACGCCCACTTCACCCTATTTTTGCCAGCTTCACTTATTTTGGCTGGTACGGTATTTTAATTTAGGACCCTCATTTATTATGATTAAATGCACTTAAAAGTATTGCCAAGCTTTTGTAGGATTAAGATGACTTTTAAGTTAAAGAAAAATTACAGTTCTGATCTAGTAACACATATAAAAGATATGAATGGAATGACTGAAAAGGTCTGGCAAGTGAGATTTACTAACCTTCAGTTGCCTGAATTTACCCAAATTAATATAGCATAATCATCCCTGAACATTTTACATTTGTACATGCCATTGAACATGGTTAAAATTACTAAACCTAGAGAAAACTTTAAATGACTTCTTAAAAACAGCTCAATGGAATTTGACCAAGTTCGACAGAAAGCAACTTTACAAAGATGGCTTTCAGATTTTGCCCAACGGATACTATTGTGCCATAAAGTTATGGCTACCTTTACAAAAAACAAAATAATTTTAGCCAAATGCATTCAGGTGAAGATTAATTTAACTTTTGCTCAAATGATTCCAATCTACTATCAAGTATAGCCACTTTTTACTAGTATTGAAAACAAAAATATTTAACTTATCTTTTCTGAAAAGTTGCTAATCATTACTTAACAAAATTTTACAGAAAGCTTTCTATGATGAAAGGCTTCCAGATTTGTACAAATGATGCCCGTCTACCACACAGTAATGTAAAACATTTACATAACTTCATGTATAAAAAAAATTGCTGAACAGAATTAGAATCATTTTGACATGAAACATGCTGGTATGGGAGCCTTTCAGTATTGGACAAATCAGATATGGATAGCAATGAAACAACATAAGAAATATTTAAACAATTTTTGTAATAACAGATGTAATCAAAAGCATTAGAAGAAATTTTAACAGAAAACATAATACTGCCTCAGATTTCTTGAACAACTACTCTTGCAATTTCCTGGTAGGCAGATGCCATCAAGTGAGCAATCTTGGGGTCACTTGGGTCTTTTGTTCCATATTACATTGAAAAATGTGTTTATGTGACTTTGAGCTGCAGCATGAATTTCTTGTTCAAAAAGTTTCAAATATTATTTGCCTTCTCGTATGAAAAAAATACCTGAGATAGATTTAAATTTTTAATGCAAGAAAACATCAAAATTTTATCAAAAACTGTCAATAATTCTTTTGACTGGTTTGTGCAGATGCTTTATATCTTTAATGGTTGAATTTTATCACCTAGTCATTCACTTTGAAAAAAAAAACATTTGTAACAGTTAAACTTAGTAAGGGCTGTTCCAGTCAAAACATACGTTGGACCCAGGGAAGGCACTTTTAATGTGGGGTACTCACCCATAAATGAAATTTTGAATTTTCTTATCATTTTAATATGAACTCTTTGAAATTAAAGTACCCTGGCATATAGTTTTAAAAAACTGCTTTCCCTGGGCATCATGTACGTTTAAATGGAACAGCCTTAACTGAACATAAATCACATGAATTCTCAGTATAACTTGAAAGACTTTTTCAATCTCGCTTTAGTGTATTCTCTTGTCAATTAACCCATAAAGCTCAATAGTGTTCAGAATTGTATGGTACAGTGGTCCCCCTCATATATGGCCACCATTCTGCACCAGGAAAGTGGCCTTATAAGACAGGTGGCCTTTCCAGAGGGGGACTGTATTCGTAAGATGTGTATGTATATGTGCATATTGTAGGAAAGCTACATATAACTTAAAGCAGTTAATATCTTCATTTAAAAGTAGCATTAATTATTAAAATGTTCTTGTCTTAAAAACAGATTTATCTCAGAGTAACATAAATTAATAGTTTGTATTCTTAGGCATGAAATGGGATTGGGGTCTAGATGGCATACGCATTACAAAACCATTCAAAAACATTATTTGAGTCTTGGTACATATGCTGTTTTGTATTCAAAATAATTCTCTTTCCGTTTACTCCATTTTCCCACTGCTACAGAATGTTCTTCTTATTTTTTGTGCTCTTGTTTATTTGAGTCTTCCCAACATAAATTTTTTGGCACATGAACTCTCCCTATTGTCATCAAGTCAAATAACTTTTATTTTTCTCCTAAAGTATTGTTTCTTCATTTACACGATGACATGTTAATGTTCTGTAATGATTTATTCCTATGTGGCTAATCATACAGTACTGCAATTTAATTTTGCAGACAAAACATTTGTAAACGAAATGCCTTATTATACAGGAAGTGATACATGAACTGTCACATGATTTTTCGGCCTTTGTCTGGTACCCTGTTTTGTTTAATGTTAATTGTTTCTCTGTGTGTGTGTGTGTGTGTGTGTGTTTATGTGTGTGTGTGTGTGTGTGTGTGTGTGTTAATCCACAAAATCTATTTTTAGCCTATCTGACTATGTTATAATCTTGACATTTACATCGGTCATAATCGTCAATTTGAAAGAAAAAAGTTTTGTGAAGCCCAAAGCTCTATCAAAACACTGCTGACCCCATTTCTCTCTGACCATGTTATGATCTTGACAGTTAAAACATCCTGTCGTAATCATCAATTTAAAAAAAATCCACTGTGTGAACACCAAAACTCTATCAAAACACTGCTGACCCCATTTCCTGCAAATGTCAGCATTTATGATGTAATAATAACCTTAGTGGCAGTGGTACATGTACTTTAGCCAACACTTCTTTCAGTAACGAAAACCTAACATCCGGAAACAGACATCAGGAAAGATAATTGGATTACTTACCTCACCGTAATTAAGTATTGGTTCTGGACAAATTATTAATAAAATGTGGCTATTTGTGAGTGGTAAATTTTACATTTGTGTACTAATATGGTGGCTGCTGGTCACGTTAGCAGGGTGGCCTTTCTTGAGGGGTACTTTCGAAGACAAACTTGTTGGTGCCAAGGGATTCTAGCCATAAAGAGGTGGTGGCCACTGGTCAGGGGGGACCGTTCATGAGGGGGACCAGTGTATGTATATTGCCAGAGCAAGAATTAATATGGAAGAGTTTTTGTGGGGAACACAAATGAAAATATATTTGTTAAAAAATATTAATTTGACAAATTTTGATGTATAAAATTGTGGTCTTTTTTTTCAGACTAATGTAGTTGATGCCTTTCTGAGTTCTGTAGCAGATTACTGTGGTGGATGCCCCCTGGCTCTGCGTATTGCCTCTTGTTCCATCCATAACATCACCTCAGGAAATGTGCAACAGCCTCCAGAAATCAAAGATATTGAATTCTTAATAAATCATCTACTGAGTAAAATCTTCACTAACTTAGATCAAGCTAGTCAGGAAATGCTAGTTAAACTATCAATTTTTGAATCATCTCCCTTTGACCACACTGCAGCTATAAAGATCTTGGAAGCTGAAAAGGATGAAGCAAAAGTAAAAGAATTTCTTCAGAGGATGACAGATAATCATCTAATTGAAGTCAAAGATAAAAACTCCACCAAAGGTCCAAAGTATTCTTCGAGGACTCGTAGTTTTGCCATGTCTAGGAGATCATTTGAAAGTACTCGCAGTTTATCTTCGGCACACAGTAGAAGTTCATTTGACAGTTCATTTGACAGTTCAATAGACAGTTCATTTGACAGCCCATTTGATGACACTGTTGATAGTTATGGGGATCATGAGTACTCTTTTCATCAGTATATTTCTTGCTTTCTGAAGAAGCAAAGTGAGACTGATGTTTTTAGGGATTGCATACAGGATGCAAAAGTTCAGTTTTTGAAGCATTTCATCTCAGTTCTGAGTAACTGTGGCAACACCAATAATGCCAGTCCACTAGAATGCTTGCAACTTCTTGCTAAGCACAAAATACATGTCAAAATCTTCTATAAACTCCTGAATGAAGAAAAGAAAAGTGTCAATGAATTTTTGTCAAAGAGAATGGCCAAATCTAGACAGCAGCACCTGTCCAATATTTCCTGCCTCTCAGGACTTGTTTTCAGTGTTGATGACAGAAGACAATATTTTCAAAGAGAAGCACTGAAATCAATGGATCAACAAGATGTGTCCCAGTACATTCAGTGGAAATGTGAGGAAGTTGAGACTTATCTGGAGGAAGGAAAATGTGATGAAGCTAAGAAAATTATTGATGATATTTTTGGTAATCATTTGCATAAAATGAGGACAGTTAATTTAAAAGCTGATACTTCATTCAATGATGATCCAGGGTACAAAGTTCATGTTGTGGCATGGTTCCACTATGTTAAGGCTCGTTATTATCTGCATGATTGTGGACAGAAAAGTGTCAACAAAGAGTGGTATGAGAAAGCGCTTTCTGAGTTGCAACTTTCAAGACATTTATACAAGGGAAACTTTGACTGTTACAGAGATTGGTTTGCTAAAAAGTCAGCAAAATGTATGGGAAGTTTTACTACAAGCCATGCAAATGTACTAAACATGATGGGTCGAGTTTGGTTTGTGAAAGGAGATTTAGAACAATCCGTGGAAGATAGAAAAAAAGCATTTGAGAAAGCCCAAAAATATCATAAAAAAGCACTTGAAATCCTGAGTGACAGAAACACGAATCACTTTGATGTACCAGTGTATCAGACTAACATTGGTGCATGTATCCACAAACTTTTCTTGATTGCTGAAAAGGATAAAAAGAAAGAGCTCTGCACAGAAGCATTGTCATGGTATGATACGAGTAGGGCAACAAGTGCAAAACTGTATCAGGATTTTAATATTGGCTGTGCAGACACTTTGAGGAATCGCTCTGATATTTACAGGTAAATATTCCAGAATTGCATAGACGGCTGAGGCTGTCACATTATTTAGATGTGATTTCCACCTTGCCTATACTTCATTTTTATATTGCCCATGCTGGAAGGTAGCAAGATGTTGCTATAATGTTTTCAAAGGTATCAATGTTCTCATCATCAACATTGAGAATTTGTGTGGCAACATAATTTTTTAGTGTGTACATTTTGTGGGTGAGACGGTCTTTGATTAAACCCTTGTCATGTATGGTTGGGTATTTTTTAGAATAGCTAAAATGCAACTAACCTATAGATTCAGTGATAAAAATGTAATTTGATGTTGTCTTTGAAAATATTTTAATGTGAGGAAAATTCCCAACATCTTTATATTATACCCTCTCCTCAATATTTGTATATTCCCAGCATCAATCTTTGCTTCAATCTATCCTTCCATTTTTCTGACAATTTTGATGGCATGCAGTCTTGTGAAAGTCTCTCCTCCAGGGAGGTAGATGAGACAGAATGGTCCTGCCTTACTCCAATACCTAAGACTGTACAAGAGACTGTCAGTTTTGATGGACACAGATGAGTTCCCTGAAGAACCAGTCATGTCAAGTCCTTTTCTTTTGGGGTCTCCAGCTTTGTCCCACTCTAAGGGTCAGGTGACAGACATGAATGAAGTGTAGACATTTGACAAGGCAGTATATGCCACCACCACCCAGATTTGTGTCCAAAACCCTTGGGATGCTTCAGTGGTAGGAAATCTCAGTTTGAGGAGGTTCTTTGTGGTCACAGGATTGATACTGCTTAGGACTGCACAGGTTGGCTTCCTGTGTTGCCTAGTAACTACCTCCATTTCCTACAGCAAGATAAAGCCATCTAAATCTCTTGGCAAGTGCTTACAGACTCCCCCCTCTCCTCCCCTTCCCTCCCAAATAACAATTCTTACATGTGAGATAAACTCTTGTCTTGATACCTGTGCATACCAAGTGCTGTAAAGATGTCTCTTAAAATGTTGATCCAATAGAGGTTTTTTTTACAAGTCCTGTCCCCCAATCGTCTCCCACAAAAGCATACCAAAGAGTATGGAAATATTAAGTAAATAAAAGTAGGATGAACAGGTAGATGAACAAGTTGATCATACCACCCCCTTCCACAACAGTTCATAAGCAGGGGGTATATTAATGTGTTAAAAAAGCATGCATTCTAAACAGTCAACACTTTATTGAGAGAATAAAATCATTGGAGCTAAATACTAGTATAAGATAAATTGATTTACACAAATTTAACAAATGTTGTACGTTTCTTTTGGAACCTTGATGACTGTTAAGCAATAGTTGCCATTGAAGAGTGTAAAGAGACCATCTTAGAGGATCATCAAGACCTACCATTTAAAGGAATCAACCAGAATGCTGATCTGCTTATATGCCTTTTTCAGCAAGTACTATTTAGACAACTGCATTATACAATTTCCAAGTTCTGTAATACATGCTAACACTACATGCAACTTTACAAGAACAACAATCCCCCAACCCGCCAAATTTGCTAACAAAATCTCCATGTCGATATTGATAATTTGATTTGTAATATGTGCTTTCTAACATTTTATCTGCACAGAATTTAACAGCTTATGAGTTTCTTTGAAGTTAATATGCATTTAATATTCTGAACTTCTTTGTTCAAAGTCTCGCCCTTATTTACCGGTGTAATTAATTTTGTGTGTATGATGCAGATTCACATAGTTTCAGCTGAAACCATAATTTCCTCTCAAGTTCCTCTAAGCCAGAGATGCCAAACACTAAGAATTGAAAAGAAAATGTAAATTTGATTGAGAAGCAATCTTGAAATCATTTTGATAATATTAAATGATTAAAAATCTATGCAACAGATACCTTACACACTCTGTGTGTGTGAGTGAGAGAGATAGTGCATGCATTTGGATACCAGATTGAAAAAAATGTATATTAAACTAAAATTAATAAAAATAATAAGCACAGTTTTTATTTACACTTGTTCTAAACTCTTCCCAGGTTACCTTATTTGATGCCATGGGAGCATCACCATTCCAAAAGTAAAGTCCATCTCTAACAATCTTTACACAATGATGCACACTTAATGAGCAAAATTATCGTTTCGAGATTTGGTTTTCTGTGTTGACAGACCACAACTTCTGCTAATAAAGCAGTCTCCTGTCAAAGGACAGTGCACATTCATTATTAACTAGTGTATTGAAAATTGGGCCTTTCAATACATATGGGTGCTCCAGGTGGCTGAGTGGCTGAAGGGAATCACCTATGCAGGTCACTAACATATCTCACCTCTGTCTATGTGGTTTTGAGTCTTGGCCCGGTCAAGTTGGGTATCAGAGAAGGCTTGCCAGTAGCTTCCCATGGCTGGTGGTTCTTCCTGGAGTCTTCCCAGGTTCTTCCTGTACCAAACATACTGGTCACCATGTATAACTTACCTGCTGAAATATGGTGTGAACCCTACAAAAACAAAATAAAACTCAATACCTTTTGTCTCCTGGATACAATTTATTTTTTGTTTTCTTTCCAGGCATGCTTTATTGTATTTATTGGCAACTGACTGGGCCTACTTAAGAGCACAACTATGGAGTTGTGCTCTTACATAGTCCTTTGAAGTGCTGCATCTGTTGTAGCTGAAGAGTCCCACATAGGAATGACAGTCTTTTTATCTTGTCCTTTCTGCAGTCCCTTTTCTCCTCTGCCAATTGCAACTTTTGTTTCTCAGTTCTCTGTAGTCCTTGGTTGAGCTCATGCCTCAAGCGGCTACTGTCCAGCTGTCCACATTGATGTCCTCAGGTATGTGTCCATCAACCATTCAGTGTACATGTCAGAACTATCTTAGGCAAGACTATCAAAGCAGTGTGACCATTCTGGAAATGTGTGCATGTTCTTGAACCTGTGTTGGAAACTCTATCTTTTGTGGAGATGTCTCTTGGATGCATTTGAGGCAACCTAGGTGAAAGCTGTTTAGCCTCATTTTCTTGCTGTAAGTATAGTAAACGTGACTCATTGCCATAGAATAGCATGCTGATAATGTAGGGTTGGGATATGTACACTTGTATTTTGGAATGTTCAGTTTGGTTATTGTGGCTCCAGATTCTCTTGTTCAGACTAGACATTGTTGTAGCTGCCTTTCATTATGGGGATTGACCTCTGCATCAAGAGAGACGTTGTCAGTAACGGTACAACCAAGGTATACAAACCTGCTGACAACCACAAGTTCATGGTTGTTGATGTTGATGGAAAGTAACTCTTCAGTAGCTTAACCCATCAGTACAAAGGTATACAAACCTGCTGACAACCACAAGTTCATGGTTGTTGATGTTGATGGAAAGTAACTCTTCAGTAGCTTAACCCATCAATACCAACTTTTTCAGGCTGATGGTAAACTCAAAGTCCTGGCAAGGCTGTGAAAAGTGGTCAGCAATGTTTTACAGATGAACTGCTTTGTGGATTGTCACTGATGCATTGTCAGCAAAAACTAGATACAGATGAGAACTTTGAGTATCTTAGTTTTGTGTGACCTTGTGTGAAGTTAGTTTCCCACTGTTGATGAACCACTGGCAAGGAGAGAGAATTTCCTGAACAGCTTGTCTGCAAAAAACATCCCTTCTTTGACTCCATTACACATCTCAAAAGCCTCTGAGGCCAAGCCATCAAACTGAACCATGCCATACATGTTTTTATGGATCATACTGAGGATGTTGCAGGTGGGGGAGACATTCAAAACTTTGAGACTAATCAACAAATCAACTTCTAATGACATGGTCAAAAGCCTCTGAGGCCAAGCCATCAAAATGAACCATACCATACATGTTTTTATGGATCATACTTGGGATCTTGGAGGGGGGGGGACATTAAAAAAATTTAAACTGCTTGACCAATCCATTTCTAATGACATGGTCAAAAGACTTTGTGAGGTCAATGAAGTATAGGTACAATTAACTTCTCTTTTAACTGCACATCCCTTACGGTTTTCTGAGAAAATCTCGTAGTTGGTGGACCTTTCTGCTTTGATGCTGCACTGTGATACAGGGTAGACTGAATTCACAAGTTTCTAAAGTCTGTTAAGGACAATTTGAGCAAACACCATTCCTGTGTTGCTCAGTGGGGAGATGCAGCAGTTATTCCAGTTGCTCCATTTGCCCTTGTTTTGTTCGAGTGTTAGCATCTCTCATATCTGGTGTTACTTCACCCTCTTTCCAACAAAGACAAAGTAGTTTGTGGAGGCCTTTGAGTAGGATCGGTTTTGCACATTTTATGGCTTTTGGTGGTGTGCGATGATTTTAAGGAGACATTCCATTTGCTAGGCTATCTTTGGCCTTGCTGCATTCATCAATGGCTGGGTCATTGTTGAGTTCGTCTAAAGTAGGCAAGCTCTTGATGGCATTGTTTTACTACACTAAAAATATAAAATAGCACAAAGGGTCTCAAACTATAGGACATTGCCCTGGAGCGGGCTGCAGGTGATACATTAGCCATTACAATACCTGGAACTGGACCACAGGTGCAAACATTTTGAGAACTATTGTAATAGTGATGTTTGTTAATTGCCTCAGAAATTGATTATATTTTTACCTTGCAGTCTATGTTGCTGATGGCTCAGAAATTAAAGGTGTAGAGTTCAAGAAAGAAACAAAGGGAACTTTTCAAGACATAATAATAATAGCATAAATTGAAAGTGTCATTTGATAAAGCATGTCTGCTTGTTGGCAGTATGCATCTTTTAATTTTATGCTGTAGAACCTGCATTTGTTTTCTCAGAAGTTTGTCATGTCTGACAAAGTTCTTTTCTTGGTACTCCATGATTCTTTTAAGATAATTTTTTTGTTGTGAACTGATTTGTCACCCATTATAGAAATGTATACTATGCATGTTAAAATATGAGCTATCCACATGTTCTGTACAAACTGGTGGGTAGGGACATTGCAATTCTACTGCTTATGTGTTTGTGTTCTATTTCCTCAATATACATGCCATATTCCTGCACTGTTAGAGATTTTAAACATGGAGATATGATTGTAGGTGATTTGTAAAAAAAGCCAGTGTTATCAGTGTCAAAGAGTTTTAATCTGTTAGGTAGGGCAGTTAGAGTGCTGTGTTAATAGGTGCAGGGTTGAACAGAAGATAAATATCAGTCAGGTTAATGGAGTCATGCAATAGGACTGCTTTGAAGCATATTTCTGTTTTTTTAGCAATCTATCCCATAATAAAAATGTATTGATGGCATTATTAAGGATGAAGAGGCAGACATTTTGAAGTGCTTACAAGAAACAGAAAATTCTATAAATGGATTAAAATATGTGCTTTTTTAATTTGTTATCTCTTTCACTTGTTGCTGGGTTTTTTGCAGGCTGAAGTCCAAACTTGATGGAGAAAATAAGAAAGAATGTCTGAGGATGGCTGTCACAGATGCAGCAGAATCTCTGAAAATCAAGGAAATATTGCTGACTCCACAAGATATGAGCCTGATTAGAAGTGCATATGACTTAGCAGATGTCAGCAGATTGCTTGCAACAGAGTGTGACACTGGTAAGGGTGGCAAAACTAACTCTGTCCCATTGGTATAAAAAAAGATAATAAACCCCAGGGCTCAAACTAGTGGGTGAAATATCAACTAGAACTGTGATATCACTGCATCCACTGGTTTGGAGATAAATTCCATTGAAAACGGCTTTATGTCATTCCCTCATACTACCTATTAGTTTATTATTTTGTTCCTTGGAGGTCAGTATCTAGGAACACAGAAATGAAAGTTTCCTAAAGCCCAAGCAAATGACTGTACATGATATCCACCATGTCCAGTGATGGCTTTATGGCAATAGATGTGAGACATGCAGTCTTGAAAATATTATTCTGATAATTTAAACACTTATTGAGACAAAATGTTCATAATGATTCGCAAATTGAATGGTTCAGACAACGAACCTTACTCTCCAGAGTCTGTAAAAAAATCACATAGAAAGGTATATTAATTTCATGGATCCTTCCTATCTCTCTCAGAGACATTTAAAAGTCAGTCAAAAGACTAATTAAAAAAAATGATGCAACTGAAGAAAGCTGGTTTTGGTAGAAAAGCAAAAGCCTACAAGCCTTATATCCACTGGAAAAGTGGACTCTCACACCCCGTCTGCTTTTCACCATTGCACTTTTTTGAGAAAATGTTTGGATTTTCAGTACAAGTCACACTGGTCATGTAAATAGATGGGTCCCTCCAACAAAGAGCATGCAAGTGATAGGGCATAAAACATATCATCTAAAACTGGAAATAACAATGGCAATAAATATACTAAACTTTCTTTGGCTTGAATTTTCTCTAAATGTACTTCTCTATTCTTTCCGCTAATCAGAATTACACGGGTTCCAAAACTCTATCAAAAGTGCAAAATTGTACTGCATTCTATAGACTACATTTCCAGAAGAAGCCATATTCTAAAGGAGAATTTACTGCACTCCAAAGCAAATTAAAAAATTTGTTCCCCATCAAACAATATTTAATTCTGCCTTTTCATGAGAATTTCATATTTTGTCCACCTTATGACTCCAAACTATCAATGTCAGAATAGAAACATGTGCAGCTTGCATCAAGACCAGTCCCTCCAGCAACATATACATCATATGACATCGACCCTGCTAATTACTGTAGTCCGTCACAGCTAGATAGCAAATATTTGCTGGATTGATGGAGAAAAAAAATCCCTCCATTCCAAACAAACGGGAAAAGTTAAATTTCAATTATAAGTTGACCAGATGATATTTTTTAAATGAATGACTGAGTGTGCAATATGGTTCCAAGTTCAAAGGTTACTGGGCGGTGCTATTTGTACATGAATACTATTCCTGTGCTATGTATTTGTTTAACTACACTTGTGTATTTACTTTGTAATCTAGCAGAAATTCAATTACTTTTTTGTCATTCTTTTTATTATTCAGCCTTAGGTAGAAAAGCAAAATGAGTATATAATAGAAAGGTTTCTGTATTTGTATTGGAAAATATGGACTGATTTTTCTTAACTACACTGCACTACTAATATTGTCTAGTCAAGTTAAAACAATTGTTCATATCTTCCAATACAAATGCAGTAACCTATAATTACTCAACTCATTTAGTTTAGCCTGTTTCATAATAATGAGCTGTTTTGCATGGGTTTTCATTTGACAGTTTAACTTAATGTAACAAGATTAATTCAAGATTACCAATGTCCTTAATTCTTTGTTTTTTTAAATGTAAGGTGTTGAAACATCCACAGGTCTATAATAGCTAGACATTTGCATAGGTGTCTGTAAGGTAACATCTAAGATATTCCAGATAGGACAACTTTATTTAATTATTAAAATCAACAGTGCCATTGTGTTCTGGAATTATGGATATAAGGAAGTATTGAGAGACTAGTTAAGATGTAAATAAATCAGTAATGATAGAGACATTTTAATATTTTTTTAAAGCTTTTCTAAGCTAGGAAAGTATATGAGTTTTGGTAGATGTACTCTTATGGTATTATGGTTAGGGAAGTATTGCTGAAGAAACCTATTTTACTCCAAAAATTTGTTTCACCAGTGTCAGGGATGTACATTTTGAAAAGACTCTCATTCTTCAAATAATACATTATAAAAGAAATGTGCAGCACCACTAGTTCTTATTTTTAAAGACAGGTGGAGCTGAATCATTCTGTTATAGATCATGCAACAATATTTCTTTCTTCTGTCCACAGTTAGACTATACATGTATTAATATTTTAATGCAAAAACATATTTGTGGATAAAGATTATATTTACATTTATTTTTGCCTGACTTCTCCCTTCAGCTTTCTAACTTAAATCTTTTTTTGTCACTTAGGGAAAGTCACTTCTCCCATTTTTCTAACCTAGTGTGAGCCATTCAAGCCCCCCATGTTGATTTGACACTAAACTAGCATATATACTCACTTATAAGATGAATCCAACTGCAAACTGCACAGATCCAGATCTGACGTTGCATAATGCACTGGCATATCTAGTTGTATGCATTTGTTTTTGGAGTAATCAGTGGAACAAACAGTACAGACCCTAATCTACCAGCATATTATGTAACGGCAGATCAGGGTCTATTGTAGATGCTATTAGATAATGTATAAGTGAGTATATATGGTATTTCCAACCAGATAAACACAGAACTGTTTGCTTTAATGAAGATGGTTTGTTTTATAATAGCACAGATAAACTGTCACAAACTTCAGAAACAAGGTCCCATCTGGCTTGAATGTGAAATGAATTTGCTGATCAAATATTTTCTAAAACTTCAAAATGAAATTTTCATGACAGATTGAAGGAACAATGTAGCCTATGTAGAGAGACTGTTTTTCTTGGAAAAGGCCCAATATGGCAAAAAAATATAAAGATATGTTTTCGTGGAAAAGTTAATATAGTATACCATTTGGAACTTTGTAAAAGAATCAAAATTGACAAAAATAGCAGAAAACTTGTTTCCTTAAACTACTATAAATTCATGACATTTTTTTAAGGTGCATTATTTTTATTGTCAATTTTCATAAAAGATAACTGTATTAGACAAAACAAATTGTTTTACATACAACTTATTTAGAAGGCTAATAGACCTACATGTTGGACTGAAGTATGTGCAGAAAAACTGTGTACATTTCAAGTATGTCTACATAGCAAGTATATACAGACTATACTGCAAGTGTGTACAAGTAAACTGTTTACATTTCAGGTATGTCTACATAGCAAGTATATACAGACTGTGTATTGCAAGTGTGTACAAGTAAACTGTTTACATTGCAAGTATGTGCTGACTGTATTGCAAGTACCCAATATATACAGACAAACTGTATGTTGCAAGTGTGTACAAACTATGTATATTGTAAATATGTACAAATAATTTTAGACCGCTCTGGTGGACTAGTGGTTAGAGCATCTGCCTCAGATGTGGGATGTAGTGGGTTCGAACCATGGTCGAGTCATACCAAAGACTTATAAAAATGGTACTAACAGCTGCCTCGCATGGTGCTTAGCATTAAGAGGTTAGTGTTAGAACTGTTATGCCTGGTGTCAGGATAATGTGACTGGGTGGGGCATCGTCCTACATATCTGCAGTATGATGCCCCTGTGCTAGTCATTACTGTAAACTGCCACAACATAGACATCATAGCGGTATGACTGAAAAATTATTAAAGCTACATTAAAAATTCAAATCACACACACATACAAATTGTGTACATTGCAGACTGTATAATGCAAGTATTATAAACTGTACATATTGTAAGTATGTACAGACAAACATTGCAAGTATGTACAGACAAGAATATTTAAGCATATCAAATTAATGTTAAATATCATCAAGATTAATTCATTATCATGAAATAGTCAGAGAGGTGACATCACAGAATACAGTGATTACTTTGGTAAATCCTAAGGATAATTTAATATATTAAAAAACAATTATGCTATTTTCTTTCAGCAAGTAAGTTTTGTGAGGCTTTAAAAAATTATGAGAGGGTATTACAACTAATCCAGGCAAGAGGGTTTCCTTGGATAGATACAAAGGATAATCTATACCAACGGATCAAAGCTGGTCACAGAATGGTACTGGAAAAGATGAAATGCCCTTTGAAAATGGAGAAGGCAAGGAAAGTCTATGAGGTATGTACAGTGGTTCTAATTATTCAGATTCCAGATTCCACATTTTTTTTTAAAAGAGAGAGGATAAGAAAAGTTCTTAAACATTTTGAGCTTTCTTTGATGCTTTCCTCTGACTGCATGGGCATGTTGATGTCGTCTGTCTGTCTTGAAAAGTTTGTTATTGAGCTAAAACCACTTGTTTGCATGATCAGTACAAAATTATTTGAAATGGACAAATGAAATTTGGCAGGTTTATGTATTTATATGTAGATGACCTGTTAAGATTTTTCAGATCATTACAGCAATTGCTTTTAAAACTTCTGCACATTTTTAAAAGATTTATTTTAGATTTGGTTGTATTTTTTTCTTTCTTTTTACAAAAACATCAACATGATTAAATTAAAACACTTGAGGTTGACAAATGAAATTGTGTATGGTTATTCTGTATTACGTAGATGACCTGATTATCTTTTCAAGCTATTATTGTATCCTTTCACTTTTTTAGACATTCCTAACATTTTTTGGACCTGGATTTTTGACACAACCTTTTGACAAAAACCTTAGGATGATCAAGCAAAAATCTTACAAGATAGCAAAATGAAATTATGTTATTATGTTTGTTTGCATTTATAGATGACCTGATTAGATTTTCATGCCAGTATAAATTATTTTTCAAATTTTGTATAAATTTTTAAACATTTTGCACTTTTACTTTTTGGGCATATGGGGATTTGTGTGTTTTGCATATGACTGCCCCAGACGCGGGAGGTCGTGGGTTCAAACCTCGGCCAAATCATACCAAAGACTTTTAAAAAAATGATACTAACATATGTCTAGCTGCACTCAGCATTAAGAGGCTAGTGTTAGGACTGGTTGGCCTGGCGTCAGGATAATTTGACTGGGTGGGACATCATGCTTCATGTCTATGGCATGATAACCAGTGCTAGATATCATTTTAAACTGCCACACTGCAGACATTGTAGTGATATGACTGGAAAATTGTTAAAGCTACTTTAAAAATCTAAATCACACACACACACACGTGCACATGTAAATGTTGTAATCCTAGTTATATAAAATATTTATTGATAATTCTGTTATGTAACAGATCTTGAAATGCTTCATCCAACCCAGATAATCCAGTGACTTCCTAATATATTTGCATTTTGCACCTGTATCAACCAGGTGAGCAGTCTGTGGCCTGCATGGCCTTATTGTAATGGAAAACACTTGTATGCTGTGACTATTTGTTAAATCTGGTTCCTTTTCTATATGTTTTTTTAATATAAAGCAAAAATGAAATATCCCAAGCTCTGCCTCTTTTTTATATATTTTTGCATATATGGTAAATACAGGTGAAAACCATCTGTACTGATCATAGACAGGAGAGTTGTCAGGATGGTTTGTTGTCCATAATCAATCATCTGTCATTCGTGTGTTCATTAGCACAGATTTGTTATTGCTATTCCTACTAAACTATACATATATACTAATTTCATGGCCTAGTTGTTCCTCAGTAAAAATGGTAATGTTCAGACATATAAACTCACAAATGAGGTCATCTTGAAATCTAATTGCTATTCTTCCTAAATGGATGGGCATATCATCATGGCGTTTTAAATGAATGGGCATATCAACATGGGGTTTTCACAAATTAATCCTAAATGAAAATGGTGCTAATCTGATGTCAAATATGGCCACTACAGTGGCCATTTTGAAAATCTTGTTATATCTACTCCTCTTGAATGGGTGGTAGGATCAACATTGGGATTTTACTTCTTATAATGATTTGTTGGTCCTGTTATGACTCTATAGTCTTAAAGTAAGTAATAATAAAGAGCAGAGCAAAAAGAAGTTCTGTATAATTGAATATATTAATTTATTTTCTTAAAATGTAAGGTGAAAGAATTATAATTAATTTGCAGTATAGTGAATGAAATCCTAAATATTCTGTCAATTATAACACTATCGAGTAATCTGAATGATTTCCAATGGTATTCTCAATGATGGTCAGTAATGTACTGATGTATCAGCAGTAGAATCACTGTGATATAATCCCAAAATGTCTTTAAATGAGTTCACAGTATTTCTGATACACCTGTTATTCCAATTAATCTGGAATATTTAGAGCACTATAATTCCAGTGAATGATAAAATTGAATAAATGAATTTCTCTCAGTATAACCTAAGTAACTTCCAGGACTGGTAGTATTAACAAGAATGTCTAATTCTATGTAATATTTTTATTGTATAGATTAGTATTTAACACAATACAGAATGCAATAGGAACATCTTGGCATTTTGAGTTCACTCTATCAGTAAACAAGATTAGCTGACTTAAAATGACTATTCAAGAAATAAGATCAGCTTGGCCTTTCACTAGAACTCAAGTCTTTGTCTGGTCGTGTGAGGTTTACTTGAACTTAAAGTAAGACTAACTTAGCCTTGGAACTTTATGAATGACTCTATAATCTTGAAACATGACTGATCATTAAAATGCAAACCTCATCATAGGATATTAGTATTAAAAATGTCATTAACTAAATGATCCTTACAAAAACTATTATGAAAATAATAATCATAGTAAGGTATACGTAACAGTTCTGTTGAAAACAGTGCTGCTCAGATCTTAAATATGGCTGCCACAATGGTCATTTTGAAAATCTTGTAATAAGTAATTTTTATTAGTGAGTGGTCTATCAGCATGGGATTTTCAGTGATGGACTTCTAATGATGTCTGGTAGGTAAAAAATGGTGCTTATCTCACTTTTTATAATGCCACCACAGTAGCCATCTTGAAAATCTTGTTATTGCAGAAGAAAATCAGAGATGGTTTAAACACTCTGAAGTTAAAAGGAAGAAATGGTCATTTTTTGTGGCATTTCTGGAAATTATTTTGTCAAGTAGAACATCAGCCCCTTTGTTTTCTTTTTTTAAAGCAGGGGAATCACTAATTTCACCTAATATAAGCAGGTTTCTGTTAAGTCAGGCATAATACCAATATAAAACAAAAAGATACTATGGCAATCTGATCTTTATGGGAAGTTGTCCATCTTTCTCAGGTGTCCATTAAAGCAGGTTTTGCTGTACATGTACAAACTTGATTTTTATTTAAATTGAAGGAAATAGAGTCAAGATCGAATAGCATATCTGAGAAAAACATGGATCTACCATCCAATCAAATTTCTGAGCCTGCTTTCAAAATGAATGATCCTATGGAAGTGCAGGAAACATCAGTTGATAATCAGCAGGGATCAGAGTTCAGAGAGCAGATGTCAGAGGTCAAAGAAGAGAATGTGAAGTTACAACCATCACAAGAGAATGAGGTAATATACAATCGGCAGGACTCCAATGTTAGATTTGAACAAGAGGAGTCTTTAATGGTGACAGATTCAGAGGGATACAGAACAGAAGTTAAAAGAAGAAGAACAATTAAAAGACAAAGGTGTCTTGAAATTGAATAATGAGATGATCTTGCATCTGATTGAATGAGCTTATGCCATCCTTGAAGTCAGATTTTATCATATTTTTGGAATATATGCTTATATTTGCTAATATGTTGGATGAATTTGATATTGAGTGATATTCACACATATTAATGAGCATATCAAGTACATAACTCAGAACTTGTTACTAATTTGGAAGCCATACTTCTGATCCAATTTTGATCAAAAATGCAACATAGGCTTATATGATCAAGATATTACATGAGTTAAGTATTGAGCAGGAGTGTGTATATTCATTAGCATTACTGGCTTTATAGTGACAGTTATAATTAACATAAAAGTGAAGAATTGCACAGAAAACTGTAGAGAAATAAACTCCTACAAATAAATGTAAAAACTTGAAGAACTACAAGATAAAATGCAAAAGATAAATATTGTAATTACCCATGTATGCTTGTTGTTATTTAAGTTCCCTTTGGCAGCTTCCAATTGAGCTTGAACATAATTATACAGTAATACCTCAAACATTCACGAGGTTAGGTTCCAGAACCAGTCGCAGATCAGGAGGAATCGCGAATGTTTGGTACGAGTCACTAAAAATGCTAATAAATGCTTATTTCTAGGGTTTAAACCCTAAATATGACCCAAATCATGCTCCCAAAGCACTTTAAATTCATTTAAAAGTTAGCTTAATACATTACCCTTAAAAAGGGAAATAAATGGTTGACATAAAAATAGAGTACAGTATCACCTAATGGGTATTTGCCACACTAGCGCATTTACAGTACGGTACTGTATACTAATATTACCCCTATACTAATTCATTGGCTGCCATTTTCTTTTGCACTCACAGTTAGGTAAAACCAAGTAACGAATGGGACTGTAAACTTAATGACTGACGTTTTCTTTGTCATTGTCAGGAAGGTAAACTAGGTAAACTTCATATGTCACAGAAGTCATATAACGAAGGTACAATTCAATAAAGTAAAGAAAACATGTACGTAGAGGGTACCAATGAAAATTTCGCGAATCCATGAATTCGCGAATCCAGAAACGCAAATGCACGAGGTATTACTGTACTTTCATTCATTCATCCAAGTTATCACTGTCTTTTAAAGGGTACCTTTTTTATTTAATATGAGTGTTTATTTCTTTGCCTATGAAGTTTGCATAATTTTCACACATTTTTAAAGAAGCCTTATTGATATTTTTTTGTCCATTTGTTTTAATCAGAAGCTTCTGTCATATTGGTTGCATCCACAGCCAACTTAAGTTCTCTGGTAATATTACAGGTCACATGATCAATTTAAATGTAAATAGCTGCATCACAATCTTTTATGTATGATTTATATTGTGTGATGGACTTTTGTGTATGATTGTTGGTACAGTTTTTGATACCTGACTTTTGTCATGTTTTTAAGACATTTAGTAAAATTTGAGTTCAAGGCCTAATCTTGTTTAGGAACTTAGAAGGTTCTGGAAGTGTACTTGTTTGCAATTTAGTGGAATTTTTCATCAGAAATGTGAAATTTGGGAAACATTCATTCCTGTTTAGTATGTCTTTGAAAATATATTATCAGAGATTATAATAGTGTTCAGATTGAATTTGAGAGGAATGTTTCTTTAAATTATTAATTGGAATTACAAGGTGCTTATTTACAATTTGGACTAAAACACTACTTTGGAATTATTCGGAACTTTTTCAAAGACAGTCTGGATTATATCATTGTGGAACATCAGGACATTCAAGACTTTGAAATTCATTCAAAACATTCTATACTTTTGGACTTGAGATATGACCTTTAGGGTTATTTTGAATTTAATTAACAATACTGCAAATGTCTTATCAATGAGCACTTTGTATTCTATGAAAAAAATTATGTGTTGAATTTTACTTACATTGTTGGTTTCACTTCCTTTCTGTTACATACAGACATGAGTTTTCCTGTTTTAAAGCAAATTGCACTTTTTTCTGACTTGAATCAGATTTTTCTTGACATAGTCCATTTTTATATCATCTCCAATTGGGTTTTTAAAAAACAGTCTGTCCAGTCCCATTCTACAACGAGCCTTGTAAATTATTCATTCCATATATTAGCACACAACTCTCGAAAAGAGTATCATGATTGGTCAAAGGTTTAAATTCATCCAATGAATCTTCGTGTAATGGCAGTAGAGAGAAGAAGCATGCTTGCAAAACATGGCATCCCGAGTTGTTGAGAGGGAGCATGACACGAAAAAGTTTAGATAAAGTTTAAAAAACATGGCAGTGGGAATGGCTGCAGCGAAAAGTTAATGGAAATTTAGTTGGTCAGTTTATTAAAAATTGAACGCTAGAGATCTGGCGTTTTGTGACCTCTGCTAGAAAGATCTGAAGTACAGTTATCGCTGTTTGGAAAAGTTTGGAACAGAACCTACAAAAGAAGCTGCATATGGAAAAATTTAAGCTCAGAAGGCATCTGGAAAAAGTGCAGTTAATTAATTTCTTGCATGAGAGAACAGATGTAGCCCTCTGTCAGAATATGGAAAAATGCTCTCATTGAGAAAGAAAAGAAACAACTGCACTTTTAGCCCAAAAAGTCAATGGTGACAAAAATGAAGGCTAAAGAAACCTTTGCCAAAGCTGCAGAAAGAGCTAGTCTGGCTCATCAATAGGTTGTGTCCATTGGTGAAAAAGACAAGTGAATGTATGGGATTATTTGTATATAGTTGTTGTACTTGGGTGTTTATTTTACAGATTTGTTATGAAAAGAGAGAAGTATACTATATTTGCTGCCCAAATTGACAGATTATTGTGACTTAATTATGATATGAACACTGACATGCACATGAAATAACTTCAGCATCAATAGTATTGGAGAACAAATTCATGTGACTATAAATATTGTGAAATTATTGAAGTAAAGATGAACATTTTTAGTAAGGCTATTAGTTTTTCAAAGGATTATTTTAGTTTATTTTATGATCATAAGTTGCGCCAGGAGCATTTTTTTATTGCCCCTCAAGACCCCGTTGGGAGAGGGCCCCCAAATCCCCCTTAAAAAAATTTTCAGCTTTTTTTTAGGAAGATCAGAATCATGTCTGTACATAGTTAAAAACCTAAATTCATAACACCATCATGATTTCTGTTAGCTACACCTGCTTCCATTTGCATTCTGAAGTCTATGTTGTAATGCTTGCAAATAAACAATAGTTCTGTATGTATATTTAGTAATGCAGCAGCTTTAAAAGTAAAGCTACATTTTTATTTGTGATAGTTTGGTAAATTAATGCAGTCTGTGGTCATATTTTTCTGGTACTCATTTTTATTCATGTGTAAATTTGTCTATTCGAATATGTTGATCAACATCACCAACAATTATTGTAATATTGTTTTGCAGTAGTAATTGGGCCAAGATAGATTATTGAACAGAACTTGGAGAAAGATTGTGTATTGACATCAAGCATTAGCCATGACTAAATTTATTTCTTTTTCTATTTTTTTATACAAATGTTTGTTTAACACATCATACCCAAAACCTCAACCCTTTTTTATTGTATACATGTGTTTTATTTTGAAGGAGGATATTGGTATGTTAAGAATAATGATGTAATGTTTAATCAAAACAGAGTGACTGTGTTTTGCAGCTTTAGAATACTTGTGGAATTTAAAGCATTACAAAAACAACTGTACTGTTCTTTTTAGTGAATTTTTGTATATTCATATTATTCACATTTTATTTATGTACACATTTATTTTTACTTTGTTTTGTTTTGAAAATCCATTCCTAGTGTAGGAAGTCCTTGTTAAGTGTTTCACCATTATTAGGTTTGTTTTGCAAGTGGCACCAGCAACATCGTTCTTTCTTTTTTGTTGATATTCTTGTTCCTCTGTTTCCTATTTCTTTTCTTTCTTTCAACTTTCTGTCTTTTTCCATATTTAAGGTTTGAGCATTAGGCAGTGTTATGGAGCAGCAGTTCATCCTTATCTTCTGTAATCTTCTTCCCTAGTCTCTGTGTCGTTCATCTTTATACCCCCCACCCCCATTTTCACTATCCTCCTTTTCTTGTGGGAAGAGGTCTTCCTCTCAGGAAACAGATTATAAGCAGCAGTTTCAGTAGCTGTGTTTCCATAGCACACCCGCCCCCCCCCCCAACAATATAACTATATTTATTCTTGTTCAATTCTTTTTGTGACTCTAGGATTCATTCCACTATACATCAACAACTATTGTTTTGTTTTTCTCTGCAATATGTTCCTGTCTTTACAAATAAATAATCTTATGTGACTGTTATTCAAGCCTAAACACATGACATAAGAAACTGGGGGCTCATCCAGGATTATTTTGAACTTTGGATATAATATTTCAGAAAACTTTGTTTTTGAAATTTGAATTTCTCCTAGTTTTGAACCTTAGTGAAATTGGCAAGCTTTTTCTAAAATGTCATCAAA
Source organism: Sinohyriopsis cumingii (assembly GCA_028554795.2). Lineage (NCBI taxonomy): Eukaryota > Metazoa > Mollusca > Bivalvia > Unionida > Unionidae > Sinohyriopsis > Sinohyriopsis cumingii. Next base: position 78,641,299 of record CM068829.1, on the reverse strand, counting down.
AGTAGAAATCTTTCTTTCAAATCCTACCCAGGAACAATTAGATCTTTCAAAAAAGATGAATTGATTCAACTTGCCAGAAAATATGATCTTTCTGACATAAAGACTTCCTTAACAAAACAAGAAATAAGAAATATTTTAGTTCAGCATTTGGTAGAAAAGAATGTTTTGGATAAAAATACTTTGGTTTCGATCAGTAAATCTGTATCAGACTCAGACATAAATGTGAAGGAATTATAATTAAAATACATGATGGAATTGGAGTTGAGGAAGCTGGGGCTTAAGAAAGATAAAGAAAAACAAATACAAATGCAATTGGAAAAAGAAAAAGAACAAATGAAATTGGAGAAGGAAAAAGAACAAATGTTTTTACAAAAGAACAAATAAAGTTGCAATTTGAGAAAGAGGAGAGAGAGAGAGAGAGAGACAGGAAAGAGAGACAGAAAAACATGCAAATGCAATTAGAAAATGAGAAAGAAAGACAAATACAGTTACAAAAGAACAAATGCATTTACAAGCAGAAGAAAAACAAATGCAAAGAGAGAAGGAAGAGAAGGAATATCAATTTCGAATGAAAGAAATGGAACTGGAAAGTGAAAAGCACATTCACACTTCCAATCCAAATTTAAGTTTTGATCTTGTAAAGAATATTAGGTTAGTACCCCTTTTCAGAGAAAAAGAAGTGGATCGATACAAATTGAAAAATAGGCATCAGAATCAAGAGAGACCTATTCCAAATGCTCTTATTTCTAAGAGATCAAGGTCACGGTCATGTATTGAAAGCAATACATTTGTTGGGTCTAATAAACCCGTCTGATTTTATGGAGAATTATGAACCATTCATATCGAACGGTTCTATATCACTCTTGGGTGATTTGGCCAATCCTACCCCTATTAATATTTTAAGGGACACTGGAACTTCTCAGAGTCTTTTATTGTCAGGTACTTTGCCTTTTCCTGAGAAGTCTTCTTCTAATGAGAGTGTTCTTCTTCAGAGAGTAGAGTGCGGCTTTGTTAATGTTCCTCTCCATTGTGTAAATTTTTCATCAGACTTAGTCTCAGGACCCATGACAGTCGGAACAGTCTCTTTTTTACCCATTGAGGGCATTCATTAATCCACATGTAACTGACAAGCCTTGCTTGGATCAAAAAGTCAATCCAATTGAAAAGGAATTCATTGATTTATTTCCAGCTTGTGCAGTTACCAGAGATATGGCAAAGAAAGCTCTTGAGAATGATGTTGATAAGGAAAGTATTCCTTAACTGGCACCTGTATTGGTCAGGCTTTTGATGATGTCACTTTCACTCCGTGTTTGGATCAATCAAAAGGTATTGATCACAGTGATCCTCTTTTAATGACTCATTCTCTTTATTCTAATCAGGGTGATAAATGACAATCATTTGTTGTTGAACAGGAAAAAGATCCTGAGATCTCCTGTTTGTTTAAAAGGGCCATTAGTGAAACTGAAGCTACTGAAGTTCCTGTCTGTTACTTCATTAACAATGGAATTCTTAAGAAAATGGAGACCTCCCAAGGTACCTGCTGATGATGAATGGTCAGCGAACTATCAAATAGTAGTTCTGAAACCTTATAGGAAATACTTAGTCTGGCCCATGAAACTCCATTGGCTGGTCATTTAGGGATCAATAAAACTTATCACAAGATCTTGACTGAGTTTTATTGGCCAAAACTCAAAAGTGATGTTGGTAAATACTGTAAATCTTGTCATACCTGTCAAGTGGTAGGAAAACCAAATCAGAAAATTCCCAAGGCTCATCTACAACCTATTCCTGCCTTTGATGAACCATTCAGTTATGGTAGATCGTGCTGGTCCCTTACCTAAGACCAAGTTGGGTAATCAATACCTGTTGACCATTATGTGTGCGTCAACAAGCTTTCCAGAGAGAATTCCCTTGAAGAATATAAAATCTAAAATGATAATAAAAGCTTTGCTAAAGTCTTTTACTCAGTTTGGTCTTTCCAACTCTGTCCAGTCAGGTCAAGGGTCAAATTTTAGGTCTGAAACTTTCCAGTCTATTATTTTTTAATTTGGCATTCAGCAGTTCAAGTCAAAAGTGAAATTATGGTTTGACAGAACTAAAATGGAGAGAACTTTTGCATTTAGTAATAATAGAGTTGTGTCTCTCTTGCTCATTCTTCAAATGTTTCTTCAGTTTAGATTTTACAGTCCTTACAAAGTTAAGAAGAAAATGAATGACTTAAATTATAATATTAGTGCTCCTGGGATTTACATAAATTATAGGAGTACCAGCATATTGAAAGAGATAGCCAGGTTAAAAGTGCAATTAATTTACTTCTACCTGTCCCACTCAGTGAATATTTAAGTGATGAAATATCGGATTCTACTGAACTGGAGTGACAAATCTTCAGAATTCTGAAATTATGAAAGATCTGGACCAGAAACTTTCACATTTGCAAGAGCAAGAAAGAAATGAACTTAAACAGTTATTATTTGAATATGAGCACTTATTTCCAGATGTTCCAACCTGTGAAATAATACCCATACAGGATGAACCCTCTCAAACAGGAATACTTGAAAAAGGAAATTCAATATTTCCAGGAGAATGATTTTATAGAGCCCAGTAAAAGTGACTGGAGTTCACCATGTATACTTGTTCCAAAACCAGATAAAACTTCCATTACCAAGAGTTGAAGACTGTATTGATAAGAGCAGGAATGCCAAGTATGACACCAAATTTGACCTTCTGCAAAGGAAATTTCGGCATTCGTAACTCCTGATGGACTTTACCAATATAAAGTAATGCCGTTTGGGATGAAATGGTTGCTGAGTACATTTCAGTGTCTCATGAATATGACTGCCTCTAGTCTAGACAAATGTGATGCTAACATCGATGATGTCATCATCTACAATGACACCTGGAAAAAACATTAAGCAACAATTCAGAAATTCTTGGACAGATTCACAGATCCACATTTGACAATTAATTTATCTAAAAGTGAGTTCTGCCATGCTAGTGCAACTTTTGTAGGACATATCATGGGACATGGACAAGTTAAACCTATAGATGTTAAGGTCAAGGCTATCTCTGATTTCCCTGTGCTTGTAAATCAAAAGTAACATGCGATTTTTGGGTATGGCCAGATACTATCTAAAATTTTTTTCCAATTTTCCTATAATTGCTGAACCCCTGACAAATTTTTTGAGTAAGAAAAACAATTTCCTTTGGACTGAAAAATGTCGGGAGGCTTTTGATAAGTTGAAAGCCAAACTTAAAAGTGGGCCAGTTCTTACAGCTCCAAAATATCATGCCATTCATTTAAATTGTCTGTTGATGCAAGTGATGTTGGGGTTGGAGAAGTTTTGATTCAAGAAAATGAAAATGGTATCGATCATCCAGTGTGATTTTTTTCAAAGAAATTAAATAAGCACCAAAGAAACTATTCATCAATCGAGAAGGAATGTTTGGCTTTGATATTGGCATTACAACATTTTGAAGTTTACCTTAATCCTGCTCCTTCTTTGATTATTGTATTTAGTGACCACAGCCCCCTTACTTTCATCAGCAAGATGAAAAATAAAAATCAGAGATGGAGTTTGTTGTTACAGGAATATAATCTTGACATCAGGCACATCAAGGGAAAAGATAATTTAATAGCAAATGTTCTTTCCCATGTATAACAATGTTATTATTTCATGTAAACTGTAATTCATGAGTTCTTATGTTTTTCTTTAATCAGTGGTAAAAGAAAGCTTTATCATATAAATCTTTCTTTTTCTTTATGGGGGAAATGTTACATATATTTGATTTAATTTATATTTAAGTTGTATTTGATTTGATTTGATTGTTTGAGGGTTTTGGAATCTCTTTGTTTTCTTTACATATCAATATAATGTAATTTTGTTTACAAGGAATTTGATATTTTCCAGAAAATTCACTTTAACCTGAATGTTTCTATAAATACCTAATAATAGAAACAATTGTTTCTATTTTTGACATAGTTCCTGGCCTTGATTGAGGGTCAAGTAAACAACTTTTTCTAGGAGTAAAATGATTGGTTCTTATCAAGGACATACAGGAGCTTTTTGACTTTTACATGTAAACATGATCACATCATCCTCTATTTCGCAATTAGGCATTTAAAAAAATTGCAAAATACTTAGTATTAATAGTGATGTTTAGAGAGAAAGAGAGAGCTCAGAGTCCAGGGCTTTTAAACACTTGATGTCAAGTTGTTTTCTTCTGTTGTGACCAGAAATGAACTTTTGAGTTACTAGTCAATTTTTCTCCAAATTATTTGGACTCTTAAAAGATTAATTAGTTTCTCTGGAAATATTATTGTATTCATACAGAATTCTTGAACAAGGATACTTATTGAAAATTCTGTTTGGATATCCAAGACCGAAGGATAAATTATGTTTCTACAAGGAACTGTAGATGACAGCTACATCATCGCCTTCCATCTTGGATGCTTTGTTGGGACTCGAACTTGAAATCATTAGAACATTTCAATATTAGGACTGCAAAAATTGTATTCATTAATTATTCTTGTATTAATTTTGGATTTGATTCTGGAAACTGTAAATTCTCATATTTTTTAATTTTTACATTATTTTTCCAGGGAAATAAATTATTAGTTATATTTTTCAAAGCTTGTTGTTTTCACTCTTTCTTGTGTTATTGTTTATTTGAGCCTAAAGATGTAACACTAAGAATAATTTATATTTTAGACAAAAAATATATTTACACATCCTATGTTCATAAACACTATTATTTCTCAGTGTTTTTTTATTGGTTGTTTTGTTTCATTTTTTTTTTGATAAGTAACTAGTCATGTGGAATGATAGATCTAGTTTAGTTAGTTTGTTCAATTAATCTATTAACAATCCAGTCAAGTTTAATCCCATATATGGATGACTGGTTCTTTGCTAAAGTCATCCACAAACATCATCTATCAATAGTTGTTTTGTAAACCATTTAAATTTGGTGATGAAATTCCTTTCGTTTGGTGACTGAAAATTCGTCATTTCAATAAAAAGAAATTAAAAACTTGTTATCTTTTTAAAAATTAAAATTAAAATTCTGCTGATTAAGGTTCTAAGGAAATGTAAAAGATTATATATGTTCTTAATAAATTTAAAGATGAAGGTAAATTATTGTTCTTATTCATTAAAACATATATTCACTTCACTGTAGTATTGATATCAACAGTAATAGGGGCCCAGAGTGGCCGAGTGGTCTAAAGCACTCTCCGTTACGGATCACTGCCATCTCACCTCTGTCTGCATGGGTTCGAGTCTCGGATTCGGCTAATGTGGGTATGTGAGAAAGCTTGCCAGTAGCTTATCGTGGGTTGGTGGTTCTTTCCAGGGTTTTCCAGGGTTCTTCCTCCACCATTAATACTGGACACCATGTATAGCCTATCACGTGCTGAAAAATGGCGTTCAACCCTACAACAACAACATCAACAGTAATATTATCAACTTTTAACATTCAGACTTCTTTTTGAGTCTTGTCTGTTTTTTTATTGCAATAATTACTAAAATGTCCCTTTTTAAAAAATCTTTCATTTTTAGAATTCTGGTTATTTAGAAGTAGACGAATTGTTTTATTGATGTTGGTGTGCCAAATAAACTAGTCAAGAGTTTACATAACATTTTTTCCTTACCGTAGTTTAAATAACCAGAACACTATTCTTATTTGAAACTTCATTTTAGACCATCTTTTATACACAACAAAACACAGATCCAGTTAAGTTTCTATTTATAATTATACTGTTTGCCTTGGAGGACTTTCTGCTGCTGGCTATGAAACTGTTTTTGTTCATTCTGTCAGTGAGTGATACAGCGTCTACTGAATGGTACAACGTGGTTGTACAGAGGTCACTGCTGGTCTGTGAAACTCCCTGACAGAATGTTATGTATAACCCTTGAGTAAAGTTTCTTCAGTGGAAACTGAGGGAGCCCAGCAAAGACTGGGCTGTCCAACAAAGGTTGGGATCACAGCGGCAACTGTTTGGACTTCACTCAGTGGTTTAGTTTTAATACACCATATAGTGCTGAATAGCCCTGACCTCAGCTCAGACTAAACTTCCATTTCACATTAATCTCAACTCAAACTTCCATTTCATCATTAATCTCAACTCAAATTTCCATTTCATATTAACCTCAACTCAAACATCCATTTCACATTAACATCAACTCAAACATCCGTTTCATATTAACATTAACTCAAATTTCCATTTCATATTAATCTCCTGTCAAATTTCCATTTCATATTAATCTCAACTCAAACATCCATTTCATATTAACATTAACTCAAATTTCCATTTCATATTAATCTCATGTCAAATTTCCATTTCATGTTAATCTCAGCTGAAATTTCCATTTCATATTACCTCAACTCAAACATCCATTTTATATGAACATCAACTCAAATTTCCATTTCATATTAACATTAACTCAAATTTCCATTTCATAATAATCTCACCTCAAATTTCCATTTCATATTAATCTCAACTCAAATTTCCATTTCATATTAGCCTTCACTGAGTATTCAAAGTCAATATATATTTATGTATGCATTTCTTCGTACAATAAAGCTGATCTCAACTTCTATTCAATGTGTGAGAATTGCTGTTGCTACTGCTAGAAGCCCATTTTCCAAGAGCTAACAAAATCATTTTATTTTTGTCATCCCAAGAACAAGTGAAAGTACAGTAATTAACCTGGACAAAATAATTTAAACAACTATATGAATGTTACATATTTTATCAAAATATTTAAAGCAAATATAATGAATACAAAATATCTTATACAATTCTTCATGAATATATAACAAAATAATTATTTCAAAATAAAATTATATATGTAACACTAAAATTATTTTAAGATAATACTACATTATTTAAGCTGGAGTTTAACTGCATAAATACTTAAATTTCCAATATAACTGCATTAAATTTGTGATAAATCCTCTTGCATTAAAAATAAGAACAGTCCCATGAAGGGACTGATGCTCTTCTGACTGGAAAGAGGTTTCAAGAATCCAAGATAACACCGATTCTACTTTTTAACTGCTGAAGTTTGAAACCTTATCCAATATTCTTCAGTAACAGGTCTATCATGATGGTCACCATGATGGCTAAATCAAAAATGTAAGATCAGCATCATTGTCTTTTAGGACCAACAAGTCACAATACGAAATCCATTGAAAACTCGGTCAGTGTGACTTTCCACTAAGGAGGAGAAGACTTTAAGATGGCTGCCATAGTGGCAATATAAGATGTTAGATCATCACCCTTTTGATTTAGGACCAACTAGATGTCATATGAAGTCTTTTAGCAAAAACCACATGTTGATATGATCATTGTTCAGAAGGAGTACTAATAACAAAAGTTTCAAAGAGGGATGCTGTGGTGGCCATATTGGATGTCCAGGCAACGTTACAGTCATTCAGGATCAATGAATATGTGTGTAAAATTTCATGACCATCATTGAAGTAGTTAGGAGTATCGATAACAAACTTGTGCCAACAGATTGACAGATGACAAACAAAGGATGAAGGACCTTCACATAAGTTCTACTAGTCTATTACATATAACGCTAAGAATTTCAATGTTATACATGCTTACATACAGGCATAGATCTTTTATTAATTGTCACAAAAGATACATTCCTTAACCCTCAAAAGATGCATTCTTACAACTCAAAAGATACATGTATTAATCCTGAAAAATGTTGTCTTTTAACACAAACACTGTAGTAGATCAGATTAGGTGCTGACAGCTTCAGTCATGGAACTGTATTGGTTTGTTGATACTGGACTGCACATGGACCCTCTGGCTGCTGGGTACCTACTAGGTACAGGGAACTCTAAAAATATATGTTAGATGTTCATTAATATAGGGTTCATTGTCCTGGCTATATTTTATATTAATATTACCTGCATCAAATTTCTACGGTCATAACTGGCCAAGAGTGGTCAACTGTTAACCATATATATTTCTGTATTTGTCAATGTTTCATATTTAATTAATATGAAAGAATTTTATCCCCTGAATAGCTTACCACTGCAGACAACCTTGCTACTTTGCTTTTGTTTGTGGAAGATGATATGTCACTAAAACTTCAATAGGCTGATTTTAAAATGTATTATGGAAGCAGGCCAAGAAATTTTTCTTTGTTCATCTTTTGTATGAGACAAGCACATCTTTGTGGGGGTAAATCTTTCCATCCCTTTGAATGTCTTTTAACGGAATACACATGATGATTTTCATACTTCTTTAAATGACTTGAGTGATTATTAATGACCAAATAAGGGAATAACTGGCTCAGTATGCATTTTCAGCTGGACTTCGTCAGTCCTCAAATACATGTATTAGCCATAGAGAACAAGGTACTTCTGTTTCTTATCATACAGGAAGGTAACATAACTGGTGGGTTACTTTTTTATATGGTGCAGTATTTTTGGTAAAGTTTTGAACATACTGCAAGATGTTTGAAATGTAAAGCCCAGAATAGAAATTTCTGGCAAGAAATATAAATTTTAGTAGCTGTAATGATATGTAATGTATACAGTATTGACTAGTACTGACTCTTTTACAATGAGCACGTTTAAGTAATCCTTGTTAAAAGCCCTTTTAGCTATGTTGAAAACCAGTTGTAATAACAAATCAAACACTACAATGATAATGTAAAGCAAAGAAGAGTATTGTTTAGGGTACACTCATTCCATGTTGCATAGTACCCTATGTTGACACTAGTAAACCTTGACTAGAAATTACTGATGAACAGCTGTATATGCTATTGCCCTTTGGAATGCAGTCTTGATCTAAACCTTTTGTGCAGAAACCATTTTTTTCTTATCAGACTTACCATGACCTGGATACAAGTATGTTACTGGATCTTAAAAAAATAATGCCCACATGAGTTGCATTGCACTGAAATGCAGTAACAAATGAGTTACATAGTACTGAAATGTAGTGACACAAGTTACATAGCACTGAAATGTAGTGGCACATGAGTTACAAAGCACTGAAACGTAGTGACACGAGTTACATAGTGTTAAAATGTACAATATGAAAAGTGAAGCTCAAATTAGTATGAATATTCAAAAGCTCCTGATGACACTCTGCAATTATTTGAATACTGTACACCAAGTCATTTTTACATGTTGCTCATTATTACTAATTATTTCACATTTTGTCTTTCGGTTAAAAAAAATAACAAAAATAAATGTGTAACTATTTACTTGCATCATGATCTATTACTTAACAGACCATTTAAAACACCAAAAACTATAAATAATTAAATCATCTAAAATATTTACAGCAATGAAAATAAAATTTATATTGTATCTACATGTATTTCAATGCTAGGCCAGTGTATGTGATAACTCACATGGCTGGGGACGTTTCCGCACAGTTTGACATCAAACTTGGCAAGGAACAAAACAATGTACATCTGAATCTCCATTAATGCAAACCACCTGTAAAAAATATATATAGCAACAGCATTAATCCCAGTGCTTAATCAGTCAGACTAGTGGATTAAGGTAAATCAATGTACATACAGTTAGGGTTGCCACATTTGAACTTTCAAAAAAGAGAATACTCCAGATAGTGGATGTTTCAGTAGATTCAGTATCTTTCAGCTTGTATTAATGTGTAATGCATATATCACATTAATCTTTCATTGTAAAAATATTGTTCATTATAATACAGTGTTTCTGCATTCGCATCATCCTTTGAAAATAAAAAAGCAAAATATAATCACTGCTACAGGGTTCTATATAAACTTATCTAAATTTGTTTGATAAAGAATAGGCAGGGCAAAATCCTGGACACGAGTTTTTGTTTCTCATTGCATCACAGTGGATGTGAGGATACATGAAGAGTAATAATGTAAAGCATCTACACATCAGCAGTTTGCAAACACATGGAGTCTTTTTTCACGGCTTTCATGGTTGCAATAGTTCCCATAAGCAATGAAGTTAAAGACCAAAAGAACAGTACATAGCTTTCATGGTTGCCATAGTTCCCATGAGTCATGAAGTTAAAACCAAATGAACAGTACATGACTTTTGTGGTTGCCATAGTTCCTATGAGTTATGAAGTTAAAAACCAAATGAACAGTACATGGCTTTCATGGTTGCCATAGTTCCCATGAGTCATGAAGTTAAAACCAAATGAACAGTACATGACTTTTGTGGTTGCCATAGTTCCTATGAGTTATGAAGTTAAAACCAAATGAACAGTACATGGCTTTTGTGGTTGCTTATTTCCCATGAATCATGAAGTTTAAACCAAACAATAAACAGTACATGGCTTTCATGGTTGCTATAGTTCCTATGAGTCATGAAGTTTAAACCAAATGAACAGTAAGTACATGGCTTTCATGGTTGCCATAGTTCCCATGAGTCATGAAGTTAAAACCAAATGAACAGTACATGGCTTTTGTGGTTGCTATAGTTCCCATGAGTCCTGAAGTTTAAACCAAAAAATATACAGTACATGGCTTTCATGGTTGCTATAGTTCCTATAAGTCATGAAGTTTACACCAAATGAACAGTAAGTACATGGCTTTCATGGTTGCCATAGTTCCCATGAGTCATGAAGTTAAAACCAAATGAACAGTACATGGCTTTTGTGGTTGCTATAGTTCCCATGAGTCATGAAGTTTAAACCAAAAAATAAACAGTACATGGCTTTCATGGTTGCCATAGTTCCCGCAAGTTATGAAGTTAAAACCAAATGAACAGTACATTGCTTTCATGGTTGCCATAGTTCATGTGAGTCATAAAGTTAAATACCAAATGAATAATAACCCTTTGATAGAAACAATCAGACTCTTTTGAAAATCAGAAAACTGAAGCACCAACAAAAATGCATTATTTAAATTTTTTTAAAAATGTTACCCACAAAAATAAATGAATTCACAGTATCTTTGGTAATGAAGATAGTATCTGCATGCCAGAGAGGGAAAGAGAGAGAGAGAGAGAGAAAATGTTGCAGGCAAATGCTTGCAGGTCACAAAACTACATCTAAGCTTTTATGTTCACTATTCATAAACTAACCATAATTGGGATAAATATTACACAAAGAGAACAGAAGAAATGGAGGGAACAGATAGCAAAAATGTAAGAATTGAAGAACAGGGGTTAAATAAGTTGGTATGTGCAGTCTCAGCATCAGAAAATAGAATATATAAAAACATTATCAGTTTAATGTCTGAAAATACAATATATTGAATTATAAAATTTCCTTAAATGAGAGAGAGTGAGAAAGCAGCAACATGAAATTGTGTCCATGACTGCCATGCACATTCAAATCCATACTATCATGCTTGTAATATTTCCCACCCACGCCCAAAATGTACAATGAATATAAGATATTGAGTGAAGAAAATAGAACAATATCAAACATAAAATAATACATTTATAGAATTATCTGTATAAATTATGCCATTGAAAGTTTTACAGAATGTTCATACTTGAAAAAAGAAACATCGGAATGTTTTGGTCAAGAATTAGTCATCTCAATCCATAAGTTGCTGTAGTGGTGTGTGACATTCACATGACATCACATGGTAAAACAAGACATGTACACATATCACAGCTATCACAGTATTTCCAAGATGCTTTTCTAATCATATATGGAAAGGCCTAAGCATATTCCAATTGAGTTTTAGACTTGTTTCAAAGACCTAACCATACTCCAATTGAGTTTTAGCCTTGTTTCAAAGGCCAAAGCATACTCCAACTGAATTTTAGCCTTGTTTCAAAGCATACTCCAATTGAGTTTTAGCCTTGTTTCAAAGGCCAAAGCATACTCCAACTGAATTTTAGCCTTGTTTCAAAGCATACTCCAATTGAGTTTTAGCCTTGTTTCAAAGACTTAACCATACTCCAATTGAGTTTTAGCCTTGTTTCAAAGGCCAAAGCATACTCCAATTGAGTTTTAGCCTTGTTTCAAAGACCTAAGCATACTCCAATTGTTGTTGCTGTTGTTGTTGTAGGGTTTAACACCATTTTTCAGCACACGATAGGCTATACATAACGGCCAGTATTAATGGTGGAGGAAGAACCCGGGAAAACCCCTGGAAAGAACCACCGACAAACGAGAAGCTACTGGCAAGCTTTTCTCACATACCCACATTGCTGAATCCGAAACTCGAACCGCCGCAGACAGAGGTGAGATGGCAGTGATCCATAACGGAGAGCGCTTTAGACCACTCGGCCCCATACTCCAATTGAGTTTCAGTCTTGTTTCAAAGGCCAAAGCATACTCCTATTGAGTTTCAACCTTGCTTCAAAGGCCAACACATACTCCAAATAGGTTTTAGCCTTGTTTCAAAGGCCAAAGTATACTCCAATTGAGTTTTAGCCTTGTTTCAAAGGTCAAAGCATACTCCAATTGAGTTTTAGCCTTATTTCAAAAGCCTAAGCATACTACAATTGAGTTTTAGCCTTGTTTCAAAGGTCTAAGCATACTACAATTGAGTTTTAGCCTTGTTTCAAAGACTTAAGCATACTCCAATTGAGTTTTAGCCTTATTTCAAAGGCTTAAGCATACAATTGAGTTTTAGCCTTGTTTCAAAGGTCTAAGCATACTCCAGTTGAATTTTAGCCTTGTTTCAAAGGCCGAAACATACTCCAATTGAGTTTAAGCCTTGTTTCAAAGGCCTAAGCATACTCCAATTGAGTTTTAGCCTTGTTTCAAAGGCCTAAGCATACTCCAATTGAGTTTAAGCCTTATTTCAAAGGCCTAAGCATACTACAATTGAGTTTTAACCTTGTTTCAAAGGTCTAAGCATACTTCAATCGAGTTTTAGCCTTGTTTCAAAGGTCTAAGAATTCTCCAATGGAGTTTTAGCCTTATTTCAAAGGCCTAAGCATACTCCAATTGAGTTTTAGCCTTGTTTCAAAGACCTAAGCATACTCCAATTGAGTTTTAGCCTTGTTTCAATGGTCTAAGCATACTCCAATTGAGTTTTAGCCTTATTTCAAAGGCCAAAGCATACTCCAATTGAGTTTTAGCCTTCTTTCAAAGGCCAAAGCATACTCCAATTGAGTTTTAGCCTTGTTTTAAAGGGGTCTAAGCATACTTGAATTGGGTTTTAGCCTAGTTTCAAAGGTCTAAGCATACTCCAATTGAGTTTTAGCCTTGTCTCAAAGGCCTAAGCATACTCCAGTTGGGTTTTAGCTTTGTTTTAAAGGCCTAAGCTTACTCCAATTGGGTTTAACTTTGTTTCTTCAAAAAGGTGAATTAAATCTATGTATTTCTTCTAGCCTGAAAATTAAATAAGTGCCACAAAGTAATAAAAGCAATGTATTTAATCTATTTACCACAAAAAACCTTATGAACAGTATAACTGTCTTCATGTAAAAGAAATCATGTATGCCATAAATAAATGGCCCTTCTTTGTCCAAGATTGATCCATTAAAATTTTATGTAATTGGGCAACATACAACATCAATCCTAGAATGAACCCTATGTTTGGGCTTTCCAGTCAAATAGCAAAACAAAAGCTATACAATATTACAGTAGTTGTCATTTAATATAAATATGCCTTGTTTACAAAGCAAAGTTATGTAACATTGGAAATCATTAAAACATTCACAGCATCCATTCCTCAATGAATGTGAATTCTTTCTGGCTCAAACATTTATTAGATTTCTTTCTAAGTTTTAAATTATTAGAAAACTGATTTTCCTTTAATTTGTGCAAATAATTCTACAAAGTCATCATAACTCTAAGTGCATGACTAGCATTGTGTCTTACATATTTCTACACAAAGAGCTTCACATTTTCCTGACATGTGGCCTTTTATACATTGTAATACTTCATCAAAGTACTTACAAGCTGGATTTTCAGCATAAAAGCCTTGAGGGGTGACCTGCTCATTTATACAACAATATTACATTTCTACACTATCAATCACCCTGTTATCCTTATTATTGGTTTGTCCATCTCACTGCACACCTACCTTCCAGGACACTGGTATCTTCCCCCTCCAAAGGCAACAAATCCTTCCAGAAACTGGTTCTTATCCAGATCTACAGATAACCATCTATCCTACATTTTTAAAAAAATTGCACTTAAAATTACACATAAGAAAACTAATTAAGTAAATGCATTTATAAGAACAGTAAATCTAGATCCATGCATGTATAAAAATTTATAAAGCTGGAGAATGAGAGTATTGAGAATATAGCTGGATTGGAGGGTTCAAGTAATACAATGTTAATTAGGATCAAAGGGATGAACATAACTTCTGAGATAATGATCATCATCTTTGATCATCAAATAGCAAATACCTCTAAATACATGTAATCCTAATTAAAAATAATTTCAGTGTTTTCTACTCTTCATCTCTTAATAGAGAACTGATTTAACAACATTCATAAAATGAAAATATTGAAGCAATTACCTTACATGAGCATCTTCTATTTTCAGCAATGTTTAAAGTACTACATAGCTGGTAATTTATATCAAGGAGGCAACCACCTTGACAACAGATAACCTCCCAGGGACAGAATTTTTTAGTTATGTCCATTTACATCTCTTGACTTTCAAGTTCAAAAGGCCAGAATATGTAAATACAGAAAGTGCTTACTATTTGAAACACAAATTATTCTTCGAAACAGAGTGTACACAGTATGTCATAGGCTCCTCAGGGATGCAATCAAAAAATCATTTTTAATATATACTCATTTTTTGTGTGTTAACTTTACATTGTCAGAATCGTTCAGTATTTTGCAATACTGAACACCTTAATACTGCAAGACATGTACATCTAAATATAATATGCCATTTCCATAGACCCAAAATCATGTTTCCTAAACTTCATTTGCCAAGGTTTTTATTATTTCTTTTGCATAATCGTGCTAACAATGTTTCCTAAAAATAATTTAAGAATGAACATTTTACAAAAAAACATAAAGTGTATAAATAATTTTTTTAAATACTCTAAAAGTTTTGAAAATGTTATTATGTAATCTTCATATTGAGAGAAACTTGCATACCAAGGTTTATTTGTCAATGAACAGTGTTTCTTTGTATAATTATGCTAAAAGTGTTAATTTGTATGATTATACTAACAGTGTTTATTTGTATATTTATGCTAACAGTGTTTCTTTGTATAATTATGCTAACAGTGTTTATCTGTATGATTATGCTAACAGTGTTTATCTGTATAATTATGCTAACAGTCTTTATCTGTATAATTATGCTAATAGTAATTATCTGTATGATTATGCTAACAGCGTTTATCTGTATAATTATGCTAACAGTCTTTATCTGTATAATTATGCTAGCAGTCTTTATCTGTATAATTATGCTAAGTCTTTATCTGTATAATTATGCTAACAGTCTTTATCTGTATAATTATGCTAACAGTGTTTATCTGTATAATTATGCTAACAGTAATTATCAGTATAATTATGCTAACAGTAATTATCTGTATGATTATGCTAACAGCGTTTACTTGTATATTTATGCAGATGTAAAGACATATGGAACAAATCAAAATGTCCTTGTTGCAAACAATATGGACAAACAAATGTTGTGTGTGTGATGGTTTTCCTTTAAAGCACATTGTCAAACACAATATATTTCATTCATAAGAACCTGTATTATTTTCGTTAAGTTCGAAAATATGTTTAATTTTACTTTAGCATACCAACTTAATCAGAGAGCATCAGGTAATATAGAAAATGGCAGTTATGAAAATACATAAACATGAGAGGAAACTTGTTTTAGAGTAAAATCTTGTCATCTGAGTAACTTAATTAGTTTTAAAGCTGCGTTTCCTCCTTTGACGAAATGAATATTTCCTTTATAGCTACTAATTTAATATACAGATGAACTGCCCCAGAACTGAAATACTGACCAGATTGCCCAGTTCAGCCTTTTTACCATTTGGGAAATACAGGGTTTATTGCAGACTAAACTATAAATATTGATTCCTTTGATGGACAAGGTGATTGGACAACGAGGCCCACATTCCTATATAAGTACTGTTCCAAGACTGTAAACCTGCTCTTTCTTCATATTATTTTTTTGATTTTGTTATGGTTCCATTTCTCCAAACAAGACAGAAAAAGTCAAGCATGTTAATCACAGAAATCATTAGTTTGTGACACTAAACAAGTGAAAACACATGCTATGTGCTTTGCTTTGCCAACACTCTGGTTAAAAGTGAAGAGAACTGTATTGGAAATCAGTAGTGTTTTTTTTGTTTTACATATTCACATTTCTACCTAATGCCAAGTATGATAAGAATTCCTATTTTGTTCTTCTTCTGAACAATGATTTACATTTCCCCAAAATATTTTTCATTAGTCTCTCATTAAAGGGACCACAAAACCATCATATATCATTACCTAAATTTGTCATGTTTTTGTAATGGAAAATACATTTAAACTTCCTATTTAAAATGCTGTAAATCAATAAAAAGCAACATCATTTTAACTTTGTGGAAAAATGAGATATATTTGTGAACTAAGATTTTTTTTAAACTGATGAATTTAATAATAAAACCTTGCATCACGGGTTCCACCATGAAGAGAAGTTTTGTACATTGAATTTTCTTGATAAACTTCATGCTAAACTTTATTAAAAGTTTGCAATTTACGGTTTCTGAGCAAGGACATACCGGATTGAAAATGTCAGGTTCAGGGAAATGCCTAGCATTTCTGTGGGCCCAGTATGGAGATACCATCAGTCTATCCCCTTCTGGTACAGTATAACCCTGTAGTAAAAAAGAATGTTTGGAACTGAATCAGACAATTATGTTGTGGAAAAGATAACTGGACTGCAATTAACATTTATATGGCTTATCTACGCAACACTTTTATTAGTAGACAGAGACAACTGTAAACATTAATTATTATGAATTAAGACTAATGTGATCTGGACCACAAAATGTTGGCCCCTCTAATAACTAAAGTTCTTTTTTATCTTTACATTTGAAAAACTAAACTTCTGATTTGCTCTAAAAAACTAAACTTTTGATTTGCTCTAAAAAACTAAACTTTTGATTGGCTCTACATAGCTAGCATTGTGCTGACATACTATTAAATCACACATATACATACATACTGGGACAGGGCACATAAGACATACAATGATAATAATGCTTATTATCAATGATGTAACAACCACCCAAGGACCCCACTGGGGTGGGGATGGGAAGTGGGGAGTGGGCTCATTGGGGGTACAAATCAAACAATGCTTTTATTGACAGGGAGCCTGGGAATTAAGTTTTGCTAGGGGAGGGGCCAGAATTTCTTGCTATATCACCTTATATCATCATCAAGTTCATGATTCCAGCATGAACAGTGCCTGTGAAACAACATCAAACACAAAATTTAACGAAGTCAATGAAGTATGAAAGATGGCCCATATTGACTTCCTGTTGAAAGGATGGAGTAGTGTGTGTTCCAACACCAAAGTTTCACGATTTTAGATAGGACAGAATGTATATAGCATGCAAATAATTGTTTAAAATTGAGTTAAATGCAAAAGGTTAAGTTCTAAACCAGTAAGATGTGAAATGTAGGGCACAGTGACTTTTAATGCACATGTGTGATACTAATAGAGGTCACATGCACTCATATGGCATGATAATTCAATAATCTCAAGCCAGTGAAGCATGAATTATGTGTTACAGTCACCTACTTTTGTGATGATGGTATAGTATAAGATGCACTCCCTTGCAATTTTGTGATTCCTCATAGTGTGTATGTGTGTGTGCATGCATGTGTGTGTGTGTAAGTGTCTGCGTGCATGTGTGTGTGTAATTTAGATTTGTAACGTAGCATTAACAATTTTTCAGTCATATCTCTATGATGTCTGCAGTGTGACAGTTTATAGTGATGTCTAGTACTGTGGCATCATGCTGCAGACATTTAACGATCATGTCCCACCTGGTCACATTATCCTGACACCAGGCTAACCAGACATAGCACTAACCTCTTAATGCTGAGCACCAAGTGCGGCAGCTGCAATTACTATTTTTATACATCTTTGGTATGACTTGGTCAGGGTTTGAACCTGCGACCTCTCACATCTGAGGTGGATGCTCTAACTACTAGGCCACTGGAGCAGTCGATTCTTGATATAAGATAGTTTTTATGGAGGATGCAAAATTCTGTGTGGTCATGAACAAAATGTAAAATATCTAACCCAAGTCAATAAAATGTAAAATATAGATCACAGTGACCTTTACTTACTGTGCAAAATACCAGAGCTAAAAGCTAAAGCTTTAACAAGAAGGCAAAACTAATGTATTTGTGTGCACAAAGCAAGACCGATTTGTTCCATGCCCAGGGTCAGTGCAGCCTATTTTAAAACAAGACATGTACAGTTTTTCATGTAGTTTTACATGTGTGTTGGATTTCACAATAATTTGTAGTCAATTTAATCTATATTCTTTCAAGCCTTAGCAGGTTCACTTGACTATGATCATAGACAGCACAGATACCTAATGGAAAAGATCTAGACTAAAAGTTCAATTTCAGTATAATTTCTTGTAAATGATAATTAAAACTTTACTTTTAAAGAACACTTAAATATTTTCAAGTAATTATTATTACAAACATATAACAAATCTTTCTTTTTTCTTTTAAAAGTGCAAGGAACATGTTTGACAAAAATGAATACAAAACTGAAAGGAAGCAAAATACCAATTTATCACCTCCAAAATTAACAAGAAAATTCCAATCACACCCAAATCACAAAATACCCAGAATAACAGCAATATAAAATCACTAAACATATCCTAGGAATAAAATAACCAGTTGAGGACCTTCCATGGTATTAATAATATTATTATGCTGATGTGGTGCTGTCAACACACTGGTGATAACATGCTTTACAGAATCAATGATGACTTTAGTGACTATATTTCTCTTCAATACCTACCTTCTCCATTGCAAGCACATCTTTCTCTGTACTGAAACTGTTGTCATAGGCCAAATTTGGTAACTGATGAGGCACCCCCACCCACTGGCCTTACAATGCTTAGTAAATACATAAATATATTTTAGCTTAAAAAATAACACACACAACAAAAACCTAAAATTAAATATTTTACTTCATCCCATAATAAATCTACAAGTTTTATATCACATCTTACTGTGAGAAACATAATCATACCCTAACCACTCCCACCCACCCCATCCCTGAATTACAATGGAACTGAATGACATCACACTTGTACAGTTGTACATGCATACATTTTTCACTATACCTTAACTTGGAAGGATTTTATAACTTTCCTGGTGATTATTCCTGGGGATCGTAATCTGATTGCTTCTAACATACAGCATTTAACATAGGGAATGCTCCTCAATCGCTCCTCTGTTATTTCTATATACTCGCCTGTAAGACAAATCAGACGGTTATCCACATCTCAACATGTCTGCCAGCTTTATATTCTTTACGTACTACTGCCATGTTCGGTCTTAAACAATCAATATATCTCTTATCAACAGAAAATTACATTTCGGACTTATTCACCTTCTACACACTGTAACGCTCCAACATTACCACATGTACAGGCTAGGTCCTAATGCAAATCAATGTAGATATTAATCAGACATCATATCTATGTTCTACTGACCACTTCTAAAAAATGCAAAGATCCAAATCTGCAGATGGATTAAGGGTCTGTGCTGTTTACAGTTGGAGTTGACATTCCTGTTATAAGGTGGGTACCGTCATGTATGCCATTTTATTAAGTGGTAGTAAAATTGTACGTAATTCATTATAAGGTAGTCTCACTATAAGATAATATACTCCATGACTCCTAAGGACAGCAACATAAATTAAAAAAGAATTAAGCTTTAAAAAGACACGTATCAACATCTAAAAGTTTTAATTTATTGGTAATCTGTAGATCTTTAGTGTCAGGAATATTTGTTCATACCAAGGTTGATACATTTAGTTTTTTCAATCATGTGGTCTGGGCAGGAAAAAGAGAAAAAATCTTGTAGATTGTTTAAAAATATGTCAGTCTGCCACTCCTATAGTTATTGATAGGGCTTGAATTATTGCGAATAAGCAATCTTTAAATATTTGTCCAAAATATTAATAAAAAAGCTAATATAACTCCATACCCACGAAGAATTTAATTTTGTTTTCAAGTGCCTTGGAAATTGGTCAATTCAAAAATAGTGATAGCATCAACATTATTTAAAACAATTTTGAAAAACTCAATTGTAATGCTTAGAAAAACATGGAAGAATATACTGAAAATACATTTTAAATTTGAGTGTTTTTGTTCTGCAGTTGAAATACCTTCAAAACTGGAACAGCAATTTCATTATGTATGAAATCTGCCCGTGTCAAAGCTGCAATACAAATATACCTGATGGAGAATAAGATTCTCAACAATTCATCTTCTAAAATGAAGAAGAGAAAAAACAGAATGACAAAAATATTATCTCAATCTGTTTAGATACCTTGCTTTGTGGCAGGGAACTTTGTTCTGATATCCTTTTTCAATCTGTTGTAGATTTCTTGATTTTCAAGGATAAAACCCAAAGCCCAAAATGTTATCTGTGCAAGAGAATAAATTGATGACATTATTGTACATATACAGCAGTGGTGTACCAGATGATATTAGTCAATGTGGTACTACTGGCAAAATGGTGTTATGATTGTGCTCCATGTAATTAGAGCTGTCAATGCATTGCTAACCGTTCATTATTACCTGGGTAATAAAATAAGCCATCGGGTACCCATTTAGTTCATGCAACAAAAAATATGGTTTCCATGTTCAGATCAATGATTATATCTGACAATGTCAGGAGTGAGCAAGACACAGAATAATGAGTACAGTTCGAGGCTTGTATCATGTGACTTCTGGCTGCTGTGCATTTATCCACCGTAGACCTCCATCTATTGATCTAAACCATTTGGCCATGTATGTTGAATAGTTTCCTTATTTTCTGTTTATAGTAAATGTACATGACACACTTCCAAAGAAACAGTTGGGTGTCTTGAATTTGAAACCATGTGACACAGAGTTTATTATCTCTTTATATACACTAAGATTGCAGAACCGTCTATATTGGAAAGAAACATTGCACCAAATATCGATGTGACTCATTGATGTTATCTGACTGGAAAATCTTAGGAAAGGAATTTTGCTAATCTGAAGAACATATTGTATCGAAAATAACAAATCAATAGATCTTTTCAAATTGACTAAGTTTTTTTTATGATCCACATAGCAGTGTATATCTACCTGACTGGGCCATGGTTTCTGTGGACAGACTGACTAGGTTTCTCTATGAGCCACATAGCAGAGTATATTTGCCTGACTGGGCTATGGTCTCTGTAGATAGACTGACTAGGGTTTTTTATGAGCCACATAGCAGTGTATATTTGCCTGACTGGGCTATGGTCTCTGTAGACAGACTAACTAGGGTTTTTTATGAGCCACATAGCACTGTATACTTGCCTGACTGGGCTATGGTCTCTGTAGATAGACTGACTAGGGCTTTTTATGAGCCATATAGCACTGTATATTTGCCTGACTGGGCTATGGTCTCTGTAGACAGACTGTCTAGGTTTTTCTATGAGCCACATAGCAGTGTATACTTGCCTGGCTGGGCTATGGTCTCTGTAGACAGACTAACTAGGGTTTTTTATGAGCCACATAGCAGTGTATACTTGCCTGACTGGGCTATGGTCTCTGTAGATAGACTGACTAGGGTTTTTTATGAGCCACATAGCAGTGTGTATTTGCCTGACTGGGCTATGGTCTCTGTAGACAGACTAACTAGGGTTTTTTATGAGCTACATAGCACTGTATACTTGCCTGACTGGGCTATGGTCTCTGTAGATAGACTGACTAGGGTTTTTTATGAGCCATATAGCACTGTATATTTGCCTGACTGGGCTATGGTCTCTGTAGACAGACTGTCTAGGTTCTTCTATGAGCCACATAGCAGTGTATACTTGTCTGACTGGGCTATGGTCTCTGTAGATAGACTGTCTAGGTTTTTCTATGAGCCACATAGCAGTGTATACTTGCCTAGCTGGGCTATGGTCTCTGTAGACAGACTGACTAGGTTTTTTTATGAGCCACATAGCAGTGTATATTTGCCTGGCTGGGCTATGGTCTCTGTAGACAGACTAACTAGGGTTTTTCTATGAGCCACATAGCAGTGTTTACTTGCCTGACTGGGCTATGGTCTCTGTAGATAGACTGACTAGGGTTTTTTATGAGCCATATAGCACTGTATATTTGCCTGACTGGGCTATGGTCTCTGTAGACAGACTGTCTAGGTTTTTCTATCAGCCACATAGCAGTGTATACTTGCCTGGCTGGGTTATGGTCTCTGTAGATAGACTGACTAGGGTTTTTTATGAGCCACATAGCAGTGTATACTTGCCTGACTGGGCTATGGTCTCTGTAGATAGACTGACTAGGGTTTTTTATGAGCCACACATCAGTGTATATTTGCCTGACTGGGCTATGGTCTCTGTAGACAGTCTGTCTAGGTTTTTCTATGAGCCACATAGCAGTGTATACTTTTCTGACTGGGCTATTCTCTCTGTAGACAGACTGTTGTTTTAAAATCCTAAAATGTGGCTTACATTTTAGCAGATAAGTGAGTTTCAGAAGGGTTTACTGGTCTATAAATCATCACATGGACTGATTCCTTGTTGTGATCTGTGTGTGACATCATGCTACATGTCTGCAGCATGATGCCCAAGTGCCCCAGTGCTAGACATCACTATAAAGTGCCACACTGCAGACATTGAAACAATATGACTAAAAAATTATTAAAGCTATGTTAAAAATCCAAATACCACACACACATACACACACACATATTTCTCTTTGATACATTTCTGTTGTTGGAGGTACAGGTGACAAAGACATAGCTACTGAAGTAGCATCCAATTTTCAAATTAATTTACAATTTGTGCAGCATATACATCAAGATCCTAACATTACGACCAGTATATGCCATGGTAAAAATATTTTTCTTTATCTCACCATGATATCAGACTAATGTCCCTTGCATAACCTGGAATCTGTTTATCAATCATTTCCCACAATCATCTAAATTAAACTTGAAATTACATGTATGTTAACATGAAGCAAAGAACACCAAACAGACATACATAATATATTGAAGATCAGTGTCTATATTTACTTATTCGTCGATATCTTACTTTAGGACCCACTATACCATAGTACTGCAGTATACCTTTATTTTCTTTTATTTTATGTTGGAGAAATCAGAAAATATGCTCATGCAGAATAAATAACATAAAATAAATCATAGTGCTTGATAACATTTTACTGACATGGTAAATGAACAAATGATGGTCACTACTATACGATCTTGCCAAATTTGGTTTGATATTTTAATGTCAGTAAGTGCTGAGACACCTAAAATCTTATATGTTTACATGCATATAAGTCTTGGGACATGAAGGCAATGCCATACTATCTATTAAAATGAGCTCTAATTACTGTACTTACAGGTATCGCATTTGCCAGAGAGGCCCACAGAATAAGCAGGCCAAAGCTTGGTGAATTTTCCACGTCCACAGTCTGTAAAATTGTTTGTAGCAATGTCTGCAAAGAAACGACCAAAATTTTTTATTTCTATGCATACTGTAAAATGTGGATGATAAACATGCCATATATACTTCATTATAAGTCACATCGAACTGCAAACAACAAAGGATAATGTACCAGCAGATCAGGGTCTATGTTGTTTGTTCTACTGATTACTCCTAACAAACTGCACAGACCCAGATATACTGGCACATTATGTGATACAAATCTAAGTCTGTTCAGTTGCACATTGGGCTTGACTTGTACATGAGCACAGACAATAGATTTTTATGTTTACTGATAGCCGAATGTATAATGATACAAAGCATTTGGTAAAACTTATTTATGTTTATCACACATACTCAATGGTATATTTTGTTATATCTGATCAAACAAAGTAAAGAAAGAATGAAAAATGAGAACCAGAACAAAGCAAGATACATAAAGTGTGTGTGTGTGAGAGAGATTTTGGTTTTTAATGTAGCCTTAAACAATTTTCAATCATATTGCTATGATGTCTGAAGTGTGGCAGTTTATAGTGATGTCTAACACTGGGGCATCATGCTGCAGACATGTAGCATGATGCCACACCCAGTCACAGTATCATGACATGAGGCTAACCAGTCCTAACACTAACCTGTCAATGCTGAGTGCCCTGCAAGGCAGCTGTTAGTACCATTTTTGTAAGTCTTTGGTATGACTCAGTCGGCGTTCAAACCATTACTTCCAGCATGCAAGGCAGACACTCTAACCACAAGGCCATCTGAGTAGTCAATACATGAATTTAGTAATCACTTAACAAAGAACAGAGCAATTGTCAGATTAGCAACTTTTACGTAATATATGTAATCGATTATAAGTTATGTTGAACTACAAAATGCATAGTCCCAGATCTACCACTGCATAATGCACCAGCAGATCTGGGTCTATACAGTTAGGAGTAATAAACAGAACAAACACAACTGACCCTGATCTGCTGGTGGATTATGCAACAACAGCAGCTGGACTGAGTACATAAGGTATTGGATAGAGTTTGTACTCATAATCATGACTAATGCATACTTTTGCCCAAAACTTACACTAAAGTCTCAGTGCAATTATTTTTTTTGATATGCCTGTCATTCAGATTTATATTCTAAAAGAATATAATTTATTTTGAATAGAATATGTGTTGCAGAATAGTTACCACAAAAGTGTGGATGAAGTATCATCAAGTAACATCTTTCCAAGCATTGGACAAGTGAGTTAAAACAGATACATGACACCACTTTACTTGTCACACTTATCCACAACGCTATTTAAGATCTAGTTAAAATACTATCAACACCCAAAACATATTTGATTCTAAATGGGTTTTAAACCTGCTGTCTTCACTCTGGGCATAAGACTGTCATGATTCGAACTCAATATAGGTCCAAATTTGCCTGTGTGTAAATCAAGATAATGCTGCTGTTGTAACATGTTCAGTATATTTTATTAAATTTATATACATTTTTTAGTGTGTCTATTAATGGAACTTTTAGACATAAGATGCTAGGACTTCCAACTTTCCAACCATGGAAGTCGATGACTCCTCATAATGAAATACGAATGGAGTCCCTACAGAATGAAATGAGCTACAGCTGTTTTTGTGATTGTAAAATTCAAAATGTATTTGCAGCCAACACTGGGTCTGTACTGGAGTCTTCTTCCTGAGAAATGTATTGTTTTATATCATACAGTTAAAAAAATAACTGCTCAAAATAATAACACTTTTCTCACAGCGACAAAAATTAAAAAAACTATGATGTAAAGCAATTCTAAGCATTATCAGGAAAGGATATCAGGATGTTATGTGGAAAATATGATGTCTAAAACAATTCTAACATGCAATTCTTCATCTTAGAAATAGCCATGGTCCCATCTTGACACCATAAGCTGAGTTCAATATGTAAAAAAGAGTCTTAAGGAAATATTCTGCATGAAATGAACCCATTATTGAAATGTGCATTGTAAAGGGTCCAGCTTACAACAACCTGCAAAGCAGTGTCTTACACAGAAACCAAAGGTAGGGGAAATGGGCAATCAGGGGGCATAATTAATGTAAATTATGACACGGAACACTGAAATTCCATCTCAATGAAGACTTCAGCAGCATAAAAGTTCATGATAAATTTGGTTAAAAAGAAGCATTCCTTATTAAAGTTGTGCTGCAAAAACCATGAAGAGGATGGGCCATAAAAGGTCACAACTTTTCCAAACAATCAAGTGGAATGCTAGAAATAAAACTCATTGAGGTCTGATCAGTGTAAAGATACACGCCAAATTTGGTTGAAATCCAACAATTCTTGTTAAGTAATGCTGCAGAAAACAAAGCCAGGAAAACAGGAAAGTAGGGAATATAACCACTGTAAATAATGTTTTGGAATGCCAAACACTGAACTCATTCAAGATCTCTTCAATATAAAGCAGTGTATCAACTTTGGCTTAAAAAGAATCCAATCTCAACAAAGTAATGCTGCAGGAATTAAGGTCAGATTCAAAAGGAAAAGCAATGGGGGGGGGGAGGCATAACTTCTCTTAAAAACATAGTGAACTGCTGGAAATTTAACTCATTCAGTGTTTCATCCATAAAGCTATAGATCAAATTTGAGTGAAATCAAACAAACCATGGCAAAGTTATGCTGCGAAAAGTCATAAGGAAGGGCAATCTGGGAGCATAACTCCTGTAAATGGTTTTGAATGCTGGAATCTGAATTTGTTCAAGGTCACATCATGATAAAGATACCTACCTAATTTGATTAAAATTAAAGAAACCTTGATATGATTATACTACACAAGCCTCAAGTCAGAAGGATAAGCAATCAGGAGGCACAATTCTTGTATATGCTGATGAAACACTGGAAATAGAAAACCTTCATGGTCTCACCAATATATTACTGCATGCCAATTTAAATTCAGTCACTGAGAAAGTTAAGCTGTGGAAATAAAAATTATAGAGATAGGCAGCCAGGGTCCACAACTCCTCTAAAAAGTTACAGAGAAGTCTGGAAATCAAACTATTTTGAAATCTCATCAAATTAAAGCTGGAACCAAATCGATAAATTCTGGTAAAGTTATCTTGTACAAAAACCAAATTGTTGATGACAGACCGACAGAAAACCTGATTATGATGGGGATCTGCCAACTTCTCTCAGTGGGGAACTAATTATTACTGAATCATACTTTCTTTCCATATATCTTATGCCATTTTTCTGAGACAATACCTGTTCTTCTGTCTGTTTTGGAAATTCCATATTTTTTACAACACTATGGAATAGTTTCAGCAGCCATTCCCTTGAATTAAACCATTTCCTGAAAAGAATAATGACGTTTGTCTTCAAAATAATTTGTTAAAAGAGATTGGATTGTAAGACCATAAAATAAGCAGATCTACTTACAAACTACTGAAATAAATGACTAGTTTCAACAGCCATTCCTTTGAATTAGACCATTTCCTGAAAAGAATAATGACGTTTGTCTTCAAAATAATTTGTTAAAAATGGATGGATTGTAGTCAGAAAACCACAAAATAAGCAGGTCTACATATAAACTGCTGAAATAAATGACCACTTCTTTTTATTTACTATTATTTTTCTTTCAAGATTTATCTGTAATAATCGCAGTTCTTTCAAAAATGTTTCTTTCAATACTGAAGTTGCCAATGTTGATTGAATGTTGTTTGGCTAAATGGACTATATCTACATTATCAACATTCTACTAGTAAGAAACCTTGTTATAATATTAGCAACAAAATTTGAAGTCTTAGACATTTGGAAAGATGAAGACAGTGTTTCTGCTGTCATGTTAAAATTTATTATTACAATATTTCAGGCGTCATAATATTATAAAAATTCATAGATAATAAAAGATATAGCTATCTATATCATCTGCCCTGACGAAATGTTTGTTAGGAGACATATAGTATTTGTCAATAAAGATTGTACTGACATACAAGGAATTTAATGGGATCAAAATGTCAACACAGAATTTGATATGTACATAACATTATCTCCTGGTGTTATCTTGAATGTTATTTTTAGTTTTCCTTAAGAAGTGAAACTGCATGATCGATGCATTGACAGACACACTATAATTTGTCCAGCCTGGCCTTAAACAGAGAAGATGGGTATATAGAGGATCTCAAATGAGTAATGATTTAATATTGAATTTACATTGTTGCAATATTCATTTGAAAGAAGGTTTCCTGGATGCAGAAATTCCCATATTTACTGTAAGCTATTTGTGACCAGATATTTGCAGTATCTGACTTGGAACTGCAGACTAGAGAATATGTAAAAAAATCATTTTGAGTTGGAATTGCACTATATATTTACCAAATAAATATGCAGTGGTTGGATAAACTTCTGTCAGTTTGGAGACCGATTTATGTCCACATTCTTCCACGAACAGTGTTGAGTTTACTTACTTCTGTATGTTAACATTTAAGCTACGCTTGTATATATGGTGGATTCCATGCTTCAGGTTTACCACCCTCCTCCAACCCAACTTACACAATTCACTATGAACCATGCAATACCCTTAGTTTTACTTCTTGTTGTTGTCCTTGTCCTTGGCTTGTATTTTTCATGTTTTGATATGTTATACATGACATACCAGGCCCTTGCGATGATAAATTAGCCATATTCAGACAGACAAGACCATTTTCCCCTCAAATTCCTTATGTGAATCGAATCAAAAAATGGCGGCCAAAATGTTCATTCACAACAAAACATTCCAGAAAGGCAGGGTTAAAAAAGTTTTCCCATGATGGCAGCCAATCAGTAAAGAGAAATCTGCACAACAATTTCATGGGCTTATTTGAACCAATCAGAATCATATAAAGTGATATGTTCACATGTTATAATATCAAAAATATGAAACTGCACACACTATAGGAAAAGTATACTGACTATGTGATAAACAATATTGTGGAATCCTGACAATCCAATTGATTCAAAGCCTCATTAATATAAAAGCGCATGACAATTTTGGTTGAAATGAAATATTCTTTAGTAAATTTATGCAGTGGAAAGCAAAGTCAGGTAAATGGGCAATAAAAGGCCATAACTCTTCTATATAATCAAGTTGAATGCTGGCTTCATCAATATAAATTTGCATAACTCTGGCTAAGATGCAGTATTCCTAAATAGAGTTACATGTGGTAAACAAAGTTAGGAGAATGGGCAATAAAGGGCCATAACTCTTGTCAACGATAATGTGCAACGAAACTTATTCAGGGTCAAATCAATACAAAGCTGCATGATTAATCTGGCTGAAATGCACTGAGGCTTTGTCATGCTATGCCATGGAAACCAAAGTCAGGTGAACAGGCAATCAGGGGTCATAACTCCTGTAAATTATACAATGGAGTGCTGGAAATGTCAAACAGATACAATTAACAGTTTGTGAGTTTTTCTTAAGATAATGAATGAATGGGTAAAAAAAAAGGTATAAAATAGCACAGAAGATTTTCTAAATGCAGAAAGGTACATCTAGAAAATTGTAAAATATATCACCAAGCTAAATGATTTGAGAGTTTTACAAAAGTGTGAATGATGGACGGATGAACAGACCTGCAGACAAAATCATTAAAAATATGAAACTCAAGAAATATGAATACCATAAGGCACATCTGGATGAATAGTCCAATATGTGTATTAAGTCTCACAGAAGTTTTTTCAATGTTTTCTGAGTCATACTTTGGAAAGAAGTGTTATGGATGAACAGACAGAGAGATGGAACCCATTTAAACATCACCTGCCTGTTCCGACTTGCAAAACAATCATAACCTTAATAAAGAGTAATGGTAAAACTGTAATTACCTTATAACAAAGGGTGGAAGTCGTGCACCATATTCAAACTGCTCATCAAACACAACGAAATTCCTTTCAAACTCCTTGAATTCTTCCTGGTTTTCAAAAAAATCAGAAATCATTCCAAGATTTTAAGTAACAACATAATTATATCAACTTGAGAAAAAAATGCAACATCCAAAGAACCACTGTACCCATCTTAGCAATGGATGAATCCCAAAAGGGTCAAACTATCCTTCTTAGCAAAAGATGCATCCCAAAGGGCCATACTACCCATCTTAGCAATGGATGCATCCCAACAGCCCATACTACACATTTTAGCAATAGATGCATTCTGGGTTCCTGCTAGCCATTTTATTAATGAATGCATCCCTAAGGGCCCTACTATCCATCTTAGCAAAATATGTATCCTATCAGCCCATGCTAACCATCTTATTAATGAATGCATCCCAACAACCAATACTACCCATTTTAGCAACAGATGCATCCTGAGGTCCTGCAAGCCATATTAGCAATGGATGCATCCCCAAAATTGTGGATGCCAGGTGAAATGGATAAAGTACAGCCAGCCTAAAATAAAAAAATATCAGCACAGAGAAAAGACTTACATTTTGAAAGTATGAAAATATTTATGCAATTTAATATTTATATTTTCACCTATGTATCACTGACAAGACCCTCTTTCTGTCCAGCTCTAACTTTCATTTAAATTATAAAAGACGTACATAGAAGAAAAGTAAACAGTCTCTATCATTAACCTTAATTTGGGATTTTGGCAGATGGCTGGATAAATGTATGGATAATGTGACTTTTTTAAACACTTTTTCAAAACAAAAATATATTAGCTTTAAAAAATATAAATCTGAAAACTTACCAATGTTCTTGTAGGAAGAACATGCCTTCCGAACAAATTGTTCATTACACCCATGTACATGCTTTCTCTAACAAGTCCACAGAGATCGCCAGAACCTGCAAATAAAGTTTCAGGGTAAATGCCAATTTGCAATTTTTGCATCTGACCAAGCAAGGTTATGCCTATCTGACAAGACAATTGTTTGTCTTAGAAAAAAACAGTCATTTATGTTGAAGGCAGCATTTTGTATAACCATTTTGTATAACCATCACCTGTCAAATATGATAGAGTGCAACTTGTCCTTGTCAAATATGATAGAGTGCTTTGTGCCCTGGTAAAATATGATAGAGTGCTACCTGTCCTGGTCAAATGTGATAGAATGTTAACTGTCCTGGTAAAATATAATAGAATGCAATTTTTACTGGTCAAATGTGATAGAGTGCAACCATTTTTTGTCAAATGTGATAGAGTACAACTTATCCGTGTCAAATGTGACAGAGTGCTACCTGTCCTTGTCAAATATAATAGAGTACAACCTGTCCTGGTCAAATGTGATAGTGTACAACCAGTCAATGTCAAATGCTACCTGATTTTGTCAAATATGAGTGAGTGCAACCTGTTCTTATCGAATAAGATACAGTGCAACCTGTGATGGTCAAATATGACACAGTCAAACCTTTCCTTGTCAAATGTGATAGAGTACAGCATGTCCTTGTCAAATATGACATACTGCTATCTGTCCTTTTTAAATATGATAGAACTGAACCTGTCTTGGTCAAATAAGGTTAAATGCAACCTGTTCTTGTCAAATATGATAGAGTGTAACCTGTCCATGTCAAATATAATAGAGTACAACCTGTCCTTGTAAAATATAATAGAGTGCAACCCGTCCTTGTCAAATATGATAGAGTGCAACCTGTCTTGGTCAGATATGAGAGATTATTACCTGTCAATGTCAAATGATACCTGTCCTTGTCAAATATGATAGAGTGTAACCTGCCCATGTCAAATGTGATAGAGTGCTACCTGTCCTGGTAAAATGTAATAGAGTACAACCTGTCAATGTCAAATGATACCTGTCCTTGTCACATATGAATGAGTGCAACCTGTCCTTATGATAGAGTGCAACTTGTGATGTATGTATGCATATATATATATCATGGATATTTTTCTGATCTTCTGTTACGTTAACTAATATTTCTATGTATTATCCGGCACATGAACAGATTCATTTTCACACAAACACACACACTTTCAAAAATCTGCAACACAATTTAAATCTTGAATTGACAATGACAATAACAGTGTTGTTGCTACTGTTACCATCATTACCAGTACACAATACCTGTATCTAGTGGAACTTACATGTAAGAAACATAAGGAACTTTATGTACAACTAGAGAGATAAACATTGTCTGAAAAATAGTTAATATTAAGCAGGGAATAGTCATCTTAATAAAACTTGACTTATAAACAAAACCATTCTAATTTCCATTCCAAAAGTTGATCTGATTCATTTAATCTGACTGTCATAAGTTTACTGACACTTGATGTAAGTTTCAGAGAGGCAATATTTTATATTAGGAACAGGTAAACAATACATAAACACACTTCTGGCTCATAATTATTTTACAAACTAGTTTATCAGAAATGTCACGGTCATGATATATTAACTGCATATTGATTATAGGAAAACTATGTCATTTACATATGATAAATCACAGAGCCATCAATCTATCTGTTAATCCATATGTTCTAGATTCTTTTCATCAATCCATGCAGTTCTTCCCCATCTTTTTTCATTAATCATTAATTATTCTCAATTCAGATGGATCTAAAGGTCCAAGAGAAGCTTACTATTTATTTTATAAATATTAAAATTGTGACACTGAAGAAGGAAAAAGAAAATGAATTTGTTAATTCATATAGATCTCCTTTCATTATTTAACATATCAACAACTTAACTTGCAGAAAATTAAACTGCTTCAAAAAAGAATCAAGGATATCTGTTCCAGGGAATTGTCATTTGAATAATTAGACATAGTGGGATAAGCAGTTTGGATTATTGTATTTAGGCTTTTGGTACACCAGTACCTGACTATCCCAGTCTTTATTATTGTATTTAGATTTCAGCAGACCAGTACCTGACTCTCCCAGTCTGGATTTATTATATTTAGATTTCCAATACCTAATTCTTCATCTGTATTATTTGTATTTACCTTATTTAGCATTTATCTTGGGACATCATAAATTAATTTTTAAAGTAATTTTTTGTGCACTGTATGTTTTGGGACACATACAAAAAACTGAGTCGTAAGTTGTGGGACACCTTTTAAATCATTCAAAAATTACATGTCGGAAAATGCACTCAACCTGAAATTTTATTGCAAAAAAATATAAAACCGTGTACTTGAGATAAAACTCTTTAATCCACTGCAGCAGCATCTCATCAGAACAACCCTTCTTCTGCACACGTACGATCCATTCTTTTGGTGCATGAATATTTTTTTTAGCTATCTTATGCCGTGAACAATTATCATTGGCAGCAAAACATCTCCTGAAGCAAAATCTGTAAGTACTAAAGTCAGATTTTTAAAAATCTGCACCAGTCATCCTAATTCTCACACTCTGAACCCCCATCTTATCGTCAAGTGTGTCCAGGAATGTAATCTAAGTACACTAGAATTTCACCCATGTTAATGATTATATTGTTGGTGGAATCATCTTCTTCCCTTCTGGCCCTCACAATTTATCAAATGATTTTATTTTCTCCAAATATTCAGGTGATATTTGGTCGCTGATGTCTATGCACGAGTCACTATACTGTGTCACTTTAAAAACTGTTCCATTGATTCAATTTATTTTCAAAACTCCTGTGAATACTGGTGAAAAGGAACCAATGTTAGCTTTCATATCTTGGCCGATTTTGTTCATTAAAAAAAAAAATCAACAAAAAAAATTGGCATACCTAAAAGACTCCAAAATAGACTTCCAAGGTTGGCTTGCTTTGTAATAAAAATAACTTTTGTCTTTGACATCCTGATAGTAAGTTCAAACAATGAGTTTACTGCTCACCATCCAGGCTTGGCATCTGAAGTCATAATTAATACAAACTGGCATTGATGTCTGTGGGTAAATAGTATACACAGCAATAATGTGCTTTAATAATACTTTTTGTAACCCATGCTAGCAAAAAGATTGTCATTGCACTCAAGTGAATGTATTTTTAAATAATGATTTTTATTTGCGAGATACTGTCATATAGTTGACCTGGATATAATTCAATCTGGGTTATTTTGCACCTAACACCATGCTGTGCCATGCGTAAATGGCAGATGTCTTCAAGCAATTGGTTGATTATTTACTTTTTTTTGTGATTTTGTCGGATCCAGTTTTCACTTGGATAACATACTAAAACCTCAGTATGAGTACAACCAAACATGATTTGTTTCCCTATGTTCATGTCAATGAACAATGTGTCATTTGTTATTGGACATAAGCCATATATGCTACAGTATGGATGCCTACACATTATATATGGAGTTCATGGATATATTTTATTCTTTAATGCTCATGATGAAAAAAAGGAATAAATGATAACAATACAAGGTTAGTTTCTTTCATTATCAAATAAGAGTTTTGTTTATCTATTTTATTGCAATGTGCAGTGGTGAGGAGCACAAATTTAACACAAATTTATGTCATTTCTTTAGTCTTGGGACATATGACCTACATGAAAAAAAGTTCAACCATAAGTTCTGGGACAGGAAAAAATAATTATTTTATCATGCCCCAATATTACTAACAGTAAATATAGCAAATTTCCAGCAGACTAGTACCTGACTCTCCTAGTCTGGATGGGTTATTTGTATTTAGGTTTCCAGCAGACTAGTACCTGACTTTCTTAGTATGGATGGGTTATTTGTATTTAGGTTTCCAGCAGACTAGTACCTGACTTTCCTAGTATGGATGGGTTATTTGAATTTAGGTTTCCAGCAGACCAGTACCTGACTCTCATAATTTGGATTATTATATTTAGGTTTCCAATAGACCAGTACCTTTCTCTTCCAGTCTGGAATATTTGTATTTAGTTTTCCAGCACACCAGTACCTTTCTCTTCCAGTCTGGAATATTTGTATTTAGTTTTCCAGCAGGCCAGTACCTGACTCATAATCTGGATTATTATATTTAGTTTTCCAGCAGACCAGTACCTGACTCATAATCTAGATTATTATATTTAGTTTTCCAGCAGGCCAGTACCTGACTCATAATCTGGATTATTATATTTAGTTTTCCAGCAGACCAGTACCTGACTCTCCCAGTCTGTTCAGCTGCTCATTAAATTCACTGCACAGATTCTGACTAATGGGTCCCAACATGGACGAAGCAAGACGACCTTTGACTATGTCATGGAGTGATGTGTGAAACTGGAAGAAGGACTTCTCACTTATTGCAGCTGTGGAGATAAAGAAAATTATTTATATTAAAACAATATGAACTTTAAACCCTGTAAATGTATCTAAGATCCAGAAAATATAATATCTACTCAACCAAAAAATGTACAGCAGCAAATATAACCATCCTCTCTCAGTTTTTAATGGACAGATGGATAAATGGACACTGACAGACAGACAAATAGACACAGACAAAGAGATAAATACATGAACACAGACAGATAGGTGGATATATCCTGTCACAATATATCCACAAAAGAACAGATATCATAACACCATGATTATTTAACTATTAGCTTTAGAGATGGTAGAAGATTATTCAGGTCAGTATAATCAGTGCCTCATAAATGTAATTCCAACAAATATGAGTATATAAGAGCAAATAATCAATAAAAAATGATCAATATTTGAATTATATGCACTGAAGAAAAAAAATGAAATTTTAGCAAGGGAACACACTGATAGTTGCCTCCCAAGATAAGTACAAAAGCATCTAACATTATCTTACCCACATTTTGGACTGAACTTTGTACTCCTTTCTGAAAGTCCACATATGAGGATTGAAAGAAGTTAGGAAAGTCATCCCACTCAGTCAAGAATGTCATCCGCTCTCCAGCAACATACAAGGTGAAAACTGGACCAAGCTGAAAATGAGAAAATATTTTCACTCTATACCTCCCATATTAGAAGTTCTCTGTACAAATCCTACTGTATACATGGTAATAGCAGAGCTCTAGATAAGAATTTAATAAACGGGGTATTTTACTCCCTGGTTTGGTACCTAACTCTATTTAAACTTGTCAGTATATTGTGTGAACAAGGCAAAAGAAAAAGTTACCATACCAGTCTGAATTTCAAATCTCTAATCATCAATACATTAATCATGCCTTTTATAATACATCAGACTGACTTATGACTTACAATAATTAATTGTACAATTGATTATATGACCGCTTTTGAGTGAGTTTTCTCATAGTTGCTAAGTACATATACTGTCATTTCATATATATACAAATCATTTGGAACTTGTGCTGATGACACAGGTTACGTTGAATTAATGTACTGCCATCATAAAAACATGGACTGTGCTTATGGCTGGAGCAATATGATGGTAACATTGGAGTAAACACTTAAAATTCACAAATGTTTTGCATAATTTGAAAACATTTCTAATGTTCTTAATTTGATTTTAGTCAATTTGCATAAACACACTATTTATCTAGAACTCTGTCATAGTAAACATTAAACATCCAGTTTTTAAAGCAAGTCATTACAACTCTTCATACATCATTGAACACTGACTTTGAAATAAATATGTCAAACCACTGAATAATATTGTTAATCTCATAAAATGGGATAACACTGTTCATACCAAACCACAGGATAACTATTGGGGCATCACTGGTACGCATATTTTAAAATCAACCTTTGAGTTCTGATCTAGGATATACATATATGATTCATGGGAAATATGGGCAGACTAAATGAGACAAGCATAGGTTACCAAATATAGTTGCTTATAAGTCAAGTCCAACTGCAAGCAACACAAACTCTGATCTGACATCAGACATATAAGCAAGTATACATGTATATAGTAAAAATGTGGCTTCTTTGCTGATTCTCTTTAAGCAATCAACGTCTGTAAAATCTTGCCAATCTATTAAAAAGAATTAACCAATTAAAACAAAATCTTTCAGCATCTGACTACATTCAGAAATTTATTGTTTCAAAAAAATATTTTTTTGAAATAAAATCTTTGCTAATGACTTTTATAAAGGTAATTTATCATAAATGCAGATGGAAATACTTGATTTTTTGAGATGCAATTTGATTTCAACAATCTAATCTCTACTTTCAAGGCTAAAGATGGTATTTTATTTAGTCACTTGTAAGCTGAGTCCAAGTGCAAACAACATAGACCCATATCTGCCATTGTATACAGCAGATCATGGTCTATGCTGTTTATTTAACTAATAACTCCTAACAAACTA
This sequence comes from Sinohyriopsis cumingii, assembly GCA_028554795.2. Classification (NCBI taxonomy): domain Eukaryota; kingdom Metazoa; phylum Mollusca; class Bivalvia; order Unionida; family Unionidae; genus Sinohyriopsis; species Sinohyriopsis cumingii. The sequence continues at coordinate 78,604,597 of CM068829.1, read as the reverse complement.
CATAGATCTAAATCAGTTGGCACATCATGCAATGGCTGATCTGGGTCTGTGCAGTTTGCAGTTGGACTAAACCTATAAGAGAACTTCCACCACATATAAATAATTCTAAGACTGATATGTTTGCTGATAAAACTACAATTATATAATCAAAGGAAAATAATCCCTTGTTTAATAATTCTTTGTGTAGACATCTGAAATTAGTGCATAGGAAACATTTTTCATCTTTTAAAGTGACACTGACCTTTGACCTTTTTACCCCAAAATCAACAGGATTATTCCATAGGCTACCCAAAGTGAAAGCCATCCACAAAGTTTTGTCCCAGTCTGTGATGAAGAGCTAATGTTGGTTTGCAGATACCATATTTCAACTTTCACTCAATGACCTTGACCTGTGAACTTTTGACCTTAAGATAAACAGGTTTCTTTCTTATCCAAAGAACAAGCCATCCACAATGTTTCGTAGAGATATATGATGTAGAACTAATGTTATTGTGTGGAAAATACTTTTATGACATTGACAATTCACCCAAGATTATTAAGAGTTCTTCCTTATCATAAGTGCAAGCTATCCATAAAGTCTGGTAAACAAGATGATAGAGAACTCATGTTTTTGTAGGGAAACTAATTTTCATCTTTCAGTAACAGTGACCTTGACTTTTGACCTTTCAACAATGAAATTTGTAGGATTCTTCATTATCCAAGGAAAAAGTTTGTTAACTGTAAATGGTGGAGAACTCGAGTTATCATGCACAAGCCATTTTTCTCCTTTTAGTCACACTGAACTTGAACTTTAAACTTTTGACTGCAAAACAGATAGAATTTTTCTTTACTCCAAGCACAAGTAACCATAAAGTATGGCAAAAGTGCAGATGGTACAGAACTTGAGTTGTTGTGTAGAAAATGAAACTGGTAACAGATGGACTGACATGGATAGTCAACATAGGATGCATATAAAAAATACTTTCAGTTACTGAGTAGCCATCACAGGTCTGTAATTCAAGACTCTAACTCTTTCCATTTATAAACATATTTTAAATGTGTTGAAATCATAAAGTTTTAGGTGTATTGATATGAATCACTTACCTGGACACAAATCAATAATGTGTATTTTAAACAAGCCTGTGCAGTTGCATTACTAAGGCTTTCCAATTATCTTGTTTGTTTGATAAATGAAAATGTATTGTGATTATGTGTGTAAGCATACAGTATGCATGCATTATGTGTATGGTAACTTAGATGCTAGGAAGTTGTTTTGGTCGCTTTCATTTATAGATCTGCATGTGATATTATACCAATAAAGAGAGTGAATACAATTGTAAGAATAGAAATTTAAATGTTTAAGTAGACAATACTTAATTAGCGTGTATCTCCATTTGTTTTAGTAATTCAGGATATTTAACTTTTTTGTGGGTTCATAAATATTGAATCTTCCCTATTTTTTGTCTTCTAATAAGCATACGTGAGTTACTTGTCATGCTTGTCAAAAAAATGGGTTAATCAATTTGCCTGATAAAACCTTCAGCATGTTGATAAAGTGTGGTATTTTTATTCTGACATGCTTGAAAGACACTTAACACTAATATTTAGCTGAAGCTTCATTATAAGTCACTCCACCATCTTCTTACTTTTATTTAAAGCTATAAACTTTATGAACAAAACAAAACATTTCACTGATGAATGGTAAACAATAATATTTCTGTTCTGTGTGTATCATAGATTACCTAGAACTAGAACTCACTATACTTTATGAATAATAATGAACTGTCCCTTACTCAGGCTAACAGGATAATGCATCAAAGATGAACTATATCAAGCAGTACCCATGTAATTTTTTTGACAATTAAGCTAAGATTGTGGGATTGGCAACATAAAAATGCATCTGTGACAATGTATTTCAATTTAAAGATATATTGTGTATTAATACAATTATTTGAATAAGTTGGTACCTACAACTTTGATCAATCAACATGTGGAGGATTTTTCCATATAGATCATGATAAAATACACTAATATTGGTGCACTGACCTTAAGGCAATGCCAGCTCAGGAGTGTAAAGCAAAACTGTTATGAATTCTACACCTGCACCTGCAGAATTTGTGAAATTGTTGGGATTGATATTAGTTCTGAATTTTCTACTGCAAGTGATTAAGGGTTTGGTCTAATTAACAATATTAAAGGTATTTTTTTTAAAAAACTATTTAATGAAAGTCATACTCCAAATGCTTATAACATTAAATCTACTAATCCAAATATGAATGAACCAAGTCTGATATAAATGCTGTTTAAAATTATAGCAAAGCATAAGTTATTTTGGTGTTAGGTATTTCTTTTCTTAAGTATACTATTTTGCAAAGAAAATAAAATCATAGCATGAGCCCATATATAGCACTGTTCTATTTCTCATTATATTTCAAGCATAGCAATTTTAACATCATGTCAAAATAATAGCAAAAATGTGAGAAATGTGGAATCTGAGTCATGGCAATTTTTCCCACTTTCTCTAGACCTGTTTATGAAAATAACTTCAAAGAGCACAGTGTTATCTAGTAGTAGTAGTAGTAGTAGTAGTTTCTCCAACGTAATTCATTTTTATTATAAATAAATATTTGTATGTACTTACCAGAATTATCATCTCACGTTCAAAATTCAAAAGTCTTAATACGGGATGACGACTGTTTGCAAACCAATCTTACAGGAACGGATTGTGCATACCTGTTTCCTTTTGTTCTCAATAAAGTTTAGAGGATTTTGACCAAACTCCAGCGCACATCCCAGCCAAGGGATCCATCCTCTGTAGGAAGGGGGAAGATTCGGGACATTCTTCCCATTGCAAAACACATAATAACATGAAAATATTAGTAAAATAAGACAGATAAAGAGTAGATATTTTAAATCGAAAGTAGCATCGACTGTCATGGCAATGTCCTTCTGACCTCTAAACTATCGCGAGACTTTAACGAGAAGAGCAGGTGGTTCGGGAAGTTCTTGTTGCTAAGATTAACATACAAGTTTGCAGGATGTCTCTAAAAACGTTGCCATTGCTTTTTATCAATCTCGGCGGAGAGATGGTTTATATTTTGGACCAACGACTACGTGCACAAAACATCCCTGAAGAGAAAGCAAAGAAAGGTTATAGGTCCATTAGTTTTTTATGTGTAATGTCTACGCTATGCGTTCGGTTATCTATTTTCGCTGTTAACCCATTTTCAGCGTATGGCAGGAGCGTCTACCAAATATTGGTAGTTTTTTTTATCCTCAGTAGATAGATACTAGCAAAACGGATTACAGATTTATTTTAAAAAGCTGATTATCTCCAGAGTATGCACAGAAAATCCATTTGGGTACCAACCATTTAAATTTCGTAGCGGGCGACTTTGTATTTTTTAAAATAAAATTCCGGCCCCTAATGACCTAAACAAAAACTATGCTTATTCTGATCTATGGGGGGGGGGGGAAGAACGTTTAATCCATTATATTAAATCAAAACAATTATTTTGAGGTATATTAATACTAATACTAATACTAATAATAATATTATATTCAAGTTCAAAAGAAAATCTAAGCTCCCCCTCCTATAAAGAATTAAATATTTGGCCACTTGACTCAATAAAAAAAGAAAATGAAAAGTATAAATATGATAAGGTATAAAATAACATTATGTGCATAATTATTTTTATAGATGCCATGATCTGGAATGTGTTTGACCTAATGAAAGTGGTACCGATTTTACATCGAATATGGCTGTCACATGACTAATTCAAAAATGTTATCACTTAGCAATGTCAGGGATGGTTTCAAGACTGGGCATTTACAATGATTAAATGGTCTTGTCTTGAATAACTAGAAATTCTTCTCAGATAACAGAGCATCAGTCCAGTTAAGGAACTCTGTTTTTTCTTGATTTCTAATTGATAATACTTGTCCATTCATAATATGGACACACCCTCTCAAGCCCTCCTTCTAGTTTTAGTTACATCTTTGCAAGATCTTACATGCATTCTTCATTAGTAACTGATGATTGACAGGATTTGGTGCCAACCCTGCTAATCAAAGGTAGGCACTTCCATCTGACTTCTATCTTGGAAAACAGATGTCTTTTTAGCAATCTTATTGCTAAAATATACTGAAGGACATAGTGAGTGTCTTTCTTAGCTGGAGATGGCTGGATTTGTTGGGCATTGAATGTGTTCTGAACATAGGATGTTTGGATTAGTATTATCAAAGAAACCAATTTTACTCCAAAACTTTATTTCCAATATCACTGTACCCATTAATTATGAACTTCTGTGGACTATGGAAATTTGCCTGTTTAAAGCTAAAAAGCATAGAATAAAGATACAAATATTGGTCACTATAATGAATGATTGGTATACAGAGCAACCAATGTATATTTACAGTCAGACATCAAACATTTCTTAGTGTTACTTTCAGAAAGGTTACTGAGTTTAATATTTCATTTTGTTTTCTTTCAGTTTTGCATGACATAGTTGCCACTATGTTTCATCAGAAGTTTGTTGAGGAACTGTTCAAATCCCAGCCCCTTTATTCCAAGAAGGCCCTTCGTACAGTGTTTGATCGCCTGGCCCATGCTTCCATTATGAGGCTGAATGCAGCAAGCATGGATAAGGTTTTTCAGCTAATATTGATTTTGATGTAGAATAACTATTCAGAATACATATAGTAGACACAAAAAGGTGTCTTATCTTAATCACAGCTTAACTTCCATCAGCAGTGTGTTGGATTAGACTGAGTTCATTATTATATTTGGAAATTTTGCAGTGTATTGGGGCATAAATTAGTGGTACGATTATGATCACTGCATTTTGTGTTTAATGAAGAGTTGTTTATGTTTGATGAATAAATTCTACCATTTTCTGAACAAGTATTAAATCTTAAGTTGGCTTAATAAATGCACTATTTTATTGCATATTTTTATGTGCACCTACTGCAGATTATTTTGCCATTTCTGCATACTTCAGTGATACATAGTTGAACATAAGAAATAAACATTTTCTCAAAAACCATTTGTGTATATATGCAATTCTTTGTTATGCATTTCTTGATAATATTTGTAAAGTACTGTCATCTCAAATTGTTGTACTCAAGAAATATTTAATTACAGATGCCCGTGTTCTATGTTACACCTAAAATCTTCCAGCTCTGGCTTATTGTTCAACTTTGTGGAGAAACATCAGAATATCAGCTTGACAGATTTATTACTTTCCAAAAATTGTATCACTTGTTATTTAAGAGGCATCAGTTGATTATTCATCAAAACATGGTTTATATAACTAAAATGGCTTACAGTATATCAAAGAATTGACTTTTACAAGGCAATTATAAATGTGTAAAACTTTCTACATGGAGCTGCACCAGGGTACCTACAAGATTGATTCAGACCTTATTCAAGACTTTACCAGGTTAAATTGGCTTAAAATGGAAACTTTCATCCATTAAAACAATGAAAAAGCAATTTAAGAAGTGCTTTTGGTACAGGTTTGTGGAATAAGCTTGTTCTGCATGTAAAACCTGCAGAGGCTATTTTAGTTATTTAAGAAGATATACTTACCTGCTGCTATATCTACAAAAAAGCTAGTCTTAAAAACAGGATTTGTAATGCATGACTCATGGGGAATTTGCATTGACACTATATTACATGTTTTCCTTTAAGCACCTGCACTGGTATTTGTCAGGTTCCAGCATTGGAGTCAGAAATGTCTGCTGGTTACAATAGATGGTCATGATGAATTCTGGAGGTTGTTGGAAAACTTTTATTTTTATCGCTGCTTAAATTTGTGAATTTTTGTAGGGGTACTGTTATTTTCAGAAAAGAAGTATTGTTTATTGAGTCTTGAAATTAATGGTTTGTCAAGAATAAATTAGTATCTCACCAAAGATATTGGTGTTACAGTATCTGCTGTCTGTCCATTATTCTTTCTCTTAAATAACTGAGTGTAAATTCACAAAACTTGACTAATTAGACCTGCCAGGCAGTGGCAGATAAACTTCTGTGGAAATAAGTAGTTCATAAATTGATGTTCTTTTCAGAAAACAGTGTTCTTGTAATGTTTTGATTCTTCATAATTTAAAGATTATAGCTTTCAAACTTTGAATTTCAGCTATATGATCTGATGACCATGGCATTCAAATACCAAGTGTCTCTATGCCTTAGAGCAAAAGACATCCTTTTGATCACCCTGAATCACATAGATGCCATCCGCAAATTCGTTGAAGAGGTACCCAACCTGAAACAACTGGTTGATCATGTATTTAAACTACTAATAGAAGTAAGTCAGAATGTTTGTCCTTGCCACCAGGTCATTCTTTTTTTCAAAAAACATTTATATGTTAACCTGATTTATTTTGAAAATTGCTTGCATCACAGAAAAATTTCTTGGATGTTGTAATATTTTCTTTTTGTTTTGTGCCACTTGGTAATACTGTTTAAGCTGACATGCTGTCACTAGAGTTGATTTTTTTCTCTTGATAATACAAGACTTAAATACTGCAATTCTCAATGAAATTGTTTCAGTTTTCCTCACTATTGGTAATACAAGGCTTAAATACTGCAATTCTCAATGAAATGGTTCAATTTTCCTCACTATTTAAGAAGAAGGGGTTGTAACACAAATACCCTGAATCTCTTGTATATGAACATAGAGAGAACTAAGGATATGCATTTGTGTCTGTCACAAATATGCTACTTGTTTCATTAATGGTCTTTAGACTCAATGTATGTATGCTGCTTGGTGTGCAAACTTGCATAACAATTTTGAAACTGAACACCAACTTTCAAAACGTAGATTGCAGTGAAGATAATTTTGGCAAGTTCAATTAAACAATGCTGATCTGTTATTAAATAAGGCCACTGTTGCTAACAGATAGAAAAAAGTTTTAAATGACTGTTTCTCACAAATTGCTAAACAGATCTTTACCCATTTTGGCAGAAAGCATTCTTGCGTCATTAATGATGACTTTTATGAAAGGTGTAGTAAACATAGATGTAATTTTCATTTTTATCAATAGATTTACACAAATTCTACCCTTGTGATTTTGTCACAGAAACGTCAAGCATGGTGTGCACTCTTTGGCCTGCACATTGTATTCATAATTAAGAGAGTTCACATCTTGAATGAATGGTTCAATGTCCCCATTTATCTATTCAATACAATTCTGTTGCATGCATTAAGTTATTTTATGTTTAGTACCAAAGTTTATTGTATTGGCCCATGTCTGGTTGTATTGTTCAGAGACAATGTTGAGGGTCTATACAACCAGAGATAGGTATATATGACTGATATAGGACCTATAACACGAGGAATATTAGAGCTTTGCTACACCTTTTATTAGCATCCCTGGCTTAAAGGCCAAGTGAGCTTATGGTATGGCCCTGTATTCATTGTATTGTGTATGTTATACATCCATCATAAGTAGCTTGTTACCACTCTGGAGTCCATATTTTTGATCCAGTTGCAGTCAGAAATAGAATATGGCTTTATATCATCAAACTCCATGTCTGACAGCGAGCAAGATTCATGTTTACTAATTACTGGAGGCCATATTTTTTCTCAGATATATAATATATTATTGCATCATTAAGATCTCAGACAAGGTTAGCAATCAGCAAGAACAACACACACTACAGTAAAAGTCAACAGATCCAGTAGGCATTCAACACTATTTCAGTAATGGGTATCATTTTTTAGAATTTGATTCTACATACCTTTAAGTGGCTTGATTCACTTCATTTGGGATTGGGGCCAAATGAGTTAAGAGATAAGAGAGAAAAATCTCATTGTAATTGCAATTTTTGTATACTTGATCCTGATACCCTGTTATAAACCCCAAAAGAGGGCCCCCAAATTTGTACCCCCTTTTGCAAATGGTTGTCACATGGTCAACCTCTGTACAATCTACACTTGTCAGAACAGCAACATTTGTCCACAGATAAAATTGGCATTATAATGAGATTGACCTGGATGGATAGCAAGGATAGATGATAGATCAATAGATGCATCAGTATGTAAATATTCTGGTCCAACATGTGTCAGGAATTTAGCTTCTAAAATACATTTCAAAGTTTAAAATGGGTTTTGAATGAGGCTGTGGCTGTTGGAATGAACAATTTAAATTTGAGATTGAAATTTGTTTCAGTTTTCAGAGTAGAATGGTTTCAGTTATAATATTAAAGAAGGAAAACTTTGGGGGACTTGGAAAAAATTAAATCATGAGGAATCCCAGTATACCAGGGTTTGGTTTTGAGGGGTTTCAATGCACCTAATTTTGAAATCATGTGGCACTAGCATACTGTTATATTCAACATTCAGTCTATACTATATATATATATATATATATATATATATATATATATTGCTTGAAAATTGAAATTTTGTCTTTATATCGTTCTTGAACAGTGCTTGGAACTTGTGATGAAACTATTTTTTGTATTTAATAATCAGGTTCAAGTTTTCTGTGACATATTACACATATCATTGAATCAATGAAGATGAGTCAGCCCTATTTTTGTGTATGTGTGTGTACCAGTTTGTACGCCAATATTTGTATTTATATTTATTATTCATATCCGATCTAGAATCATTTTGTAAATGTAGTAAGTCATGATATTGAAGTCTGCATTAAACTCAGAAACATCTGTTTTGTATCCAATTTTTATTTGTAAAGTTATGGTCTGTAAATTATTCTATACACTCTTTTTGGGGAAAAAAAGAGCAGTAAAGGCCTTATTTAAAGTCCTTTAATAAACCTAGCATAAGACCTGTTTTGCCATGGTATGGTGTGGACTTTTTTTTGTTCACTTAATCACACTTAGTTGATTTATTAATGCTTTTACACGACCATATTGTTACATGGTACACACATGTAATTCCAAATAAAAAAGTGTGTTTGGTTCTGGTTGCATGACTGACTCTATTTTTAACTGCCAACCATACATTGTTATTTTAATTTTTGAAACAATTTTGGAAGAAAGACATAATTTCAGAAGAAAAATTTTTTGCAGTGGAATGTAACTGTGATCATAGTTAAAGTCATGATGCAAATGATGCTTTCTTGTTGTTTATGTATCATTTAAATCTGTCCTGACCCCTTCCCCCCAAAAAAACAGCTGCAAAAATGTTTGTACTGACCTACCTGCCCTAAAAATACTTGTCAGCATAACTAGAACCACATATACTTTTTTATTTGACCTAATAAAATTCAGTAGCTCCATAACATTGTCATTTCTATTGCAGACATATGCACCTTTATCTAATGGAGCCTTCCAGCTTATACGGCAGACATTATTAAACTTTTTTCAGGACATGCACATTCGTGTAAGTTTGCTTCCAAGTTTTCATTGCAAGTAATTTCATTATAAAATGCAAAGTGTGTCTGAAATTTCAGTTATCCATAAGACCACGGCATATTAATTATAAGCAAGTGTTAGAATATCTTTCATGTGACATGTTTAATGAAGGATCCAATGCTGTCCTATATAAAAGTATGCCCATTTCTCAAAGTTCTCATTCTTTTATGAGGCCATCTCTTTTGCAGTGAAAAGATATACTTATTAAAGACATGACCTTTGACTTTTGGTGGGTGGAGAGGATGGGATGGTAAACATTGCAAATTACTGTATGTTTCAGGATCAATTTAATGAATGAAATAATACAATTTTCTTTATACCAGTTATGCATAGATACACAATGATCATGTTATTAGCTTTGCAAAACATTAGCTAATCATTATTTACAGCCAGTATAGGGGTGATTAATCAGCTGTTATTAAAGAAGTGATAGAATAAATAGTTAAATAGTTACATGCAAATTTAGGAGTCTGAAGAAGATGTAGTTCTTTAGTAGGGAGTTGGCAATTTACGATTTCCACAACACCCTCAGCATATGTATTTCTCTGTCAGATTCATTGCCTGATCACATTGACATTAGGAAGAAAACTTGGATGCTTCTTAAATCAAACCCTTCTGGAGAGACAAAAAATGTAATCTTTCTTATATATTCCGATCTTTATATCACATAGACAAAGGGAAGAAACTTTTCCAGATTACCTCCCCATTCCATTGCTTGGTGGCATCCGATATATCTGATGCTATCCAGTTTAAGGTTTTGCTGTGATATGAGCAACATTGTATTGCATTGCCACTCAACGTTTGTCACAGTTGTCATTAATTCTACCCATCTGAACTTATATTTTTTCAGTTGTGTTAATTAAGGTTACCCAAACTTTGTTTGTGAATTTTCATTCATAAGTGTGCATGTTTGTTTGTCCAGTTTTGGACTTCTTTGATCTTACAGTTTGCACACATTATCATTGATATTTGCTGTTCATACATTTTACCTGCAAACACGGGTTGTTTTTGCTGTGTTTGCTCCACTTGGTCAGTGTTAATATGATCCCCAGTGTTTAAAGATTTAAAGGGCAGCAAGATAGAAGGGCAGAGCGAATGTCTATGGACAGTGGCATCTGAAGCCCCAACCATGAAATCTCACTCATAACCAGCATAGCAATAGATGTTACAGTGGTCCCTTTCTCCCTCTATTGCTCTTAGAACCACGCCTTCAGTGACCTTCATATGTGATCAGCTTAGAGGTGGAGGATTGGTGCACATTTGAGGTGTCCATGCTACATGCACCACAGGTGCTGCTTGATTGAAGATGCAAATTGTATAGGAGACTGTGACATGGTTATCAGTTTTGAGGGAGTTTCTTTTTATCTGTTTATAACATCTTGCCATTATTGACATGAAGTTTAGGGGAGATTGTCCACTTATTTTTGGGCAGCCCAGTGTTGTCAGTCAACCCACATATCTAAGGATGGCCTTAGTGACAGTTAAGTCCAGGTGCATGGGGTATTATACCAATCATGTAAGTATTTGATTACCATCGACCACCATTCTTGTTGCTAACAAGCCAGGCCAGCTGGCCTATTATAATCACTAGTGACCACAGGTTGTTCAAATCAACTAGAAGTGTCACATATCAGCTCAATATTCCAGGGTATGCAGTATAAATACCAGAATAACTATTCTGTCCATTTTGCTGCCCAGTTGGATGTCCAGTCTATCATCCACCTGTCCATCTCAATAACACAAACTATGTTGGTTGCTTGACTGCCAGCTGGCAAGTGTAATGTTGAAATCCTAAGAATAAGTACCAGATTATGCCCAGAGACAATGGTACTTCTTCCATGCCACTGAGAATCATGTATGTGGACTTTGCAGCTATGCCAGATGAGAATAACCCCCACAGCGAGTTTGGGGAAAATTCTCAGTCAATTGGTTTATTCCAGTCCCATCAAGGAAACATATGTAGTTAGTTTTGAAGTGACAATTGAGGAGATTTATCATCTTGCTATCTAAGTGCACATGACCACTGTCCGTGAGCCGGGCTTATAAGGTCAAGACCTCTTTAGATGCTGAGGATGAGAATGAACACACTTCCTTCCATCTACTGACACAGTCATCAAAGGTTATAGAGATCTCTGACCATCTGTCTGACAAAAAAAATTGGTGATGCTGGAATTCCAGTACATTCTTTTCAAAGAGCTGATTGCCAGCATTCTTCTTCTCCCATTGTTACAGAACCCACTCTGTCAGGTACAGTATAGATGTTCTGATCTTGGATAAGAACATTGCAGCAATTGACCTGAAAAACCCCACAATTCACCAAGATGACATCATTTCTTTCACTCAACATCCAAGTATGTGTGGAACATGGTGGCCACTTCATCAATGCTTCTCTAGGTTTATTTGTCTGAAACATCACGCAGATGAGTATGTTTGGGGTAACTAACAGGACTATGCATCTTTCAATGCCAAATGCCCTTATGATTCATGTAATCTAGATTTAGTGAGACAAGAGGCTTATTTCCTCTTGCCCTCACTTAACCCTTTACCTCATGCAAGCATCTTTGGACGCCTCTACTCCATTCGCATGAAAGCGCCTTTTGACACCTCTACTCCATTCGCATGGAAGTGCCTTTTCACACCTCTAGATGCCAGCTGTAAACATCAGCCATTTTGAGCTAGTTTTCATAGTGCCACCTTAGGGAAAACCCACCTATTAGATACTACATTCATTTCTCCGAATGACAGTTACGTCAGATCACGTGGTCACTGTTTATGCACTGGTCGATATCTGCTATTTAAAGTAACTGGGTCGTTTTCAGTACTTACGAAGTTTTCACAATTAGAATCACAACTATGAAAGATTCAATAACTTAGGTAAAGGCTCTGATATTGATGTAGGCAGCAATTAGTTTTTTTAAATTATCAAATTTAGATGACTTAGTGATGTAGAAGCAGACGAAAAACATGTAAATTTCGAGTATGGGAAATGGCAGCTACGGTTAGTCATGCGGCCTCACTGACATGACGGTGAACGAGTTCTCTCAAGATTTTAAAGCACATAAAAAATTCTTCCGTGAAAAATAATTACACAGCTAAAACAATCGGACTTTACTCTTAATTTTTTCCACATACGATAGATGTGTACCAAAAATTTAAAATGGTTAAAATTGCTGTTAAACGTAACATACACTACATTGCTTAACAGTGTACAGGCAGGCCTATGCGTATGCGGTTGGCTAGATAACAGGTGTTCTATTTATAGCGCGCTGCACTTTGTCACATTGCTCTATGAGGTAAAGGGTTAAACCACATCAAACACTGGCCCTGTACTTATTACCTTTTGGTTTGCCACAACTGTTTGGCAGCTATATTGAGTATGTGTGGAAATATGCAGTACAAGAGTTGCCTCCCCAGCTCTTCTTACTAAAACAGAAAGATGATCATAGACAGTAGGATAGAAGCTGAATCCTGCTTAACACTAGCAGTTCCATCCAGATTGAAACTAAAGATGGAAACAGGGCCCTCAGTGTTAGAAGCAATATGATAAAGGGGACAGGAAATAAAGTTTCTCCTTTAACAAACATCACAACAACCCCAAGTGGCTTACATCCTGACAGCCTAATGACATTATGGCGGTAGGCACCATTCTCCATCATTTAGGTGAGATTGGATTTACCTCTTTTTGCAAAACCATTCAGTATTCAATTAAGTTATTGCAGAGGGTCTTTAGATTTCACTTATCAAGCCCCCCTCCCTTTTTTTCTTCCCTTCTGTGATGGAGGTTTCATCTGATTACTAGAAGGTGGAAATACTAGTAGAAGTTGATCTACTTACTCCCAATGACTTGGTGGAGAGAGTTCATAGACATAATCCTCTGGGATTTATTTAAGAATTTTTCTGGTACCAGAATTGACAACATCATCACCTTGTTCAGGTCATTATCATCAACACCAATGACAGTGTAGACTACATCCTTCAAAAACACCTCATAAGACATGTACAGCCTTCCCTCCTTGTTGTCAGTACTGAGATTTCTGGTGAACTGGGCAAAGTCTGATCTCACTCCGTCCATTACAATGTGAAATTTTGGATTCATCACAACATCATTTACCTTCCACCTAATTGCTGGGATGATGGAACTTGCAGAATTGGTCTCAACAAGGCATGAATTTCCACAATAGCAACTGTTCAGTTTACTAGGTGCAGTATCAGACTGATCCTCCACACCTTCCTCTTCATGTGCCCTTTGCAGGTGGCCATACTGGTCCAGTGGTGTTCCTCTACCAGTCATCTTGATCATCAAATTACAATCTTGTTCCAGATAAAACAGTTCCTGCATTAATGTCAAGACAATGGCTTACATCAGGAATTCCTCTGGAGAAACATCATCCAGATAATTTGGTCTGTATGGATGCCAGTTTATATGGTTATGGATCTCACCTGCTGCCCTAATTCACCATGGTTAACAGCAATTATAGGCTGGAAATTAAGGCAGTAATCAATACTTTTCATTTCCACATGTGTGAACGTTTTCCTTGTAACATTGTACCAAATTACCTAACCTCTGCAACCAGGTGTAGGACTTTCTATTCTGGTTCCCCCAACACAAGATTACAGTCAAGGTCACTCACGATCCCAGCAGGATCAGTGTCACAGCCAATTTATTGTCAGAAAAGGGCTTGATTCTTCACACAGTGTAGTCATTTTGTCTGTTGATTGTTTATCAGATGTGCCAATTTGGAAGTATCCAATGATAGATCTTTTTACAACGAATTTAAACTACAAGTCCCAGATCCATGGACATTCTATTATTTAGTGAGAACAGGTTTTGTGGCTATAACATCCCTTAGATTGTTCTGAAGTGAGAGTAATCCAGTAAATAAGGGTCCAGATCTAAAAAGCTTTTCTGATTACTGATGACAGATGCAACAGATCTGGTGTGAATGATCTTCTTTGTCTAGCAACAGACTACTCCAGGAAAATCTCTGTGATACCCAACCTACTGAAGCAACCCTGTTTTGCAGATTTTTAGTTCAGCTGGTCATAGGTTACCATCTGCAGATACTGAGAAGGTGGTGATTTGTTTGCTCTCCTTTATCAAAACATAGAGGCACCAATGCAGAACCCAGTCGGTGCACTTAGACACTACTTGAAATGCAGTCCATATGACCACCAGACCAAATTAATGACATCATAACCTCCTGAAGTGCCTGGGTTTATTGCTTTCACTGGATTCATCCAGTAACATGGTTACATCTGTTACGTCAGTCAGATCAAAATTTAGGCCAGATTAATTAGCATGTAAATAACAACTTTATATGCTGCTGACAACAATGAATATCGTTGGGAATTTTTGAGTCCTTCCTGTTGGTTGACGATGGAATATAGATTAAATGAAGACTACCATTTTTTATACATGTATTTTCTAACAGTATGTGACTGATACATGAAATTTCTAACATGTGACTTATACTCGAATTCATGTATTTTTCATATACATGTACTTAATGCATTATGGATTTTATTGCACAAAGTTAACACAAATGTATCAATATACAAGTGTATTTCACACTGATGCCACCTTCATTTAATCAAAATTTCCATTGTTTATTTTCTCAGAAGGCAAATCTACTCAGGATGATAGTTCACCCCTTACAGACAAATTTCACTTGTATATGGGTCAAAAAGAAATTGCCTGCTCTGTTGGCCTAGTGGTTAGAGTGTCCGCCTCAGATATGGGAGGTCATAGGTTTGATCCCTGGCTGAGTCATACCAAAGACTTAGAAATTGGGTACTAACAGTTGCCTCGCTGTTAAAAGGTGTTCGGACTGGTTGGCCTGTTGTCAGGTAGGACTGTAGTAAATTATGTTAGTCCTAGAAAAGTATCCAGTCACATTACTGTAAATTCCTTCCACATCTCATTGCAGTTGTGAGCACCCTGGTTGATGTTTTGGTTTAGCTTAAATAGGATAACATCTGGTATATGGGTAGCCACCTGGCAGTGGAATGGGGAGGTAATTTAGAAGAGTTTCTTCCCTTTGTCTATCTGGTGTATACATGGGAAATACAAAAATGTTCATCTTTCTAGGAGGGCTGGACTAAAGAGGTAGCTGATTTTGTTTCTTAAAATTAATGTGATAATGTAGAAACACTTGGAGAAATTGTTATAGCAGTAGTTTTAATTTGTAATTATTCTATTTCTGTAATTTTTCAGGTGTCCATCTTTCTGAAAGACAAGGTCCAGAATAACAATGGGCGCTTTGTGCTTGCTACTGGAGGTCTACTTCCTTGGGGTTGTCAAGTACCAGGATTGATCAGGTTACTTTTTAATAGTAGAACTTTGATTTGGTCTCTCCTATTACATCCATATACCTGTCCCAAGAAACTTGTTAGCAAGGTAACGTAAAAACCATTCAAAATAGACAAATGAAATTTGGCTTGCATATTTGCATGTGTATGTAAGTGTCCTGACTCGAGTTTTAGGCTGTTACATCAGTTTTTCAGTTCAACTTTATGGGCAGACTTTTTAAAGGAAAAACCTTGTTAACACCATTAGCAAAAGCCATTTTGTTCTTAAAACAATTCTAATATTTTTTTTATCATTTTGGACATATTGATCTGTATTTGGGGCATGTATGTTTTGCAAACGATTTTAGCATTTGTGCTCTGTCATACAGACCCTGAAATAGCCTAATTGTACCAATGAAATTAAACCACCATGCAAACAGACTGTAGAATGATGACAGATGAAATGGAGAATGAATGCCAATGTTGTGTTTTAAAGAAAATGAAGAGCATGAATGAAAACTGCAGAATGATGAATACAGAATAATCCATGATTACACATTCTGTGAATGGATTTAAAAATTCAGTTTTATTCTGTCACTAAATGTTTGTGGTCGTTTCACTGCACGATAATCCATCATGAGATTCTTTACAGACTGGTATGATATTTAGCTCCTTACAGGCTGTGATATTGTTCTTCCCAAGATGGACATAACAACTGCAATTGATTTGATATCATCATAACCAGTGGCTATATCAGTACATAATAAGAAATAAATTTTGCTTACAAATACTCAACAATACTCTCTATTTGTAGGTATATTGCCAGCAAAGTAAAGCAGGCTTATGTTATGTCCCTTTGTCCATCATGTCTTATCCATTGTCTGGTGTCTGTCTGGCTTTTAATATTTTCAACTTCTGATAAACTGCCAGCCAAATGAGGCACAGAGTATCCTGGTGTAAAGGCCTTTCATGTGTGCACTACTGATACTGATCCATCATTAAATGTTGCCATCATTCTAAAAATAAAAAAAATTGTTAAACTACTTCTCAAAAACCACATAATTTTATAAATTTAACAACATGCATTGTAGCATGAATACTTTTCAAATATGTGAACATGTCTTTTAGGGATTTATAAATTCCTGACAATTTATGGTCCAATATATATGGCTACCCTACTAAAATTTGAAAAATCTGATCCTTGTCTTTCGGCAGTTACTGTTTTCAACTTCTTCTCACCGAAATTGGCACAGAGCATCTTGTCATAAAGACCTTTATAGTCACATGTCCATACTTTAGATTTCAGTAAAACAAATTTCCGTCTTCTCTATAACTTCAGAGGTGTTTAAGGTAAATAAAAGATATTCATTACATTTATATATTGCCACTTTAAGATGTGATGCCTTCTACATTTAGGCTTGAATGTTCAATGTCAAGGTCATAAATTTCATAGTTCATTGTTTTGCTTTATATCTTGAAAGCTGTTGGCAGCTGTCGGAGGTTTGGAGATGAACCATGCTACATTTACCCTTCTTTAATTAATGGCATCTCATACATCACATGTCACAATTAAGGTTTTATCTTCATGGTCAAGGTCACTGACCAGTTTCTTCCTGTTTTCTCTACTTTTTCTGAAATTTAGGTAATTTCAACTGAATATACATTGATAGTTCTTATTCTTGACATAAGCGTGATATGTGAGTGGGTATTATTGTCATGTACATTGCAAAACCATTAAAAAATATCAGTTAAATTTCAGTACATATATAATTTTCTTTCCATTAGCTCCATTTTCCCACTGCTGCTGAATAACTTCATTGGTTATGACATTGTTTATTCAAGTCTTTTCAACATAAAATTGTTTTATTTGAGTCTTTTCTACATAAAATTGTTTGGCAAGTACCCCCTCCCCACCTCACGCGATGTCGTCGAGTAGAATAACTGACTTTTCTTATAAAATAATATGTCTTCATTTACATGATGACATGTTAATATTTGATAGTGATTTATTTGGATGTTGCTAACTGTATGTGATTAAATTATGCAGATAAAAGTTTTGTCAAGTGGATGAAATGCCTTCTTCGTAAAGGAAGCGATAAATGTGTTGTCTCATCATTTTTTGGTCTTTGTCAGTTACCCTGACTTGTTCAAGGTTAATTTCTCTGTGTGTGTATGTGTGTGTTAATGCACAAAATCTATTTTTAGCCTATGCTGATCCTGAAATTTTGTCCGGTTGGGATCATCAAGAGAAGAACTCGACAGATGTGTGAAGCCCAAAACTCTCTCATAACATTGTTGAGCCCATTTCCTGTAAACATCAGTTTTTATAGAAAATAATATAATATTGATCTTAGTGTTACATATACTTTAGTCAGCACTTCTTTCAGTAACAGAAACTTGACATTGTGAGACTGCATCGACGATAGAGATAATCTGATTACTTACCTTATGTCATGATATGAATTATTTATTGGTTCTGGATACATTTGAGATAATGGTGGCTGCTTGTCAGGGAATATTTTCCATTTTTGTACTTATATGCAGGCTGCTGGTTGCATTAGAGGGGTGGCCGTTCTTGAGGGGTACTTTTGAATACAAACTTGGTGGTGGCAAGGGATTCTGGCTGTAAGAAGCAAGTGGCCGCTGGTTGTGGGGCCGTTCAAGAGGGTTACTGCTATATAGCTCATGAAACATCAGACCAGCCAAAAATGTTCAGATTTTGTAAGAATTTTCATTTTTGCTTTTTAAGGTTATTTGATGAAAATGGAAAAGAGGCAAAGACTGTATCATTTCCATCAGGCGGCAACTACACCATGTCACAGAAGGAGGGCGCAATTGAGATGAAGGGTGACAGGGTAACAAATTTAGGGAAAAACATGTAAGTGAAGTAGAATGTAATTGCAATATATCTATCATGTACCCATGCACAACAGACACACACAGCTACAAATAGCATAAATCTAGATGTTCTGTCACTTTGAGCAAAGCATTACAGATCAGGATTTGTCACTTTGAACAAAGCACTACAGATCAGGATCTGTCATTTAGATAAAAAATGTTGCTTAGAGCAAAGCTGTACAGATCAGGATCTGTGTCTTATGTCAGGATCTGTCATTTAGAGCAAGTAGTTGCTTAGTGCAAAACACTGCAGATCAGGATCTGTGTCTTAGAGCAAAGCATTGCAGATCAGGATTTGTCACTTAGAGCAAAGCACTGCAGATCAGGATATGTGTCTAAGAGCAAAGCACTGCAGGTCAGGATTTGTCACTTAGAGCAAAGCACTGCAGATCAGGAATTATCACTTAGAACATAGCACTGTGGATCAGGATTTGTCACTTAGAGCAAAGCACTGCAGATCAGGAATTATCACTTAGAACACAGCACTACAGATCAGGATTTGTCACTTAGAGCAAAGCACTGTAGATCAGGAATTATCACTTAGAACACAGCACTGCAGATCAGGATTTGTCACTTAGAGCAAAGATTTGCAGATCAGGAATTATCACTTAGAGCAAAGCACTGCAGATCAGGAATTATCACTTAGAACAGAATCTCAGCTATTTACTTTGATTGGCAGTTAGAATGAACATTGTAAACACTGATCTGCTGTTACATTAGGCAGAACAGAAGTTAGTTGTAGTTGGATATTAAGTTCACACATAGGTGAATGTGGTAAAATCACCTATTTTAATACAATATCTTATGCATTATATGAGAAAACTAATGTATTAGCAACTATGCAAGCACAACACAGAATGCAAATGGTGTCTAATGTGTAATTTAAGGAATATTTGCTTCAATTAGAGTGTATTATTGTAATTTTCATTACTGTACTTGTAAGGTCCTGAAGTTTACTTTAGCATTAGGCCAGCTATGACTTGATGTCAACTTGGAATGTCAATCACACAACAGGAAAATACTTAAATTTCAACAATTTAATAAACACTAGCAGTAATTCAGATGAACAAGGCATTGTGTGAAAATGATTAGAGGATACAGTTATCAGTCTTTGATATTCCAATTGAAATTCTTTTGTTGTGAAATGGATCCAAAAAAAATTGATGTAATTTATTTAGTCTCTTAAATTACACATAGAATTCTTCTTTGCCTACCTAAATGTAAATAACGTGTGGCTCAGTATTGACAGTTAAGAACACACAAATCAAAATGATAATTGTAATTGTGATTAATGCATTTAACAAGAATGACAGGAATGTTTATAATAAATGGAATTATGATGCCACTCAGGTGTTTCATAATGTATATAATAAATGGAATTATGATGCCACTTGGGTGTTTCATAATGTATATAATAAATGGAATTATGATGCCACTCGGTTGTTTCATAATGTATATAAAAAATAGAATTATGATGCCACTCGGTTGTATCATAATGTACATAATAAATGGAATTATGATGCCACTCGGGTGTTTCATAATGTATATAATAAATGGAATTATGATGCCACTTGGTTGTTTCATTATGTATATAACAAATGGAATTATGATGCCACTCGGTTGTTTCGTAATGTATATAATAAATGGAATTATGATGCCACTCGGGTGTTTCATAATGTATATAATAAATGGAATCTTGTTGCCACTCGGTTGTTTCATAATGTATATAATAAATGGAATTATGATGCCACTCAGGTGTTTCATAATGTATATAATAAATGGAATTATGATGCCACTCAGGTGTTTCATAATGTATATAATAAATGGAATTATGATGCCACTCAGGTGTTTCATAATGTGTATAATAAATGGAATTATGATGCCACTCGGTTGTTTCATAATGTATATAATAAATGGAATTATGATGCCACTCGGTTGTTTCATAATGTATATAATAAATGGAATTATGATGCCACTCGGTTGTTTCATAATGTATATAATAAATGGAATTATGATGCCACTCAGGTGTTTCATAATGTATATAATAAATGGAATTATGATGCCACTCAGGTGTTTCATAATGTATATAATAAATGGAATTATGATGCCACTCAGGTGTTTCATAATGTATATAATAAATGGAATTATGATGCCACTCAGGTGTTTCATAATGTGTATAATAAATGGAATTATGATGCTGCTCTGGTGTGTTTTTTAATGTATATAGATCAGAAGACTTCAAAACTCCAGAAGAAATTCTCAGAATTTTCACTGTCAGAAATAAAACTGCATATATCACTTAGTTATATTAAAGAATGCATGAATACTTGAAATTTATATCTTAGAAATATTTCTTCTTTATTGTGAATAATATACTCTTAAAATAAGTAACAAAAACAAAATGAAACACAACAATTTTTGGGGTGAATTTAACAAATAATTTATTTCCCTAGAATACAAAGGGAAAATTAGATAAAAAGAACTTACGGTATTGAGAATTAAATCCCAGAAAAATCCAAGAATTACAGACAAAAGTCCTAGTAATTTAAAGTCCTGAATAAATCCAAAAACTGATGGCATTTATGTGTTTGTTATAGCTTATAGAGTGTTGATGTGTCAATAGTCTTTTGAAGAATCACAGTAATATAATTCCAGGTTTGAATATTCTGTAAATTCCAGTGAATGTCTTTATCCAAGAATTTTATCGGAGCACTTTTGTATTTCCAGGGAAAATAATCATATGAATTCAATAATTTAAAGAAAAAGATTCATCCCAACTGGATATAACATAATACAACCTGAAAGTGCTAGATGTTAAAACACAAATGACCAAGTCCTCACAATTATGAGATTATATAGTTCTCTACTTGACCTGATGTCACTATTAGCATTTTCTATTTAGAAAACATTAACTTATGGAAAATAACATTCTAGAATGATCCTGATGTTTACAAAATCAAAACCATAAGATGGATTACACTCTGACAGGAAATACCAAAACATAAACCCAAATACACATATTTAATTGTTCTATTAATAATGATCCTGATATTAAGCCCATACACAGAGAGAATAATTTAGCTATGTATTAGTTGTTTACACAAAGTAAAATGAAAAAGAAGTCACTCAGGTCAAGCAGAAATGAACTCTGGTTTGGACAAGGTCTAGTCCAGCATACAATGTTACATTACAGTAATATGTAATAAAATTTTAAAAATGTTTAAAATTAACAAACTAAACAATTAAATATACATAACAATGGTCACTCCAATGGGGGCGCTCACCAGTTATTATGTACTTTTGAGAGAGTGATGTATGTAAGGTGAAGTTGTTTGCATTTAAAACATGCACAATGGAGAGAATGTTGGCATACCTCTATGCTACATTATTTACTGTGGATGATATTCCTTTGGATATTGTACTTTTGGAAATTGTACATGATCTAAGCACACTGCTAACTAAAATGACTGCTTCCTTGTGCTAAAAAATCAGCCTGAATTAGTCTAAAGTACACTATCCATAGCAGCTATTAAAAAAGGGAAAATTAATTTTGCGAGACTTGACAATGCCACCTTCTGAAAGTGCATAGAATGAATTACCAAATGTATAAAATGTAAAAATGTTATCGGCTCTTTTTTATACAATTTACCTCTAAAGTTCAGGAAAAGTAAAACTGACCAAGTGGAGCTAGCACTTTTTTGAAAGGTGCACATCTGGAGTAAAGCCAAGCTGTATACTCTATAACCCATATTACACCCATCAATCATTCACCAAAATAAAAGGAATTAAAGGTTCTTTGAACATGCGTGAGATATACAGGGTCTTTTTTTAAATAGCCAGTATAACCAGTGAAGAAAGCCGGGGAAATTCTTTTTCGTTAAAATTCTTACCCTATGCAAAATACGAAACTGTAGAGTGCCACCAATGGGAATGTACACATAATGAATACCTCCTGTAAAAATACTATAATGACTGCTCCCTACAATACACATTTATCAGATTACCATAGTAATGCTACTGCCATTTGAATACACTTTCATAGTAGAAGTTTATTTATACAGTATTATGAAATGTATTGTTATTTATCAGTCAGTTCATAATAGTAACATAAACCAATTTTAAAAAATCACATATTGAACAAGCTATGTTGCATGCATACCCTATTAAAGTAATGCTAATATGGGAACAATGTTTGCAAACACTACAGAATATATTATATTAATAAATAACTTTTAACATGTTCTTCTATGTCTTTCTTGACTATTCAATATCGTGTAATACGTTATATCACTGCAGTATAGTGGATTCTGTGTAGTACATGTACTGTGATTATAATGGACAGGGTTACTTATGGTGTAGTCGTAATTATGATTCACTTCTGTGTAGTACGTATACTGTGATTATAATGGACAGGGTTACTTATGGTGCAGTGGTAATTATGATTCACTTCTGTGTAGTACATGTACTGTGATTATAATGGACAGGGTTACTTATGGTGCAGTGGTAATTATGATTCACTTCTGTGTAGTACATATACTGTGATTATAATGGACAGGGTTACTTATGGTGCAGTGGTAATTATGATTCACTTCTGTGTAGTACATGTACTGTGATTATAATGGACAGGGTTACTTATGGTGCAGTGGTAATTATGATTCAGTTCTTTGCCCAGCTTGAGTTTTACATTTCCATAAAAGTTGCAAGAGAAAAGAGTGCCATAACTGTCCCTTTTCTCCCTTATAAAAGTATGATTGATTTTTCAGCAGCTACCATCTTAAGATGGTTTTCTTTCAGACTATATAAATAATTTATCACTGTCTCAGTAAACGAGATCATTCTTTCATGAAAGTCAAAGACCTTGAAATCAGGGCTGTTGCTGTGCATATGGGCCTTTATTAAATCATTTTTCTTTGGATGATGTCATGAAAGTGGCATCTCTCTTGACCTACTCTGACATTATTTTACCTTGGATCTGTCTCACACAGTAATGAGGGCATTTATGCATTGGCCCCAATTGTATCATCTTAGCAAGTTTTCAAACTGTCTTCTAGTGAGCAGTAAAACATTCGACTTTCAGCAGTTGTAAGTTCATTTTGATAGTTTCTCTAAGGCCATCAGACTCACATAGGCTGGCAGATTGCATAAACACCATAATAGCAGATAATGCTTTTTTAAAAAAAGAAATGGGGGGGAGAGATGGTAAAACTAACTTTAATTATATAACGATTTGCATGTTGTTAGCTCCCTGTTCCCTGCTGCTCTGAGATCCTTCCATTCTTGGTCTGAATGAAGGATGATGTTCCGATTGTATGAAGTTGACCAAGGTATCTAAATCTCTTATTGATAAATAGAGGAGGGAATAATCTCCTTGGACTGGGGACTGGTGCTGGGAAAATATATGGTTGGTTAATTGGCTGGTTTATTGGTAGATTTTATGGTGCACCAGCACCATAAGACTATACTGCACTACAAAAAAGGTTATTCGATAAAGATATATGTATCACAAAGGTTTATTACCAATGAGCAATTAAAGTAGAAAAACATATTGGTGAGATTTTGAAATTATGTGAAGGTTACCAATCAATGGGGGATTTAAATGGGGGAATAGATGTGGCATTATATTGATAACAGGTGAGTGTAATGTAATTAAAATTAGGTTCACCCCTCCCCAAAAAATAAATACCCCCCCCCCCACAGAAATAACCTTAAATCAAACAGGATGCACATGAGTAATTTCTATACTATTAGACTTAACTTGTTTGAAGCATACACTTGCTTGAGTTATTCTGGTAATAAAATGGGGGGGAGGGGTTGAAGAAAGAAGTCTAAGTCATCCAAACCCTTGGTCTCATTTTTACATTTTATCATTTAAAAATATCAGGATAGGCCATAGATGGCTATTACTTTCAATTTTTCTTTCTTTTTCTAGGTATTTAATTTCCCGACCAGTTGATACTAGTAAAGGTCGCACAACGACCACAATGTCAGACATTGTAAGTAACAGACATGTCATTATTTTTTGTTTTGCCTGCAAAAGCAAGCAAAACTTGAAAGTTTTGTCATCAGTTGAAAGTGTTTGTTGTGGCTATATTCCATAGATCAAATTTTCAGTTGATCTTTTATCACAGACTTGTTTTAAATAATGTTATAGATTTTGCTATCAGATGCATGAGTTTTTCCAGTGTTCTTTGAGAAATGGAAATGAAATTGAATATTGGCTTTTATGAAATGTATTTCTCTTTCTTCTGCATTTTAATTTGCCTACCTTGTAAGGTGGAGATGATGTAATGTTGTTGTACATCTATTTGTCCATCCATCCATATGTCCATCTGTCTGTTACCAATTTTCATTCCATGCAATACTTAAAGTTGTCCAGTATCAATATTTAACCAAATTTTGTGTACAGCTTCACTTTGGTTAAGGAAGAACCCATTTCATTTTTGGGGTCAAAATGGGAAAAAGCAAGGTCACTGCAACTGAAAGAAGACAAGGGATTCTGCATAATATAATAAATTCTCCACCATCCGCATTTACCAAACTTGTTGGGACGACATGCACTTGGAGTAAGAAAGAACACTATCAAATGATGATGGACCTATTGATATATTACTTTACTTCCTTGAAATTTTCAAGGCATTGTACCTATTCATCTAACAGCTGAAATTTATTATATGACATAATCTTGTGAGAGAACTTGCCTTTCAGTTTTTTATGGATTATTCTGGAACTTGGTAGATATAATGATTATCATCTGAACATATGCATGTTCACAGAGCTGGCAATTTTGGCCAGAGTTATACCCGTTTTTCAGTTTATACCTGGATGCAGTATATCACAAAATTTTGTGAATGCAACAAGTCTTGCGGTTTCTACTGGATTTTTGTGAAACATTGTATATACTTTGGTCTTTATCAATAGATTTGCATGTCAATCGTTTTACTCCTACAATTTGGTAAGATTTATTGCCCTTTGTAACTTTTTTATGCACCTCACTTTTAGTGGAGTATATTATGCCATGATCCTGTCTGTTCATCTCTATGTCTGTCCATGGAAGAAGTTTATTGATTCGGGGGTCAAAAGGATTAAAGATATTAAAGATAAAGGTCACTAAAGGAACAAAAATGGTTTCTAAACAATAACATATTCAGACCAGACTTGCTGGATAGAGTGCACTTGGAGTAGTGGAGAAAAACCTATTAATTTTAGGGTCAAAAGGTAAAAGGGCAAGGATATTGTAACTGAAAAAAGGAGACAAAAGAAACCTCTAGATTCTGGGTCATAGAGATTAGATGGCATGATTGTCCTAAGGCTGATAAGAAAATGTTTATGTACAGCAACTTTAGTTCAAGACTGCATACCTTGATCAAAGATCCATGTCACTGGGTCCCATTGGTCAATAATCTCTAGTCAACCATGCCGTCCTAGTTTCTGTAATGTGCCATTCACAGTACACTTTTTTACAAGGTTGGAGCTGGATGTAATATATGACAGAATCTTTTGTCTGTAAGTAGTCTTGTAGTTAGTTATTGATGGATCTTGGGATATTTTGTACAATGCATGCTCATCTCCCAAAGTTGTTCAGGTTGACTAATCATTATGTTTCCCTGATTTTCATAAGGTTACCATTCTCATGGCTGCTTTTCTTGAAGACCATACTGTAGATTTCTTTCCATCATTGGCATAGGACTGAGAAGTGGAATATGGGAGAGGGTCTATATGAGAAAAATGAGCACCATTCCTCTAGGTCTATATGAACCAGCAAGAATTATTAGTTTTCATTTGTCTTCCTAGAATTAGAGTAGAGAGATTCTTTGAGCAAACATAAGCACTGGAAGGCTTTTTGCCTTATTTTGAAAAACTGTTTTAAAATTAATGTTTGGATAATGCAAAAGAAACATGATAAAAGTGAACATGTATAATACAGTGGTAATGAACTAACTTTCACCTCTGCAGGCTTGAGTTTGATCCCTAGTTTTGGCTTGTACACTAATAACAGGTTGTTCAGCTGAAAGTTATTGTTTCTTCCTGGTTCTTCAGTTTGCTTTATCTCCATGATTACCATATGTAAGTTTCTTAACCTGTAGAATACTTTGTATGAGTAGTTAGTTATTGTTGTTGTAGGTCTATCACCATTTTTCATCATGTGTTAGGCTAAACATGGCATTCAAAAAATTGGGCAGAGTAAGAACCCAGTAAAACCCTGGGAAGAACCAGTAACCCACAGGAAGCTACTTGCAAGCTTTCTCACATACCAATGTTGGCTATGCCTAGGACTTGAACCCATAATTGAGCTGTATATGATCTGTTAAGGCAAGCACCTTTGATCACTTAGCCCCCTGTAAGTTGTTAGAACATGTTGTATAATTTACATAAAATAGATAAAGCCTAAATGATGAAATAAAATGACAACTTGTCTGTTTTATTCTTCAGGAATCCAGTACTCCAGATCCATTAGCCAAAGCTCAGCTGGATCTCCTTTCGCATCTAATTGGAAACAAAATGGAAACAAAGAAAATGGCATTTAGATTGAACCTTTTCAAAACAGATGAAGAGGAAGAGTAAGCTGTTTGACTGTAGTTGTCATCTTCTCATCTAACTGACACACTGAAAGGTGCCAAAATTTAAACATGCAAAGTTTTTATTTTAGTGTCTAGTTGATTTTGTCCTCATTCATCATTATCGTTATGTTGCTTTAGTTTTTCATTATGCTTTATTACAAGTTTTATAATGCATTCTGGGGTCAGCTTTCAGTGCAGTATGCAGTTAATTGACCCATTCTCTGGATTCATTTTTAGATCACTTTCTATAAGACCAAATGAAATTGTGGTATGATCCTGCAGCCATTGTGCTTCTCTCATCATTTGTCAATAATTGCTTTCTCCTTTGAATATATTCCTCGACCACATTAAGGTTAGGCAGAAGCTCTGCTACCTCTCCAATCCAGCAGTCAAGGAAATATGAAAATGTTTGTCTTTCCCGTTTCATATAACATAGATGAAGAGAAGAAACTCTTTCCAACGTTTCCTTCACCTTTGCTATGGTTGTTCACTTTGTTTTAGCTTTCACTATATATGACAGACATCATATCATATCTCAAAAAGTCCAAGTTATATGTCTTGGATTGACCTTCTATCAACAGAGTTGGTATAGTTTTAAGTGGAAAGGTACTGACTACATGTTGCAATCATTATTTTGTACAATTTATTGATATTTATTTGAATTTCTTGTAGTTGTGGACTTTGTTGGTGCCCATTGTTAATTGTTTTCATGCACACCACTGGTATTTCTCTTATTAATAACAAATGTTTATTATTTGTTTAGGTTAGCATTTTC
The DNA here is from genome assembly GCA_028554795.2 of Sinohyriopsis cumingii. Taxonomy (NCBI): domain Eukaryota; kingdom Metazoa; phylum Mollusca; class Bivalvia; order Unionida; family Unionidae; genus Sinohyriopsis; species Sinohyriopsis cumingii. The sequence goes on along the minus strand of CM068829.1, from coordinate 78,576,714 downwards.
AATTTGTTATTTCCTAAAATGTTTGTTATACATGTTATTCAGAAAATTGATAGGCTATGTCAACAAAGTGCTGAAATGCAAGAGATTTAATGAAACTGAGGACACATATTGGACCTACCTTGTGATTTATGACTCCATGGTCTTAAAATAAGTAATAGAAAAAAGTTAGAAGCAACAAAATTTTTAAAATTCAACAAATAATTTATTTCCCTCGAGTAGAAAGTGAAAATGTCAAAATAAGGAATGTAGATATTGCAATTTAAATTTCAAATAATCCTAGAATTACACACACAAGTCCTAATGATTAAAGTTCGGAGTAAACTTCAGTGGAAATCCAAATTAAGTCCAGTGCTGAAAGTGGTGATGTGCCAGTAGTGGCCAATATAATGGTGATGTGCCAACAGTCTTTTGTTGGATCATGATATTACAATCCAAGAATCAAATCTTTATTGGAAATTTCACTGTAAATTCAAGTCTGTATTTCCAAGAATGTTTTTTTTTTTAATGCACACTCTGTATTTCCAGAGAAGGACTTACATTAAATCTGAATAAATAAAATTCCAGCCCTAACTGAACACATCAATAATACAATTGATTCTGTCTCAAGATCTTATAGCAAGAATGAATACTTTCTAGAAAAAAAGATTACATAGTCCTCTACTTGACCTAAGGTTGCAATTAGCATTTTCTGTAAAAATAATTATATTACCGAATGGAAAATAACCTTCTAGAAGCTTCTTAATGTTTAGAAGATAAAATGTCAGTTATAATTAGAATGTAAAATGTGATAAACACAGTTTCTTTGACTCAGGCAAAGATAATAATCCTGAGAGTTAAGTCATACACATTGAGAAAACATTTAGTTCTGCATTATTTGTTTACAGAATTTAAAAATCAGTAATTCAGGTCCAGTACAAAATGAACATGATTTTGGACAAGTTCAAGTCCAGCTTTTAGTGTTATGTTATCAATAATATATAATGAAATATAAAAAAATATAAAAATGCTAACAAACCGTGCAAATTAAATATTCTTAATGTGTGTAACAAGTGTTCATGAAATTTGGCATATAGTGGTTTTGTGTCATGGTCAGAAACCATATGATCCACAGTACTGTGATGTGGACTTTAGAACAAAGAGAGGTTTAGCAAGTCCAAAGAGAATGACTATGATGTACTAATTTCACTTCCAAATAAGTCATCACTAACTAGCATAGACAGGATACTGTAATGGTCTTCTCTCCCCACCATTACAAATGATGTCAATGATGTCCACAGCAACCATTACATTAGGCTAGCTGCAGATGGAAGAACAAAGGTTGTGGTGTTGCCACTTACACAGTCTTCACAGGCATTGTTGGAGTTGCAGATGAGGTGACTAGTCCAAGATCAACAACACATACTCTTATTTCTCTAGTGAAGGCTTAGACCTATGAGAAACCATTCTCCCGTTTCTGGGCTGCCCAGTGGGCATAAGTCCTCTGCATGTCTGACTTTGGCCTTTGGGCCTGTAAGTACATGTGCATGGGGTGTTTTTCAGACATGGATGATCCATTTTGCAATCAATCAAAATCCAGCCATTCCAGCTGTTTGTCAGGCCATGCTCCATAATTGCTGACCAGAAATCTACCACTTTGCTGAGACATACTACATACTGGCACTTATGCATCTTGGTATGTGGAGCTATACAGGGATCCTTGTAGCTGATCTGTCTATTTCACCATACAAACTAACCAAGTGGTTACCAAGCTGTCTAGATGACAATACACCCATCCATTGAGCTGAGAGCCATGTTAACCAGCTAGTAGACAACTGGGTCATCTAGCTAGCTGATAGCCAAGCCAACTGGCAAACACTCTGGCATATCCTATTAGCAAGACAAATTTTGGCACTTGTGTGGCTATCAGGGCAATCATTATCATACCATACACACTGAAGATGGCACAGAATGCCTGATTTGAATAACCCCCACAGTGATTGTGGGGATAACGTTAACAACTTGCCATATCTCAATCAAACAAGGGAGTGGTAAGAATACAGCTTTAAAGCAGATATGGAAGAAATATGCAGAGTTCTTGCCAGTTTCCAAGTGCCCATTCTACTGAGTTCTGCCAGTTTCCAAGTGCCCAACCACTCTCTGCAAGCCAGGTCTATACGGTCAAGGTTTCACTAGATTTAGAAAATGAAGATGAACAGCCATCCTTTTGTCTCCTTCCACAGTCAGCAAAGGTTAAGGAAATTTCTTACCTTCTGACAATATAAAACAAGACCCAGGCATTTCCAAAGGTTTCTTTTCTGAAAGCCAGCTACAAGCATCACCACACACATTCATAGACAATCAGCACTGAGCTGCTTTCCTTAGAAACATTGTGGGAGTCAAAATGACCAATCTGCTGTTTTATATGGTGGACAAAAATTTCTTGCATACCACCTCCAAGTTGGAGTGAAACATAGAATTGCTACTTCCTATATGCTAGAGTTGGCTTCACTAATAATATTATTGACTTGGCCAGAAAGCAGGTTGTGATCATGCATGCAATGTCAAAAGAATTATCAGAACCATGCACCACATAATTGCTAATCACCTGATGGCTTTGGCTAATCAGAATCTTGTGAGATGAGATGCCTGAGTGCACTCGTGACACCTTGAGCAACATGATGCCATGGCTCTTCAGTTGGCACCATTTAGCATGCCATTGCTGTATGGGAGAAAAATTGAGGAAGTACACAAGCAGGCACCATCAGATCTGCTTCATCAGCATGCATTTCCACCTGCATCTAATTTCAGGCCAAACCAGTCTCAGCTGCAGTGAAGAAACAATCGCAGGCAAGAGGATAAGAGGCTTAATACTGCTAAATGGCTGGCAGTAGGCTGAACAGTTCTGGAGGCCATTAATAAAGGTGAAAAGAAATAGGTTTATTCTTCCCCAAACTCCTAACAACCAATATTATAGCTGTGTAATTATTTTTCATGGAAGAATTTTTTAAGTGCTTTAAAATCTCAAGAGAACTTGTTCACCGTCAAGTCAGTGAGGCTGCGTGACCCGTAGCTGCCATTTCTCATACTCGAAATTTACAAGTTTTTCGTCTGCGTCTACATCACTGAGTCATCTGAATTTGATAATTAATAAAAACTAATTGCTGCCTACATCAATATTAGAGCCTTTACCTAAGTTACTGAATCTTGCATAGTTGTGATTCTAATCGTGAAAACTTCATAAGTACTGAATGAAATCTGCGACCTCCATTTTGGAGAGTGGAGATTACCATCCAGTTACTTTAAATAGCAGATATCAACCAGAGCATAAACAGTGACCACGTGATCTGACGTAATTGTCATTCACAGAAATAAATGTAGTATTTAATAGGGGGTTTTCCCTGAAGGTGGGGCTACAGAAACCTGCTAAAAATGGCTGACGTTTTACAGCAGGCATCAAAAGGCACTTCCATGTGAATGGAGTAGAGGTGTCAAAAGGCGCTTCCATGCGAATGGAGTAGAGGCGTCCAAGGACACTTGCATGAGGTAAAGGGTTAACCAATCTTGACTTGAATAAGCTAAAATTGGTCACTGTTTCCTTTTTGGAGTAATTCATGGGTGCTGACTTACTCAATTCAGGTCAGTTTGAACCTGTAGCCAAAACCTTATTGAAGTAGCTATCATACAAAATATATTTTCTGGTAGCTCTAGCTTCAGCATGTAGGGTGAGCAAGTTTCATACCCTTTGAGATGCTTCATAACAGAGAACGGATTGCCATCAGCAGTCACTTAAAATGTGGTCATCCACCCCCTCTCAATAAGTCTACAGAAGTGGCATTACATGACCTGGTCCATGGTCTCAAAAACTGAAGTGTGCAGTAGAGCACAGCAATTCCTTGTTCTTCAGGTAAAGCCAAGTAAAGAGGATATAACCACTCAAGCTATTGTTTCATTGCTTAAGTGAGTAATACATTGGGCATACTCTGAGATCTCAAATGATCAGATACATCTCATGCAGATCTCAACACACATAAAAACGCTATCTCTGCAAGCTTTGTACTGAAACAGAACAAAGTGACTCTGATATAAGACAATAAAAGCTATTGGCTGTCCGGCATTGAGAACATTCTCAATCTACGTCGGCCTAGAATGTCTCCAGGCTATTTGATATCAGCACAGTCTTAACACTGGTGTTACAACAGCACAGTCTTAACACTGGTGTTACAACAGCACAGTCTTAACACTGGTGTAGAACACTGGCTTTGCTTGACATTTTTACTCTGAAAGAAAAAGTCTTTGTTTCTTTTCTCTTATCTGGGTATGGTTGTCCTGACTTACGTGACCATTGTTTGTTGTGCTAGTCTGATGTTAGAGGTATATTTTATCCTCATATAGGGAATTCAGTTATTTTCCCTTGAAGGGTGACCATGGTAAATGTAGATTGCTCAGCAATGCCTCCTCCTAATACCTGTTCGTTTGTGTGATTGGGGAATGTAGTTAAAGGCGAAAGTACATCTTTCAGTAAATTATGTTTTTTATAGAATACATATGCATTCACATAACTGTTAAATCGTCCCACTCCTGCCAACAAATGCGAACATCCTTGTTGATGTATTGCACAAGTTAAAACTGAGTAAACAACTGTTGCCACATAATGATGGTCAGGGGAGGTAATTGGTAACAGTTGCTCACTTTGTCTATATGTTATATAAGCCAGAAAAATGAAATGTTTAGTCTTTTTGCGTTTGCTGGATTTGATAGGCAGCACAGCTTCACTCATAACTTTAATGTAATCTTGTAAGGATTCTCTGAGAAACATAATTTACTTAAGATTTACTTTCTTTTTATTACATTTACAGCCAAGCGGCAGTCATGCAACCCATTGATTCAATGGTGGCAGAATCTCAAGTAGTAAAAATAGATGCCACAAAGGTCAGTATGAGAGGAATAATAAAATGTACAATTTATGGCCTAAACTGTTAGAAATGGCAATGTTTATATTGTATTGGTAGATAATGTAACAAAACTTTCAAAACAAAGAAAAACAAAATTATTAGGAAATCGAACAAATACCAAACTCATTATCACAATTTTTGCTTTCTCGTTATTGTCAAAGAATATTTATTGCATAGTGATATAGGATTCCACATATCTACATGTATTTTCCAATTAATAATATCTCCAAACAAAAACAGTTTGATGACAGATAACTTAAATCAGATTGAATCATGTGTTTAATCTTCATGAGAATATTTACTTTTTAAATTGTTTAATAGATGCAATTCTGTATAAGACATTTTTCACTTTAGAGATTATTTTAAGTATTGTGTTTACTGGCCCTTGGATACTAAATGCTCTATGACCTTTTGTAATGGATGACAGCAGTCACAGTTAGCAAATGAAAAGAGATTGCCATGTTGGTATTAAAATAACAAAGTAAAAATATATTTGCAGGAGGCTGAGTAAAGCTGGTGACATTTTTGTTGGCCTCCTGAAAAGTATTGCTATTCATGGGCAAATGTTTGTTTTTAAAATTTCTGTATCAGTAAATGATTACATAACTTATATATACTTTTATATTAAAAAAATACAGTATTGTCTTTTTTTCCTCAATAATACATCTTTTAAACTTAGTTAAATGTTGGAATCTAACTTTGGTCATAGTTATTGCATTTTTTAAAATTTCATTAGTTAATTATGTTTTTCAAGCAGTATTAAAGGCTACAGTGTTATTGTTTAAATATTGTTCCTTTTTATTTTAACACTGCTTTTGTATTCTTCATGGTGGGTCTTTCATCACCCTTGTGGGGAATATTTGAGTAAGTACTGCATCTTATGGTTTCTGACTGCCTGTTACTTTTTATTGCATGTTAATATATTGTTACTTGCTTCAGTCTGGAACAAAACACTAGCACAATAACCATTGCACAATATGCATTATTCCTGACAAATAAACAACAATCTTATGGTGCAGCCAAGAATGCATTATTCCTTGAGTAACAAAGAGCATTCCTTAATAACTAGTCAGATTTTGTTATCTTATCCTATTTGGACTCCTTGTCCCCAATCGAGGCAAAAACTAATTTATTTCATGCATTCCTGTACCCATGTAATATTAGCATCCCAGAGCAAGCAAATGAAGAAGAAAATATGAAAGCAACACGTGGTAGTGATTACCATATCTGTTATGGTCTGCTTGTTTGAATTAGAAGAAATCAAAATAAATGAATTTTATTGAATGGTACCAGATTTCCTGGTTTTATAGAGAAAAAATCTGCTTTGATTACATGCCATCCACTGTTGTGATTATTTGGATTTCATTAAGGCAGTTATTTTGTAGGATCTGATGCATCTTGAAAACTTACTGCAGTATGCTAAATAAAGGGAGATTTCTGCATTATTAATTTTTGGTAAATTTTTTATTTTAGAACACTTCCATGTGTTTCATTTTCCATATTTTGGCACTGAGCAGCATGAACTGTTCTACTCCTTATATTTCACTGAATTTGTTAATTTTCTACTTGATTGTGAAAGTTATAAAAATAAAATTGTTAAAAGTATCCTTATACACAGTAGTTGAATTTTTATACATGAAAACATCAATTGCAAATGATTCAGACTGAAGTTTCCAGTTACCAGTATTAAAGTCCTCATGATGCTTGTGTAGTGTTGCACCTCAGATATAGGATCATGCATGCCCCCAGTCTCTTTGTTCAATGTACACCCATATCTTTATTCCTGTTTATCCCCTATGCACAATTTTTCATCGGTGTAAAATATATTTGGGGCTGAACTCGTGATGAACAGGTTGGTGTTTTATTAATTTGGAAATAAAAATCATATATAAAAATTGCAAAATAAACAGTGGTCTATAAAGAGTGAACAGTAAAGTTAAATGAGGGAAAGACTCAGAAAAGACAGTTTAAGAGTGCAGTTCTTTTCTTGTGAACCAGATTAAAAATCCAGTTTTTTTAATGGTCGATAATGATGTTTAATGAAATGATGATAGGTCATTACAGACACGAGAGAGATAAAACTTTCAGAGCAAATAATTGTCACTTTGTTTGTTTTTACCACTACTAGTGCATTAAGTACTATTTAACTATTTAGTATTTCTCCTGGTCCCTTTGAAATTGTATGCCCGCACAAATTTGAGGGAAAAGGAACTCAGTATCTCTGCCTATGGCAGTCTAGGTGCAACAGTACTATGCAGATAATGGGCATTTCTTTTACTTTTATGCTGCATCAAATGGCAGTTATATGTTCATGTTTGCATGCCTTTTGTTTCTTACCGTTACAGCATTTATTAAGGAATAAATGAAACAGCTAAATCTTTGCATGAAAGTTCAGCACAAATTTAATGTGGCTGTAAAAATTGCTTCAGGATATGTTTATTATTCAATCGAGGTTAGAAGTTGACCTCAAAAACCTTATTAAAAAAAACTAAATTTTCATTTTGACCTTAGAAATTTATCACAGTGCCTAAAAATGATAAAGAAAACTAAATAAATTAAAAAATAAAAATTGAAAAAATTAGGAACAGCTTTACCCCAACCCCACAAAAAATCTTACTTGCACAAAGTTTTTCTTTAGGCTAGCCTAGCAGTTGAGAAAGCGCATACATTTGTTAGTACTTGCAGGTATTTGTTTTTTAGTTAACCCTTTACCTCATGCAAGCATCTTTGGACGCCTCTACTTCATTCACATGGAAGCTCCTTTTGACGCCTCTATAAGATTCACATGGAAGCGCCTTTTGACACCAGCTGTAAACATCAGCCATTTTGAGCTGGTTTTCATAGCACCACCTTCGGGGACCCACCCCTCCCCCATTAGGTACTACATTCATTTCTGCAAATGACAATTACGTCAGATCACATGGTCGCTATTTATGCACTGGTCGATATATACTATTTGAAGTAACTGGGTCGTAATCTCCGTTCTCCAAAATGGCGGCCACTTATTTCATTCAGTACATACAAAATTTTCATGATTAGAATCAAAACCACGAAAGATTCAATAACTTAGGTAAAGGCTCTGAAATTGATGTAGACGCACACGAAAACTTTGTAAATTTAGAGTATCGGAAATGGCAGCTATGGTTGGTCACACGGCCTCATTAACATGACGGTGAACGAGTTCTCTCTTGATTTTAAAGCACATAAAAAATTCTTAAGTTAAAAATTATTACACAGCTATAATAATCAGACTTTACTCTTAAATTTTTCCACATATAATATATGTGTACCAAAAATGTAAAATGGTTAAAATTGCTGTTAAAGGTAACATACACTACATTGCTTAACAGTTCACAGGCAGGCCTATGCATATGCTGTCGACTAGGTAACAGGTTTCTATTTACAGCGTGCTGAACTTTGTCACCATGTTCTATGAGGTAAAGGGTTAAGTATTCATTTTCACTTTATTTTCATTTTATTTAGAAACAAAATCAAAGCATACTTTATCCAATTTTATTAAATCTTATGGTCACCATGGAGATAATCTTGTAACTGCTTTGTGCATTGAACCCAAACAAAATTTAAAACCTCAAATAACCTATTAAAAATTCATCAGATTTTAAAATTTATTTTAACTTCTGACAATGAGCAATATAATCAGTATGTTTTACAAAGATAGAAGCATGAGATACAATTACCTACATACATAAAAGTCAGAATATCTCATAATTTGTAACTGAAATGTGTGTACAATTTGTAACTGAAATGTATGTACAATTTGTAACTGAAATGTATGTACAATTTGTAACTGAAACGTATGTACAATTTGTAACTCAAATGTACGTACAATTTTTGACACCTTATTTATCCTGTTGCAGACAAATATTTGCACACATGTTATACTGAATATTTCCATTTTGAATGTTTTTTCTACTGCATGAACACACAGGTCAGCTTTTGTGTATCAGTGCAAAATTTAATCATGCCGCCACTAAAACATTGACAAGGCACATACTTGATCAGGGCCTGTCCATCTTCTACTAAAACTTTGGCAAGGGAAATACTTGATTAAGAGCTTTTAATCTTCCACTAAAATGTTGACAAAGAACATATGATTAAGGCCTGTCCATCCTCCAGTACAACATTGACAAGGGACATGCTTGATTAAGACCTGTCCAAACCACTACAACAAAGTTTACAAGGGACATGCTTGATTAAGGCCTGTCCAAACCACTACAACAAAGTTTACAAGGGACATGCTTGATTAAGACCTGTCCAAACCACTACAACAAAGTTTACAAGGGACATGCTTGATTAAGGCCTGTCCAAACCACTACAACAAAGTTTACAAGGGACATGCTTGATTAAGACCTGTCCAAACCACTACAACAAAGTTTACAAGGAACATACTTGATTAAGGCCTACCTATGACAGTATATTCAACTTTTACATTTTTCGTCTAAAGAAAGACATCCTAATACTGTATGGGTCTTTAGTTTTTTACATACATAATTAGGATATACATATAATTCTTTTGCAATTATGGCTGTTTAATTAGAAATTTTAATTTTAAATTAGTTTCTTTTGTCTTGCAACTGATTAAAACTTTTGTGTAGGTGATATTGTGGTATGGATGGTACATGTTTTAATATATAAAATCCAGGTTTGTTCTGTCATTGATAAGAGTGATCTCTTAGACATACGTGTATGTCTGTCGCTACATCCATCCATCTATCTATATATATAAGTGTCCACACCTTAGATTAACTTAAGTGTCATTTTACTTTTCTTTTATTTAAGTACCTATTGAATCCATCGTCTTTAGATTTGTAATATAGTTCAGATGTGGACTCGACAGAATAAGATAATCTTCCAATTTAATGTTGAAATGTAATGTGCATAAGAACAATTGACACACATGCTGCATTTTCTCAGTCAGGTGATGAAAATATTTTTACCAAGTAAATTATACTTGGTCCCCACCATATGAACAATGCTTCATTACCAATGAAATAGGGGATCAAACATTCTTAGTCTTTTCTTGTTGGTTCAAAAATTGTGATTCTTTCTAGGTTCCCAAATATAGATCAGACAGAAGAAAAATAAATCATCTTTGAGAACTTAGTAATGCTTCAATTTTCTAATTTTTTTTCTTTCTAAAAATAATGTAGTACATTCATCATCTTCCAAAAACTTATATTAAAACAAAGTTTGTTTATTGATGTATTTTTGTAAGGGTTTGATTTCCAGCATACAGCTGCATCATATAAAAGATTTATGGCCCCAGGTTACCCATCATCTGAAACTTTGGTTTCAACTGCATAACCTTACTAAAGTCTGTTTGATATCAGCTAAATGGTCATAAAAAAAGAGCAAAACATTTACATTACTTGTTCTTAAAATCTTATCACATCATTTTACAAAATCTGACAGGACGCATCCTTCCATAAGGGCATTTCATTTTTATACAGTGATGTGAATCGTTTATTAAATATGGTCACATTACTAAAAATGAGAATTTTTAAAAACTTTTCACGAAACACCACACAGAATTGGACCAAATTTAACAGAAAGCATCCTTGCATTAAGTCCATTTAGATAGAGCATTCTAGCATGAAGGCCTTTCAGACATAGCATAGCATGAAGGCCCCTCATTCTGAGCATTCTAGCATGAAGGCCTTTCAGACAGAGCATAGCATGAAGGCCCCTCATACTGAGCATTCTAACATGAAGACCTTTCAGATAGAACATTCTACCAAAAGGTCCTTTCAGGTAGATCATTCTAGCATGGATTCCATTTAGATAGATCTTTCTAGGATGAAGATCTTTCGGATAGAACATTTTAGCATGACGGTCTTTTATATACAGCATTTCTAGCATGAATACCATTCAAATAGAGCATGCTAGTATGAAGTTATTTCAGATGGAGCATTCTTTCTAGCAAGAAGGCCTTTCAGATTTGTATCAATGATGCCAGTTAGCCAGCAAATAATGACCATAATTTCTAAAAGCAGAAACACCTTTTAAAAAATGTCTCAGAAACTGTTCACTGGAATTTTGCAGAAAACATTCTGGCATAAAGGTCTTTCAGTTTTGTACAAACAATTCCAATATGTCCCATTAAATGATGTCTTATCAAAAACCTCTGAACAAAATTTGGTTGGTTGTGGGATTTTGTTTTTAATGGCATGTTCAACATATTCCTTTCAAAGGACACCCCAAGGCAGTTAATCCAGGCTTGCTGTGCAAGTATTGAACCTATAATTTGGATTAGGAGTTGATTTTCTACCATCTGAGTAGCTCCTGCACAAAACTTGACTACATTTAAAAGAAATCATCCTAGAATTAAGTCCATTCAGATTTGTGCACAATATGGTCACAATTACTAAAAATAGAACCACCTTGAAATTACTTCCAAAAACTTGCTGAAAATAATTTGACCAAATTTGTCAGAAAACATCCTGGCATTAAAAGCGCTCAAATTTGTTTAAAATTTAACCAGTCTGACATCAGATCTGGCCAATGTCTTAAAAATTTAAAAACCTTTAAAAGACTTCTCAAATGTTACTGAACCAATATAGATGAAATTTTTAAATAAATAATATCTGAATGGAGGCTTTTCTAATTTGTACAAGTTTTGCCAGTTCACCATCTACTATGGCTCCTATTGAACAAAAATAGAAATGAGAGCTTTAAATGTATAAAAAATGTCATAGTAACCCAGATTTGTTGGTTGCCATTGCATCTAATCATTTTCTGACAGGTAGTGATCTCATTCCCAATTGTGCCTCTTGTGTATTGATAATATTGTATTTCTTATTGTCTGTTAACTTTTGGATTAAAATTAATCTGTGTATTGCAATTCTAGTGCAAATTTAATTGAATTTTCATTTGAATTGGGACAATCATTTACTATTATTTCCCATCTCCATTCATTCCACTACTCTCTTTTGATGGTTACATTAGTATCATGGATACTTTGATATAGACTAAAAGGTGGTCTCAAGAAAAAGGCTTTCTCTTGTTTACTAAATCTTCTGCAGGTGTGGTTAGTATCCTATAGTGATTTCTGGCCTTGAATTTAACATGAATTCCTTTGCAGCCAGAATGACCCACTTATTGAGAAATTTTCCAGACCTGCTGAATCTTTGCTAAACCTTCCTGCAAGATGTTGACTTGTGACAACTGAAATTTTTGTAGCCATCAGACTATTGAAATTATGAAAACTATTTGTCTGAAAGAAAATTTACTTGCCTCGGGCTAGCAGATTAATGTTAAGTTTGTTCATATACAGTTATATATATGTTTTCAGAACTTATCTCGAAGGGATGTGGATCATTATTACGACCATAAAGATTTGCCACATACAGTTCCTTTTCATGATTATAATATCTTCCATCCTTAACTATATTAGCAACTGGTATTTTTTTGTACGTATCAGTTTTATGTATGGGCTGCTGAAAGCCTCCACAATGGTGGAATATAGATTTTGATTTTCTTTGTGTGTAGATATGATTTATTGTACTTGATATCTACACAACAAAATTTTCTGACATTTCTTTTAAAACTTTGCAGAAAAAGAAGAACGAGGAACTTAGTCGCATCATGGGTGAGTTGACAGTTGAGGAGAACAGAAGCCCCAGTGGAGGTGACGATCTTTTGGAACTGATGGACAGTGCCTAAATCTGCAGTCTGTTCCATGTGGATGGAAATACAGCCTTTGCAGCATTTGTATTTGAATTCCAAAGAGCCGTTCTGGCATTATTACATTTAAAATGTTACAGATTGAATGTAACAGATACTTAAGCTGAAAAGTTAAAAACCATTCATACTGTGGTCCTATCAGATTGTAAGAATGACTGATTTCTCATTTAACTCCAAAATATTTAAACTGTTTCCTTTCATTTCTCTCTCTTATTTCTTTTTCTAAATGACATAAAACAGTTTCAAAATGTGAAAAGGTCATGAATAAAAAAGCTACTTGGATTTTTTTCACAAGTTAATGGACTGCTGTTAGAACTAATAATTTGTTTGGGATGCCAGGGTTTCACTTAATTTGATGAACTATTCTTTCATAACCAAAGATGTATGGAAATGTGTGACTCAAAGAAATCATTAGCTCAGTATCTTTTTGTTTGGTACCTATTATGCATCACTAACTCCTGTAGTCATTGTTTGACATTTATTTTGCCCATCACAGTTGTCTCCAGTGTCAAACTGTTTTTGAATGGGAAACAGTTGTGTTATGGGCAAAATATCATCAGGCACAGGCAAAAAAAGTAAGGTTAGATGTACAAATGATTTGACAAGAACGTAAATAATTTATGCACAATCCCCAGCTATTGTTACATGGAAACTGGAAAGGAACATCATGCAAATTGTATTGTACATATGAAATTCTAACAGACTTAAGGGACTTCATCTCTGTCATTTGTAACCTCAAAGGACTGTATTTTCATATATTAAGATATGGCATGACAATGGAACTTTGCTTAGTTTTGGGACACAATTTACCAAAGTGGGCCTCACAGGGATGTCTGATTATTTAGGGGACTGCAAAAGTGCTTCCACATCTTATTGTCAATGTAAAGCTATATAAGGAACTGTAAGAACACTAAAAGGAAATGTGTTATTTTAACAGTTTTAACCAGTCTGGATTGAGGTGTGGGGGTATCCATGTTTTTTTCTTCTTCAAAACAAAATTATAGATTTTACAGGGCTGTTAGTCTAAAAGAAAAATCGGGACAAATATGTTGAATTTATAGGGCACTTATCAAAATTAATGGAGATAGTGACATGCCAATGCTGCCAGTTGAAAAATCCATTCTTAAAGCACTTGAGCATACAGCCTGACCAATTATTTGGAAATAATAACTGAAACAAAATAAAAAACATCATGACATCATTCTGTTTCTTGTATTCTTTTTTTGTATTAAAATAATCTAAAAAAATATTGGGATTTATCTAACATATAGGGATGGTCAGAAGAAATTTGTATCAATATTTAATGATAGATCAGGAAAATGTGATCAAAACTAATTTATACAACAAATTCTTGCCACTAAAATGTCAGATTTAGGTAATTATCAGTTTATTTATAGATGACTTTATAAAAATCGTTTCCAATTATGGCACTATGACAAAATAACAACAAGATTTTAAAAAATACTGGATGAATTTGACAATTTAAACACTAAATATTATGAAAATAAAATAAAGTTATTAGATTAGATTTAAATTCTTCATAAAACGATTTCTTTTAATCTTTTTGTTACTTTAGAAATTCATCTACAAGACAAATACATTTAATATTATTCAGATGTTCTCCTGTTTGATACATAATCATACTGTATGCAAAACAATCAAGGGTTTTTAAATATTTTTTCTGTTAAAGTTTTTTTTTTTGCTTGCTGGTTTTTTTTTAAATTTTTGAAACATGTGGGATGAAAACTAGGCAAATGAACTTAATACTATATGACCCATAAATGTAGATTGGCATCCATCAAATAGATCAAATTCCAGGGTTGAGTTGATAGTATATTGATAGAACACACATACCTGACTTGTGAAAACCTACAGAAGGGTAACCTTAGTCATTGTGGATACCCTGCCAGTGTCCACTGGTAGTGGAATGCATTATTGAAGAGTGTATGGACTTCTGTGCATTATAAGTTTGTTTTATGTAAGCTCATTTAAGGAAATGTTTGGTCATGTACCATCAGAGAAAATCTTGGATATTTTAAGGGAAATTATAGTTATATCACAAATTTTGACCCTTTATTTTTAGATTTTTATATTATTTGCCTTTATCTTTTATTTTTGTATACATTTTACAAAATGTTGACATGTATACCTTTTACATTTCAAGGACTTTTCTTTTTTTCTTGTAATAACTATATCTTTTAAGCATTTTAATTGTTCCCTTCATCATTGTTTTATATATCTTTTGGCATAATTTAAAATTTGTTACATTTTATAGTTCTTCTTTTTTTACCTAATGCTTGCATTTATTTAGAAGGGTTTAAAATGCTATACTTTCTGTGCAATTCTTCATTTTTATATTTTTAGAAGTTTGCTTTTTAAATGGCACAATATAGCCAAAATTGTGTTGATGTGCTGCTAAAGGCTAATACACACATACATTACCTTCTAGTACTTGATGTTAACATTTATTTGGAAGGGTTTATCTACTTAAAAGTTTTTGTGCAATTCTTTATATTTACATTTTAGATATGTAATTTATTTTAAATTCTCAGCAGTTTATGTCGATACTTTTACTATATTTTTTTTAATCCCGACTTTGAAGTATGGTTGTTGAAACATAAAGATGTAAATCATAAATGGTAATAAGTTTTTAAAATTTGTTTTGCTTCATTAAAATGTTGCTGTATTCTGAATTATAGATGATAGACCAAAGCTCTTGAACATGACATGGTCCGATACACAAGACAGGAACAGTAATAGCAACCTCCCCTGACATTGTGACATTTTGAGAAATTAGAATGATTGTCTGAAATAAATTCCTGTTTTCTCAATTTTTTTTGTAAATTACAAAGTTCATACATTCACCCACCGATAATGGACTTAGAGAGGAATGTGTTCTTCATAATGTGTTGAGAAAAATATTTTAAGTTATTATTATAAGTAGTCATTTCATGTTCTGAATTAATTCTTAAGGGATTATTTACTTATTTACTGTTAATAATGTAGTATCACAGATTCAACAAAAAAAATGAGTGGCTTTCAGTGGAGCTGTATTTAAACTTCTACATGGAATGGTCTGATTGTATTTAAACTTCTACATGGAATGGTCTGATTGTGGATAAATGACTTTTTTCTAACAGATTTTGTTGGTGGCAAAACCTAATATTATCTGTTCAGTGTAAACTAAGTGTAGCTTTCTTTCATAGTATCACTCATAAAACAGAGGTAGCAAATGTTTAAGAAAAATATTATCAGTCTATTTGATTGTAATTAAAGCAAATTTATGGGGGTACACATTAGACTATACAAATAGATTATGGACAGTTTGCTAAATTAATCCTGTATTTACTGCAAAAGTTGTAAAATTATGATTTTACACAAACTATTAATTTCTCAAAATGAATATTGTTTTGATTGTCGATGGAGACATCAAACAGACTTCTGAAAGATTATCATTGGACTGATCCTATATGCACATAGTAAATATTTTTTAATATACTGCAGAGGGACTGTAATTTATCTGAGTGCCACTCCTGAAAGACGTTTAGATAGGTCTGCAGGGGGACATTTGATTTAACCAATGTTTGAGTCTTTATGTACTGCAAAGGGACTTAATATAACTGACTGAAATGACTCCCTCATCATTGGACCCTGGTAAAACTATATGAGGAAAGAACTGATATGTGGCTGATTTAAGAATAGTCCTAATACAGTCCCCAACTGACAGTGGACAGAATAGGAATTTCAGATGGCTGCCATCAGAAATTCCTATTCTGTCCACTGTCAGTTGGGGACTGTATTGGGACTATTCTTAAATCGGCCACATATCAGTTTTTTCCTCATATACAATAGATATGGGACATAAAAGGGACTAATAATAAACTGCATAGGGACTATAGATCTTGTCAAGTCACACATTTCTATGGGTCTTTAATTATGATATATATGCCAGCAAACACCACTCTATATTTGAACACAAAATTGCAACGCTTCACCTGTCAGTGGAGTGACATCAAAAACTTTTAATGTTTAGTGTATTTTTGTGCAAAGCTAAAGTTTACAGCTTTATAATTCATGTGCAGTTTTTTGTTTAAGTATTTACATGACTAACCTTTATAATGAGCCAAAAGTGAAACTTGCCAGAACAGTCAAATATGTATCAAAGACACAGGCTCCAATAGAAGAAATGTTATTAACCCATGTTTTGTATATCACTTTTGTTTCTAACCACAGCCTGCCAGTTTTTTCATAGCTTGAGCATCCATAATAGGCAGATTTCACTTGTACTGCTTCTTGCACGTAATTTTGTGAAAAAAATACATTGTTTATAATATTTAGATGGCATAGTTTGGAAGTTACATTAATGCATACTGTTGCTTGTAAAGGATAAAAGAATGGTTTGCTATTGGAAAAAGAATATTAACTGTATCTGGCAGTTGAATACTGTCCATATACCTTTCTAGTAGAGAATTACGTATGTTATCTTTCAGATTTTGTCCATCCAGTAATTGTTGGCTTTACAAATTGTGGCACTCAGTTCATGATCACAATAGGTAAATTTCTGTCGTGTTTTATGGAATACTTATTATTACCGTGACCTATATGTTCAAAATTGCCTGACTTGGAAATACAATTTTTTTTTTTTTGACTTCATAGGAACAGTTCATGAGAACATTTTACATCTAAGAGATATCAGATTAACATTTATTTATGCTTTTAAAGGGAACTTTTTCTTCCTCATTTTTTAAAATCTTGATGATGAACAGCAGCTTAATCTGTTACATTAATCTGTTTTATTCATCACCTATTTATGACTTGGCCTTCTGTTTCACTTTGAGGGCACAATCACATTTTGGAGAAATAACAATAAGTACACTGATTTCCAGACAAATTGTTGCAGGATTTTAAAAGGCTTCTTTGAAGAACTTTGTTAAAATATTACAAATTTTTCTAGAAGATGCAGTATTTCAGTTTGTGGTGTTGTTTTCGGTTTAACATCATTTTTCAGCACCTGATAGGCTATACATGGTGGCCAGTATAACTGATCAAGCAAGAACTCAGGAAAACCCTGATAAGTACTACTGACCCATGGGAAGTTACTTGCAAACTTTCTCACCTTCCCACATTGGTCAAACCCAAGACGCAAACCCACATGGGTAGAGGTGAGATGGCATGTGCTTTAGACCACTCAGCTACCTTTGAGTTTGTATACTTATTTTGAAGAGTACTGTGAAAATGGGGCCAGGATTGTAAGTCTTGATGAACTAAATTATTCCATTGATTCTTCAAGGCTTGTGTCTGATTAATAATAGGAATCAACTGTTTTCTGTTGTTTGATGCAGAGAGATATTTTATTATGTTGATCAAATTTTCCTGATCACTTGTCCTAATACATGCATCAGCATTGTTACTTTGATGGAAATTGATTGAAAATGTTAGAGATATAACAATCGTGAATACCAATTTTACATGATACAAAAATGTAAATTTTCAGTTGTAAAATGTCAGTGTCCAAGTTAATTAAGTATGGCATGTAAGTTTAATGCTGCTCTACTGTAGAGAGTATATTCATTGTGGATGCCTTTTTACAGGGTTGTCAGATTTGTTATGGTTTTACCACAAGAAACATTTATAGTGAAAATGTTGAATATATAAATTTTGTAGAATCTTAGGTTGAAGAGTATAATACAGATTGTTTGTTAATGTTTGCTTCATCAATGTTTGAAAGAAACAAAGTGTGTATACATTCCAAATTATGACAAAGGAGCAATTGTGTGAATTTTCTTAAATTTGTTTGAAGCAGGGTAGATCAGTTATCTGTAATGCCTAATAATATCATGTACATGCATATATATATATATATATATATATATATATATATATATATATATATATACCATTGTTCTTGAAACTTCAAAAGAGTTAGTCGTAATTAAAATAGATTTTGTCTCTCCATGAATGGATATGACACTATGTCTGTTTGTCTCTAAAAACATCTGTCCATGCATGCATATGATGCCACATCTGTTTGTTGATCCATTAACCCATCTGTCCTTGAATGCAGATAATGGTACATCTGTTTTTCTTCCTTGCCTGAAATATGTTTCAGTGCGGTTTCATCTATTGCATGAGATGACAATTCCTGTAAATTCTGATGTCTGGTTGGTGGAAATTTTACAAAATTACTTGCCAGGCAGGTACATTTCTCAGACAAGATGATTATTACTGACATGTGTCTGGTCATCCAGATCGCCACTAATTACTTTAATTGTGTTATGGTAACAGTCTCAGCCCAACAAAATGGACACACTAGGTATACATACTGACCTAGTTTTAGTATGGTGGAGTTACTTTTATCCAGAAATTTCCACATACCAGTTTTCGTCAGTGAATGTGAAGTAGAGTTCAAGGTTTGAAGCTGTAATGAATGAACAGCTGAAAATGCAAACACAGCTGAAAAAGTCTCTTAAATGTGAAAATTAGGTTATAGTTTTGGTATGGTGGAGTTATCCTCCCCAAGACAAAACTACAGACTAGTTTACAAAATGTTTGAGAAATTGGGTCTGATATTTTTAAGGTTAGGGATCAAATATACATCCCCAAAATCCAATCACTATTTACTCTATAGTCAAAATGTATGTCAACTCATACCAGACAGTAATTAAAATACTAGCACTCTTCAAAGTCACCCCTGCCTGGTATTATTTAGCAAAATTTAAGTAAATCATTTTTTTTCTAAATTTATTTGGCTGGGAAAAAATGACAGACTAAAAGGGATATAATTGAACAGACACTATAATGGACTAAGTATGGTGAATTTAAAAACCTAATTGAAGCACTTAAATGCTTCTGAATTATCAGAATAATTAAATGGAAAAAAGGGGTTGGTGGAATCGGATCTTTATAAAAATTATTGGGGAAAAAATTAAAAACATATTGCAGATCTTGGGATGGGGTATTTGAAGACACTAAGAAATAAAAACTATTTTTTGGAGAGATGTATTCAGTGTTTAGATTGAAGTTTATGAATAAAATGTTCTGATCTCCGTCAGATACATTCCCCAATTATTTGCCAACTGCCACACAAATCCTTTCTTTCTTAAAGATAAAAATCGTCTTTAAGACAAAGGGCAGTAGATCTTGCCCATTATTTCCCTCTACCACTGCAAGGTGTCGATACTTTTGTTTAGCTTTGCTGCTGTACTGATAATACCATACATTGTACCTCTGACAATCCATTTTAGTGTTCAAATTGGAACAATCAACTTTCATTCTGGATTTATTGTGTGGGACAATCATTATTCTGCAAGTTGTATATATTATTTTTACAGTTTCTGCCAAATTTTAGCAACTTTTTCACCTTTATGGACTTCATCTATATAAGACCATGTTATTGTTGACCTTATATAATTTACAAATTTGTGCATCACTGCCAATTTTCATTTACTCCATTATAAATGGAGATGGTATTACCAGGTTAATAACATGCTGCACTGCTAATTTATCCTTTCTTTTCGCCTCTTGTGTGGTTTCAGTAGAAATATCAACTCAAAGCATGAAATGCATTGTTCAAAGTCTAGTCTACACGTCATCAAAATGCAACACTGGCTATTTTCGATTACTCCATTGGTAACAGGGGTGATGTTAGTGAGTAACATGCAGAATTGCTCATTTTTGCTTTATTTTCTCCTTTTGTGTCATTTCAGGAGAAATGTCAACTAAATGCATGAAATGCAAACTTCGAACCAGTAGTCCATAAAGTATCAAAGGGAAGGAAAAATGGAAATAGTCGAGGAAAACAATGCTGACATCCTCAGTATACATCCAAAGACAAACCAAAGTGCATCTTGCAATACCATCTCATTTGGGGGGTGTCCCCCAGATTTAGGCAGCTCAGTGGGTGTAAGTTCCCTCACATATCTGAGCAAGTCCTTCCGGCCTGTAAATCTGGACATAAAAGGTTTGCACTGGGTCCATTTCATAATACAGCCTCCCCATCTCCCCATTACTGGCCCTCCAGCCTTCCAGCAAGGAGGTACCTCGTGAGAAGATGGTTAATACATCTAGGATTTAAGGGGATCTTAGTGACAGATCCATCTGTTTAGCCATACCATCAGCAACATACCCATACCATGATGGAGATTTCAGTGAGAAATCTGTCCCTCCAACATGGCCCTTGGAATGGACCTGATATGACATGATGCATGGCTGTAGTACATATCACTCAAGCCTCATATATCCTGGCTTTACTGATGACCCCGTTTGGGTCACCATTACTCTTGGGAGTACAATTGAAGAAGTTTGGAGGCAGGCAGCTCAGGAACTGACCCTCCAACTTGACGTTCAATCCACACAGGCATTTCTAAACAGTCAGCCTCCACAACTGTGGAGGGACAATAAGTGAACTACAGACAATGGATCTTTTCAGTCAAATGTACAATATAGATCCCAGCCAAATGCCACTAGACAACATTCCTTCAGAATAATTTGGTTCTCCAGGTCATTTCGACGGGACCTTGGATTTCATTTATCCAAACCCCTACCCTTTCCTCCTCACCCCTCTTCATGGATGAACTCTCATATCAGGAGGAAACCTTTCTAGAACAGGAGATATGGTCACTAATCAAAAAACAGGTGACCAGTGGAGAAAATGCAGAGACCACAGTAGCCACAAAACCATATGTATGGATCACAGATCAAGTGACCCTAGGATGTGTTGCTTATGTAATTAGGAGAATAGGTTATCATTTGCATGGGGAAACCAGCCATCATTCCCTAAAAGGATACCCAAGGTAGAGGTCAGATGCTCAGTATTTCCTCCTCCTATTGCCTATTGTCCTCACATAATGTAATGTATTTGAATGAGAAAGCAAATTTTTAAGCAAATTTGTTCCTCCAAGAATACTTATTCAATCACATTAATTAAAAAGCCTCCCAACCACCCCATTATGCGAGCATCCTTTTTAGTATATCTCTGAGCTAAATTACTAGTGATACCTGGCAGTGGCAAGGGGAGTTAATGGGCAAGACTTATTTGTGTACATGAGATAGAAAAAGATGATTTTTGTGTATTAGAAGGGCTGGATTTGTGAGGTAGCTGGCTAATATTCCTAACATAATGTGATTGGACAAGTATTCTCAGAGAAATATAATTTACTTTAAAACTTTGCTATCTAGAAGAATTGCTAAAACTACCCATTTGGGACAATGAAAATATTATGGTTGGAGATAAAATGGTGTTTTACAAATCTTGGTATAATAAAGGAGTGAGGTTTATAAGGTCATCCAGTTAGTATGTACACACGGAAGAGGGGAAGAGAGGTTGAAGTTTGCATATGCATGCATACATGGGGGGAGTAAGACCAAGTAGTACATATAATGACACAAACCATATTATGGCAACTATGAGTAAAACTTACGTACCTTAGCCAACAGCATACAACTATACTGTTCTATAGTATTCGCACCCTTCCCATTAATTTGTATTCCCTACCAATTTTAAAAATGAAAAGCATCATGGATATAAAAAATGTATAAAACTTAGTCATTTCATTCAGAAATTTATACCTTCTAACCCAATTGTGACAGCCTCTAAGTAATATCTTTTATGGAGTTAAACTGAGTACATTTGAAAAGATTAAGACAAAATTTTAAATCACAAAGGGAAATAGTTACTCTTTCCAGGGTTTTGTAATAATTTTATTTTTAAATTTAGATCAAAGCAGTTCAGACACTCCACCCATGTATGCTGACTCGTATCATGATCCTAATAAAATGTAAAAAGGGTTAAATGTATAAAGATAGGTGTAAATTTCTTAATAATATTTTAAGAACCATGTCAAGAGAAAAATGGTATTGTTTTTAATTTAAGCTCAGAGATATAGAAACTAATTTATAGAAAGTTAGTTAAAAGCACTAGTCTAAAATATAATTATTTCAGTATATGTTATTTCATAGAATAATACCTATAAAAGATTGTTTAGTCCAAAATAATCTATGTATTTTCTGTAAATAAGAAAATACCATTTAGCATCATTTTTTGGAATGTAAACATAAAAATGTTTTGGTCCATTCTGAATTTATAGCTACATTACGCAGATGAACATCTATCTATACTGAGCTGCACTGCGACAGATTACAGAAAGTGGCGTCAAGTAAAAAAGACATGCCGCTGCAAATCCCTTCTGTGATTTATCGCAGTCCAGGTGTCAATAAACAAAATCGATAATAAGCTGGTCTTTTGTTTAATCTGCTAGCTGTGTTTACAGAGAAAGTCAGTTATCTGATGGAGTGGTTTTAGTATTGAGGCAAACTTGACAGTCATATGTACTTTAACCAAATACAATAGTTGGCACAGACCAATGACAATTGTGGCTTATTAGAGACATTGGCAATTTCAGTTGTGCAGTAATCTGTTAGGAATACAACATCTGACATAGCTGGAATACAATAGTGGCATATTAGATTTAAACGGGGGCTGTAGAAACACATTCTGGTGATGTCCAAATCAAGTACAGTAGTTTTGATGTCATGTGTTCACCTGATAGATGTTGAAAATTATTATTTTTTAAATATGTTTAATTATAGTTTTTATAATTTTGAATATGGGGTCCAAGGCATTACCGTGTTTTATCCAAAAGCATATTTTAGCAAAGTGTGTCTTGCATCTTTTCTTTTGTTTCTGGCTTGCAATTTTATATCTTGTTTCATTGTTGTATTCATCCGAGCTGAGACAATATTAGATGTAAATTTGATCAACTGATTTATATAATTTACAACATATTACATGGACGGGATTCTTTTCTGATCAATGTTTAGTACTAGAAACCCCATCCTTGATATCGTATATGTCTGGGATGAAGAAGAAAAAATTCCCTTATTTTCCATTTGATCTTATATACAACATTGTGATGTTCTTGCCTTGTGGATTTTTCAAACAAATATTTAATAAATACAAAGACTTTATAAAGATTTTTATCAGCCAATGCATTGAAAAACAAACATATAAGTTGATTTTGTACTGACATTTTCATGTTTATATACATTTTTCATGACGTGCATATTTTGCATTTTAAAAATATTGTAAAGCAAAAATGTGGAGCAAGCTTAAAATTTAGGACAATTTAGCAAGTAAGCTAATTATCTATCCCATAAAAGTTTATACTTGCTAAAATTGTATGGTATACAAAGATATAAAACACCAACATATAATCAGATGGACAGTTACTATATTTACTTGCTTACAAGATGAATCCAGTTGCAGGCTGCATGGACCCAGATCTGAAAGATCCTTATGTGCTATTTGTTATATGCAGTTTGTTATGGCTCATCAGTAAAACAAAGAATGTAGACCCTGACCTGCATTTGCACAATGCAATTTGAGCCTCAGTTGACAGTGTATAGCAAATATCACTTGATTAGGTATGGTAAAACTAAGATAAAAATGTATTTTACCCGTGAGCAATTCACTACAAATTTATGTTACTGATGTTCTAAAATTAAAGATTTGCTACAATTAATGGATGCTGAGATGCTGCATATTTTGCATATTTTACAGTATTTCATCAGCTGATGCAGCCATAACATGTTTACCATACAATCAATGAATTTTTTAAATTTTGATCAAGGCTACAGTATATTAACCTAGTCTCTTCTGTATTGTGATGCAGATAATTTAAACCGTAACAATTTGGTTGTGTTTCAAGCAATATTGTCAGCTTGCATAACATTATTGAATACCTGATTTGTACAATTTTATGTGACATTTTATTGTGCTGAAGTGTCTTGTCTGTCACCAGTTGCCATGTACATACTGCGAAATATACATATTTATTCCAGACAATATTTGGTGTATGTTGTTCTTGAGACCAGTTCTCAAACTTTTTAAGTTCCTTTTTCTACAGCAATTAACCCAGTCCATCAACAATGATGGACAGGATGAAAAGCATTAAATTCAGTGTTTTTCTTAGGAATTTAGTATTCAACAGGTGTCATTTAACATTTTCAAGGAGGAAGAGATTTTTATGTGTTTCAGAGAATTAGGGACTTTCCTAATATTGGTGACAAACTGTTCTAGAAAAAGAAAACAAAAATAGCTTTTTAGATAATTTGTTTGAAAATTACAGGACATTTTTTTTTAAATGTCATCATTTTCACTTGATACAGATACTTAATGCAACAAATTTTAGACTTGTGAATATTAGGGCTGTTCCAGTAAAATTCACATGTACCTGGTACCCAGGGAAGGCACCTTTAATTTTGAGTAGTCACCCATAGATGCAAGTTAGAATTTTATATCATTTTCATATCAATTCTTGGAGTGATCAAAGTACTCTGGCATATATTTTTCAAAACTGCACCTTCCTGGAGTACCATTAAATGGAACAGATTTTAAAAGGTCAATAGATGGAATGTGGTCGAGTTTCCTGAGATTGTGTTGATATATCACATCAAAAAATTCAGAAAGAACATTGTCCTCTAAAATCTGATACAGATCTTGCATCAGACTTGTAATCCTGTTATGTTACACATTCATTGTTTCTCAAATTGAAAGGCTTCTCACCAACCAAACCTCTGGATCTCCTTTGTGATCTCCTTCAGGATAAATAACAATCTTCAAAGAACCAAAGTTGATGATAAAATCTCAGTAAACTTGTACATAATTTTATCATGTTGGATAATTATATAAAAGTTTTAGATCATTAGTCCCAACAATACATGTCGTATGTGCACTCGATGGAGCAGTTGGTATTGACAGTTCACTTTGTTAATCTGTCTTCCCACTCTAGGTTGGAACTCTTTATTTCCATACACATTATTAATAATTAAGACCAGTTTTGCAGTGTGGTTGGATCCTAAGATAAAGTTGTGTTGCACACCTCTGCTGGGTTATTATATCTTCTATTTCAAGATTTATTCAACTTTTTTTCAAAAATACTTTAAGTATATTTAATAAATAATCAAGCCACAGAGACTTGGAACCTGGGGTGCTTCTGATATCTCACAACTCAAGTTGTATGGACAGACCCACATATTATGTATCTGGATCATGAGATGAAGATGTTTTGAGCTGATAAATGTTTATTCAGCTTTTCTAAAAAGATAAAGATACTGATTCAAGCCAAAGAACCTGGGTTGCACCTGCCCACTCACAACACTACATAACATCACTACATAACATCAAAACTAAAATCCTCTTTCCATGTATTGTGCAAAAGGAAAAGTTATATTATTATGTAACATTACTCGATTATAATGATCTCAATGTTTACTTTGTTGGCAAAACTGCAAGATATCGGCACCAAATGTGGCATTTATGGATTTTGTTGATATGCTGGAATGGGTGTAAAGACAAGGTGGCAGGGTCTGCATAACCAATGCACAAAACTTTACTGAAAATCTTGAACCAAAACCTTATCAAAATATTGATAATGTTGAAATGTGACTCTGTTTTTTGCTTTCTGCTAATATTGGCTCAATAGCAACTCAGCCCGCCAGACAATTAATATTTGCCCAGTCACAAAATTAACTTGCCTGGCTAAAATCCCAAAACTGTAGATAATTTGAAAAACTCTGTATTTCACTCCCTAGTTGGAACTAAGTTTATTTGTTTCTCATTCAAATGGGTATTTTGTGAACAATGCAGTGCATTAGATAGCTAAGTGACAAAACAGATTTGGGTTGCATTTGGGTTTTGTACATCTCAGGGAGTGCTCTCACAATGATTATGTACAATGATTGCAAACATGAATGCCTTTGCATAGTTTATATTGATCGAATGCACCATCATAATACATGGCCTGTGCTTTTGACAGGATGAATTTGCGGTCAAATTTGGACTAAATGCTTAAAATTGTTTTGCATAATTTAAGTACATTTTTAATAAATGCACGTGGTTTTAATCCATTGTAAAAAATGTCGCTTTAGTCCATTTAAAAAAATGTATGTGGTTTTAGTCCATTTTAAAAAACATGACATATATTTAATGTGATTTTTATTTTTTACTATGCAGGAAAAAGAGATAGGGTTTGCAATGAAAAACAGGGAAGGTCAGGCAACCATACAGTGTTTTGTTTGGCCTTAGTATAACATGCAAACTTTTCACTTGCAATAAAGAAGCATATTATCAATGATCAATAACCAAGAGTTTTAATACAATATATATATAATTACTAATTAAAAATAATTGTAGCAAAGAATGAACAAAACTTATTGATAGTTGATTTGTTTTATTTTTACATTTATTCTGAGTATATTTAGAAAGCATGTATAAAATCTTAATAGAACAGCCAAATACTACTGTATATAATTTACACCCTTTTCCAACTGATTATGGTCTGCTTAATAGAATGGCATGTTTTTTTATATAAACATTGATTGAATATCAATTGCAGTAATGTGCTTTAAAAAGATGCGTGTTTGGATTTTTAACGTATCTTTAAAAAAAATTCAGTCATATCGCTACAATGTCTGCAGTGTGGCATTTATAGTGATGTCTAGCACTGGGGCTTCATGCTGCAGACATAGCATCATGTCCCACCCAAGGTACATTATCCTGACACAAGGCCAACCAGTCCTAACATTAACCTCTTAATGCTGAGTGCCAAGCAAGACCGTTTAAAAACACTTCAGGTTAGAGCTGCTCAGTTGATAAATCCACATCAAAACCAAAATATTTAACAATAATCAAGGTCATTATTAATCAGGCTTTCAACAATGTTGTCGTATACCCCTCTCTCTCGATAACTCGCGCACAATGGGGTTCACAAACATAGACCGCACTATAAGCGAGACGCGAGTTACCAAGGGACCTCCAAAAATTGAAAGGAAAAAAATCGCTTTGACATTGAGAAAACTGTGGTGGGAGGAGCACCGTTAGGGAACTGGGCTGTTTTTATTGACTGAATCCTCATTTTACAATCACATCAATAATAATTTTTAATAACGCACTTTAAAAAACATCTATTTTCAAAATGTCTAACATATGAAAGATCTTTCCAACCGTTTTCAATAACCATCACGTGAATGCAAAAAATCTGTGTATTATGTAATTGTTTTCTTGATGAGACTGGTTCCCGTAGTGGTGTTAATATTATCTTGCCAAATTGGAAGTCCACAGAGCAGGGAACTGGACTAACTGTTGATACACCACCAAACAAGATTCCTTTTTTTCAAAAATACGCGACATTTATTTTGTGAGACAATTGTCTACGTTGAAACTCAATTTTTGTATTGTTCAATTAGTACAATATTGATGTCGTGATTTCTTGTTTTTTTCTTTCACCACAAGATAATTTCTCTATCTCTATAATGGATATAATGGGAGTTTTTTTGTGCTAAGCAGGAATATATTTTTCAAACATTTGAAAACCTGGCTTAATGTTCAAAAGTAACAACACAGTAATTGTTTTAATGCTGTATAATTTAAAAAAATTTTGATAGGTGTGTTAAGAAATAAAAGACCCTTACCTAAAGCAATCAGCCACCTGAAAATATAGCACCAACAAGCAGTGCTTATCATCTTTTATTTGAATATCACTGAAGACTGATATTTACCATTTGGAGTTATATATATCAAACAATGCATTTCCAAACATTCCCAAAAATCAGCATGTCAAATATTGTTTAGATCAACGGTCTCAAACTCAAACCACCCAGATGGCCACATGAAGGCATTTTTTATGGCCCAAGGGCCAAACCACCATTATCTCTCATGACACCTTGTGATGCCAATCATTTTGCAGGTTACAGAATACAGCTTGGTAAGTTGGGCCACATGTTTGAGACCACTAGACTAGATGTATGTCACTGATTTCAAAATGAAAACTGGATGACATGGAAGCGGAAGAAAACATTTGGTTACAACATACCCAGATAAAAAGCAAAGTCTAAATTCATTGTTGTCAAAATAAATTCTGAGAAAGCCTCAGTTTTACGAGTTCTTACTGGATTGATACTTGAATCTGCATGATCAACTGAACTATAACTGAAATTGTGAATAAAAGAAAAATGTTATATGAAAACATGATTAAAATTAAGTTAACAAGTTCTGTTCTTTGTTGTTTCTCTTTTCAGTTTAAGGTCTTTTACTTGAACATCTCTTAAAAATCTAGCCTTCCTGTTTTTCCTCATTTACATATTGCAAAAACGACCTTGCCCTGTGATTGTTTAGAGGTACATTGGCTGACCATAGTTTTTTGGATGACCCCTAGCCTTAGCCAGGTTAGTTCTAGTGTTGTGTTGTAGCAAAATGTACTCATCAAGCAAGAAGCGCTGTAAAGTCAAGGCTGTTTTCTAACTCGACTCGTATTTATGAAAATATGGGGGAAAAAGCAGTGGAGCAAATGCTATTTAACCAATGCCTAAAATTATTACAAGTATGTAGACAAATAATAAATCAATAAATTTGCAATCCTATCGATGGACTGTTGTAATGAAGCTAATTAAAGTGGTTACAGTATGAAAACTGCTCTCACTAAAAATATATGCACTCACATGTATGTGTTGATTCAGTTGGAAAGAAGTGTTTAGATCATGTACTAACTATAACGAAGCCATGTCCATAATTTATGCATTTCATTGTGTTATGAATGAATAGTAATGTTTCATTCACAACAAAGAAATTAGGATAAATAGTATGATCTGAAGACGGATTTGCCCTCATGTACATGGTATAGGGCTTGTTTTAAACATGTTTAGAAATCTTTCAAAAGACATTATGGTGAACTTTTGGAAAGTAAAAACCCCAGCATTTTTACTACCCTGCATTTACTGCCTTGGATGCAGGAGGTCATGGGTTCGATCCCTGGCCAAGTGATACCAAAGACTTACAAAAATGGTACTAACAGCTGCCTCGCTTGGCGCTCAGCATTAAGAGGTTAGTGTTAGGACTGGTTGGCCCGGTGTCAGGATAATGTGACTGGGTGGGACATCATGCCACATGTCTGCGGCATGATGCCCCAGTGCTAGACATCACTATGAACTGCCACGCTGCAGACATCGTAGTGATATGACTGAAAAATTGTTAAAAGCTATGTTAAAAATCCAAATCACACACACTACCCTGCATTTACAATAATATAATCTGGTTACTGAGTACTTCAGTTAAAATTCATTATAAACGTAGTTTGTGTTATTTTCTTTTAAAGTCTTATGGCAAAAAAAAAAACATTCAGAAAATGTCCCCCTTGAAAATAAAGTATTGCTTAAATCCAATGTTAAATGCAAATATGAATACTAGGAAATAGAGGCCTTTATTCAAATAAGAGAACACACATTATATATATATATATATATATATATATATATATATATATATATATATATATATATATATATATATATATTGTTTTTTGCTTTACTCCCACTTCTCCCTGTTGACCTCAAACTTCCCTCTGTTCTGTCCAAAAGGGAAAGTCACTTCTCCCTAAAATTCAAGGCTAGCTTGACCTCTGTATTTGTGAGTGTGTGTTTTATCTAATATAGTTGTTTTATGCATACTGATCTCACAATAGTTTTACCACTGAAATTTTGTTTGTCTATGGTTAAAGAATCATATCCTCCATCACAAACACTTTCTTCTGTCCTTTAAAACCTTCCATAGCAGATGCAACAGCTTCTTTGTATTTGGTCAAGGGTAATAGGTCACTCTGTGGGGGGATTAACTTACAATCTTTGATCATTTCACATAACTCCTTCAACATTTTCTCTTTCACTGGACTATTTTTATTTTCAGCATTCCATTGAGAATTCCAGTATCCTACTGCACTCACTTCCTTAAATATCAAGGCACCAGTAGGTATTGTAACAGGCTGTTTTGCCATACCTCCATAAGTTACCATCACACCTTTTTGGTTAATATGTCTAATTAATTCAGTTGCACTTTTACCACCAACTCCATTC
Organism: Sinohyriopsis cumingii; assembly: GCA_028554795.2. Taxonomy (NCBI): domain Eukaryota; kingdom Metazoa; phylum Mollusca; class Bivalvia; order Unionida; family Unionidae; genus Sinohyriopsis; species Sinohyriopsis cumingii. Next base: position 78,546,178 of record CM068829.1, on the reverse strand, counting down.
AATGCCAACTTTGGAGGTGTTTCCAAAGTTTTGATCAGATCTCTCATCTCAGGTAATCTTGTAAATTCCTCAGTCACCACATGTGTGGCACCAAGATCTTTTAAATACTTGACCAAAATATCTTTGTCAGGTCGATCTCTTATGATATTAATTGTCTTTATTTTCCACTGTCTGGCAATCTGTATAACATTTTGTCCAACTGCACTGTTAGCACTGTTTTGAATAACAGCATCTCCTGGCTTCAAATGAACAAAATCCTTAAGCATTCGATAGGCAGTGCAGGGGTTAACAGCAATGGTTGCAGCACTAAGAACTGGTATCTTATTATCAATCTTCTGCAACTCTCGAAATGGGGCTACTGCATGTGTTCGCCAGGTGCCCCATCCTGGGTCAGCTGGTATAACCCAGTCCCCTGGGGCCAAACACTTGACAGCAGGTCCGACCTCAAGTACCTCCCCAACGCCTTCATTTCCACCTATGGCAGGCAGCTTCGGCATTATATGGTAAGTTCCTTCTATCATATTGATATCTGCTGGATTTATTGGTGCCATCAACATCTTCACGAGGACCTCGTCTGCCTTTAACTTTGCAGAAAGCGTTATTTTTCTCCCTGACAATACCTTTCTTGGATCTCCATGTTCATCATTCATTACTGCATAGGCTGATGTGAACGATGACAAATAATTCTGATTTAGTTTTCCCGGAAGGCCACCCCAAGGTCGCCTGAAAAACAAATTCAATGACCTTAATATGCATCTTCGGCTAACTGCGGAAGCCATGATTGTTATATTATTCATCAAGTCATTTAAACGATTAAATGTGTATTCAAGTGCACTAAACGTTCAATTGATCCAGATTTTACATCTTCGTCCTCATACAGAAATACCTAATGCGGTTGCGCAATAAACCTAGCAACCTGCAAACAAAAATGGCGGATTGAAATGGAGTTACGACCTTTTCGATAGGGAGAAATTTGCAGGTATTTTTATTCCAGACTATTGAAGTGACATGTCTAAAGCAGGAAAGAGAGGAAAGAGTGCAACCAACCAGGGAGGTGCATCGAAGTGGGAACAAGCTCTTCTTGCAGCTTTGTTTGAAGAGGTGAGACATTTCTGTGCACGATGTGAAATAAATGTACAAACGTCAGATCCTTTTGTCGGTGACCCTCTGCAACTTTAATGCATAACACAAAGTTTAATATTGTGGGGGGGGGGTTAATTTAGTGAAAATTATTTAATTTCAAGTTAATTCTTAAGACACTAACAACATTGATAAATTAAATGGACTACTATATACTGTAGTCCTTCACTGTACGACGCTGACCCTGATATTTATGATAGAACGGGTCGAAGTCTTACTGCTTGAACATGTGGTGCCATGAAATATATTCCCCGATCTGTCAAACCCAGAACTAGGAGGTCAGATTTTGAAGAATATCCGACATAGTTGGCAGATTAATGTTTAATTGCAGACTGTATGCCATGTTTACTGTTATGCCTTTTCCCCTACTGTTGTATATCCAAACACAATCCAACGATTGAGTCTTTCATCCTCTGTTTGGTGCATTTGGTTGAAGATGCTGAAGTAGGTTAACATGCAGTATGTTTTGTTTAAAAAAATAAATATAGTTAATAACATTTGGACAAATGCTCTCAGACATACTCATTTCCTTAAAGAAAATGTACCAGAATTAATCAACTATGGCATTCCTCAGCTACCATCATCATCTTGATGCTTATTCAAGCAATAAGACCTTGGCTTGCTCCTATCATTAATATCATGATCAGTTGTCTTTCCATGTAGGACTAAATGGACTATATTATGTTTGTGAGCAAGATTCACATCTGATGCTTTGCAAAGTTTCATGCAAGTATCTCAAAATGTAAAAAAATGTAAAAAAAACTAAAGCATTCATTTCACACAAAGGTAAACAAATATCCACATCGTCTAGTTGTTGTTCAACTGTTCAAAATTTGTGCTTAATGTCTGTTTATTTGATGATCTAACAAATAAGCAGACAGTGTTTGCTTACTGTGGCACATGATAGCTCAATGATTCCTCAGTTGTATTTAAAAAATGCACTCTTCCATAACAAAAGGTCCAAAATGGAGGATAACGTGCAGAAACCATTTCTTTTTAAGCATGCATTAAATAAGTGGCATTGCTCTATATACTGTTGAGATACATAATTTTGAAATCATATGTGTGTGAACTAAATTAGGCACATTTCTGAGATACTCTGGTGAAAATTCATTGAATAGCATACACAAATGTTGTTTGTATGAAGCAGTTTAACTGTTACTGTAGTATCATAAATTTTCAAAGGGAACCAATTTTCGTGGTTTTCATTGTTGCCCCTAAACACGAATTTAAATCCCCAACGAAAAAAAGTCACGTAGGATGTTGCCCCACCTCCATTTTCTTACAGTATTTCATTCCTAGAGATTAACACAGCTACTAGTATTTGATAAATCAAGGTCAATACTATAATCTGATAATTAAATATTAGTTTTTACATGTTTTTGTTTTATTTTTTATATTAACCTTTTGAAACAAGAATTATAAATCATTTTATATTGTTTCAGTGCACACGTTCAGTAAGGTATCTGATAGCTGTAATTTTACATTCACTGCCTTAAATCGATATGTGAGGTAAGTAAGGATAAAGAGAAAATAGAGAAAGATCATAAGGTATTCAAACAACAGTAATACCAAAAATGAAAGAAACAATAATACAAAATAACTATATGAAAATTAAATTTAATACTTATTCAAACTGATCCTTCATTCAAGTTCAACTGTTCTTGAAACATTTAAATCCTTCTGAAAGTACATTTAATTTTATCCATGCATTTTTTTATCCAAAAGAACAACAATCCACCAAAATACTATAACTATTTCTTGAAACACTATTATTAATGAAACACTATGTAGATACACTAATTACAGCAGAGTATTAAAGCTAACACTTAACAGATTATTGGACAAAGCCACTGTATCAACATCATGTCAATCAAGTCTGATGGTACTCACAAATGCTTCTCAGGTAAATACTCCCCAAATTGCTGAATTAAACAAGTCCAGCTTTCTCAAAACCACCAATAATTAGGTCTGATCTTTCACTCATTGTCGCATAAACTACAATTATCCATCCAGTGTGAATTGGCTTGATTAATGAGGCTACAAGGTTTACTAATACTGTGCACTGATCATCACCAGTAACATCTTTTTCCTTAATGGTGTCCATGACCTGTTTAGCATACCACGCATTGAAGTGTGACTTTCATTCTTCTTTAATAACCTATCGGCCTAGTGTTGAGCACTCTAAAGAAAACATGGCAAAAGTGATTAATCTTGACAGGCATTTTTTTTTGTGCTCATAGAGATGGCAGTATTGTTTTAGTGTTGTTGGATGCATTGGCTTCGACTGATGTTATTCATTTGGTCAAAAACAAGGTGTAGTTATTGAACTTGCCAGGTCTTTGATTTGTGCTCATACAGGTGGTAGTATTGCTTTAAACATTAAAATGACCAATATTTGCACCGACATGGTTTTATTCTTTTGTATTCTTTATTTTGGGTATTTGTAGAGGTTAAACCATGAAATTAATTACCTACTAATAAGGAAACTTTTACAGGCAAAACCACAAATTTAAGTACCCAAGAAAAAAAAATTTATTTACAAAACCACAAAAATTTATCCCAATGAAAATAAATAATACTACAGTAAATAATACAATGTTAGTATGTGGTCATTCGACAGTAATGTACAAACTTTTACAAATACTATTTGCACGTCTACCATATACTTACTGTAGCAGAAACTATTTGTACAGCTGCTAATCAAAGCATTAGGAGATACATTTGATTATTTTGTCATTTATTTTTACTATGTTAAAACAAGTTTTTAATGAGCACAGTATAAGATTCATTCAAAATATAAGGAAATTTAATAAGGCAATGACCCTGTAGTAACTGGTTAAGTTAGAAGCATGATCTATAGCAGATAGAAGTAAATGTAGAAATTCTGTATATTGTAGCCATTTTTGGAAAGTCATTGTGGGTAATTTTCTGCAAGTTATTTAGGGATATAACTGGCATTGGATCTTAATTTCTACTGACACAAGAGGATGAAGTAGTAAAAGTATAACATTGTATCAGTTTTGCCAACAGTGATTTGTGAAAATTGCATTAAAAGTAATCAGTAATGAAAATAAGATATGAGAATAGACTGATAATAGAATATGTACATTAAAAATATTATACAACAGACCAGGTCATCAAAAAATCACAGTATCTACATATGAACATGTACCAGTTTTTAATATTTTGACATTCAGTGCCCTGTAAGTTAACATAGACTAATGGTCAATAGAATGATGGGTAATCAAAGTTATACTGTAATCACTAATGAAAATAATAAACATAATTTACCAACAGCTTCAATTTTTATATACAAAACATTCATGTGACTATCATGTGAATTATGCTAGTTATCCATGGAATTGCAGCACAGCCATTACAAAAGCTGTACATAAGGTATGCATTGCAGCTACTAGCGTATGAATAACTTTAGATCATGTACTTAGCAGTCATATCAATATGAGGTACATGGTGGCCATGTGAATAGTCTTTCCCACTATTCCATTAGTACAAAAGACCATATAAACAAATTCTACCTTAGGAGGTGCTCTAAAGATTTTCTTCTGAGAGAGTAACAGGTGTAAGATGAAGTTTGCATTTGCAACATGCACATTGGAGAGAATGTTGGCATATTTTTATGTTACTTTCATGTACTGTTACTGAAATTTCTTTGGATATTGTACTTGTGGAAATTGTACCTACTCTATGCACACAGCAAACCAAAATGACTGTTTCCTTATGCTCGAAATACCAGCCTAAATTAGTCTAAAGTACACTATATTAAGCAGTTATTCAAATATAAAAAATGACAGCTTCTAAAAGTGAAATGAATGAATTACCAAATATTTAAAATGTATTAAAAAAAAGGTTATTGGCTTTTTTTCTTCACACAATTTACCTCTGAAGTCCAGGAACTTAAAATGATGAAGCAGAACTAGCAGTTTTTCTAATATGTGCATATCTGAAGTGAGGCCAAGCTGTGTACTCTATAATTCAATATTACACACATCAATCATATACCAAAACAAAGGGAATTAAAAGCTTTTTGAACAATATCTAATAACTACGTTTTTTTTCTCTCAAATAGCCAGTATAACCAGTGACAAAAACCTAGAAATTCTTTTTCTTTAAAAATCTAACCCTATGCAAAATATGAAACTGAACAACAGCACCACCAATACTGATGCAGCAAAAAGCAAGGAGTCTTTTGCAAAGAAGTTTTCACAATAATTGTTTTGCTCTTTGCAGGAAAAGTGGAAGGCCAACATTACTTTCGTGGTTGGGAACAAAGCAGAGGATTTCAAATGGATTGATCTTTTGGGTTCAGCAGTATCTAGTGGAGCAAGGAGGTTGTTTAGCACCTTTTCAAAACAGCAACTCTACAATGAGGCAAGTGTATCTATCAAAAAGTGGGGTACAAATAATGAAAACATTATCCACACAAAAATATTGTCATTATTTGTATTAGTCCCCAGTCTCTATTGAGACAGTAGTACATTAGGATTCATGTTCATCCTTTGATGTGTCCAATCTTCTGCCCATCACAATCTTGTGAGTGAGGCTAGTCACAGTTTTTGATAATTGCTTTGAAACTTGATAAGTATCATTGTAATCATTTGAAGATAACATGTCGACAAATCACTGTGCTCACACAATTTATGTTTCAATTATTGTCATTTTTGTCTTTCAGAGGAATACAGTGTAACATGACAAGTACTTTTTGTGACCACAACTAGCCTCACAGTTACTGAGGAGTCATTGAAATTTGCTATATATTATGATCATCATCAATTGCACAGTGAATTGTCATTAGTACATGACCAATCATTATGAATGTAAGAATATATGCTAAATAGCTACAGAAAAGGGATTTAAATAGAAAATGTTTGTACTCAGTACAGTATGTATATGTGTATTGCCTGAGTACAACTCAGAGCACAAACGTGCATGACATCAAACTTGCTGAATTCAGCCTAATCATTTAAGAGTGTACAATAGACTTATATCTGTCATATGGCTGAGGTAGGATTCTGGAAAGATGTTGGGTATGTTTGTGTGAGAAACTTTCTCACAATTCTCATAGTTTTCTTTCACCTTTAATGTTCATATGTCTATCATACTTTTGTTTACTTTATGCCTCCTAATTCCTTTGAAATATCCTCACGAAACTTAGCATGCTTTTGTTTATGACTAGACAGTCTGTACTGCAGAATTGCTATCCGTTTCCTCTGCATTTTGAAACTTGCCTCCCATTTTTATTAGAAATTGTGTTTGTTCACCAAGTCCACAACACTCGTTTACTAATCTCGTCATGAAGCTTTGTATAATATGGTATCATGACTAGAAATCATGTCCTGTTAAAAATGGATTCAGTCTGATCTGCATCTTAAGAGATATCTCCATTTTTTTAAATTGAATTGTGTCAATCTGTCTGTCCAGGACACTCTTCCCTTGTTAATATATCCTGAATCTTCTATAATAATTGTTTATGTAACTTTATTATCCATTTTGTATCATAACAAGAGTTTGTGTCCTATATGATATTTGTTTGCATGATTTTATTACTTTTAGAGTTATCTCAGCATGTTTGAAAATTGTATTTTTTCATTTTAAAACAATGTTTTCTCCAGATCCCGATGTCAACCAGTACTTAGTACCAAAATAGTTGATGGCTTTGCATTGTACTTCAGCTCTAGTTATGTATGACTTTGTTCACTTAAAATTTTGATTCAATTTCACATTAAGCAATGGTTTCATATTTCTTATTTCAATTAGTTTTGTTTTGATATGTAGAAAAACAACACCTTTAAGTTTTCTAATTAATTCATGTCACAGTCCAGTGGACACATAACAGTTATGAGGTTTCACATGCCATATTTCAGTGAAATCAGTGGCTAACAATTCTGTGAACTAATTAATTAAAATATTGATTACTGTTCATTAAATGAAACCAATTATACTTTGTTTAGAAGCTAATCCCATTTTGTGGCTTAACTGTCAAACAATCACTTGGGTATCAGCCAATATGTTTAACCACCAATGCATTATAATGTAAGTGTTAGCAGCAAGGAACCTCAAATACACAAGCAGCTCATTATTATTCATGAATGACAAGTTGATACTAATTTTATGTAACTAATATTAGGCAATCAATTAAATATGGATAACAAAAATAATAATGTTCTTTTTCATATGTCACATTCTTTGCTTTGTACTCAAAGTTTTCAGCTTTATATACAAATATGGAGACAATATTCATAATGTTTGTGATCTTTCAGATGTCCCCTTCCCTCCTGCATGAGCAGAAAATTAATCATTTACTAGTGTCATTCAGGAAGTCCATAATAAAAATGCCACATTTCATTTCTAAGGGCTTTTACAGGCAAATTATATCAACACAGTGGTATTTTTTTTGCTGAAAAGCCATATGAGTAACTCATACAAAATATGAGAGGTGCCTGATCTAAAATTAGATGAGCCCTGGGTATCAAGTTATCTTCTTTTTGTAAAACTTATTATATGTCTGTCTTAAGTCAGGCATGTGAGGGATATCTGAAGTTTTAAATATTTTTCTTATAATTTTTTTGTTTCTTTGAACATGTCAATAAAAATAATGCTGATTGATAGATAAAAAAAACCACTAATAAATTATATGCAGTTACATGTGCAGCATGGTGGACACCAGCAGATAAATGCATGTGACACAGTATAGGTACCATAAATAATGGTGACCAATTTTGTAACTTAAAAAAAGATCATACTGCAAATTGTAGGTGCTCTTATGATACCATCCAGCTGATATCAGGGCTGACAAATGACATTTATGGATGTAATTCTCTGTTATATTGTATATTTTTATGGTGTTTCATGGTTGAAAATCCACATAAAATTTTAACCAATGAAATATTAGCACATACTATTGCCATTCCATATATCTCATGGGCAAAGCCATGGCAAGGGAAATTTAAATTAGCACCCTCTGTCCACTTACAGGTTATAACGTTTGATCTCATGATATTTTAGTGACAGTTTATATACATATATATATAATGGCATGGCATGGCAATGTCTAGCGTATTCAATCATACATCTTGCCTCAAGGTCACAGTCACAGCAAGGGATAAATGTGTGACAGTGCCCTGCTTCCTTGTCCTGACTGTCACTTTTTAACCTCTACAGATATTTTGATGAAACTTTACCCATGTCCACACCTTATCATACACTAATTGAGTCCCTATATCCAAGGTCATGGAAATGATCACAACATGGACATTGTGACCTTGACATAAATTCCACTTATCATGCAAGTTTATGGTGATTTATAATGAAATGTCCACAACTTTATATTGTAGGTTCGTGAGCTTGGTAATCCAAAGGGAAAGAAGCCCAAAGAAATTCCCCAGTATTTTGAAGTCTGCGAGCCATGCAAGAACTATCTGGACATAGATGAGGATATTCCGCTGCATCTCCTTGCTAAGCTGATCAAGTTCAAACTGCTCGCCATCAAAGCCAATGATTTAAAGAGGAGAGAAAATGAGAAAAAGGTAAAAACAAAAAGTACTTTATTTCAGGTATTTTAACATAGCACTATCTACCCATCTTTTTCTAGAGTTAGCAGTATCTCAACATAGTCATGACTGGCATTTATGTGCATATCCATAAATCCATCTGTACATCCATCCACACCATAATCAACCTCAATATTGAACTTTAAACTTTGTTTTATTTTAATATAATTTTCTCTGACCCTTATTTGATTTAGTATATATTTTAGAGGTAAGTTTGATATGCAGACCATGGCCAACTTTCCATCTTTTGATGTTTAATTGCCCATGTCATTGAAATTCTTAAGAATTATCCTATTTGCAAACATTTTTCTTTCTGCAGAAGTCACCAGATGTACCTTAACACCATGTACTTCCAGTTTTAAGTCTTTTGATTTTTGCATATAATATTTCATTACAATTTTGTCTTTTAGTTTGATGTTTCTATGAAATTTACACGTGTTAGTGCTTTCAGACTATAAGATTAAAAATTTACAGTAAACTTATTCATTTGGTATATTTGGCATAGACCAAGACAGTTTGGAATTGATTTATTTCAGTCATACTAATAGTTTGTAAATAGACTATTATATTTTCTTCTTATTCCTGGCTTTTAAATCACTACCCAACCAGGCCAGTGAAACTGTCCAGTAATATTGACATTTTGATTATGAGTGTTGATTTAGATATGCAATGTCCTCCAGGGCATGCAACAGATAAGCAATTTTAAAAGAACACTCTATGATTTAAAGAAGCAGATAAAGACAGATCATGGACCATACATTGCATATGCCTGTTGAAAAGTTGTACAGGACTCTGGTTGGCTGTTACAGAAAAATAATACTATTATATCATATGATATCATATGTCAGATTTGTATATGCTATATTAATATATACAGATTTGCTTTTGCTTTGTTTAATGTTCTTCACCATTAATGCTCCTCAATGAATCCATTCAAAAAAATTAAAAAATGTAATAATCATGTACTTTTTGTTTGCTTGTTGTTCCTTCATGCAAAATATATTGTAATAAATGCATGCCATAAAGGGTGCAACTGATCTGATAGTCTAATAATTTGCCATGTAAATATTAAAAGCTTGAATAACATAATCAACCACATTGGTGTCAAATTAAGTAACTTGGATGCTGTTTTGATCAGTAGAACATCATTAGATCAGATGATTGGGCTGAAATATTACTTTTAATTGAAACTTTCTAACTTCCCTTCAGGTTTGATAAATAGACATTGGTGTGTGTGTGTATGTGTGTGATTTGGATTTTTAACGTAGCTTTTAAAAAAATTCAGTCATATCGCTACAATGTTTGCAGTGTGGCAGTTTATAGTGATGTCTAGCACTGGGGCATCATGTCGCAGACATGTAACATGATGTCCCACCCAGTCACATTATCCTGACACCAGACCAAGCAATTCTAACACTAACCTCTTAATGCTGAGCGCCAAGCAAAGCAGCTGGTAGTACCATATTTTTATAAGTCTTTGGTATGACTCTGCTGGGGATCGAACCCATGACCTCCTGCATCTGAGGCAGACACTCTAACCACTAGGCCACCAGAATAGACATTGGTAAATCTTGCAATAGCAATACCTTCCAACTTTCATTGATATTGTACAAGCATTCTGATTCTGTTTTTCCTTGTGGATTAAACATTTTGAGTGCATTGTTATCTGTATTTTTTCTTAGTTTTGTACCATTTGTTTTTTTATATTGTAAAGATAATGCAGGCAAAGCAAATTATTGCCATAACAGGTTTATATAAGTTAGTTTTCTTGTTCCTCTATTATTAATGTGTCAGTTTACGAATATGGTGTACTCTGTGAGGATGACAGATAAATGCTGATTTGTTTAAACCAATATGACAGCCATAGTTATAACATTAAAAATGTTATCATCATTATTTCCTCATTCTTATCAGTTATGTCAGAATATCAGGAAGTTTACTGCAACACTCACTAAAACATGTAAAGTCTACAGAAAAGTATCCAGTTTTTAGTTTTTAGTTTTTCAAACTTCAAATAGCTGTAGCAGGTAACAGTATACACTTTAGGATGTAGTCTGGTGTTGCTTATCCAACTGATAGGATTAAAGAGATTACACTATATAGCTGGTATATAGCATCTTTATTAACGAAGTGTCTTCTATAATCAAACATGGCTGTGTACAATAATATGTTCAGCATATGGCAGTCATTTGTACCTAATTGTGTAAAGCATAGTTTTAGATCTGCCACAGAGTAAACTGCACAGGCATCACATCAGGGTTAATACTGTTTGTCATATGTATGATTTCTAGGGACCCTGACAGATATCAGCACATTATGGACTGTCAGATGTCAGTTTTCACCGCCTACAGTTAAGTCCAAAATATTCCAGTTTGGCACTGTTATTTTATCTTCAACAGATAGCACAGGAAAAAGAGAAGAATAAAGCCAAAGCTGCAGAAAAGGCAGCAGGTGGGGGAGGCAAGGACAGGGCCAAGTCCCCAGGGAAGGGCAAAGGTGGCAAGAAGACCCCTGAACCCCAAGCAGCCAAGGAGGGCAGCAAGCTGAAGAAACGTGGGGAGGAGGATCCAGAGGGAAAATTTATTGGTAATGCAAAACTGACTTCTTTTTTTTTTACATATTAATGGTTATATCATCAGTATATACAAAATGGTGTATTTGCTGACCTTTTGAGTGTCAGAGTATAGTATTTGATGTTTTGAAATGGTGCTTAGTACAGTCTCTGTTCTGAACTAGAAGTGCCTTAACACAGCTGATGGAAGGAATATTTGCATGAGAAAGCTGAAAGTTGATCATTAATACTCTCATACTATAAATTATGAGACTTATCCCATGCAAACATTTGTTTTTTTTAAAATTTTTTAAATTAAAATAGGAAATGAGTGACACTAAGTTACATGAAACATCATGGCATCCTAATACGATTAAAATGTATTTTTCACAGACTGTTAATATTTGCTGATGTTCACACTACTTCTTTATAAGAACATAAATATTTATATGTGCTGTTATGTGTTCACTTGGCCTCCTGATCTGTAAATAATTAATACTTAAAATATTGAATCATTAATCTTTACACAATGTCAGTAAAACTAAAGTAATACAGATAACATTAAGCAGTGATGTCCCTATTTCAGGCAGTATAAAGTGGATTTTACTGTAGTAAATTTGAAGTTTGACCAGTTAGAAAGATCATTACGAGACATAAATATTAGAACATGAAGCCAAGTTAGGCTATTGTACATCAATGTATCCATCATGCAACTTCCAAGAAAAATTGTCTGCCTGTCTTTTATTGTTTTTAACCATTTATGAGGCTGTATTTCTCATGTGAACAAAAAGTGGATATGTAATAAATAAAAACCACATATTAAGTGTTTTGTTCCGAATCGGGGGAAATAACTCTTTTTGATACAGGGTATGAATATAGTCTCTGCCTGATGACCTTGACATTCCTATGCTGTATCAAACATGTTTTTTCCACCCACTCATAATAAAGCATATGTGTAATTTGTCGTTTTGTCTATTTATTGCATCCTCAGATTGAACAATTCCTAGTGAACAGATGTAGTTTGAACAGGATTGGGAAGATTTACTGAATGAACATGAAGACAGATTTACTGTACATGATACAAATATTAAATATGCTATGATGAAAAAGTTGCAACAGTACTTGAGTCTAACTAGAATATACTGTATTTGATGTATATGGGGGAATAGAACACCATTTACCCATAACACTTGTAGCCATTAACTCTATTTCCTGCAGAGTTATAAATAGCTTTATAATATAGTAATCAAACTGTAAGGTATCATGACTGCTTACTTCCCTTTTTCAGATGATGAGCCTGATGATGGTGCAGATCATTACATCATTATATATGGCTTCCATGTGCCTCATTTATTTACTGCTATGGCAGAACTGGGGCTTATAGTCAATAACATAATCCGAGTTGTCACACAGGACTACGACAAAATTGAGCCCCAAAAGCCTGATCTGCAGCCAGTAGAAAAGGATGAAAAAATACTAGGTAAAGGTCAGAACATTAAAGGTCAATATCAGTGTTAATGTTAGGTAATCATTTACATGGAATGTCCATTGTCATAAAAAAAATTTTACATACAAAATGTAGTCACAAATTAAACATTTTATGCTGCATAATTTTTTCTCTAGAAGAGGCCAGTTGCTGATTGACTTAACACACTCCATCAGTTTGAAACTCAGATGCCTGTTCATACAATCTTACATAGTTTGGTTCACAAGGAATGATGCAGCTCACAAATTGATTGTTTAGTATTGTTATGAAATGCCCTTCCTGGTCAAAGAGCATTCATTATGCATTTTGCTTCCATTTTCATTTTTAGCATTCTGTATATATTGCTGTTTAATTTTAGTTATCTACTGACAAATTAAACTTAGAGGAGATATAGTTCATTAGTTCTTGTCTTAATCCATACTTTCGTTCATGTGATCATTCATTCACTACACTAAAAATATCTTTGGTCCTATTTAACTAGCCCTCAAGAAGCCTGGCATGTGAAGGAAAATAACAGCCATGCCCAAACCGTCACAGTGACCCAATGTTCATACTTGAGTCATACATGCCAACCATTACGCTTTATACATAATCATTGTGCTTTTTTTTCACTATATTATGCCTTACACATAAACATATATGGATTATGCAGTTTCATTATATCCCCCTTCCAAAAAGATTTAATAATTTGTTTTCCCATTTTTATTAACATCCCATTAATCACACAGTCTGTATTCCTCGAAAAGATGGCTTCTACATAACTACGATATAAGAGTGCGCTTGTCTGTAGATATGCATGCACTTTCCTAACTGTATTATGTTCCATTTATAGTGGCTGTCCTATTTCCAAGAAACCTGCTGGTTTCTACTTTACAACTTTTGACCTTGGATTCTATTTATAGCAGCTGTATGGCTTATGAGAGAACAGACTGGTATTCTAATTTTTAATCTTTACATGCAGATTCTTTGTTCTAATTTATATTTGGTACAAAACCAGTCTGTAGGATATTTGGCACTAAAAGTCAGTCAGATTTATTCAAGTTGATGCATGTGCTAGAGCAAAAATGTTTTTCAAATAATTTCACAGATGGATTAAATAAAGATGAAAAACTGATTCAGAGATCAATACATGATTGTATAACACAGCATTCCATTCTAAGGCAGATTCACGCCCATTGCAGGCTGTGTGGAAAGGATTAATATTATTCATCATGGTAAATTTGATGTGGAGCAACACTTAAAAACTAAAGAAATCTTGAATTAAACTAACTCCAGTACTAAGGTAACTTCTTTTTTACAGCAAAAATCAATTTTGGACACAAATGTAATAAATGCAGAGGTGTTATTTAACAAGTTCTTAAGAGAACACAGACTATACCTAGCAGTAAAAGACTACGTTGATCCTTTGATCAAATGGATGTTTCCTGATTCCAAAATTGCAGAATACATGCCTGTGCAAGAGATAAATCATCTAATATTGCTCGGTGTTTAGCTGAAGATACTTTACTTAAAATTGCAGAAGCTATGAAAATTGGGTTGTTTAGCATTGCCACAGATGGGAGTAGTAATTATGATGCCAAAAAGTTGTACTTAGTCTGTGTAAGAGACTTTGACAATGAAAAGGACAGAGTCAGAGGGTTTTTATTTCATTACCAGAATTAACAGTAAATTCCAATGTAGAAAACATTTTTGATTTGCATGATAATGTTTTGAATAAACATGATATAAAATGGCAGAACTGTGTGGGGTTTTCAGTTGATAATGTGTCAGTGATAACTGGAATTCATAAAGGAGTTGCATTCTATATTTTGAAAAATGTCTCATTAGTGTACATTACAGGCTGTCTCTGTCTTGATGCACAAAAGGCTGCCAGTAAATTAGAAGGAGAATGCCTGAAGTATCAAGTTGGCATTCTACCTGACAATGTACTTCATGAGGACAGAGTTGATTTTTTTCATCTTATTTCCTAGCTAAATGACCCAATAACTGGAAGATATAAATTTCCTTTTCTTTGTCAGGTTATGAAAGGAATATTGGTTCTTTACCATTTGAATGCTGGCAGTGAGAGATTGTTCTGTATTGTTAACAAAAATAAAACTGAATTCAGATCCAGGCTCATTAACCCAGCGCTTAGTGCTTGACTTGTGTGCATAATCTCAGCTTGTACAAAGCATTTTGAAATGCAACATGAGAGTCTGCTGCTATTTAAATCTAAAAGTGCTACATATGAAAACTTGAAGCAGTAATTGATGTTAAAAGACAATAGGGGTAATAAAAAAAACATTTTGTACATATTCTCATTGAATTTGGATTATGTTATATGTGGATTACTCTTTTTCTTTTCGGATTACTCGTTTTGTCCACTTGGACTACACTTTTTCCTCACCAGGGTTTGACATGTATGTTGAGTGTCTTCTTTAATTTTAGCTATCTTTTCATTACATTCTCAATATCTTGACCCTATTTGCCTACATTAATTAAAATTGGTATATGGATGCATGCAAAAGAGATTGATTGAACAATACCAAAACATGGTCACTGTGGCCTAATTTTCATGCTTGAGTAACTTTAGTCATTTCAGCCATCTGTTTTCATGCTTGAGTAACTTTAGTCATTTCAGCCATCTGTTTATAAGTCTCACATCTTGTAATCTGTTTCACCTACACTCATTAAAACTGGAATATGTCTCAAGGACAGAAACTCAACCTTGCCAAAATAGGTCATTGTGATGAAACTTTAACACTTTATTGACTTTTATATTGTCAGGCTTTTGTTATAACATCATGTCTTCACTTACATTCAGTGAAAATCGGTAAGGATATATACATCTCAAGGAGAGCAACTCAGCCATATAATAAATTAGGTCATTGTGACTTAAGTCTTATGCTGAAGTGTCTTTTGTTTATTAGCTATCTTTTTATTACACTATATATCTAAGATCCTATTTTACTAATGATTAAAATTGGTATGTAGATATATCAAAAGAAGAGTAGTAAAACCATACCAAATGTAGGTTACTGTAACCTAAGTTTTTTGAGTGATTTGTTTTGCTTTAGCCATATTTGTTCATTACATCCTCTGTGCCATTAACCATATTACATCTTGACTAATCAACATTTGTTTTGATCCTACACTGATGCAGATTCATGAGTAATATATGGCTGAAATATTTTCCACCCTATGATAGTTTAGCTGTTAGTTTAGACTAACAACCAGTGTGTAACAGATTGGCTGTCATTTCTCTAAGCAGTACACCTGTCTTTAATTGACTCAGGATCAATCCTCCATGCCAATCTTTATATTAATGGCTGCTCATAAAAATATGCTTCACTTAGTGACAGCATTATTTGTGTCTTGACATAAATACCTTGTTGAACTTAGCAAAATAAATTTGAAATAAAGTACATGCTTTAAGAGATATCTACTAGATATGCAAATAATAAATACTCTAGACAAAAAGGTAATGATACTCTGAGTGACAAATCAACACATTCCTGTTTTTGAGCCATATACATTTTTTGGTGTATGTATGTTCATGTCTACAACGAGGTTATAGTTTTAATTACTATATTTTGCTAATTCATTGGGCCTGTCATAATTAGTCTTATAGTCCCTATTCAAACGCATCAGTAATCCTTTGAAAATGTTTTGTTTCATCATACTAGCTGCCGAAGAGGCAGACAGGCAAGTGAAGAAACAACTGCAAAAAGAGTTGAAGAAGTTTTGGAAAGAGCTGGATCCAGTACTACACTCACAATCAAAGTTAGTCAACATTGCTAAGAAAGATTATGAAGTCCAGATGCTACTTGTTCCACAAAATTTGGAGGATAATGAGCAAAGGGTAAGAGAATCCAGAGTGTCATTTAACAAAATAGTTGTTCCTCTCTCTAACTATTGAGGAGCCTAACAGAAAATTATAATATATGCAAGATCACCGTATACTGGGGTATATTATATAATATGGAAAAAATATAATTCTACCAGCATGACTATGCCTGTATTATATCAGAGATTGTGTTATACTGTGGTGCCTTATACTCAGTTGTATTGCAGTGTTGTTGTTGTTGTAGGGTTTAACGCCATTTTTCAGCACGCAATAGGCTATACATGGCGGCCAGTATTAATGGTGGAGGAAGAAACCGGGAAATCCCCGGAAAGAACCACCGACCCTCGAGAAGCTACTGGCAAGCTTTCTCACATATTGTATTGCAGTGTAGGACTACACCTGTGTTATATTAGGGATTAGGTTATATTGACGTGCCTTACATTGGGTATATTGTAATGTAAAATAGTATTCTGCCAGCATAATATGGTATGATTATACTTCTGTTGTATCAGGGATCATGTTGTATTGAGGTGCCTTATACTGGGTTATATTGTAATGTAATTTAAAAATAGAATGCTACCAGCATTATGGGATTTATGACTACACCTGTGTTATATCAGAGATGTTATATTGAGTTGCCTTATACTAGGGTATTTTATAATGTTGAAAAATAGAATACTACCAGCATTATGGGATCCATGACTAAACCTGTGTTATATCAGAGATGTTATATTGAGTTGCCTTATACTAGGGTATTTTATAATGTTGAAAAGTAGAATTCTACCAGCATAATGGGATCCATGACTACACCTGTGTTATATCAGAGATGTTATATTGAGTTGCCTTATACTAGGGTATTTTATAATGTTGAAAAGTAGAATTCTACCAGCATAATGGGATCCATGACTACTCCTGTGTTATATCAGAGATTATGGTATACTGAGATGTGTTATACTGTGGGTTTATTGTAATGTAAAATAGAATTCTACCAGCATTATGGGATCCATGACTACACTTGTGTCATATCAGGATTCTTGTTATACTGAGGTACCTTATACTGGGTTATGTTTTAATGTAAGATAGAATACTACCATCATTATGGGATCAGTGCCTATACCTGTTTTATCAGGGTTCATGTTATATTGAGGTGCATTATAATGGGGTATATTGTAATGTAAAATAGAATTCTACCATTATAGGATCAGTAACTGTATCTGTGTTTTATCAGGTATCATTTTATATTGAGATGTTTATTGTCTTGACTCACCTGCTTTAGCTGCAGATAAAGGAGGACATAGACAATAGCAGTCTCTTCCATGTTCGGGTTTTCCTTTGTTGTTTGGAGTCAAGTGAAAGCCATATATAGAAAGGATACATTGTACCATGGTTTACAAACAAAACATTGATGAAATTTGATGATTTAGCTTTGGTTTTGTGTTACATTTAGCTCTGTTTCATGTGGAGCACTTGAGGGTGAAAACATGGTATCAAGGATTGATCTTGTCAGATGTTTGATTTGTGTTTATACTGGTGGTTGTATTATTTAAGCCATTCTTGCCATCACTATTTGGTGTTGGCATATTTTCTTTTGTATTCTTAATTTGGGTATTTGATGTTGGTCCACAAAATAAAATACATATGCAAACTTGGACAGACATGAATCCACAAATTGAAATACCAACAAAACTCAATTTTTTTAATACAAAACCATGACAGTTAATACCAATAACAATAAATGAAACCACAATATTCATTATTATTTTGCAATTACAATGTTTCCTTTTTAACCAGATTTAGTTTCCATTTTTATCGGCTCCAGTATCCATTTTTAGCACCATTATTTATGTATTACTGGTAAAACATGATACTGTTTTCCTTGCAGACCCAGTTTTCAATGAACCTTTTCGAAGATGTTGCCTGCCAGATTTATGACTTGATTGATGCTCGTCGACAGTGGCAGAATTACCTCGAGAACCTGAAGCTTATTCATATCCCAGTGTTTGGCCAATCATCACCTTCACCATCAGGAGGTATGTGTGTTTACCCCACCCTGCATACCAAAACTGCTAAAAATGTTAATGCTAGCAGTTGAAGCAATATCAGAGGAAACAAACAGTTTCAGTAATTGTAAAAAAGTATGATAGTGGCAGATTAAAACCATGAATTCCCTCAGGTTTGGTTTGTATTATTAGCCATTTATTTTTACACTAATAAATCTGCTGGTTTACCCCAGCATTGGTTTGACTTCTAGAATCAGCATCTTTAGCAAACTTGGTGTGCAGCTTATGACTCTTGTTAATGAAAAGATTTTTCTAAGCAAGAACAAAAAACCTTGAATTCTTAATTAGATCAGTAAGCACTCACCACACATCACAGCACCAGTCACTGCACTGGTGAAACAGTTCCATTCCCTAGTAGACTAGTTATGGCTGGTTTCTGTTAGGTGTGGATAGACTGTATGGAAATAGCCTCCTCTTTTCCTTTTTTTTTAGGCAATGTTTTTAAAATCTTTTAATTGTCAAAGCACTGTAGATTTCAAATAAAAACGATGGCCTTTAAAATGGTACCTTTGTCTTATTACTGGTACAATCATATGTTTGGTTGACAATCCCATACAGCCTGTTTTACCAGCATGAACTGGAATGGTTGAGATGCTTATACATTCCCTTCAGGTCCCAGAATCTTGCAGAAAGTGAGATAATTATGGTACTGATTTTTTGTTCTGATTGATCCTCTGATGTGGAAAAATAATGGATAGTGATCTCTTAAAACTAGCAGTGGAGATTCCCAGGAAAATGTTGATATTTCTTCACCTGTTTAAGCAACATTGAATCTGCATGTTTCTTCTGAACCCAGAATTGCTGAAACTGCTTGTCTGTCTGTCAAGCAAGCAATTCTCACAATAAGTAGCGGACAGAATCACTCAGGCAAGCATTTTTAAAGCATACAAAGATAATTTGAGAGTGCTGTAAATCTGTTTACTACATGTAGCTAACTTTCTCCTTTGACTTGGAAGAGAAGTCAGCCCTCATTACTATAAACGGTTACCATTCCATTGTCTCAGACACATTTTGTCATCAAGGAAGGGATGATGATAGGCTATAATAATGACATCTCCAGACTTCTGCTAAATTTGATTTGTCTTGACCAAAAGCTATGGCCCTGTATCTGAAATGGAATCGGCTGTTGTTAAATATAGCTATATTTTGTGTATAACTTTTGTCCATGATTGTAGATGTAAGGGTAATTTGTAAGTATCATATTACATAGCTAACTTTTGTCCATGATTGTAGATTAAAGTAATTTAAGATGATTTTTGTAAACATGTTTGACTTGGATTTGAATTCAGAACATTGGTTTTCTCTTGGATAAACCATGGTCTACCTGATCTTTGTCAGGTATTTTGATAACATGCAAATAAACAGACCTGTCCTTGTTTACAAATTTGTTGGAAAATTCAATTGTAAATGATCTAGGTCCAGAGCATTTTGTTATGTGATAAGTCCGATGACAGTCATTTCCATCTTAACAGTAGTCTTTGTGTGATCAATTTTACTTTTGTTCAAATATAATTTGAGAGGATTGATTTATTTAAAACTATCTACTGGAATTACAAAGTGATCATTGACTTCTGGACAATATTACTATTTGGGGATTATTGTGAATTCATTCAAGGGTATTATGAATTATATCATTGTGATACATTAAGATATTTAGCAGATCAATTCATTCAAAGCTACTGGCACATCACATTAAATACTGGAATTCATTTGGAACACTTCATACTTTAGGAATTTAGGATTATTTGGGAATTAATTTACAATACTGTAAATCCTTTTTAAACTTCACTTTGCATTTGAGGGAATTATTTGTTGAATTTTATGAAACTTCTTGTTTCGATTTTTCTGCTACTTCATTTAAGACCATAGTGTCATAACACTGTGGGTTCTGATGCAGTTAAATAAAGCACTTTTCAGTCCACTATCTAAAGCATCATTAACTCACCCCTGATATAAAATCTGCTTCCCAGTCATTCAGACTTCAGCAGGCAGATTCAGTGAGATACCCTCAAGGTTTGTTTGCCATGAAATGACTGCATCAAGAAATTCTTAAAAACTCAAGCATGAAAGAATGGGAGCTCTGTGTTTTTTCTATCATCGGTAATTCTCAAATTAATAAATTCTTCCAAATAGCGTGATAAATAAGTTACTAACATTGTCATTGGTTAATTTGGGGATTTTTTTCTGTTGTTTTACTACTCTGTTCTCACTATTTTCCCAAGCATACCTATATCATTGACTGTAGCAAAACTCAAGAAAATGGTATTGGAAGGCTAAATGAGATTCATTTGTCCTTTACTACCCAAGTAAATAATGGCTAGGATAAAGACTCTAAACCTAAGGTGCACCGTGTAATACTGAAAATTAAATTTATCAGGTCACTTAAATATTCGTAATGTATTACACATAAGATAATGTAAAATAATTATGGAAATGGTGTTCGTTTCTCAATTTGTTAATTAAAGAAATAAAATTTATCATTTTCTAAATGAACTGTGTGTTGATTGTTTCACAGTCATCTCTTAAAGTACAAGTCCTATTGGTTCTGTAGGCATTCAGTACTGAATATTTCAGTAATGTCTTATGTTTTAGAATTTGGATACCATTACAAAAGTACAACTTGATCAATAAATTTTATCTGGAAGTTTTTTTTAATGATATTTAAGATATGAAGCATTTAACAATTAGGATTGAATAGACTTTAGTTAAAATATATTAGCATTAAAAAATTTTTAAAAATATTTGAGTAAAATTGCTACTTTGACATAACTGGTACAATTGTAGGATACACAATTACAACTCAACATCACTATAGGAGTTTATGATGAAGCAGTTTGTTTTACTGATCAATATATTGTGTATCAAAATCATGAAAATGTTTGTAATGTAAACAATATAGTATATAAACAAATATCCGTCTTTTTATCACTGCTGTCAAACTGTAGATTGTGCAGTACTCCCTTTTCTCATCAATTTTATTTACTTCCCATTATTAGCAAAGCCACATTCATACATGAGATCAGTCCCAAAGAATTGAATATTATTTGTTATATAATCTTACTGGTTTCATACCCACCAAAATTGCAATATTAGAACCATGTTTATATTTATAAAAAAATGTTGATTTTGAGAACAATGAAATTTGAATTTATACAGAAAATAGCTTTATTATTTTAAAAATACTGTTCAGGTTCATAGTTTTATTTGGTTCAGAATTTTATTGTATTACTATTATACAGATTTATTTTTGATTGAATATGGTTTGGTGTTTGTTGTCATATCAGGTCATTTATGATATTCATTATTTCATGACATATTTGTTAGATCTTTATTTTGCTTTTGCATTTTGCAGATGAGAAGTCCCAGGCAGCTCCTGCTGCCCCTGCAACAGTGTCAGGAGCCCCTACCCCAGCTGCACAGCAGCCAGGGGCTCTCACTGTCCCCTCCCTGGCTCTGGAGGGGATGCAGGAACAACTTCCAACCGTGGACATGAGATACTACAATGACCTGATGAACTGTATACCTCAAGAGAGTGTCAGCATAGCACTCATCATGAATTGCATGCTGGAACAGGTATGATCTGAATAGCTCACTGGTAATAAACTTGCCCTTTATACCTCTGAACTATTAGGTATTATTCCTGATTCTATATTTTGTAAGGATAATTACTGTGTTTGCTGGCATATAAGATAAAAGAAATCTTAGCTTCATCTTTATACCCTGAATTGACTTATATATGATTATATCTAAATTGTTTTCATGTCACAAATATTTTTATGTGGAAAAAATTCTCAATAAGTACGAAAAAATGTTTAAAAATACTTCATTTAGAGGAAGAGATCTTGGATGAAAAATATAGGACCCCACATTAAGAAGGATTTTAAACAATTACATGATCAGTATTGTTACAAGTTTATGCTCTTAAAAAATAACAGAAAAAAGTGAAGTCAACAAGCTTTGTAAAATTTAACAATTAATTTATTTCCCTGGAATAAAAAGTGAGAAAAATTAGAAAAAAGAACTTATGGCATTGTGAATTAAATCCAAAACTAAACCAAGAATTAAAACACAAGTTCTATCAATGAAAAGTCCTAAGTGAATCACAGTTCAAATCCCGATGAAAATCCAAAATGGAAGGTGATGACTTCTGTAATAGTCAGCATTGTACTGATGTTTCAACAGTCTCTTGTTGAATCACATAAAATATTATTCCAGTTTTTGAATTCCATATAAATTCCAGTAAATGTCTTATCCAAGAAATATCAGAGCACTTTTGTATTTCCGGGGAAATCAGTCAGTTGAAATTCAGTAATTTGAAGAAAATAAAAACTCAGCCCAAACTGGACACAACATGAAACAACTTGACATCTCATGTGTTAAGGCATGACTGATACAATTCTTATCATAACATCAGTTATAAGACTAACTTAAACGCAAAAAAGATTCCCAGATGGGGGTCAAGAGTTCATCCTTCTGGAAAAAATAGAAGTTTGTTTATCAATTGACACAGACTTGATGTCACTTAGCCCATGTATGACCTTGACTCAACTTAATGATTCTTACTCTGAGAAGGATAATTAAAAAAAAGAATTAAATAAAGTTGTTTACTAAAACTGTTACTGATTTTGAAACAAGGTCAGCAACTAGATACAATGTTTCTAGTATTAGTTGCCTACATCGAAGATAAAAAAAATTGTAGAAATCAGTCATTCAAAGAGAAACAATATCAAATCCAGTAAACATTATTACATTACAATAGCATGTAATGGAATAAAAACAAATATTTAAATTAAATATACATAACAGTATTAAAAATTAACATAATCAGATGTAATTGTGCTAAAGCAGCATGCACTAGTAATATATGTTGTCTAAATTTGATTACATATATGTGCATTAGAATTGACAAGTTAGAAGATGAACTGCCATGACAAAGACATATTCTATCACATTTTTCTTCTTGCACCTCATAATCAAATAAAAATTATGCCCCATTATGAGAGAGAGAGAAAAATGTCTTTATGATTGTAATAAGTATGGTTCACTTACCTGATGACTGATCTTACTCATGTACGAATGCGGTACTTTATTCGATTATCAATTATACTACTGGGTCAGCAATTCCTTTTAGTTACCACTTCCATTGTTCAAGAAATACATGGCTTTGAAGTGGTATTTAGATGCTTATTAAATAAACTACAGCCGTAGTAAGGTTTTCCAAGCTAACACCTATTTGAGGTCAAGATTCTGCAGACCAGATCTGATTAGTGAGGCTACCAATAGGGAAATTATTCTACCCATAGGGTATTATGAATACAGTATCATATAATGAAAGGAAATGCTGTAAATTTCTCAACCAGTGACATCTTTTTAACTTGCTGATAGAACTGTTCGCAATTTGAAGTATGAGCAAAGATAAAAACATTTGCCAGGAAGAGTACATGCACTTTAAAAAAAATCTGTTTTGTCAGGAATGGAGAGGTAGTTGTACTTGCAGAGAAAATTGGTATGCAAAATGACCATTCTTGGGGATTTAACCTAAATGGAGTTTGTGTATAAATATTGTGAGTATTTAAACTGTGAATGAGTATGGTATGTATTTTTATAGTTTACATTTACTGTTTAATTTATTAATCTCTCTTTGACAAAAGCTTCAGCTAAACAAGGACAGTAAGGTACCAAAAAAAACATGATTTGAAATCTCTCTCTCTCTCTCACACATATCAGGCAATGATATTTTATTTTGATCCTGAGATGCAAGAAGAAAAATGCAATGGAATACATATGCCTCTCTCTGTGTATGTCTCTTCAAAACAGAACTGTGGAAAAAGCATTTTAGTATCAATGATCCATTTTCCCTATTGCTGGTAATCTGAAATAGCATACAGTGATACTTTAAATATTTATGAAACCAGAAGTTACTATAGTTTAATTCCACACAACATCGCAAATTTTATCCTACATGTAACCAATAAGTTTTCATGTCAGCATCATTATATGTAGCTAAAAGTAAATAATACATTTGAAATACTTTTTGTGATATAAATTAGGAACTTTTAGTTACATTTAATGATCCTGACCTGATCATTTGACTTATACTTTGCATCAACTTATTGGCTGGTAAATACAGCAGTTGGCCATTCAGAGTTGGTAGTTTGCTCAAGATTTTCTGGTTATACCTATATCTGAGCCAGTGAGAAAGCATTGTGCAAGTTTTAGCAACTGTTGTCCAATCAACATAAAATCAATGAGTTTTAATAAAACAGGTAACACATGCTGCATAAATGGTTTAATGGCTTAGATTTTCCTACCAAAGCAAGGATGAGTAAATGCTCATGAGATTCACAGAGGGTAATTTATGACATAATACGTTAATTCCCATATATTTTTGCCTATAAGTCTGAGTCAAACTGCAAACACTCAAGATCTGATCTGCCATATTATAAAGCACCTGTAGACCGGGGTCTGTGTTGTTTGTTCTGCCCATTAACAAACTGAACAGACCCAGATCTGCCAGCACATTATGTGATGGCAGATCTGGGTCTGTGCAGTTTGTAATTGGACTCAACTTATAAGCAAGTACAGATGGTAAATAGTATTATATGAAGTCATTAAGAAAAACTCCAACTATTTTTAAGCACAAATTATATAGCTTGATTTCTCTATTCCCATTCAAGTTTGATGAATTGTTCATATAATTTTTCTAATCAGGAGGTGAAAGCATTAAATCTAAAAGAGATAACAAATAAAAGAAACTGGAATTTGTCTATGATTTGCTGACTCTTTCTTTCCAAGAATAGTTTTGAACTTATGAAATTTAATTGAAATCTGAATTCTTCATGCAATTTGTTCAGGAAATTTTTAAATGTCATAGGTTGTGGCAACAGAAGAAGGTCTTGTGCCACCAAGTGAGCAACAACCTCCAAAAAGAATGGACAAGCTTCACAATGATCTCGCTTCTCATCTCAGTGGGGTGGCTTTCAAACTTGCCCTAACAGAGGAAGAACATAGTGTAAGTTGCATATTATCCCCAACACAGTTAAATATGGTGACCATCACATAATGTTATGCCTTACTGAGGAAAGACACTGCATAAGCTGTGTACTAACAGTTACACAGGAAGAATTTATCGTCATTTACAAGCTAGCCTTTAATGAGAAACAACATGTGTAAGTTACATATTAGCCCTGACACTTACACAGGAAGAAGTTATTATTAGTTAAAACCTTACCTTTAAAGAGGAAGAACATGTGTAAGTTACATATTAGCCCTGACACTTACACAGGAAGAAGTTATTATTAGTTAAAACCTTACCTTTAAAGAGGAAGAACATGTGTAAGTTACATATTAGCCCTGAAACTTACACAGGAAGAAGCTATTATTAGTTGCAACCTAATCTTTAAAGAGCAAGAACATGTGTAAGTTACAAATAACCCTTTAAAGAAGAAAAACTCATTTCAGATTTTAAACTAGTCCTGACAGAAGAAGAACAATAAGTTAAAAACTTGACTTTTGATGGGAATTTATCAGAACTTCATAATTGATAATTGGTTCCACTCAACTAACTAATCGATTATAATCAGTTACTAAGAGCAAATTTTAATTTTTTTTTGTTATACAGCTGTATCTTTGATCATGAGTTCAAAATGTTAATAAATGTACAGGAGTAATCTCTTTTAATGACATGTATACTTTGACCTGATAAAAATATTACATTTTTTTCTGTTGTACTTCATGTTAGTTTTGTTCTGCATCTTTGTTAAATGAAAGCAACATTTTAGGGCTGATCAGTCATATGTAACGGAAATACTTTTGCAATCCCACCAAATCATTTCATTCATATGTGATGTGTCTATAATTTAAAGTATAGAAGGACCTAGTTTTATTTGTCTGTCATTGTTTACAAATACCACAAAGTTTTTACATTTAAGCTGAAACATATCATCAAAATGTGTTTAAATTTATTAACTCGACAATTTAACAGCTTGACCATGTAATGATGACTATATGTTCCTTATTAGGAAATTTTGCACCTGTGGAATATCTTATGGTTTTATATTTGTAGTTGTGAAGGGAATTAATATTTTAGATCAACTTTAGTGGCTTGGTGTTTTACTAACCTTTGTTTTTACATACAACTCAAAAGAAGTACCGGTAGTCTCCCTTTAAACACAGTCGATTATGTAGTTTCACAATCAGTTATCTTATTGGTTTGCTGAACCAACTGATGATCAGCTATAATCAGTAATTGGAACAATGCTAAACTTGACCTTACAGAAAAGGAATATGATGTTACTATTAACTGGTGATTTTAAAGAAAGAAATTAAGCATTTTATGTTACACTTTATTTCCTTACAAAGGAGGAACATACTGTAAATTACCAATGATTGTGGTTGTGTCTGTTGAGACAGAAACCAGAGGATGTAGGTGCAAGTCCAGTCCCTGTAATTTCTAATGTACTGTTTGTAAAAACACTTTATCAGCCTCCTGTTTGTAACCCAGCTGTAATTGGCAACCTATGCTGCATGTGTGTATGGTATTTTAGGTTTTATATTTTGCACCTGATTGCATTTCTAAATAAAAAGTGAATCCCAACATTTGACCAGTGGGAATGTATGTTATTTAAAAACGAAACCATGATTGTTTGTGTTAATTTAATAAGTTTCATAGAAGCAGTCAATATTTACCAGATGACACCTGTAGCAAGCTCATTATGATTACCACAGATTTCAGATGGGAACTGTGATGTTAGTTTAAAAGGAAAAAATGCATGTCCAGATGTTTAGATGAAAAAGGTATAGCCAGTCAGATTTTATTTAATTTCATCTAGAGTAAGGCAAATCAGAGTACCATTTATATATTTTTATAAGTTGAGTCCAACTCCAGACTGCACAGACCCAGATCTGCTATCACATAATATGCAGGCAGATATGGGTCTTTGCAGTTTGTCAAGAGTGATCAGTAGAAGAAACAACATCGGCCCAGATCTGCCTGCACATTATGTGACAGCAGATCTGGGTCTGTACTGTTTGCAGTAGGACTCAACTTATAAACTATTACATATGATATGGTAAAACCATCAGCTACATTGATAGAAAATTTTATTTTGGATGACAAGAGATAAAAACATGCCAGCACATGGCAGTTTCCACTGCACACATTGAACTTCTATCAGATGACATATGAGGAAGAAAAATGTTATGAAAAATGTTTGGTATAAATTTAGTGTTTAATTAGCTGGCATGCAAAGCTTTGTGTTCAAATTTCTGATGATTTCTTTTTTTTACCTTACCAGATGTTAACAGGTGTATTTGACATGCCTGAAAGACCTCCTGATGCCCCCAAACAACCCCAGTTAATGAATTTCCATGATGACATCACACTTCGAACCCACCATCTGAAGCCAGTATATGGGTTCAACCCTGAGGATGTAGAGAAGAAAATGTTAGAGAAACTACCATTTAAGCATATTTTGGAGTTCCCTCATCCTACATCAGCAGTAGCCAAGCAGAGAAAAGCAAGGCTTCAGGAATTGATACACTTCTGTGCCACTGATGGCTTGTCGGTGTCAGGTAAGCTGCTATCAAGAGGCATATCTCACCTTGCAGTTAGAATGTGCCTTCTGATTGAATCCAGAAGCAAAAGAATACATCCTATTTATACTTAATAGTTCAATTGTTTGTCAACTGGAAGAGCTTTTGGCCAGCCAGTTGTCCATCATCCATCGTCCAGCATCCTCTAATTAGTGCAAGTTTGTTATTGCTGCTCTTCCTCAACTACTTGCCATGAAAGTTTACACAAATATGCAGTCCAAGATCTAGTTGGTCCTAAATGAAATGGTACTGCTCAGACACCCAATATAGCCAGCATAACAGAAAATCTTGTTGATGCAAATCCTCCTGAAATGTCTAACCATATCAACATGGCTTTTTTCACCGAAAGACTTATTATGATGTCTATTTGGTCCTCAGTGAAGATGGTGTTCATGTGACATCCAATATGGCCACAACATCAAATTTCTTGAAAATCTTATTATTTCTCCAGTTGGAGACAGAAAGTCATTTCAATATGGGGTTTTCTGCCTGAAGACTTTTAATGATATCTAGCTGGTCCAAATTGAAAATAATTTCTCTCATGCATATTCATTATGGCCACTGCAGTGGTCTTTCCCTTTCATGAGTGAAACTTTTGCAGTTCATTATATTGCTGTTACATTGAACATATTGAAAATCTTTTAACTATTTCAATTTCCTGAATGGTCTACCACATCAGTAAGGGGTGGGGTTTCACCAAAACTTTATTGTTTGAATACTGACTTTATTAGCTTAGACCGAAAGGTCACAGACTTAACATACCAACAAGACTTTCAGACTTAATTTACTTAGATATTTTTTAAAGTTTTCTATCAAACCTGTAAATTAAGAGCTTTATTTTCATTTTTGGTTAATCTAAAGACTATTGGATGAGGTCCAATAGTTATGACATTTTTTTCAGAAAATATAAACTGATGCATAACACTATTAAAGTGGATAACCATGTTGAAGGTCTCCTATTATCATTAGAAATGAGTATTTTATGTAGTTCTATAGTCTGACTATAACTCCCCATTTGTACCTCAGTACCAAATAAAAAATCTTTAATGTGATAAAAAGTGCAAAGAACTTAGTCAATTCATTCATTGATTTTTTATTTCTAACCTGAATGTGACCTGAGCAGCCCTAACATTGGCATCTCTGTGCCTTTCGTGCTTAACAGACTTTCCATACTAACCTGTTACCATGTTGTGTACACTATGGGCAAGTTGATTGCCTCAAACAACATTGTGATGTTGTACATCCTATTCGGTAACTGCCATATAATGCCATAAATTACTATAATGTTGAGAGTTTAGAGGATATCCTTTGCACAGATGTACATAGAAATTACACTGCTTGTTAAATCCTTGTGAAAGACAAATTTGTAATTGTCATTCTTTTCCTTTACTTGATTTGACACTGTAAATATCGGAAGCAGACAACGTAGTATTTTCCTTCTACGTACATACATGTGTAGTAATGCATTCATCCCGTTGCTGAAAAGGGGCTTGTCCAGGAAATGGAAATGACTGGCATACAGGATAACTTTTACACTGAAAACTTACATTTGGAAAGAAGCATGCATACAATAACAGTGTTAGGGTCCCACCTGGGCATATTCAGGTTTGAAATTATAAATCAGTAACTAAGTTTTTTGAACCTATCTCATTTGTGCTTTTTGTCTTTTAAATCAGTGGGGGGGGGGCGTAGAAACAAATGGGACTTAATGTATATCCTGACTATTGCAAGAACATGAAAGTAATTTAAGTTTTATATTTGTATATAAACTGAAAATGTCACATTCATAAAAATATGGTTTTGCTGTCAGATATTGTTCTTGACTACAGATGAGTTCGCCATGAAGTTTAACCTACATGGCATTATATTGAAATACCATAGAGACAAGTTGTGTAAATGTCTATACTATTTATATGTCTCACATTTTATATATGAGTGTCTGCTCTTGTTTGAAAATATCATCGTGTGAAACAGCTCTTGGCTTTTCTATAAAGATGTTATTTGAAGATATATACTGGTAGATATTTTATTGGCTTTTCAATCAAATGCAAGCTTTGTTTTCATTTATCAAACTTTAAATCTGATTTCACTTTAAACAGTTTAATTGGAAAACTTAACTCCGCTACATTTTTGTGAATTTTACTTTTTTTTAAAAATTACCGGTAATCTGTTTGAATTAGATTAAGAAAATTAATTCATGGAAGGATGTTTAATATAAATTAACAGCTCAAAAATTACTATTTTTGCTAGTGTTTATTGTGCATACAACTGCAGACAACATGATCCAGATCATTTAGAGTCTCATTAAGCAGTATATCAAAGTCTACTGTAATGTTTTCAAGCAAACAGTGTATACCCTCTTGAAGTTCAAACATGGTATGCAACAATAGATCTCTGTTTAAAGTTGGATGCACCATATATATTTGCTTATAACTAATATTTGCTTATAAGTAAAGTCCAACTGCAAACAACATATACCCTGATCTTCCATCACATAATGCACTGAAAGATTAGGGTCTATTTTGTTTGTTCTGCTGATTTCTCCAGGTAAAATGCATAGACCCAGATGTACTAAAGTATTATGCAATGGCAGATCTGGGTCTGTTAAGTTTGCTATTTGACTGGACATTGCAAGCTAGTATCAATACTAGATTGTACAAAGGTAAATACAGGTACCACTGATTCATCTCCATTCCAGAAATCGACCGTGCTTTCAAGCAGTATGTGTTGGAATGTATGGATTTAACAAGCACAGACCAAAATGGTTTTCTTGTCACAAGAGATAGTGAGGGTCTGGAACATACAGCCATTCCATTTGATGACCCTTATCCATTCTTTAAGGGAATGATTACCAAAGAAGAAAAGGAGGCAGTAAGGCTTACTTCATCAGAGGAAACCAGATCTGGTTAGTAACATTCCTCATCACTTGATGTTTATTGTTCTACTTTTACCTTTATCTTTTACCACTTCATGTCTACATATGGTTAGAATATTTGTCTTTCTTGTTTCTTGCAAAATTAATTATGTTTACATTTTTTAAAACAACTTTTATTAGGCATCGTATAGCCAATATTGTGCTGATGTGCCATTAACCCCCACATACATACATACATACATACATACATACATACATACATATGCACGCAATCACACACACACATACAAACATACATACACATATACATACATACATTTTCCTAGGTCATTTGTTAAGTGTTTGTATCATATATAGATTATGTATATCACGGCATAGTTTACAGGTAAATTTTATTTCATCCTTGAAAGTGTGTGTGTTTGTGTGTGTGTGTGTGTGTGTGGATATGTTTCTGTCTAATGCTGTATAGATGTCTTGACAGTATCTCTATCTTGGTATGTTTTTATGCTTATGTTCCCATAATATTTGACAATTTTCAGCTTAATATAAAATTTATTAATGTAATATGTTAAATGATCCCAACAAATTACACAGATGCAGCTACTCAAGATGAAATGTTCTTTATATCTAATTGAATTGTCAGATAAAAGATTCACTTATATTTAACCATACCATAGCATAGGGTACAACCAAACCACTAGACTAAGTCAATTTTCAATAATGCCTACTATATAAACAGATAGCAGGGCTCAAAATTATGATTTTTTTCTCGCTAACTCACAGGGTCACAATATTATTTTACTGATCCTGCATAAATTGCACTGAGCGTGTTAAAATTAAACAGAAGCCAATTCAGTATCTAACTGAGCATTTATTATTCATCAACATTATCTAAAAACAATAACAAAACTGTATTTTACAAATAATAATCGTGAAAAGTTGAAAGTTTATGTCCTTTATCTGAGTCTGACTTGTCATCATATGAAGATGTATAGTTTGGAGAAACTAACTTCAGTTTGGATTTCACATATCCCTCTGCCATTATGTGCTGGAAGCTTGCATTGTGTGAATACAGGGACAATTTATTTGAATGTTTACACTCATCAACAGAGTACCCTGACCTTTCGTATTGTTCTGAATGCTTAGTGCAGTGCACATCACAGTCTCTCCTGGGTCAGACTTAACAATGTGTTCATTTTGATACTTTGTTGGTCTCTTCTCTTGATCAATTTTGCAATAACATTTTTTGGTTACCATATCATTTTTGCCATTTTGGTGGTAGCTGCGCAGCTTGCCAATGTTTCAACATGTTTACAGTCATCACCACACATAAGATATTGAATGTTTATTAACGACACAGTGTTCAGCATAATTCTGGATTATTCGTTTAGCTAGTAAAAATGACCATTTCTGATTGGACAATCTAGCTTGATACCCTATGTCATTAATTAAATAAATCAGTGTTTACATGCAATAATCCAGTCTAGTTTCATGTGCTATTTGATGAATAGATAAGTGATGTAAAGCATGTCCATTTCCACCCTGAGCATTTATTTTACCTCATCAATTGCAGAAAGTTGGTCGGTACTCAGTTCACACAATAAATAGATCAGTTAACCATAAATTAGAATGGTGATTCACCACCATTTCTTAAAAGTTCTGATAACAAAATCCAGCAATTTTCACTGCCTCAGCAGATTAGTGACTGCTGGGTTTTAGTGATTGGCTATAAAATCACTAACTACAAGATAGCAGATTAGTGTTAATTTTGAGCCCTGAGATTGTGTTGTCTGTATTTTAAAAAAATCAGTTTTTTTAATATTTTCATACACACTGAATCCGATTCTGTCAAATTCATATATAATCATATACTTAAAATATTTGTACAGAGAATTTGCATTCTTTTTTTTAAAGATACAAAATATTTTCTAGTGAGAATCACTTGAAAATTATAATTAATATTTTATCTATAATTATTCATGCACCTGAAAGAAAAGTATACACAAAAATTACAGACCAGATGTATTATATGTTTGCAAATACTGTAAATTCCTGTAATTTTTGTGAGCATCAATATTTGGTTCATTTAAAAAATTTTTAAAAAATTACATATTGGAACTGAAAATGGTAGGTATGCCATATTTACTTGCTTATAAGTTAAGTCCAACTGTAAACAGCATAGACCCTGATCTGCCATCACATAAGGTGCTGACAAATCGGGATCTGTTTTGTTTGTTCTACAGAGTACTCCTAATAAAATGCAAAGACTTTCATCTGCCAGTACAGTATGCAATACCAGTACAGTATGCAATACTAGATCTGGGATTTTGCAGTTTGCATATGCACTTTAGTGAGTTTACATGTAAGCAAATATGTATGGTACCTCTGATTCTGGCTTTGTAAAAAATTTACATAAAAGAGTCATTTTACATTGAGGTGTTTTAGTTTGTCATTTATTTTAACAACAAAGTCCACATTAATAGATAAAAGTTTATCCATTGTGTTACTGTTGTCAAAGTAATGGGACTGCATAAAGTTGAGACCGTCTCACTGACCTAATGAACTTGATGCAAGTAAAAGGTCCTAACTAACAAACCTGAAGAATCCATATGAATATACAGAAATATGATTTTCTTACTTTCCTAAAATCATACAGGCATTTGATTATAAAAGGCAGACTGTCTAGAAATGGATTCTCCAGAAAGCCTGTATCATCTCCACATTTTTCTCATTTATTCACATATTTAATCATTCCATTTCTAATATTCCCTGTGACATTAGCAATTTTGGTTGGAAATACATGGGATCTTGGGACATATGTATTGTATCATTTATTATTCCAATGAAAAATATGTGTTGAAATCTTAATTCTGTATGCCAGTTAATACACTATATTGCATGTACATACTGCATATGGCATAGAGCCAAATCTGCTTTACATAATTTGCCAACAGCACAGAAGTTCTACTGCCTGTCAAAAGGTAAGTAGAACAGGCACTATTGACGTCGACGTGTTTATGCTTTATGCAGTGCTGATTGGGATTTATGCCATATGTCATCGAGTGAATGATATACCGTATATTCTCGCTGATAAGTTGAGTCCAGCTGCTAACTGCACAGACCCAGATCTGCCATTGCATAATGCACCAGCAGATCTGGACCTCTGCAGTTTGCTAGGAGTAATCAGTAGAACAAACAACATAAAACCTGGTCTACAGGTGCATGATGCTACAGCAGATCAGGATCTTTGTTTTTTTCCAGTTTGACTTGATTTATAAGCGAGTATATATGGTTTCACAAAATATTGTCGATGGCTTATCGTGTATAGCTAACAGTTTCATTGCAGCAAGAATGTCTGTTTAAATTACATTTATTTCCTGTAGTTTACTTTAGTATGAGTTTAAGAGAAGAACGATCTGGTAAGAATTCTGTAGCTATTTCATGCAGTCAAGTATGCAAACTCTTTGGTTCTTTTTCACTCAAGCTTAGACTCTAATTCAGTAGTTCTGACTTATCTCAAAGTTTTGTTGCTTTCATGAAGATTTTCATTTCTTTTCTTGTGTACATTACATTCACCCAGAGGTGTTCCGTTCATTTTGATATACACATTAGTTTCATCAAAAATATAACCAAATAATAGAAGTTACACACTATAGAATGTCATAATGTAAAGTTTACTGATAAAATTGGTGCATACACAGAAGAATGGGAAAGTATTACATAGTGTCATTGTCTATGGATTGCAACTAAACTGAACAAGTCATGCATTTACTGTATACACTTGCTTATAAGATGAGTCCAACTGCCAACTGCACAAACCCAGATCTGCCATCACATAATGCACTGGCAGATCTAGGTTTCTGCCGTTTGTTAGGATTAATCAGAGGAACAAACAGTACAGAGGTTCCTCTGCAGGTAAAATATGCTATGGCAGATCAGGATATTTGTTTGCAGTTTGACTTGACTTATAAGTGAGTACGGTATAAAATAAACATTTTTTTCTTCCATTCACTATGCAAATGGCAGAGGTTGAAAATAGTAAGTACCATCAATTTTTCCCAATATTTTCAATGTAATTTTCAAAATGTGCAGTTAAATTCTATCTTAGAGGGCACTACCTTGAAAGAACAATTGCTTATAAAAGACACTATATATTTATAAAGCCTGTACTCAGGTTTTCTATGATCCACTTTATATACATGTTTTACTGTTATAGTATTTGCTGATAGATAATTTGGAACTTGGAAAGCCTGGCATTATCTTTATATCCCATTAGAAGAAATTCTCATCAGTGTCATGATTATTTAATAAAACTTAGAATTTTAAGTATTAAAAAATTTGAATTTGAATGCTTTTACTACATGGAATCCTTCGACCATTTCTAACACCATTACTCATGAATCTGCAGGATAACTTCAAATTTAAACTGAAATTGACTTAAATTTTTGAGTATTAAATGTGAATGCAGATGTCTTTGTGTGATTAAAGATGAAATTCTCACTGCTAAATATTAATATATAGATTATAATGCCTCGTAAGTCAATTTTTTTTTCTTCTTTATTGTAATCTTCTTATGCCCATGATAATATAAATGGAAGCAGAATGCTATAATAGATACAATCCATTCTCCATACATTTTTAAATACATGTAATGTGTAAAAAAATGGGGAAAGGTCTTGAATTTGGGGATCTTAGAATGTTAATGACTGTTCTACACATTGAAATAATTGTTTCCCAGCATAGTTTACAACTGCCATGTAAACCCCATATAAATTTAAGTCATTACACATTAGAACTTTCCTTATGCCAATGTCCCAGATCATGCAGATTTGGTGTAACCCACATTTATTGCAACGTTTTTCAATTGAGTGGACATCCACCTTGTATTTCCATCATTCCATCATGAACTGTGTTTTTCCTACTGACTTTCAAAGGACATCATGACTTGAAACTAAAATGATATGGGACTTTAAATTCAGTAGACAAATGGTCAGGTTTCATGCTGATCCATTTTTTGTCACAGTTTGAGTTAAAATGGCCCCCATATGAGATTTGTGACATTTCAGACAGGGTTTCATCAATGTGTGTCAACCGAAGACATTTCTAGTTATGTTCCCACATGAGCTTTGAACAACATGGTTGTATTGCTATCATATCCAAAGTCACTTATTCCTATGTATCTCAAGTTGGGCACTTCACTTTGTCTTGTTTATCACCCCCTCCCCATTTTGCATCCCCTTCATTAAAGCTATTTTCAGCCTCTTTTATCATACACGTCATTTTGTTTGCATATAGAAATCATGCAAAAACTGCAACAATACATGCACTATATATACATAATTTTTGGGCACGCCAGTTTCAAGTCATGCTGATACGTTATATGCATTTAATCAATTTAATTTTTGCAGACATATATAGTCACCAAAAACATGTATTTTCACCAGTAGAAAAATTATATGCACACTTATATACATTTATATGGTGCACATTATATCTTGAACAGTATCTGTTCCATCTTTTCTACATACCGTTGAGCTATAAGTCTTGTACAAAAGGAATTAACAATCAAGATTTTATCTGCCCAGGTTCTTCTAAAATGCTCCATTCCAACTATATCATTTTTATAGGATGATAATTTATATTATCCTTTTTTTGTAATAGACACTTAATTTCTCATTACTAAATGTTATGTCAAGGGAATAATCATGGTAAAGTTGTTGTTAGTGTCAGTTTACTGTTAAAATCTTTACAGTACAAGCCCTGTTTCTACTTTTCAGTATATATATTTGTTCTGGATATCACATGTACCTACAGACTTTTCTTAAGGGGTATTGATCAAACAGAGCTATGATATATGAGGTCATTTTGATGACAATTCAGTTGCATCTATTTTCATTTCAAAGTTTAATGTATGCATGCACATTAGGTTTGTTCTAGATTAAGTGAGATGTACCCCGAGTATTTGTTTGTACCAGTTACACTTTATATCAGACACAAACCATATTGCTGTATATTAAGTGGGATGTTTCCTCAGCTGTTACCCTGTGTATTTATTGTACAGTACCAGTTACACTTAATACAATGCATGAACCATATTGCTCTAGATTAAGTGGGATATACTTTGAGTATTATTGTACCAGTTACACATAATATAATGCATTAACCATATTGCTCTAGATTAAGTGGGATATACTTTGAGTATTATTGTACCAGTTACACATAATATAATGCATTAACCATATTGCTCTAGATTAAGTGGGATATACTTTGAGTATTATTGTACCAGTTACACTTAATACAATGCATGAACCATATTGCTCTAGATTAAGTGGGATATAATCTGTGTATTTATTGTACCAGTTACACTTAATATAATGCTTGAACCATATTGCTCTAGATTAAGCGGGATGTACCTTGAGTATTTATCATACCAGTTACACTTAATATAATGCATGAACCATATTGCTCTAGATTAAGTGGGATGTACCTTGAGTATTTATCATACCAGTTACACTTAATATAATGCATGAACCATATTGCTCTAGATTAAGTGGGATGTATCTTGAGTATTTATCATACCAGTTACACTTAATATAATGCATGAACCATATTGCTCTAGATTAAGTGGGATGTACCTTGAGTATTTATCATACCAGTTACACTTAATATAATGTATGAACCATATTGCTCTAGATTAAGTGGGATGTATCTTGAGTATTTATCATACCAGTTACACTTAATATAATGCATTTTCCATATTGCTTTAGATTAAGTGGGATGTACCTTGGGTATTTAGTGTACCAGATACACAAAGCATCAGATACAAAAATAAAAGAATCATGGATTAAATAGGTTTTTAAATATATGATATAAGAGGTGCTTTATCTTGAAATTATTTTCTTATTGCAGTTTTCCTTTAAATACTGGATGCATAGAGTTCTGTCATTTTTCAAAATTTATTTATGCATAGAATTAGAAACATAGCTATGTGATGCTCTCTCTCTCCCCCCCCCCCCCGACTGATCAAAATATGATACAACCCACAAAAGTAGCTGAAGTTATCCAATATAATAGTTTATATGTATGATATTTTGTCCAATAAACAGTGGAATATATATTTGTCCAATACACTAATTAAGGCAATATTTGTCTTTTACTTTAGTTAAAGTAATATTGTCCAGTACACTAATTAAGGATGTGTTGCCAATATGCTAGTTATCTTATTATGTAATGATGACTTTTGTTGACAGGCTCCCTATCAGATAGTTCTAGTCAGTCCCTTTCCACCACACTTACTTCTGTTATGTCTGAAAGTGAGGCTGAGGTTCAACCTTCAACCTCTGCTCATAAAAAAGATTCAGAGTCCTCAAGTACATCATCTGACAAGTCAAGCAAGAAAAAGTCTAAATCCAAGAAAAAGGGGAAAAGTAACCTTGAAAAAAAACCACTCCTTGGTTGTTTCTTACCTGTACTTATTTTGGCTACTGTGCTTTAATAATCCTTGTTTTGCTTGTTGGTTTTTAGCAATTTTTTTTAAACTGTATTTTTTAATCTGTTTTTGCATAGATTTGCCCTCCTCCATCCCACTTACATCCACACCCCTTCTAAACTTTTTTGCCAGAATAAGCTAATATATCATACACGCAACAGCATGACATCATCATTTTTATCCATATTCATGAATGAAAATTTAAGATTCCTTATGTAAGATTTATATTGTATACATGTACAGATGCATAAAGAACTTGAATTTTCAATTTTCCCTACTCTTAATCTGTGCATATGTTTAAAAATTTTGTTGCATTTATTTCAACATGTTGTTACATTTATACCAAGTACTAATTGATCTGAAGTGAAAAATTCTAAATTTTCTCAGATGATTTTAAGAAGTGAAAATTAACGATTACAATTTGCACAAGGAACCTCAGAATCAATTGGATAATAAAAATGGTGAAATGTTTTGCAGACAGTATCCTTCTGAGGATAAAGTTAGGGAAGTCAAAGTCTGAACTTCTTTAAACCAAACAGTTTTATTTCAAGTAAAAGGGTGTTGTAAAAACCATATGAAAAATTGTCCAGCATCCCAAATATGCAGAGAAAACATATTTATCAATGTCATCAAAGATGCTTCAGTTTTAAAACTTTGTTCCTGCTTTTATATGAAGTGAATTTTTAAAACCTTTTTTTTTTAATTGGTGGGGGGCATGGTATTTGAAAGACTTACATTTGTTTATGAGTGAATTGTCATTAATGGAAAGATTCTTGTGGAATATTTGCTGTGTATTAACAAATAAAATCAACCAGTTACATTAGGTTGTAACATGTAAAATCTGAAAAACCTTGTTATCTTCAAAATGCAAATATTCCAAATTACAGCTACGAATTAGGTGGGGGGTGTAAATAAACTTGTTGGATATTTATCATAAAACCTCTTTTTCTCCCATAAGAAATAGGTACAAGAAAGAAAATTTACCATAGATCAGAATTCTGTTTAAAATGTAAATATTACACTGGATCCGAAACTGATGATATCAGTAATAGATTCAACAGTACAGTCATCATACAATGCAGATGACCAATTTATTTCCTTGTTTCCTAAATTTTGCAGTCTGTGCTAAAGATATGTTGACAAAGCATTTTAGGTTCCATACATTCTAGTTACTCAAATGAACTATCGTAATTGGCAAATACTTTAACTTCTCTTAGTTGGCCAAGTGTCATTCTGTTGTGTTATTTTATTCAAAAAGACCAAGTGTAGTTAACTTTCATCATTTTTGTTTTACAATCTTGTATATGTATTTTTTTCTTTCTCCAAAAGTATATTACAGGTTAATTTGTGTTGCTGTTGTTGTTTTAAGATAACCCACAAATTCATACGGCATAGACTATTTCTGGCACAATAAACGTGATGAAACAGATTTTGAACTATGTATGCGAGCCTCTTTTATTTTAAGGGAATATCTCTAGGTTTTTAGTGCTTTTTATTAACTTCACAAGTCATAGACCAGAAGAGCTTATGGGATGGCCTGTTGTCCATCATCCAAAGCTCTAAATCAAATGTTTCATAAACCAGCATCCAGTGTCCATCAGTCCATTAGCATATGTTTGTTATTGTTACTCCTCCTAAACTGATGCTGTTCAGACCTCCAGTATGGCCTCCACAGCATTCATCTTGAAATTCTTGCCATACTCCTAGCGAATGGAGGGTAATACTAGCATGGGTTTTACCAGAAGATGTCTTATGATGTTTCATTGGTCCTAAATGAAAATTGTGTCAATCTGACATCCATTATGTCCACCACAACAGCCATCTTGAAACCCTGATTATTGCTTTGTCTGAATGGAAGGTCAGATCAAAATGTGCTTCTTACTAGCATATGTTTATGTTGTCTAGTTGGTTCCAAATGAAAATGGTACTGATCTGACACCCAATATGGCCATCACAGAGACATTTGTAAATCATATTAATGTTACTCCTCCTGAATTGAAAGTTATATCAGCATAGGGTTTCTCTGGAAGACTTCTTATGATGCCTAGTTGGACTTAAATAAAAATATTGCAGATCTGATATCCAATATGGTCCTTACAGCCACATTCTTGAAAATAGTATCACTGCTTCCCCTAGATGGAAAGCAATATCAACAGTTTGATGTCTAGCTGGTACTGAATGAAAATGGTGGTGATATGAAATCAATCATGACCAACATGGCAACCATCTTGAAACTCTTTTTATTGCTATGCAGCCTAAGTAGAAAGTCATATTGACATTGTTTTTTCACACACAAAACTTACTATAATATATATTTGGTCCTGATTGAAAATGGTACCAATCTGACCTCAAATACGGCTGCCACAGTGAAAATATTGAAAATCTTGTCACTAATTCTTTTAAATGAATGGTTATGTCCACACAGATTTGCCATCCAAAATCTTCTAATGGTGTCTAGTTGGTTCCAAATGAAAAGGGTGCCAATCTTACATCCAGTATGGTTGCCACAGTAGTTGATTTGAATTTTATTTCGTCGAGAATGTCAGAGATGATTTCAACACTCAGCAGCTAAAAGAAGAAATGGTATAATCTTGATATCCTGTAAATTCTTTACAGACATTACAATGTTGGTCCATTCGAGGGACTCTTGTTTTTCTACTGTTTAATTCATTGATATACATGTTACATGTTACTCATTTTGATAACCTTAATGTTAAACAATAGAGCTGTAATTTAATAACAGACCTCTTTATAATTCTTATTAAGCAGTGTAAAGTGTGACATACTATTATTTCAGAAGTGTTACAGGATTTGTAATGGCAAACTATGGATAATAATACCAGCAGCCTTTGAATCACTTGTAATCAAAATATCTTGCATTATATGTATATGAGTAATTCTAGTAAAATTAAGATATGTTTGCATTGCTTGAATGTTTAATCATTGTGATTTCATAGTTTCTGTAATAATCGTATAAGATCAAGAATATGTTAATTGGCTGATCTTTCCTATACAGTCATTGAAATAACAGTAGAAGATCATCATATGTTTGGCAGAATATTAAATTTGGTATACTAAACATAGCTGATTCTTTCAGTTTCTTTGGAGAACAGAATTATCACTTGTGCTTTATATATTTAGGTGCTATGTCTCCAACCCCTGAGAGCCAAACCAAGAGAGAATCAACACCTAAACCAGAAGTTTCTAAAGAGACCAACTCAAGACCCACAAGTAGTGAGAGCAAGAGAGGAATTCTTCGACCCGTATCTGAATCCAGTATGAGATCTGGAAGACACTCACGTAGCCCATCAGGTAGGAACACAATACAAAATCATTTCCAGTCTTTGTTGCTCTTCATATTTTTTGCTTCACCTGAGAAGACATTTATTTTTATTTATATCATTGTTGGTCTTCAGCAAAATGAGACATTTTCCTTGCTACTAAATTTAATTGTTATGCCTCACAATACTGTGTCATATTTCTTCAATGGTAGCTTATTTTATTTAACATCTTTAAAGTTATGGTTCCTAGCCACAATGAAATCCATAAAATATGATTGGGTGTGGTCTGTTTTACAATTGTATCCATCCTCCTGTGGTAGGACTAGAATAGTCATACATATTTGAGAATTGGTATATGTAGATTCATTGTGTCAACACATCAGGTATGCTGAGAGACTATTCATTTCATGTCCATTGTTAACTGACCTAACTAGAAGATATCCTAAATTAGGCATGTCCAATTTATCCCCGTGGGCTGGATCTTGCTCATGGCCGGGTTTTATTCCCTTTTTTATACCATATGATGGCTTTGAAAATTTGCTTGTCCAATCCATGCCTTGGAGAAACATGCCTTTCTTAAATTATTCCAAAAAAACCTTTAAACATTCAGTGGAGAACCCATTGGAGTATGGGCAATTTTTGTTAGGTTTGCAAGGGCAGCTAATGCTTCAGAATGTGATATCTTTCCCCCTGAGTCTTGTTTTCTATTTAGTTTTTGAATATCAGAGTCCACAAGTATAAAGTTGAGATCGATTTTTCAATATCTCATAGTTTGAGGAATATTGACTTTAATAATAGGATTGTGTAGTGTAAGCCTTAGTCTAATTAGCTTTGTAATATCACTTGACAGTAAAAGTAATCAGATATTCAACACTGGATTAGAACTGATACACACCAACAGGTGGTTTATGTTATATTTTCATTAGGGTATAAGTTCCATGGGAAAAATAATTTCAGGGCAGTCTTTACTCCCCTTCCTAACTGTGCTAATGTCTTGTATTTAATAAAGAACGCCTTCTACAGATATTCTTCAGTAACAAATAACATCACAGACTGTGTCTCTTTAAGTATTTCATTTTGTTTGATAAGGATAGTGTTGTCATATTTTTAATGCTTATCATGTATTTGCTAAGATAGTTTCAGTTTTATAAATTGCAAAAGTATTTAATTATCTTCTCACCTGCTTCAATCCATCTAACTCTAAACTTTATCGTGTGACTGAAATTTTTGCTGATGCAACTCTTGTAATGCTTTTTGTTGTGTATCAAATTAATATTAATTATTTCATTATCATTTGATAAAATATTAACCTCTTGAATTAAAATCTTTTTCTCTGATCTCACCAGTTCTTTTTATTATCATTCTCCAAAACTTACTTGTGGACCTAAAAAATAAAACTTAAATATTCAACTTTACCAGAAATGCTTGATAATTAGGTGCTACATATTTTCAGAAATAATAAGTCAGATTGTTATCAGTTAATAAATGAGTTTTAAAAACAGTAGACTGGAATACAATTTTGTTGTTGGGTGAAATATTTTAGCACAGCTTTCTAAAGGAAGGAATGACTTTTACAAATAATTCGTTGGAGAGGAAATCAATTAATCATGTAAGTATATTACTAACACTAAAACTACAGAAGATTCAAAACTGAAAATGACTAATTTTTAAAAATTTTAATAATTATGTCTACAGATGTTTTATTTTTTGTTGCAATAATGTTATCTCAGCTTTGAATGATTTATATTAAATTTCACAAATATATGGTTGTCAAGTTAATTTGGGGGGAGGGGAATGTATGGCAAGAGCCATTATAATTTTAGGATTCCAACTGTACCATACCTAATGTAGAGGAGTGGTCTACTTTCCAAGTTTTGTTTAAAATACTGACATATACCACAGAAGCTGGGTTATCTCAAGAACTTACCATGTCATTTCTAGATAGCATGAATGCCACATGGGATTTCATGATTGGTTCTTTATTTCCCAAGTCTTTGCTTATCAGAGCAAATTTCTAAAGCAGGGAAACAGAAGACCTCATGTATTAATGTCATCCACAAAAAATAATGTGTGTGGCATCATTCTAATTTAGTTAATTACATGGTAATTATCAGAGTCAGGTTGCAAGATACTTTCAGTAGGTCTCAGTTTCATCTTTTTTATTCAGTGCAT
Organism: Sinohyriopsis cumingii; assembly: GCA_028554795.2. Lineage (NCBI taxonomy): Eukaryota > Metazoa > Mollusca > Bivalvia > Unionida > Unionidae > Sinohyriopsis > Sinohyriopsis cumingii. Next base: position 78,502,133 of record CM068829.1, on the reverse strand, counting down.
TTTGAGAAAGATCAGGAGGGGGAACCCATTGCCCATGTTAAGGATGCAAAAGGGAATGAAGTTTTGGAAGAACTTGTGGAGGCCAAGACCACAGAGCAGAGTATGAGTGAAATTCTTGATGCCCAGAAAAGATTACTTGATCAGTGGTGCTTTGCTGAGCATTATGAACCTAAAATACTCCTTCAGGTGAGTATTATGAACCTAAAATACTCCTTCAGGTGAGTATTATGAACCTAAAATACTCCTTCATGTGAGTACTAAAGTATTGATTGCTGATAAGGAAACTAAAACTACCATATATACTCACTTATAAGGTGAGCCCAACTACAAACAAATGTCCCCTCATCTGCCATCACATGTATTGGAGGTGGCGCTATACAGTTTCGCATTTTCCATAGGGTTAAGATTTTAAAGAAAAAGAATTTCCCCAGCTTTCCTCACTGGTTATACTGGCTATTTAAAAAAGACCTTGTATATCTTAGGTATAATTAAAAGAACCTTTAATTCCCTTTATTTTGATGTATGATTGATGGGTGTACTATGGGTTATAGAGTATACAGCTTGGCCTTACTTCAAATGTGAACCTTTCAAAAAAGTGCTAGCTCTACTTGGTCATTTTCACTTCCTGAACTTCAGAGGTAAATTTTATAAAAAAGAGCCGATAACTTTTTTTTTTTACATTTTACATATTTGGTAATTCATTCATTGCACTTTCATTCATTTTCCCTATTTTAATAGGGGCCCCGAGTGGCCGAGTGGTCTAAAGCGTTCGCCGTTACGGATCACTGCCATCTCACCTCTGTCTGCGCCGGTTCGAGTCTCAGATTCAGCCAATGTAGATATGTGAGAAAGCATGCCAGTAGCTTCTCGTGGGTCGGTGGTTCTTTCCGGGGTTTTCCCGGGTTCTTCCTCCACCATTAATACTGGCCGCCATATATGGCCTATCGTGTGCTGAAAAATGGCGTTAAACCCCACAACAACCAACCAACCAACCTATTTTAATAGCTGCTATGTATAGTGTACTTTAGACTAATTCAGGCTGATTTTTTAACACAAGGGAGCAGTCATTTTAGTTATCAGTGTGCTTAAATCATGTAAAATTTCCAAAAGTACAATATCCAAAGAAATATCATCCACATTACATTACTGTAGCATATAGGTATGCCAACATTCTCTCCATTGTGCATGTTTTAAATGCAAACTACTTCACCTTACATACGTCACTCTCTCTAAAGTACATATTAATTGGTGAGTGCCCCCAGAAGATCAGGGTGTGTGTTTGTTGTGACAGATTACTCCTAACAAACTGTACAGACCCAGATCTGCTGGCTAATTATGTGATGACAGATCTGGACAGATCTGGATCTGTGCTGTTTCAAGTTAGACTCAACTTTCATGTCAGTATAGATGGTAAGACTATCTTAGAAAATTGTCAGATGGTGATCATTATTAGGTTTTCTTGATGACCTTGTGATGTACATTTTACTAATGCTAAGCCTTATAGTATAGGTAACATGGGTCATGTACATTATCAGGTTTTCTTGATGACCTTGTGATGTACATTTTACTAATGCTAAGCCTTATAGTATAGGTCACATGGGTCATGTACATTATCAGGTTTTCTTGATGACCTTGTGATGTACATTTTACTAATGCTAAGCCTTATAGTATAGGTAACATGGGTCATGTACATTATCAGGTTTTCTTGATGACTTTGTGATGTACATTTTACTAATGCTAAGCCTTATAGTATAAGTCACATGGGTCATGTAGGCATTCAACACCGACTATTTAAGTAATGGGTGTCATTTTTTAGAATTTGATTTTACATACCTTTAAGTGGCAAGTATTCACTTCATTTGAATTCTTATACATCCATATTCCTTTGGAAGATCATTATTTAGATGCCCTGATAGGTGCATATGGCAAAATCAATGTTAAAGTATGTAGACATTTTTGGATGAAATGAACCTAAAGGTACGATCCAGTACAAGAAAATTAGTGTTAAATTTTAAAAGAACAATTTCTATTTAATTTAAAATGAGTAAATGCACATACATGACCTATGTGACTTGTACTATAGACTGGTTCACCTATCCAAAATAATTGGGTTCATTGGTAACAGTCCAGGATAATTATTTTTAAAAATATCACCAATAACTCAAAGGACTATATGTGTAACACCAAGAGAGGGTACTATATCAATATTTTTGTTTCACCTGAACTGGCAGAGCGCTAAAGATAAGTATATCTTGTTCATGGTGACATTGGTGATAGCATTTGCAGCATCAACAATATTATGGTTATGCAGTGGATTTTTTAAAGTTATTTACCAGTACATGCTTTGCATGAGATGTGGTCTTCTGCAGAACCTGCATTGTTATATCCAGACATTGCAGGTGAGATAATGTGTTCTGCAGAATCATTGTTATATCCATGCTTTCAAGGATATTTTGTGATCAAGCATTGATCAGTCATGTCTGGTAATGTGCCCTGAAGCTTGCAACTGTCTGTCCATCCATGACTTTGTTTTCCTTGTAACCTGAACTGTCTACAGGGATTAAAAGGCGGTTAGCATCAAAAGCTTTGAAATCCTGATGGCAGACCAATGGGCAGGGTAAAAATACAAAAAGTCTTGAAATCCTGAAGGCAGACCAATGGGCAGGGAAAAAATACAGAAGGTCTTGAAATCCTGAAGGCAGATAAATGGGCAGGGTAAAAATACAAAAAGTCTTGAAATCCTGAAGGCAGACCAATTGGCAGGGTAAAAATACAAAAAGTGTTGAAATCCTGAAGGCAGACCAATAGGCAATGTAAAAATGCAGGGTATTTAAAGGCAGGATAAAAGTACATAAATTGTCGAAATTCTGAAGGCAGACTCAGGGGCCAGGTAAAAGTACAAAAAGTATTGAAACCTTAAAGACAGACCAATGGTTTTAAACAAAGTATAAAGTCCAGGGGAAGTGTGAAAGTACAAAAAAACATTAAAATCTTGAAGGCAGACAATGTTGCATGGTAAAAGTACAAAAAGTATTGAAATCTGAAAGGCCAACCTAGTGGCAGCATAAAAGTACACAATTTTTTATGATTTTATGCCTTCCATCTCTTATTTTCCACTTTGAAAAGTTTGACTCTACATTTGCAGGTGCTAAGGGATGCAATGTTAACATTGCCTCAGATGGATACCTACTATCACAAGAGGGACCACTCACTCATTGTCATTCTCCACAACCCATATAACCAGGAGTACCAGAATCATGTAGACTGGCATACAGAACTCCACTCAAATTTGGGATTCAGGTTTGTACAACAAATGACTGTTGGAAAAACCATATGCAAACCACAGGCATTGACCTGGCAGATTAATCTTTCAGTATAATGTTTATTAGATCTTATTCACCTGAAAAATAAGTATAGTTTGTAACATGTGTGTATCCTTTAGAGAGCCTAAGACTAAAAAATAAGAAAATTTTATTTAATATGAGAAATTACAACAAGTAACTTTAGCCAACAAGAACTAATACTGTGACAGACAGTCAACTAGAAGCAAATACAAGTAGATCAACAGGAGCATTTTAGACACAAAGATGCATACACATTACTCATAAAACATAGAATATTACCCTACAATGATATATTACCATACAATGATATATTACCATACAATAGTATATTACCATACGATAATATATTACCAGCACAATGATATATTACCATACAATGGTATATTGCCATTCAATGATATATTACCATACAATGGTATATTACCTGTTACCTGTTAGGCTCTCATAAACAGTAACCAAAAAAAGTGAAGACAACAAGCTTTGTAAAATTTAACAAATAATTTATTTCCCATGAAAAACAAGGTAAAAATGAAGAAAATAACTTAACGGTTTTAAGAATCAAACCCAAAAATAATCCAAGAATAATCCAAGAATTAAAATTTAGAAGTCCTAGTAATAAAATGTTCTAATGAATTTGAGTTTGAGTCCCAACACAAATTTGAAATGGAAGGTGATGACGTATGCTGTAGTTAGTATAGTAATATGTGTCAACAGTTCTTTGTTGAACCATAGAAAATAATATTCCAGTTTTGAATTTCCAAATAAAATATCAATAAATGCCTTTGTCCAAGAATTCTGTGTGAGTACTTAAATATTCACAGGGTAAAGAATTAATCTCTTAGAATCCAAATAATTTGAAGAAAAATTAAAGTATTAAATTCCAACTGGTCACAACAGAAAAAACACCTTGACATCTAAGTGTTTAAAAGTCCAACTCAAATATCTCCCAAAACATCACTACCAAATCTGGCTACTGTGCAATTCTGATAAAACCAGAACTTCAAAATAACAACGTAGAGGCTGTTTACATGTCTAAAGTCGTGCATTCCCAGTACAACCTCGATTTCACTATATAAATCCAACACTAAGAAAGAATTTTACAAAATTAAAAAATTGTTTATTTCCAATCATGAAATAAGTTCAAGAACTAGGTCAGCTTTAAGATACAAAGTTCTATTAGGTTTTCGAAAAACTGAAGTGAATTTCTGGATAATATCAAATCCAGTAAATAAAATTACATTACAAGAGCATGTAATGGAATATAAAAAAATATTTAAAAAAATTAAAACTAACAAACAAACAATTAGATCAAATCAAATATAAACTAAATCAAATATACATAACATACCATACAATAATATATTACCAATACAGTGATATATTACCATACAATGGTATATGGCCATTCAGTGATATATTACCATACAATAATATATTGCCAATAGGGGGCCCTGAGTGGCCAAGTAGTCTAAAGTGCTCACCGTTATGGATCATTGCCATCTCACCTCTGTCTGTGTGGGTTCAAGTCTCGGGCTCGGCCAATGTGGTTATGTGAGAAAGCTTGCCAGCAGCTTCGCTTGGGTATGTGGTTCTTTCTGGGGTTTTCCTGGCTTTATCCTCCACCATTTATACTGACCACCGTGTATAGCCTATCTTGTGCTGAAAAATGGCGTTAAACCCTATAACAACAACAAGAACAATAATATATTACCATACAATGGTATATTACCATTCAGTGATATATAACCATAAAATGGTATATTACCATGCAATAACATATTCCCAGTATAATTATATATTGCCATACATTGGTATATTACCATTCAGTGATATATTACCATACAATGGTATATTACCATTCAATGATATATTACCATACAATAATATATTTTTCTCAATACAATGATATATTACCATACAATGGTATATTACAATTCAATGATATATTACCACATAATAATATATTACCATACAATAATATATTACCAATATAATGGTATATTACCATACAATGATATATTACCAATACAATTATATATTACCATTACAATGGTATATTACCATACAATAATATATTACCAATACAATATTATATTACCATACAATGGTATGTTATCATACAATAGTATATTACCATTCAATGATATATTACCATACAATGGTATTTTACCATTCAATGATACAATGGTATATTACCATACAATAATATATTACCAATACAATGATATATTACCATAGAATGGTATATTACAATTCAATGATATATTACCATATAATAATATATTACCATATAATAATATATTACCATATAATACTATATTACCATACATTGATATATTACCATACAATAATATATTACCAATGCAATGGTATATTACCAATACAGTGGTATATTACCATACAATGATATATTACCAATACAATGATATATTACCATTACAGTGGTATATTACCATACAATACTATATTCCCAATACAATGATATATTACCATACAATGGTATATTGCCATTCAATGATATATTAGCATACAATGGTATATTACCATTCAATAATATATTACCATACAAAGGTATATTACCATACAATGGTATAATACCACACAATTGTTATGATTAATGTCTTGCTGTAATCAGTTTTTGCATGCATGGACCTAAATTATATGGTAGGGATTGACCAATTCTGCTATAATTTATGACCTATTTTTGAGGATTTATTTGACTTTTTTTTCTCCCCAGAAATTACTTGGATTATGTGGCCGAGTCGATACAAGACTGGACCAAGGAAGAGGAGGCCAAGTACCAGGCTGTCATGCTTTCCAGGGAACTTGAGAAGATGCGTGAAGAGGAGGAAGCTGCAGAAAAGGCAGCAGAAAAAATTCGCCAAAAATCAGCTAAAAGACCAGGAAGTAAGTGTCAACAATCAGCAGTGTGAGTCTGTGTCCAGTATGATGGTCTTTCCTTATATTTTGGTTGATTGATACCATAGAAGTGTTTTGCATTGTAGGCAAGGTTGCACTGTATTGGACTATGATGTAAGCAAATTTGTTTCTTATTAGGATATGCTGCAACTAAAACTATACAGTAGAGTAAAAGTAGTTCTTATCAGAAAAGATGTGGAAATTAGGTGAACATTACCAAGTGTCGGTGCATTTTAGCAAATCATGGGGAAAATCTTGATATAGGCGTTACTGATATAATCATCAGACCTCATAGTCATGATATAAACATCAAGCCCCGTAATTAGTATATAAACATCAGACCTCTTAGTCATGATATAAACATTAGACCTTGTAGTAATGATATAAACATCAGACCTCATAGTCATGATATAAACATTAGGCTCTGTAGTAATGATATAAACATCAGACCTCATAGCCATGATATAAAAAAGGGGCCCTGTAGTAATGGTATAACCATCACACCTCATAGTCATGATATAACATTAGGCCCTGTAGTAATCATATAAACATCAGACCTCATAGTCATGATATAAACATTAGGCCCTGTAGTAATGATATAAACATCAGACCTCATAGTCATGATATAAACATTAGGCCCTGTAGTAATGACATAAACATCAGACCTCATAGTCATGATATAAACATTAGGCCCTGTAGTAATGATATAAACATCAGACCTCATAGTCATGATATAAACATTAGGCCCTGTAGTAATGACATAAACATCAGACCTCATAGACATGATATAAACATTAGGCCCTGTATTCATGATATAAACATTAGACCTCATAGTCATGATATAAACATCAGACCTCATAGTTGTGATATAAAGATTAGGTCGTGTAGACATGATATAAACATCAGACCTCATAATTTTGATGTATACATGAAGCCTTATGATCATCATATAAACATCAGGCCAAATAATTATGATATAAACAATAAGTCCCATAGTCATGACATAAATACCAGGACCAGTAGTTATGGTATAAACAAAAGGTTCCATCATCATGATATAAACATCAGGCCTCATAGTCATGATATAAACAGAAGGCCCCATAGTCATGATATAAACATCAGATCTCATTGTCAAGATATACACAATAGTCCCTGTGGTCATGATATAAACATTAGGCCCAGTAGTCATGATGTAAACATCAGACCTCATTGTCATGTAAATATTAGGCCTTATAGTAATGATATGAACATCGGGTCTCATAATCATGATATAAATGTCAGGCCTCAAAGACCTGATATAAACATTAGTCTCCATAGTCATGATATAAACATCAGGTCTCATAGTCATGATATGAACAATAGGCCACATAGTCATGCTATAAACAATAGGCCCCATAGTCATGATATAAGCATCAGGTCTCATAGTCATGATATAAACAATAGGCCACATAGTCATGATATAAATAATAGGTCCCATAATCATGATATTAACATCAGTTTCATAGTCATGATAAAAACATAGGCCTCATAGTCATGATATAAGCAATATGCCCCATAATCATGATATAAACATAAGTTTCATAGTCATGATATAAACATCAGGCCTCATATTCATGATAAAACATCAGGCCTTATAGTCATGATATAAACATCAGGCCTCATAGTTATGATAAAAACATCAGGCCTCATAGTCATGATATAAACATTAGACTCAAAACTCCAAAATTAAATCGTACTTACATTTGCTCAACCACATTGAAACTTGACATGTACATGTTGGTGGAAATAGAAAGAAATTTTGAAAAGCCCAAACTTTGTGTGATTCTGACCTTTTGTTACATCAAAGTTTTTGACAAATCCTTTCAACATTTTGATGATAAAATGATGTTTGTATAACAATGCTAATGTGCCACCAATTTTTACTGTTATTACCATTATTAATTTAAATATCCCGATCCTCCAGTTTTTCAGAATATTTTCAAAATTGTTAATAAATTTCAACAGAACACATAATTTATAGACATTATGTATGTGTGTTTTGGCCAGTGGAAAACAAAAGTTAGAGCATAAAGTAAGGAGTGTTCTACTCATGCTCAGAAACAGGTGATTGAATAGATGGCCTTTAGACTGTGATGCTTTCATTACCCTAATTATAGCCTGAGTTCCTCTGGCCTGTCCAACTTTTTTTTAATCTTTCTGCTTAGAAGCCCAGAGGCATGCAGGTATCAAATCTGAAGATTTTATGTCTCCAAGGTATCAGCATAGTTTTGCCATTATCTCCCCTTGTCTATACAGTTCCTAGTTGTGTATTAGTATGCGAAGAGGGAAAATATTCTGCATGCAATACACATTATAATCAAACTTTACTTTCAAATGAAAAGGCAATCCAATTTTCAACACTATATCCCATTTGTTCTGTTAGTGATGCCATTGTTTCAGTTCTATGGGTGTATGTGTTTTTAAAAAGGTGTCACACTTGCCAAAAATGGTAACTCAGTAGTCAGAAATCTGACACAACTATACCTTTGTGTGTACCTTTCTCTGATGGCAGCATATCTACACAAACAAAAAGAACACATAAGAAATGCAACCAATATTTGTTATCTGTAAAAGAAAATACCTCAGCATTATTGCATAGGTGTTCGTTATTTACAAGCAAGGATTCAATGAAACCTAATTTGCCTAGCCAGCTTCTAACTGGCATTGAACTGGTCTTGATATTAATTTTCTGAAAAGGATATTTAGAAAAAAATGATGATTTTTATTAGCACACAAATAATCTTAAACTAGTAACCTCCAAAATAATAATTTGACAATCAAAATGCTCCAATGAGCCTGGGAAACTTTATATTTTACAAAAATACATTAACACATTTTTGGGAAGGATTGTTTACACAGTGGTCCCCATCATGAATGACCTTGTTTACCAGCAGCCACCCACTTTTTATGGCCAGAATCCCTTGGCACTAATGAGTTTATGTTTAAAAGTACCCTTCAAGAAAACCCACCCTCAAACATGACCATCAACAAACATATGTAAAAATGTAAAATTTACCGCTCACAAGTATCCACATTTTATTTTAATATGTGTACAGAGCCAATATTTAATATTTATATGGCAGGGTAAGTAATCCAATTATCTTTATTGATGTTTCCTGATGTCAGGTTTTCATTATTGAAAGACATGTTGGCTAAAGTACATGTACCACATAGGTTAATATTATATCATTATCTATCAATATCGACATTTACAGGAATTGGGGTCAACATTGTTGCGATAGAGTTTTGGGTTTCACACAGTGGTTGAGTTCTTCTCTTTGATGATTATGACCAGGTGTAAATGTCAAGCTGATAACATGGTCACTTAGGCCTAATACAGATTTTGTAAATTAGTACATATTGAGAAATTAACCTTTAACAAAACAGGGTAGCAGACAGAGATTAAAAAATTGTGTGACAGTACATGTATGGAGAAGCTTTGCATTGCACATAATTTCAGTAGATTAGCAACTAGATGATAGTTTTTATCATTGATGAATGAAACATATGACATTATTTAAATTACAGGTCGGTCCAAGAGTCCCAAAAGTCCCAAAGGTTCCCGTTCCAGCAGTCAGGACCGTCCATCTTCTGCAGGCAGTAATTTGTTTATCCGGGAAGGCTCTCTAAAGGCCTGGAAAATTGAGCAGGACAGATTGAAGGCTGATGAAGAGGAGAAAGAGAGAGTGAAGAGTGCCAAAAGATCAAAATCACCTAAAAAGGTACTTAAAATAATAATTGCTTGTGTTGACTTTTAAATTTATTTATGTCAGTAAATCAGACATGAAAAATGTCATCTAATTGACTGTCAGCATCTTTGGTAAACAAATGTTCTAAAATGTTGCCAGAGCATGGTATAAAAATATAGCTTTTGGGCTATTGTCTCACAGTTTTTCGCTTTTTCTAATCAGCTGATTTCACATCTGAATTATTTAGCTCAGGTTTTTTTATAGCACTCTTAATTATAATATGATGCTGAAAATAAGACAGTATTGCTATCAACCCTATGATAAAAATATAAAAATGTACAAATAAAAGGAAAACAAAATCATTTCAATTTTTAGCATTCATGAGCTTAAACATTTATAGGTCAAAACCATTGTACTAAATTGGACATTGCCAGAATTGTTTTCACAATCAGCTTTTGTCTCTAATTAGCTACTATTGTATTTCTTTAATATTAGATACTGATGTTTTAAAATGCTATTTATAGCACACCAGAAATTACTTAATGTCTCTTATGAGCTACTATTATATTCTCTCAGCAATTGTTTTTGGTACCATAACAGTACAAAAAACTGCAGTAATTGCTTCTATCACTCTAGTAGGTCAGCCATTTTAGTTGTATTATTAATACACCTCTCCATTGATAGTTCTTGAGCAGTGTGTTTGTGAACATTGAATGCAGCATAAGTGAAAGTGTGAGAGAGAATGAGGGAATAAATTTTGGGTCAAAATAAATCCAACTTAACCACTGAGTAAGTTCTTAATCAGTATCTCACAGAAGTAGTCATAAGCATTGCCTTGACTCTCAGTTGATGTTTCTGTGTCCGAATAGAAGAGGACTTGTCACATTTATGATGACTGTGTTGAGATGAAATTAAAAGATTAAGTTAAAGTGCAAATTTCACATGACAAGATTTCTTTCATTGGTATTTATTTCATGCAGTTTTGCTTCTGTTAGGCATTTTCCAACATTGTCACTATTGATATTTAGTTGTATATTGTGTTATTTATTGAGAACATGTTTTTATTTTAACCTGATATCTTTTTGAAATTATGCTCTTTTTGAAAATAAAATTCATTATTTCTGTGCAATAACCATAATTTTTAATGATAAAATCAGTGATATTTTGAGTTTTAATTTACCGATTTCAATCATAATTTTTCACATTATGTAAATATGAGGTTGTTTTGCCTTTTCAATGAAAATAATTGAAATTCATACTTACCTCTGTGTTATAAATGGGTTTTCAAGTTATCTGGGCATGCTAAGATTAAGATGAGGAAATAGTGTATTATTATCCCCACCCACACATGTACACATTTTGTCTCTTGCAGAAGGATGAAGAGAAAGAGAAGGATAAGAAGCCAGGGTCTCGTGGTAGTGCTAAATCAAAGTCCTCTTCCCAGCAGGAACCCACTGCCACTGAGCAGCAGCCAGCAGACCAGCAGCCTCAGCCACCAGAAAAATATTGGCCGGTAAAAGATTATCACATTAGTACATAGATAAATATTAACACCAGTACATCATGCTGTTAAAATCATGTCATACTATGACATATGACCTATCAAGATAGAAGACAATATTAGTGATATAACAGTTATATTATTAATCTCACTCTTGTGTCAGAAATTAAATTTGATTGACAAGCAGTTATTGGCATATAATAGACAACATGTTTTATGAAAATTTTATTTATTAAACACATGACAGACCAAAGTTATGAGCTTGGAATAAATAAAATGGTCCTCTTGTATGTGAGCAGGATACAGAATCAATCAAACATTGGTGGAGAAGAGGATAAGACTTTGATCAGGGACAAGGATGTGGGGAAAAAAATTTTTGTCTTGGCCCATCACATGGTTAAATTTTTTATGACATGCATATCCCAAGTCATTGACATGTATCTCATAATGGATACAGACATAAACATTTTGCAAACGAAATTTGAATTGGGATATAGCATTTCTTGGTTATAGCATTATGAAAATCATAGTCCCTTGTAACACATTATAAACAGTCCTTTCTGTATGTTAATTTTTTTACCACTGTGATAAAATAGATTTATCTAGCCCAGGAAAAAACTTTGGAACTCTGTTGGGCTAGAAAAACATGTCATGTACTATAACAGACTAATTATGACCTAATTTATTGGGTTAGGCAACATTACTTAAAATTACTGACTCTTTGCACAAGTTATAATATCAGCTTTTTTTTTTTCTTCCTTAATCCAACAAAGTGGCCTGATTCTTATGCTCATGACTGTATGTTGTATTTGCAGTTCACTGGATATGATGTAGGGAACAACCTGATCCATGTATCAGGGATCACCACGACCCTCTTTCCTACAGATGGAGGTCAGATCAGAACAGAGAGGACAGAGTTTACACAAGGTAACAGTTCTCTCCCAAATTAGGACCTATAGTCAATGTAAGGTACATCAAGTTTTTATATGCAACTAGAAAAATGGACACTGGTGAGGAAATATTTGGTCTCTTTTTATGGATTGACTAAGTTGACTCACAGGTCCCATTGTAATTAGTGTCACTTGACAAAGTTTGCATCAGTATCCTATCCCAATTACAGTAAAACATCAATGATCCAGGTGCAGATTATCAAGACTGTTTGCTTGTATTTACTACTACCATGTCACCTTAAATTTGTACATATTAGAATGTGCATGTATGTAGAAATGAAACCAATTTGACTGTCACAGTGCCAACATAGAACAAAGTAACAGAAATTAGAAACAGTTCATACATTTATCAATTGCTACAATGGTATCATGAATAATTGTTAAGTAAAACTAAATGCAGTTAGGAGACAGAGAAGGGGTGACGATCAGATACAAAGAGGGAAAGCTTATGCTTGCATCCGATTATGACAAAATGAGTGCCACTGGGACAATATGTAATCTGTCGTACAGAAATCTGATGCTAATCAAGCAGGACTGAAGATCCATAATGGTCTGATCAAAGTTATAATGCTAATCAAGCAGGACTGAAGATCCATAATGGTCTGATCAAAGTTATAATGCTAATCAAGCATGACTGAAGATCCATAATGGTCTGATCAAAGTTATAATGCTAATCAAGCATGACTGAAGATCCATAATGGTCTGATCAAAGTTATAATGCTAATCAAGCATGACTGAAGATCCATAATGGTCTGATCAAAGTTATAGTCCAAGCCTACTTAATTAAACTGTTAATCAGTGATCAGTGGTGACATAATGAGTTTAAAATTATTTCAAGTACATTTCACCAGGACAGAGAAGCAGTCATTTTCATCAGCTATCTGCTTCACACACCAATTAATTTTCCTGGCTGTGATTAGCATTAACTGTCAATCCAAGTATGTGAAAATATAAATCTGAACGTTGACTTTCTCAGCATTGTAAGAGCTGAAGAGCAAACAATTTTATCCTGCATCTTGCCACTTTCACAAATTTTCCAAAAACTTGAGCAGAACATAAACAGAATTGGCCCAGTTTTGAGAGAACGTGTCCTAGCTTGAAATCTTTATAGATTTATACGAAGGATAAAGAATTGGCCAACTTGGACACCAAGCATCCAACTGAAATAAATGATGCTGTTTCATTAAATATGAATAAAGATACAAGAACTTGAACAACCTTGAAGCAGTTGCTTTTGGAACATACAGTACACATTGTGTTTTACAGAAAATCCACATTCCCATGGTGGACCTTAATCCTTTTCACACTGTGTCCATCACAGACAGGACTTCATGCTCATTGTGGATTGCCCACTTTGTGGCTTGTAGCGGACAGATTAAGCTTTGTTGCCCCGTTAGAAACAAAATAATTATGTAATCATGGACATCCATTACAGCATGTGGAACTTACCTGTTGACTTATTTGCAGTACACAGTGCAGGTTGCTGTTTTTAAGTTGTACACAATGCTGCTTAATATTCAAAGACTCGCCCACTAAAATGGAATCACATGTATTGCAAGGGATTCAAGATTTCATAGCAAAGAATATTGAGACTATTTAGGTGTTTCAAAAAATATACAAAGTTTAATTATAGTAATTTTAAAATGAGAGAAGGGAACAAGAAATCACACATAAGTATTAGCAGGTTTCATCCTGCCAGTGACTTTTAATTTTGTTTACTTAACATGTTCTCACAAAATGAAATATACACAGGATTGTCTAATATGCAACTACAGCCAAGCCAGCCTGTTTAGAACTTGTGAACCAAATACACATGTCCATTCAACACATTTTCACAGGAACTAGACATGTTTACTTTTACGGTTGACCTACCATTTTTATGCAGGCTTTATGAAGCATGCGATGCTGCATAGTATAACCAGCAGCTTAATAAATATACTTACAGTCAACTTGCTGGTTTGGTCATCTGATGAGTTTACATGTAATATTCCAAACTGGATGGGTGAAAGTGGTGAAAAGGTGTAACCACTTAAATATTTTCATTAGGAAATAAACTTTTATGTATTATGTTCAAACAATGCAGATGAAAATTTGGTACATTACATTCTTTCAATCTACACAACAATTACTGCCATAGTATTTTCTTTCTTCAGTACATACTTGAACATCGTATCATCATCAGTGTTTGCAATTCACCTGAAATGCCTACTATTATGCAAACTTAGTTGTGAAATGGGTATCTGTGGTAGATACAATTGTATTTACTGTACAGTAATCATCCTCTAATATTATACATCCGTTTTTTAAGCTTATCTATGTGGAATTTCTTGTGCATACCTTTTTGTGTCTCTCATTTAATTTATATGCTGAACACATGATATCTATCAATAATGCCTTGTATATTGCCAGAAATGTCTAAACCACATGTTTGCCAAGGCTATAAAATCTATCTCTAATTGTACTGATTGTTATTAACGTGGCTTCATATTTTTCACAGCTTTAAATAGGTGTCCCTTGTAAAACTTCATTCACTTCATATGGGAGGTGGAAGAGGTTTGGCTTCAGAGGTTGTAAATCCCTATTATTTTCTGTTTATCTTGAACTGTTCCTATTAATTCTAAATATTATTATTAAATCTATAAATTGACATTTGCCATGGTCGGGTTTACACTGTCTGGGTTTTTCCCATCAGTTTGTTTATTGTGTTGACTCATGGAGAGAATACAGTAGAATCAGCAAGATGTGCCATAAAAACCACTACATCTGCAATAAAATCTGCGACACACTTTCACTAGATTGTGGCAATTTCCACTTGATTGGATGGAAAATCCACCAGACTGAGTGGACCTTGACTTAATCCCCTGCTCCTCTGTCCTTGTTCACCAGATTGATTGGGCAATCCATAAAACATGACATGTGTACTGTATGCTTTGAGCAGCACTGGAAAATATTTCAACAGAAAGCATCCTAATGATGCACATTTCCTGGTCAACTGCTCTTGCATTTGACTATTAGGCAGGTCTCAGCCAGGTGAGCTCTCTCATGTCCACTTGGAGCTCTTGTTAAAATCATTATCTTATATTTTGAATTCAATTTCATGATGAGTGAAGACATTGTAGAAGCATTTACCTGTATATTTTAAGATTCATGTTTTTGAAGAGAAGATACTGTCGCAAGTAAAAGTAAAGGCACTTGAAACTAAAGTAAAACATTCAGTCCACCAATGGGCATGAACTTTCCAAACAGATAAGGAAACATTCATTTTTGGAACTACAGTCTGACTGTGATACAATACTAATATTATATCACTTGTCATCAGTGATTCTACATACAGAGGGTGAGTGGAAAGAGTGAAAAGCTTGGTATTCATTTCCTTTTTGCTTGTTGTGAATATATAAACAAAAATTAGAAATAGGAGACTCGTTTGGAAAATGAGAGAATTGTCACACATTTTGGACATTACCAGGATTTTGTTTTGTGGAGTTCATTATTTCCAGTATGTCAGATTATCTAATTGAGTGGTTTAATATCAATGCAGGGGCCCCGAGTGGCCGAGTGGTCTAAAGCGCTCTCCGTTACGGATCACTGCCATCTCACCTCTGTCTGCGTAGGTTCGAGTCTCGGATTCGGCCAGTGTGGGTATGTGAGAAAGCTTGCCAGTAGCTTCTCGAGGGTCGGTGGTTCTTTCCATGGTTTTCCCGGGTTCTTCCTCCACCATTAATACTGGCCGCCATGTATAGCTTATCATGTGCTGAAAAATGGCATTAAAACCCTATAACAACAACAATAATATCAATGCATGTAAATCAGCTGCTTCATTGGTAAAAATAGATACATCCATGACATTTTTGTGAAATTTTTTAAAACTTTCAACAAGTTTCCAGTTTGAATGTTTTGTTTGTATATAACTATTTCACTCTTTCTTCAACACATTTCCAGTTGTTCCAAGCAACATTTTTTATCATTATCTTTGAAACTTATCAATGAAGCAAACTGTTTTAATCCTAAGACATTATGTTTTGTTAATTATATACCATAACTACTAACTATTTATGAATTTTATATATCAAAATTGTGTATTTTTTTTACATACCTAGGACACTGAACTAGAGTGGCTTTCATTCATATATTTTTCTTTGCTTTGCAATATGGCAGTGGAGTGCTGCAATAACTTAGTTGGTCATGTATTAGACTTATAATTCAAGGGTCACAGGTTAAATTACCTTCCCAAGAAAGCCAGGTTGCAGCTTGAAATGTCCTTGGGAAAGGCTCTCACTTCCATTGACTCATCATGATGTAGTCAAATAAAGCACTGAAAGTGCTGTTAAAAACTAACAACCAACTAACAACATGACATTAGACATCTCAAAATCACTTTATGTTGAATATTCTTAAATCTTTTGTACCTCATCTTGCAGTCAATTCAACAAATGTATGATTCTGTATATATGTTGTAAAAATGAATATAAGCAACACCAACATTAAAAAAAAATGTAGAAACAAAGTAATCCAACCAGCAGTTTCAGTATGCATGGGAATTTGCATTCATGAGCTAACATGTATCATTTGCATGGTGAATGGTGTTAGCCCTGCTTGGGCCTCTTGTTTATGTTGTTGTCATTGGCATAAGTATCGATGTCAGATGTTTTAATTTAGCTCCATCTTTTCAATGCAACATTACAGTCATGTAATTTGCATGCATTTATTTTGACAAGTGCTTCTGACCCTGACCTTGACCCTGACCCTGACAAAGTTAGTCACAGTAACCTTCTTTTTAAGATGCCAATGATAATTATTTGTTTGGAATTTAACTGACAGCTTATACAGTTATCAAATGAGAAAATTTTATATATTTAAAGGATTTTTAGTCACCACTGCAACAAGTAGGTCACACTGACCCGTTTTTCTTTCACTAGTGATTATGTTTGAATTTTTTTTCTCATGAACCTACAAAGCAGGTATGACAAAACATTCTGCATAGTTTTTGTATTTAAACAGGAACCACTTGTGTTAAGACATCAGTTTTGAAGGACGGTCACATATTCACTATACACATTCTGGACCCCAGGGAGAAAGAAGAGAAGGATGAGATGGATGAGGAGGAAGACAAGACATTGGATGAGACAGAGAAGGCAGAGTTTGAAACCTCAGAAAAGGATGGTATGTATAGCTGGGAATGAAGCTACATCTAATACAAATCTTTGTAGAGCCATCTTTATCAGGTGGAAAAGCAATTTAGTCAAGTGTATGGTATTACATACATATGTTTATGCAGATACATTTATCTCATTAAACAGATTTTGTTTGTTTTGATGGTTATTAAAAGGACCATTGTCAAGAAAGATTTATTGTCTGAACCAACCATCAGAATGAAAGAAAGATTTAGCAGTCTAAAATGTCTTGTTTTTATATATTGGTCATTTTTAATCTCTCTGCTTTTGAAAAAAATATTTATTACAGTAACTCCTCTTAAACTACAAACATGAGCTGGTTTTGACTGTCACAGGATTGGTTGAGAGCATTGGCTTGGATGGCTCAAATGGTAGAGTAGCTGTCTAGAGTTCAGGAGACTTCAATAATGTATTTTATATACCTTAATTGAAATTTGTATGTGTTATAGTGTAGAGTCATCCACATGGGCAGGCAGGTGGGTGTTTCTAGCATCTGTTTGGTTTCTGGATGATGACTTATATTCTAGTGAGTAAATTTCAATGCAGCTTTGCTCATGTGTTCCCTTAACCCAGGTAAGAGCCCTGTGTATGTTGGGATTAGTAGCTACAAGATCAGGGTCACTATTGCTAAGCAATGCATTTTGTCCATGCGTTTCATTTCCAAATGATAACTGAAGTAAGTAAGATTTGGTACATTTGTTTCCATGGATGTGGGTGAGTAGCTACAAGGTCAAGGCCACTGTCACTAGATAAAGATTTGGTTATTGCATTTCATTTCCAGCTAATAGTTTCAACACTATATAATGTATTTTTATCAAATGTTGTGCATGTGTTCCCATCTGCCCCAAAAATTGCTCCTGTTGATTTGGGTAAGTGGGGTACTTTCAAGGTCAAGATCACCTACTTTTGCTCTTTGTTCCAGACCAGAACATAATTTCTCTTAAACAAATTTTAATGAAACTTGGTATATGTTCTACAATCCTTTGACCTAACAAAGAAGCATATACCATGAGTCATGACCTGGAAGTTAGGGTCAGTGTTAGTAATCATAGATTTTGCTCTTTCATTTCTTCCAGGACAATCACTGTATTTCTCTGTAATCAAATTTCTAGGATGTTTCTTTTTGCCTGAAAGAGAACCCTCAACAACTCAGCTCTTAGGAAATTTTATGTGAGGAACAAAGCCCAGATTGGTGAAGTCTGTATTAGGTCAAGGTGTACCACTGGAACCATGTTTTTTCTGCACTTAAAGTATGCTGCAGAAATACATTCAGATAATTTACCTTATGTTGATGGGATATAATGTACTGTTTTCAGTACTGTGACATTACAGTGCACTTCATAACCTTATGTTGATGGGATATAATGTACTGATTTCAATACTGTGACATTACAGTGCACTTCATAACCTTATGTTGATGGGATATAATGTACTGTTTTCAATACCGTGGCATTACAGTGCACTTCATAACCTTATGTTGTTGGGATATAATGTACTGTTTTCAATACTGTGACATTACAGTGCACTTCATAACCTTATGTTGATGGGATATAATGTACTGTTTTCAATACTGTGACATTACAGTGCACTTCATAACCTTATGTTGATGGAATATAGTTTCGTAACCTTATGTTGATGGGATATAATGTACTGTTTTCAATACTGTGACATTACAGTGCACTTCATAACCTTATGTTGATGGAATATAGTGTACTGTTTTCAATACTGTGACATTACAGTGCACTTCGTAACCTTATGTTGATGGGATATAATGTACTGTTTTCAATACTGTGACATTACAGTGCACTTCATAACCTTATGTTGATGGGATATAATGTACTGTTTTCAGTACTGTGACATTACAGTGCACTTCATAACCTTATGTTGTTGGGATATAATGTACTGTTTTCAATACCGTGGCATTACAGTGCACTTCATAACCTGTAGATATGCAACAATAATTTTGAGGGTCATTGGGATTATGGGATCATTATGCCTGGAGCTTACTGAATTTAATGTGTACTGAAATTGAGTGAACATTAATATGACTGAAATATGTTTTATTTAGTCACTAACCAAGAAACACATGCATATCCATACCCATGACACACCTCTCTGAAGCATTAACAGAAAATGTAACAGCATGTGGAGATGTTGTAATCAACTGCAACATTGTTATATGCTCATGTTCGATGTCCCTGTGCTATATTAATAAATGTTTTGGAGGTGTCTAGGTAGTAAAATAAATTCATCGTCTTAGTAACTTTATCACCTGAATGTTGGAGTGGTTACCATTGTACTTATTTTTTCACATAAGAAACAGGGCATTGTGATAATGATTTGTGGACAGCTGTATGGGCTGTCATACACTAATACAACATCTGTACAGGCTGTCTGTCATACAACTACAACAGCTATATGGGCTGTCATACACCACCAAAACAGCTGTATGTGCTGTCAAATACCACTACAACAGCAAATTAAATTGAAGACATGCTTGTGTCAGGTGTTCAAGTAAGTGTTTGAGTAATACTTTTAAAAGAGCTGTTTTCTAGAAAACTGATGTCTTGTGATATCAGGATAATTTTCAGCATATGTATCAACTCTGATTTATAAATGACATCTCTAGATTCATATCGTTCACATAGGTCCTGTCGGCAGTGATGGCAAATCAACTAGTGGAGAAATATCAGACAATAAGAGTACATCAACCAAATTTTCCAGGACAAGAAAAACCTCAAAGGATAGATCCTTCCCATCAGTCAGTGCTTTTGGGTCAGTCACATGCCAGTTCGTGGACAGAATGAGTCTTGCTTTCAGCACATTTGGGGAAAACGGAGAATCCACTGATGGTGAGCAATGTGCAATGAAACTTGTTAGAATCATAAAATTCATTTACTGAAATATTTTCATGACAACAAAAATAATGTCTTGGTGTGTCTGACCAAAATTTTGAACTCTTAAACCACATGATGTAATAGCATTTATTAAACACAATTTCCCATAAATCGAATTTTCAAAAATTGAGAGGAAGACATAGAGACTTTTTTGACATCACAATAAAGTATGGCACATTGAGCATGGGCTCATGGAATTTTTTGTCCTATGTCCCCCAAATCCTGACCATGCTCATCCCTCAGGACATGCTTTTTCATCAGAAAAAAAATTAGTATGTTTAAAACATTTAGTTAGTGGATTTCCACCTATGTTTCTGTTGGCACAAACAGTTTCCAAAGTCATAAAAATGATACAACTGTAAGGTGGCAATAAATGTAGTTTAGAAAAATGTATTGGGCTATGACAACATTCAAAATTTGTGTTAGTTGGCTGATTTGCATTGTTAAGTGTTTGACAGCTGTTAATATAACATATTTTCCAGGTTAATGTCACCCTTAATGTGGTTACAACAGTGCCAGAAGAGCCTAAATTTATGCAAATGCACAAATTATTGATCCTTCCTTAATGCCATTAGTTTTATGTAGGGTTATGTGTAGCAGATCTATGTAGACCATGTGTAGCATATCTATGTAGACCATGTGTAATAGATCTATGTAGACCATGTGTAGCAGATCCATGTAGACCATGTGTAGCAGATCTATGTAGACCATTGTAGCAGATCTATGTAGACCATGTGTAGCAGATCCATGTAGACCATGTGTAGCAGATCTATGTAGACCATTGTAGCAGATCTGTGTAGACCATGTGTAGCAGATCTATGTAGACCATTAAGTTATTTAGTGCTTTAGTATAAAAGGACTTTGCACCTCATTTCAAACAGTTCTTAAATGATGATATGACAGCAAATTATACATTTGTGTTTAGAAAAATAGTTATATTTAGATGTCTTTGTTTATTTACTTATGTAATGATAATGTACAGGTGAGAAAGCTTTTTGTTTATTTAATAACTTGCAGATAAGAAGGCTGTTTGTTTTGTTACTAATGTCATAAAAACTTGCAGGTAAGAAAGCTGAACCTGAATTGTATGTGCCTCCTGCTACAGACCCCAGTCCTGTACCCCCATCCTCTCCAGCAAAGAGCAAAAAGGGAGAGAAAGAAAAAGAGAAAAAGTCAGAGAAGAGTGCACCCACCCCAGAACCTGCAGCACCAGTAAGTATATGGTCCATTATGTCATAATGGGTTGGGGTTTTTTCAAGCTAAATTTGGCAGTTTAAAAAATGCCTAGTTGCTGTTGTTGTTGTGGATTTAATGCCATTTTTCAGCACACAATAGGCTATACATGGCAGCCTGTATAATTGGTGGAGGAAGAACCCAGGAAAACCTTGGTAAGAACCAATGGCCCATGAGAAGCTACAGGCAAGATTTCATACATCCATGCAGACAGAGGTGAGATGTCAGTAATCAATTAAAAAAATGGTCAGAATGTTCCAAATCATATGCCTGTCACCTGAATTTTGATACACTTACCTTGTACTTTTCAGATGTGTAGATAGACTTTTCTGCTGACAAAGCAATGGCTGTAACTGAGTAAAAATTACTTTGGTTTTACAGTCACCCAGCCTTGCTATGTTTTATGTGATTGTGTTTACATGTGTTTTAGTCACATTTCTCCACATGCACTTTTTGCTATACACACTTAAATCTCAATTATGGCAGACACTTCGTCATTTTTCTTAGTCTTACAACTGTATTTTTTGATTATATTCACAATAAATTTTTACAGTAAACCTACATCTACATCAATAGGCATTTTATTATAATATGTCATGAAGCTGGTGTTTTGATAGCATACAAAGATTGTCTCTTCAGTTCATTTGCAACAGGTCTGAATTATCTTTTAAAATATTGTTGGTATAATTTTCTATGCAAATGTAATTATAACTTTTATTTGCCTCAGGTTGAAGGTGAAGTTAAGGAAGATGTACCAGTAGAAGAGCCAGTCCCAGAACAGCCATTCCAACAACTTTATGTATCCAGCCCCGATGGTCTAAATATCAGATACATGCTGGAGAGTACTGTGGGTAGGTGTCACGTCCTAACAGTTAATTTGAGGTTGGTATTAGATGAAGGTGGCACTAAACAGTTTCTAATGCAGGTCAGTGTCAAGTCCTAACAGTTAATATGAGGTTGGTGTTAGATGAAAATGACACTAAACAGTTTCTAATGTGAGTCAGTGTCACCACTTAACAATTAATATGATGTTGGTGTTAGATGAAGGTGGCACTAAACAGTTTCTAATGTGAGTCAGCGTCACCACTTAACAATTAATATGAGGTTGGTGTTAGATGAAGGTGGCACTAAACAGTTTATAATGCGGGTTAGTGTCACATCCTAACAATTAATATGAGGTTGGTGTTAGATGAAGGTGGCACTAAACAGTTTCTAATGCGGGTTAGTGTCACATCTTAACAATTATTATGAGGTTGGTGTTAGATGAAGGTAGCACTAAACAGTTTATAATGCGGGTTAGTGTCACATCCTAACAATTAATATGATGTTGGTGTTAGATGAAGGTGGCACTAAACAGTTTCTAATGTGGGTTAGTGTCACATCCTAACAATTAATATGAGGTTGGTGTTAGATGAAGGTGGCACTAAACAGTTTCAAATGCGGGTTAGTGTCACATCTTAACAATTAATATGAGGTTGGTGTTAGATGAAGGTAGCACTAAACAGTTTATAATGCGGGTTAGTGTCACATCCTAACAATTAATATGATGTTGGTGTTAGATGAAGGTAGCACTAAACAGTTTATAATGTGGGTTAGTGTCACATCCTAACAATTAATATGATGTTGGTGTTAGATGAAGGTAGCACTAAACAGTTTCTAATGTGGGTTAGTGTCACATCCTAACAATTAATATAACGTTGGAGTTGGATAAAGGTAGCACTAAACAGTTTATAATGTGGGTCAGTGTCACATCCTAACAATTAATATGATGCTGGAGTGAGATGAAGGTAGCACTAAACAGTTTCTAATGCTGGTCAGTGTCAAGTCCTAACAGTTAATATGATGCTGATGTTAGATAAAGTGGCACTGAACAGATTTTAATGTGGGTCAGTGTCAAGTCCAAACAGTTAATATGATGCTGATGTTAGATAAAGTGGCACTGAACAGATTTTAATGTGGGTCATGTCAAGTCCGAACAGTTAATATGAGGCTGATGTTAGATAAAGTGGCACTACACACTTTCTAGCTACAGTTATAGTTGAGGATGGACACTTTCACCTTTGAAGACAGCTATCAAAATAAAACTCAATAACCATCATATGTATGCATTTTGAAATCATCAGAGAATGGAGAAACCAAATCATTAAAAGGATAGTTGAGGCAAAGATGATCATAATTACCCTTTTTAGAGTCACACTAGTGCCCCTTCCCCCAACAGCAATGTGTGAAAATCCCTAAAACTTACAATTTTCAAGCCCATAAGGAACTTATCCTGAACAGAATTGAAAGATATTTTGCATATTAAGATGCTGACAGTTGCATCTCACATATTACTTTGATGAATGGGAACCATGAACTGATTAGTTGCCGACAAAATCACTCAATATAAACATTTCCAAAGAGGCATAAAAACAGCTAGCAGAAAATGGAAAGCCACTCATGCAGATTATGGTCAGAACGTAATCTTGAACCTGGCTATTTAAAATGCATCTCAACACTGATGCATAAAACTTGAAATTATGCACTCTTGACACTGCTGTCAATGAAGAGAGAAATATAAACATGGTGATTCCATAAGGAATCCTCTTTATTTAAAACAGTTTACCTATTTAGTACACAGCTTATAATGACAGTGTTGAATCATGTCTTAATGACAACACCTGGACTCTTTGGGTTTAATTTGATACTTGCCTTAGTGCTGTTATGTTTAGGCTCTTTCAAAATGCAACAAGAAAAGAGTGAAGACAACAAGCTTTGTAAAATTTAACAAATAATTTAAATAACCCAAAAATAATCCAGAATTAAAAAATAGAAGTCCTAGTAATAAAAAGTCCTAATAAAACTGAGTTTGAATTCCAATGAAATCCAAAATGGAAGGTGATAACGTATGCTGTAGTCAGCGACATACTGATGTGTCAGCAGTTCTTTGTTGAGTCACAGAAAATATTATTCCAGTGTTTGAATTCCATGTCAATTTCTACAACTGTCTTTGTCCAAGAATTAATTTAGAGCACAAGTATTTACAGGGAAAAATAATCTCTTGGAATCCAAATAATTTGAAGAAAAATTAAAAATTCAACTCAAACTGGTCACAACAAAATACCTTTAAGTGTCAATGGTTTAAAGCCAGACTGACTAAATTCTCTACAGGAAACAGTTATACACTAATTTAAGATGCAAAACAAATTCCCGTATAAGGGTCACATGATCATGTTTCTAGAACAACATAGAAGCTTTTTACATGTCTAACATGATATAATCCTAGTATGGCTTTGACTAAAATCAATGATTTTTACTCTGGGAAACATTAGATACAATGTCTCTATAAAGTTGTTTACATCAAAAATATTTAAAAAAACTCTGAACTCTATTCTAGACAACTTTACAATAGTATATAATGGAATAAAAAAATTTAAAACTAACAAACAAACAATTAAATTAAATCAAATATAAATTAAATCAAATATACATAGCAATACTTATAATGACTGTGTTCAGTCATGACTTATTGACAACACCTAGACTCTTTGGGTCTAATTTGATAGTTAATGCTCATATTGACAGTGTTGAGTTATGTCTTATTGTCAACACCTGGATTCTTGGGGTCTAATTTGATACTTGTCTTAATACTCATAATGACAGTGTTGAATCATCTTTTCTTGAGAACACCTAGACTCTTTGGGTCTCATTTGATAGTAATCCCAATACTCATAGTAATCCTAATACTCATAGTAATCCAAATAATCATAGTAATCCCAATACTGATAGCAATCTCAATACTCATAGCAATCTCAATACTCATAGTAATCCCAATACTTATAGTAATCCCAATACTCATAGTAATCCTAATACTCATAGTAATCCCAATAATCTTAGTAATCCCAATAATGATAGTAATCCTAATAATTATAGTAATCCTAATACTCATAGTAATCTCAATACTCATAGTAATCCTAATATTCATAGTAATCCTAATACTCAGTAAATTTTGAATCATGTCTTACTGAGAACATCTTGATTCTTTGGGTCTCATTTGATACTTATCCCAATTCTCCTAGTAATCCCAATACTCACAGTAAATACTCATAGTAATCCCAATATTCAAAGTAATCTTACTCATAGTAAATCTTGAATCATGTCTTACTGATAACATGAGAACATCTTGATTCTTTGGGTCTCATTTGATACTTATCCCAATACTCCTAGTAATCCCAATACTCACAGTAAATACTCATAGTAATCCCAATATTCATAGTAATCCTAATACTCATAGTAAATCTTGAATCATGTCTTACTGAGAGCATCTTGATTCTTTGAGTCTTATTTGATCCTTATCTTAATACTCTCAAAACTTCATATAAATGTTTCTGTACTGATCTTGTCTATTTATTGAGCACTGATATTATTGTACGAATAAGCAATACAAAATAATTTTCTCCTTTATATTACCAGGAGTGAGACCGTTATCTGATGAAGATAGGAGATTGCTGGTCAAACAGAGTTATCCCTTCAAGACAAAGGGTCTACAGTCATGTGAAGCTATCAGGAAGAAGTACATCCTGTCTGAAGTCTCTCGAGTCATCACATCTGAGGGAACTGTTGTCAAAAACATGATGGATGGATCAGTTGAGGTAAACATCATTTGCTTTCTGTTTGAAACATATTTATTTATAAATTACAATTTTTAGTTTCTCTGTGTTGTTTCTCTCTCTTTCACTCTCTAACTCTCTCTCTCTCTCTTTTATTAGGATATTCTCTCTCCATTTCATTAGGAGATCTATTTATCCAGCTAATCTCACACAGAAAATATTAAAAGCAGGAACATTCAGAACTATAATCTCTGAGGTAACAATATTTACTCTAATCCTTGCACTGAACATCAGAATTACATTTTACTGTCTATATGCTGTTGTTTTCATCCTATTGGTAAGTAACATGGGTAGATATAGCTTTTTATATGTCCATCTGTTTGTCTGTCTGTAAACGTTTTAATATTTGAAGTATAACTCTCAAGCCATTTGATATATTTCAACCAAATGTCTTACACCTGTCAAGTAAGCTGCACAGAAGTGCCTTGTGATACTTAGAACAGTCTGCATAGTGTTTTTATGTTTCCAAGGAAACATGATATTAGTTAATTAACAATTTTATATAAAGAAGAAGCTTATATGGTTAAAATAATAAATCTTCCATGAGGCCTTCCCCAGTTACATGTATAGGTACAGTTTTTACAAGTAGTGATGTCTTTAAACAACAAAGCTATTAAAAATTAGATAATTCATATACACAACAAAAGGGGAAAAAGGGTATAACAGATGGATTTATATAAAGAATAGCAGTGAGTATATATAGGGTATTACAGGTAAGTGCAAAGCATTATTTTAAAGAAGAGTTATCAATAAGTACACAAAATCATACAAATGATTGTTCTGTTGATGTTGTCTTAAGATGGTTCTTAAAATCATTGGATGAGTAAACTGACTTTATATTGGGTGGGATGGAATTCCGTAATTTCGCTCCAGAATTAGCAAACTCAGAAATTGGTTTAGATAAATCTAAATTGTTCTTTGAGATGAATCTTAATTTATACGTATGTTAGTCATACCTGCCAGAACACGTCACACAAAAAAATTATTATGTATGCTCAAACCAAACATAATTTTAAATACATTTTGTGAGAGAGGCTTTTGTTGACAACATGTTATAGGCGAATACCTTTAGCCTGTGTAGACAGTAAATAATTGAATCGTACTTAATGCTCATGGAAAACACAAGGCAGTTTATAAAGTTAATTGTCATAGAGATAATTTAAAGATGTGGACAGTTGGAGATAAGCAACCATCTTTGCAATAATTACTTAATTGACTGACAATAACTTGGATAATTTTGTGTCATGAGTTCTTGTAACACTGCTGTGAGGTTAATTTGTGCCAGTAATGTACACAATGTCGAATAACTCAATTCATTTCAAGTTGGATAAATCAAAGAGATGCATGTTGAAGAAGAAAAAGTTAATATGTTTTGTTTTTTTGATTGAGACTGCTTAATCCATCTTTATTAAAGATAACTCGCTATTTCATGATCATCAGCAATGTTTCTTTGAAGTCAGATTTTACTTGATATATAAGATGCAAAAGATGGTTACTTCGTTAATCAGGTTATTATATATAAGCAGTAAATTTTTGAAGGCGAACTGTCAGAATGCATCTCTGATTTAGGAAAGAAAGAGCCATATGTAAGAAAAGCCTAACAAAATAAAATTTCTGAACCCTAGGTTGATGGAGTTTGGCTTTGTGAATTGTATTACCAAAGGGAGGCATTTTATTCTTTGTAGATACTGCAAACACCGTATTAACATTGGTATCTGTCATCTACCTTCAAGAAAACCATGATGTGACACTAACCAATGTGATCATGATGTGTTTGACACTCCCTTACAGAAATGCCAATGCAGACATGACATATAAGCAAGCATATACAGTAATAACATGAAACAGTACTCAAATTTCCATTTAATGGCAATAATTTGTTCCTCTAGGTACTGTATGCTGATGGTACAGTTAGCATCCACACTGGCCCCTGGCCCCTCCCCATCAGTAGAAACAGCTCACCACAGAGAGCTGGCAGTGCCAAGAGCCAGTCTGGTGAAAAACCAGAAACACCAACCAAAAAAGATAAAGATAAGGAGAAGGAAAAGGGTAATAATTTTTATTATCTATTTTGTAATGAGATAAGGACATGAATCAGTGTAAGAAAAATTATATTACCTTTGGAACTACTTTCTGCTTCCATTTAAGAAATATATCTGTCTTTATGTGTGTTATTGAAACCAGTGTTTCGTTTTGTAGGACTAATGCATTTTTCTTCTCTTCTTGCTTCTCTTTCTACCGCCCTTCGTCCTCTTTTTCTCTCCTTTCATTAGAATGAATATATCTTAAAATATATCCAGGCTGAACATTTATGTAAGCAATCAGAAGGTGCCATCAGAAAATGCCTAAAAACAAACTACAAACAAAACATTTATGTTTCAAGAATGAATCGTGCCAGGACCCCTGCATGGCCAGTTGGTTTAAGGTGCTCTCCTTTAGAGATGATTCCCACATCTCACCTCTGTCCATGTGAGCTTGAGTCTTGGCATGACTATTGTCAATATGCAAGAAAGCTTGCCAGTAATTTCCCAAGGGTTGGTGGTTCTTCCTGTGATCTAGATTTGTTATCCACTAGACATTCTGCTGCCATTTGCAGCCTATCATTGCTGAAAAACTGATGTTAAGCCCAACAAAACAAAACAAAACATGAATCATGCCAATTGTTATTGGTGAACGTTTCATGACTTGTTTCTATTTAAATCAGTATTCATTGTCAACCTGTTATGTTCTATGACAAATATTAATAGTTGTAAGGGAAAACAATTAAATATAATACTAAATATTGTTTAATTAATTGTTTTAACTCCTCAGATTCATGATCATGCTTCAGAACAATATCATAATCTGGGATAAAAATCAATGTTGATAGCAAAGTGAAATTTAGTGAATTTCAAACTTTGGATGTAGTAGATTTTGAACTAGACAGGAAGCTTGCCAAAGCTGCAGAATTTGTATTTGAATGTAGAAGTAAATAAATTAAGAAACAAAATCCTAATAGGTAAACATCCAATCATTGCAATGTTTTTTTTAAAGATGTTACACCCTGAAGTCTATCAGATATGACCACTCTGAGATGATTGTACATGACACCCTTCACCATGTGTACTTCATTAATTTGCTTCAGAAATGTGTTGATGAAGATAAAAATGTTTTCATTTTCTTAAGAAAACAATTAATAATTTAACAAAATGCACAATTAGAAGTATTATATGAAACAAATTTGTAAAAGTTCTCTGTCTTAAATTATTGTGAAATTTCAGAACTTTTTCTATTAATGTATTAATGCAACCCATTCACTGCATGGGCACAGAATTTCAAATAAATCAATGCAAGTGTTTTTGCTTTCATTTCATTTTAGTAGGTGTAAGAAAATATTTCACTTGTGAAGTTCAAATTCATGATAATACAGTCATGAGTGAAATATTTCCTTGTATCTAATCAGAAAATATAGATATCCTGTGTATAGGAATATTTCTCTAATTTATTCATATTCTAATGAAAATAGTCTGAATGAATATATATGTGTGTGTATATATATATATATATATATATATATATATATGGCTTGTGTTGTTTTTAATAGTTTAAAAACTGTTTGTTCTTTCTTCCAGCCTTTCTTTCTTTCTTCCTCTTTATTAAACCAAACTTTGGATCAGCTGGTCACTATAAAGGAGCCATTAGCTACACAATAGCTTCTATATATGGCAAATATTTTTTTTAGGTTTTGTCCTACAGACAATGGCTTCTTGCAGGAGCAGATACTGGAAGAAATAAAAATATCAACATATAATTTTGAACTCATAGTCCTTTGAATTCCTTACATTATACTATTCATTCAAACTTTACAATTTCTAACAATGCAGTCTAAACAGTAATAGTGAAACAAAGATGTATACCAAAGCCAGCACATACAGGTAGTTTTACAATAAAATTTTACTCTTATTTCTTAATTCAATGTTAAACTGGGACTTGTGGTAGTGGGTAGAGCACTGGTCTCATAATTCAAGGATCACAAGTTAGGTATCTGCCCAGATCAATGTGGGTTGGCTGTGTCAGTGTGGCCTTGTGAAAGGCATTTAGCTTCCATTTCCTGGGCATGAAATAGGCAATAATATGTTGAAGGTGCCATTAAAAACTCTTGACTCTTCAGAGAATGCCAGATAATTGCATCTGTATTGTAGTCAAGAATCTGCATGCAAGTTCATTTATATGCCATAAATACATTATAGTGATTAATTTCTGGGTGATTTTAAACTCACTAATCACAATATCTACAATTTGGCAGATAAATACTGGGGCTTACATATATGAAAAATAATTGGATCATATTCATGTGAGTGTTCCAGCAAATGTTTGAATGAGCAAGTAAACTTTCGTGGTTGTTCTGGAAACAGTTTTCACTCATCATACTGTTTTTTTATTGCTATGCTTCTTACTTGATCAATACAATAAAATAAATAATACACAAATTGACAGTAAAATAAGGATGAATTCATGAGGCCAAAATTGCATATGTAAATTTTGATATTTGAGCACAACTGACATTGCAGAAGCATAAATAAAACTATCTGGAACTGAATGAAAGTTAGTATCTCTATTTGCATGGTATACAATAACTTTAACTTTTGTCCCTTCACTCCTAGGTGTTGGCACTGATCGTGGCAAGAAAGGGGTAAAGGCAACTGCTTCAGAGGTCCCTCACACAGACCAGGTTGTGGAAGAGGACAGTGGCAAGGGGACATGGATCAATACATACCCAACTGGAGATAGAATAATGTACAAATCAGATGGAAGTATGGAGGAACTAAAACCTGTAATGATTTCAGTAGCATCTGACCCAGAAACCAACCAGGTAATTTGAGTAATGTATGTTGTAAACGTCTTAGCATCAGAGGAAGAAGAGGAAGGTGCTGCTGCTGATGATGATGACAATTGCTGTCCCTAGGGTTGAGATCCATTTTCCATAGGGGGGATAGAAGGACTTCACATCCCCCCCCCCCCGAATCTTTCCAACACACTTCTGTCAAACCGAAAAGGCTCCACCAAACACCCAGAATCAGGAAAATGGGTCTCAGAGCTTGGGGAGCATGCCACCCCACTGTCCTCAACCCAGCCCCCTTTTGCATGAAAATACCTAAAAATAGACAACCTCCACCTCTGAGCCTCCACCCCATGCCATTGACAAGGGTTTTCATGGTTTGTGTTTATGCTGAACATCATATTCAAGTTTGTTTTCAAAAACATATTCACTATTCACACACAGTCTTTTGCATTAACCTACAGCCAGGATAAGGTGTTTAACTCCTCCCACCCCTTCTTTGTTATCCTAACATGTCTAGAACGAATAATATATTCGGGAAGGAATTTTTTTAAATAACATACATTTCTATTTCTTTAGTACTTACCTGATCATAATATGTGCAGATACCTCCCCCAACCCCTCTCCATTAGTTTATTCCTGGAAGAATCAACAAATCTGCACCACTAGTAACTGACAATTGATGGGATTTGGCACAAAGCTGTATTCAGGGGAGACCACTCATGTCTTCAATCTCTGCAAGCACATTTTTTGTTTCAAAAGAAGCTGAAAGATGTGGTGAACATCTTGTTTGGCTTGAGTTGGCTGCATTTACAAGGTAGTGGATTCAGTACTTTATGTAAAGAACAAGTCACTGACAGGGCCTACTTTTTGTTTAACTTCGCTCTTAGCCTTTAGATGAATTTTTTTGTATCTAAAACAAGCATAAATATGTGATGACAGTTTTGTTTCCTTGGCGGGACTGTGTGCAAAGTTGTGGATGTACACTAGTGTTATAACTGGGTAATTATTATCAGGGAAACGAGTTTTATTCCAAAATTGAGTTTTGCAGTTTCCTGAAGAAAAAAATTTGAAAACTTAGCTTCTGATTTACCTTAACATATGCTCTTTAAATTTGGAGATATTAATTTTGTACCATGGTGGTTGTATGCTGACAAATTGAGTTTTACCAGCAGTAGAGCCAGTATGACAGATGATATTGAATTAAAGCCATCATTATCATCCTCAGATCCTTCAATACAAATTACAAAATTTATACCCATTCTAAAATCCCAAATTTCATCAAAGAACTTTTGAAAATGTCATTTTCTGTTTCACTATGTCAATAGATGTATCGTGACAATACATCGGTATCAACATTTGGTTTAGTATTTTGTTCATTTTGCGACTATTGTCAAAGATTTGACAAATGATCAGTCACAGCATTTTTTGAATATACACATGTATACTTGAATTTCCATTGAATTCCAGATTCCTATACATTTTTATATACAAGAGAAAAATGTAATAAAAATATACAGAAGGATAGGGTTTCCATCAGGAACAGATACAGTTTATTCTGGTTTATCTATATTTCTTTCACCAGATCCACAGAAATAATTTTTTGTACTTAAATTTGTAGATTGTAGAGGCTAAATGATTGGGATTTGTTGGATTATATGTTGATATAAATAAGAGTTGAAATTAAAAAGCCATTCATATAACAAATCACAATTATTATTCACTGTTACAGTCCATGTCTACAAGAGATGATCATGTGATGATAGTTAGCTACCCAGATGGCACCACCATAGTGGAACATGCTGACAGCACCAGAATTACCACCTACTACAGAGAGAGCCAGGTAGCTGTACGTGATGATGACAATTTGGATACTTCACAGTCAGGTACATTTGTCCATCAGGTACATTTGTCTGTCAGGTACATTTGTCCATCAGGTACATTTGTCAATCAGATACATTTGTCTGTCAGGTACATTCCTGTATCAGGTACATTTTTTCATCAGGTACATTTGTTATGAGCATGATTGTATCGATCAGTAATTAAAATCATCTTCTACCGACTGATTTATCAATTTCATATTAGCAAAAGATTTCCAAATGGTAGGTAAGACTTGTTAGTAGAGAAAGTATCAGATTTAACATATTCAGGTTACATATGGTATGTACTTACTTATAAGTAAAGACTAACTGCCAACTGCATAGACCCAGATTTGCTATAACATAATATGCTGGAAGATCTGCATCTGTACAGTGTGTTAAGAGTAATAAATAGAACATGGGCCCTGATCTGCCAGCCTATTATGTGTTGGCAGTACAAATTGGAACTTTGGGCAAGGAAGGAATCTGCAAGTACAGAAATGGAGAGTACACATTGCAATTTGGCCAAATGTTTTGGAAGACCAGTTGAAAATTCAGCATTTACTTTTGCAGGTGTTTAGATTGATAATAAACTTATTTTAAAGACATGATTTTCTTTTGAAGTTTTGTATTTACCCATTCTAAATATTTTATTTAACAACAAATAAGTGGATGTGAAGAAGGAAAGAGACAAGGATATGTCAGGTTCCCTTATACTTGATTAATGTTTTTTGCTGTAGTGGCAGGAGAGAGTTGGTGTGATTTTGTTCTGTATGGGATTTTAAGTGAATAGCTAAGACCCTGATGTGAGAGCACATAATATAACAACAGATTAGAGTCATGTTGTTTAAGCCAGTTCTTACCATCCTTCTCGAGTATGAGAACCCCTTCTTAACTTCAAAACATTTCACTCAGATCCCACATGATAATAGTTGTACTTTTAACTCCCTTGGAATAACCCCACAGATCCCACCAGGGGTGTCCATTGCCCACAGGTTGGGAACCAGTGTTATAACCCCTTTGTATTTGATTGCATAATATATTTAGATTCTGACAAAACTATCTCTTGATGTAAATGATAAAACTGTGCAAACTACAAGCAGTGCAGTGTAGTAACTTTATGTTGACAAAGCTTAGTGTGATACATGAAACAACTGAAGTACACAAATTATATATCTTTTCTTTCAGTTGAAAGAGAATATGAGGTACAGACCATCAAATTTGTGAAAGTTGAGTGTCCATCTTATGCCACAGTGGAATTCAATTGCCTAAGCAGTGAAAACCTTACAATTTTTGGAAATGGTACAACTATTAATGTGTTTCCTGATGGATATTACATGCTGCACCACTGTGATGGTGGACGTTTAGAGGTTGACACACAGGGTATCATGACTTACTTCCCACGTCCAAACAAAAATATGGAGCAACTTTTACCAGAACGGGAGCCCCGCTATGTTTTCAGTCACAACGCTGATGTAGTGGTGGAAACTGTTGATCCAGATGGAAACGTATTTCATGTGAAAAATAATGGAGATTATGCTGTCATTCCAGTTTCATCTGATGATGTGTCAGAGTCAAGTAGTGATGATCCAACTAAAGGAGAAAAGAAAATTACAGTCTTTAAAGAACATGCTCCACGCTTCTTCATTGTGCATGGAGATGGAAGTGGCACAGAGTTACTGAGATATCAGGACATTGCCGAATATTTGACATCTGCAGAACAAAGTCCAGCAACAGCAGTCCTTAAAGATGAGCTTCCAAATTTTCCTGGAGTAATGGGAATCACTATTCTTAAGCCATTTTTGGGTGGTTTGTCTGAAAAATGGCTAAAAAAATATGACCAAGAATCCATCTTACCTCCAGGAATTCGATGTCGGGATCTTATTACCCTTCCACCCAAAGAATTCAAAAAGCCAGGTCCTAAATTTGGCACAAACGTGGGCCAGGGGCTGTCAGTTGGAGCAGCCCCAAGGGGACCACACAGGATAGCCATACTGAAATGCCCAGAAATGCTGGAGCTGAGGCAGTTTGTGCAGTACAAGCCAATGTCAGAGGATCTTCGCTTACAGTAAGTGAAACGTACTGTAGATTTAATGTAATACACTAGGGTTATTCATTAAAACTGAACAAGTTTCTACTTTCTGCTCAGATATTAATTGATACAAATCTCTTTCAACATCTCATGTGCAACATGATCCAGTAAACACAGACCAAACTATAAGTGAGGGTGCAAGTTACCAAGGGACCTCAAAAATGGCTACACATCGAGAAGACTGCAGAATGGATGGGTAGTGGCATTATTTAATGGCAGAATGCTCATTTTGTAATTGCTTTGGGATTCGTTGTAACTAGAAAGCTTTTTCTAATGAAATTGTGCACATTTCAGTGTAAATTACCTTTATTTTCAAGAAAACGGATCTCTGAAAGATCATGAAAAACATAACTCCAGGAAGTTTCAACACATCACATTCATATGAGCCTTATTTTGTAGCTGCCAAACATTGTGTATTACATCACTGCTTTTTGCACAACAAAACAAGATTCCTATTGTTCAAAAAGTTGAGAAATTTTGTTTCATGCAGAAATTTTCAACATTGAAACTAGATTTTTAAAAATTGATTGTTAGTGCAATAATTTACCATGATTTCTTTGCAAGTGATACTGAAACTTCTGCTTGAGGAACTCTCTGAGCACCAATTCAGTAAATTTTAAATTCACAACAAACTTTGGCTCGTTTCCATAATGAACAATGTCTATCAAACAAATCTTTGAATTCAGTGAGTACTCGCTAAGTTGGCTTGCTATTTTTGATCACATTTGATCACATTTGTAAATGGCTAAGCCTTACTATCTTTGATCCAATTTGTGTATGACTAGGCTAATTTAAGGTAGTTTAATTGTTACTTACACAATAAACAGTGTTCGAGTGGTCAATTGAAATGAGTAAATGACACATGACCATGACCACTAGCTCTTCCGGAGATGGGTTTGCATGCCTTTTAACTTTTTTTATATTTATTCCAGTCCCTTTATTTGATTTGATACAAAAGACATAGTTAACATGAGGATAAAAAGCAGGTCTGCTTTTATTTGATTTTAACAGTACAACAAATGTATCTGTGACATGGTAGATTTTTCACATATGATTACAAGAGGGCATGTTGGTTTTATGATGATTGCACTTAAAGACTTAACATATTAAAACTAAACTTTCACTTGACAAAACTTATTTTATTGCTATTTATTTCTTAAAATGTTTCCACCTGTATGCAATAGTGACATTTTCATAGATAAATTTTTTATCATGGATTGTTATTTACAATGTACTGAGAATTTTCTTTTGCTAAAGATGTAAAAAATATTGGACTTCTTATTACAGGTTGAGAATTTTATGATGTTGATTCAAATTTCTCATCGCTGCAGTTTTTGAGGATAAAACAAGCAAGAGTTTCATTTACTAATTTTGATCATCAGAGTAAATTCCTTTCACTTTTTCTAGAAGAAAAATTGGGAACTATGCCTGTCCCATATTATAAGTTGTTTTGCAAGTTATCAAGGGAGCAGTGCATGTGAGACCTTTACAATACAAGCATGTTGAAAAAAGTTGATATAGAGTGAATTTTGTCATTTCTTTTTGTCCATTTAAGCTTACAGCGAGGCCTGAGAGAGTATGCAGAGTGGGTGAAGGCACGTAACCTGGCCTCAGATTTAATGCAGGTGATGGACCCTCGTACAGAAGAAGAGAGAATCAATGCAGCAGATCTTCAGGCCCTTGCCATGCAACACTCTGCTGATCAGGAGATGCCACAGTATGATCCAAGTATGTATTTGTTATATAATCAGGCTAAGGATTCTTCTAACATTATTGGCATGAAACTCTCAGACCGTTAAAATCACATTAAGGGCACTTTGCAGTTTTACCTAGAAATAAAATTAGAATCTTGAAAGTTTTTGAGATTTCTTTTCATCTTTGGTTCAGTTTAGTGTTTTGCTTTAAATTCATTGGCATATCCATTAATAGTATCCATTAAATTAAGATAAAATGAAAATGGTATTTTGAAGTTGGTTTCACACTTAATCCAACACCAAGTCTTATGTCATGCATCACTTTGATGGGGCAGTGGAACGTTCCTCATCTGAAAATTTACAAATTTTACGTGAAGAAAAGTGCAGGATAGTCAGGATAGTAGTAGCGTCAAATGAAGGCATGCAAACTTTCGTTACTTTAAAACTGAGACAGAATATTTCTGTCCATAAGAATATACCATTTTTTTGACAACGTTACAATATTTGACATATGGTCATGAAAAGTTCCATCTATCTTCCATTTGTAGACAAAATTTCAGAATACCATGGTTTTATTCTCTCCCATTCAGGTAATGTAAAAGCAGTCTATGAAGATGCCATGGCTCCACCTGTTCCAAGCCCCCCACCCACCCCTCAGCCCAAAAGGACGAAAGCAGACTGGGAGCGTGATCAGAGAGAAGTTGCAGAGGAGATAGCTGGAAGAAATGCTT
Organism: Sinohyriopsis cumingii; assembly: GCA_028554795.2. Taxonomy (NCBI): domain Eukaryota; kingdom Metazoa; phylum Mollusca; class Bivalvia; order Unionida; family Unionidae; genus Sinohyriopsis; species Sinohyriopsis cumingii. The sequence goes on along the minus strand of CM068829.1, from coordinate 78,464,546 downwards.
TAAGGAATCAGAAGATTCCAAAATATTTTAATAGTGAATTTGGAAAAGCATTTTTACTGACTCAGGTATACTTTATCCTCCATATTTTTACATTTTAAAAATAGGGATCTTGCATATTTGTTTCTGGTATTAGTGTTTGCCAACTCCCAAGAGAGCCACTAAAGCCTGAGCCCAAAGGGCAAAGGTTTAAGTACATCTGAAGGATTTGAGATATATTGATACCAGCAAAAAGCATGTGTGATCACTATTCTTGAATAAAAGCAACAACAACAAAAAATTGAAAATGTTCAGATGCACTTTAAAGTTTTCCTATTGAAGGCATTGCTCTGGTACATTTGCTTTATTTAATCCTTCTCTGGGGCAGCAAACACTTGCAATCAGCTGATGTAAAACAAATGAGCACCTCACAAGCTAGCCAACTTATAATATCTATCAGGAACCACTTTTAGAGTACTGTCCAGACTTGCTTGTAAGTCCAACTGCAAACTACACAGACCCAGAGCTGCAGTGACATATTGCACTTGCAGATCTGGGTCTGTGCAGTTTGTTAGGAGTAATCAGTAGAACAAACAACATACACCCTAATCTAAAAGCATATTATGTAACAGCAGATTGTGATCTTTGTTGTTTTGCAGTTTGACTCAACTTATAAGCGAGTATATATGGCAGCCATTATAAGCAGAGAAACCACCCCTTTCTTAAAATCAAGACCTCTTGGAACAAAACCCTGGATCCAATGTTGCTGAAGATCATATAGATGAAATCAGCAAATAAACTATGTCTACATTTCCAGCAGTAGAAAAAATTAAGTATTAAATAATGAAATAATTTGGCAGAAAGATTTTGCATTCAGAAATTTCTGATGATGAAAGAAATTGCTTCTTAGCCCACTTGCCAAACTTACCATATACCAGATCAGTTTTTGGGATGACCCAGTGTCCATCCTGCATCAGCAAACAGAAAATGCTTTTTAAAACATTTCCCATGAACCAAAAGACCATTTCCAATAAAATGTATCAGGTAAACCTCCTCGCATAAAGGCCTTTAAAATTTATGATGTCAATCTGCTATCAAATATGGCCACCAGTACTGAAAATAGAAACACCTTCAGACAACTTGTTAATAACATAAGAGCTTTCAGATATTTGCAAGTGATGCTGATCTACCATTAAATATGGCTACCAGGACTAAAAGAAAGAAAAACCATCAAACAACTTTTCTCAAAGAGCTCAGTAGAATTGGACTAAATGGCAAAAAAGGCTTTCACTTAGAGCCCCGATTACTAAAAAAATTTAAAACTTTAAAATAGCTTATCAGAAACTTAAGGACAAAATTGAATGAATTTTGATAAACAGTATACTGGCATGATGGAATTTTAAGTTTGTACAGATGATGCCTATCAACCACACATATAGCAACTGTTGCTAAAAGCAGAAACACCTTTCAACTACATCCATTAAAATTCCATGCAGAATTTTTTTATAAAATTTGATAGAAAGTATTCTGGCATGAAGAGCATTCAGGTTTGTACTAATGATGCCAAAAGATGCCCTCATATATGGCTCCCATTACAAAAATTTAAAAGAGCATTTAACCAACTTCTCATAAAGTGCAGAAGAGAATGTTGCCAAATTTGATAGCAAGCACCACAGCATGGAGGGTTTCAAAGCATGTAGACATGATGCCAGTCTGCACTTTAAAATATGGACACATTACTAAAATTAGAGAAATATTTTTTAAAAAAACATTGTCTCAAAAAATGCTCAACAGAATATGACCAACTTAGAGTGTGTTAGGGTATTTTTTATTTTTAACTTTTTGAGTCATATCACTGTAATGATGTCTACTGTGAGGCAGATTATAATGATGTGTAGCTTCATGCCCAACCCAGTCACATTTTCCTGACACCAGGCTAACCTGTACTAACACTAATCTCATAATGCTGAGCACCAGTTAAGGCAGTTGCTAGTACCATTTTAATAAGTCTTTGGTATGACTCAGGAGATGACATGTGATTACTGAATCCAGGCTTCCTCTGGACTCAGACTGAATTTTCCTCCAAATAGGAAGTATCCTTTCAGTGTCTGCACTGAAATGTGGCAGTGTTAATATAATTCTAACAAAGAGTTTAAAGTTTTTCCTACCTGTTCTGTTCTGGAATTGTTCAATGATAATTTTGAATACACAAAAGATTTCAGTGACAGGAAGGACAGGAGACACCCCTCATCTTGGGAGGAAAACTCTTCTAGCTGGAGGTTTGAGTTTGTGAGTCTTGAGATATGCATCAGTTTTGTACCAGAAGTGGATAATGAGCTGTATTTCCACATTTATTTTACATTTCTTTAAAAATACTATCCCATACTACAGAAGTACAAATGGATGAGGTGCTGAAATCTCGCTAAATAAAAAGTTACTCTGATTTGGGTTTTGATTGTATATTCTCTTCCGAAGTCACTATACTAACCATAATATCACTCCTTTGTGTAGATGAATCTTTTCTCAGAAAAAGGATATAAATGTTGAGATTGGTCCTTTATGCTAGTTGTACCATGCTCATACTCGCTACAGTAGATAAAAGAAGTCATACTTTTGGATTAGGTATGCTTACATATTTATATTCTTATATTATTGTGGCATTCAATTGACAATATTGAACTTTGCATTTTATTATCCCATCATTTTTTTATGATTTCCATGTGAAACATTGATATTTTCCCCAGTATTTTATAGATCAAATGCAGGGATATAATCCCTATCATTAAAATAAAATGTTGGGGGGGTATAATCCCTATAATTGGGGGGGGGAGCCTGAATTAAAGGGTACAAATATTATGAATTGTTGTTTTCTTGACAGGCGAAGGATGTGAGTGAGATGATGGGTCAACTTAATGAGGACCCAAGGATGGATGACACAAGGGCAATTAGGGGGGAGATGGAAGAAAACACCTTTGTAAGCAAACAGACAGTGCCACCCAGTGCTGGACAACAAGCCAGATGTAAGCAGGTTTATAACTTTCAATTGAAGCTATGTCACACAAATATGCACCATTTTCAGGGAGGGTCTGTTTGGTATCCATGACCTTCAAATTTGTCCTCCTCTGTTTTATGGAATATCTGTTTTAAAATAAGCAGTTAAAGGAATATGTGGTGCTCACATCATAGTTAGAGATAAAATCTAGTTAAAATAGTCAAATCCACCACCTCATACTACATTGTTCTCCATTGCAAGTTGTTAGGGGTCACTATTGAAGGAAACCTAATTTCCCTTAGATACATTCATGCTGAGAAGGCCTTAGATTTTATTAAAGAGTGTGGATTATGTAAAAAGGTTGGTCTTTACATTTTGAGGAGTTTACTTTTTTGCTTTTATCTTTGTTCTTTTTTTAATGCTTTTTTGGATACCTAAACCTACTCAGCTTTATAAAGCCAGAAATATGCTGATGTGCTGTTACACCTGTACATGTCCTCAAAGCGAGAACTTTTGGCTGGGTCAGGGGAAGATGGGCTGAGAGCAGAGTAATAGGGTTTTCATAAGTATGAATCACAGGCTTATGATGCCACTTAGAATCATACTTAGTCATTAAATGGTGTTCACCTGACAAACCTTATCATTGTCTTGACCCTTCATGGGAATTGAAGTAAAGAATTTGCTGATATTCTGTTTCTAAAGTTTGGGTAATGTTATTTATACCATAGTGCAGATTATCTCCCTTTACCACAATGCATCACTTTAAATATTTTCTATGTTAGTGTCTATTTTATGGTCCATCCATCCATTATCCACACTTTAATTTCCAGAGCAATACTCCAAAACATTTTAGATATAATGAAATTTGGTTCATATATAAGACTAGTGATGTAAGTGTGCCTTTTGTTATTCACAGTATTTCAGCTTCAACATTTATAATGTTTTTTTTTATTATCAGTTCATCATCCATTTAGCATTTTCATTCCTGGAGCAAACGTCATAAATCGCCTGTCACTTCCTGTAAATATTAACTTCCTATACAGTAACGCCAACCTATAAAAGACAGTCAGTGGACATGACATCTACATCTCATTCACCTCAAGGAAAGTTTCCAATGTACCTTGCACATAAGTTGAGACTGGCTGAAAACTACATAGACCTTGACCTACCATCACATAATGCACTGGCAGATCAGAGTCTGTGTTATTTATCATACTGATTACTCCTAACAAACTGCACAGACCCAGACCTGCTGGCACATTATGTAACAGCAGATCTGGTTCTGTACAGTTTGTAGTTGGACTCAACTTATGAGCAAGTTAATACATACTCTAAATTTGTCCCAGACATTACACCGTGTATTTTAGGCTGGGTCAGTACTTCATGAACCTACACATCAAGGTTTATTGTAAAGGCATACATTTTGAAGAACAAAATAAGTTTCCTTATATGAATTATCTGTTAGTTGAAAACATAGTAGTGCTCTATGTAAACCTTATTTAACAGCAGTTAACAGTTTAGCAGCTAGACATAGTACTCAGTGTAACCCTTGTTTAACACCACTTGTCAGTTTAGCAGATAAACATAATATTCTGTGTACCCCTTCTTTAATATCAGTTATCAATTTAACAGATAAATATAATAGTCTTTGTAACCCTTATTAAACACCTCTTCTCAATTTAGCTAAGAGACATAATATTTTGTGTAACCCTTGTTTAACATATGTTACCAATTTAGCAGATAGACTATTATTCTGTGTAACCCTTGTTTAACACTTGTTCTCAATTTAGCAAATAAACAGTGTATTCAGTGTAGCCATTGTTTAACATCAGTTACCAAATTAGCAGATAAGACTAGTATTCTGTGTAATCCTTGTTTAACATGTTATCACTTTAGCAGAAGGACATAGTATTGTGTAAACCTTGTTTAACACCAGTATTCAGTTTAGCAGAAAGACAAAGAATTCAGTGTAACCCTTGTTTATGTAGTGCTCTCAGTTAATAGCTCAAATTCTGGAAGTATTCTTACTATGACAATGCAGTCAGTGAAAATAAGATGTTTGAATTTTATGCAACTTGTCACAAAATTAAGTAGGTTACACTTCATTTTACTGCGTCACATTTGTGATTACCTTATATACTCACTTATAAATTGAGTCCAACTGCAAACTGCACATACCCAGACCTGCCTTCACATAATGCGCTGGCAGATCTTGATCTATTTAGTTTGTTAGGAGTATTCGGTAGAACAAAGAACATAAGCCCAGCTAATCTTTTGATGCATTATATGAAAGTAAATGAGTTTATGTTGGTTGTAGTTGGACTTATAAGCGAGGACATATGGTACCTTTGCAAGTTTATGCAGGTCACAGTCTGCACATATTTTGACTTTACATTGAAATTTTTATGAAATTGACAGCTCCTGATGAAGATGAGGATGCAGGTAACATGCAGCACATGCTTTTGCTTTGAGTACTGTGTTATATGTGGCTACACTTTCACATGTTTTTGCACTGAGTATTATGGTATATATGGTCACACTTCCACATGTTTTTTGCACCAGACTGGCATTTTGTGGAAGTATATTGTACTCATTTTCTTTCCAGCATGTACATATCATATACATGTGGAATGCCAACTTCATCTAAATGAAGATATTTTTTGAACATGTTCCTATGAAAATATTCTTATTCATGAATGCGAATATGTTCCTCATTTAAAATATTGAGCATTAAATTCATATAAATAAAATATTTCAAGCTTTGCTGATCACATGGTATGATCATTGCAAGGAGAATTTTCTATGTGATTAGTGTTCTTAAAACAAATCATTGCCCTAATGAAAAATTATATATACCAATGCAATCATCTTCTGCTGCAAATTTTTTTATATATACAGTGGAACCCCGCTATAACGCGATGATCGGGGTCCATAAAATCGAATCGCGTTAAAAGCGGGGTCGCGTTAATGCGGGGTTTCACAATATTTAACTTTTTTCCGAGAACATATACGTGTATACATGTACAATGATCAAAAGTCGGCTTATCATCAGATGAATATTAACTGGAATGCATTAATTAAGATATATTCAAAATAATCGATGGCTAATATATGGCTAATATATTTATAGGTTATTACTGTGCATTAAAAACATTTACTAATTTTTATTTGTTTGAACGATAATACAGATTGACAGATTGACCGATAATACCAGACTATCGCTATATCATGAAAAGTGTATCAACACCGTATGCTACCGTGCCGTCGTGGCATGCAGTTCATCCATAATGGATGTAATTTAATTGAAAATTGTACAGATTTAAAATATTCAATAATTTTGTAATAGTCTGAATTCGTCGTGTAAAATATAGGATGAACAAAATATTGAAACCATTTACTTGCCGTCTGATATCGTACGGTCATTGCATGCAGCTATTCCCGGGTCTACATACGGTGTCTGTACAAATTTCATACCGCTAAAATTTTATCATATGCGACAACTGCAAGAATAATTAACAATCAACGCATGATTTCAGCGTGCAAATAACTTTTATTTCAGATTTTGTGAACATCAAAAGAAACATGTGAAAACTGCTAAATTAATCGTTGCGCAAAGTGCAAAGTCAGTGTGGTTCCAAATTTAAATTTCGTCATTTCTTGAAAAATATATCCAATGACGTTTGCTTCTTTGCCGCGAACTTACTCGCCTTAAATTTGGAATCATCTCCATTGATACGGCGATCAAATTTCTCTGCTTGGGCTTTCAGAATTGGGCCAAAAATTGGAACACCTTCTGAGCGAGCTTGTACAAACCATTGGTACAAAGCTGAATCTAGGACATTGTCATTAGCTAACTTAACCCTTTTACGCTGTAAACCAGTTTCCTCTTCAAGAATGTTGGGTAGACTACGGAGCTTTCCTTCATCTGTTTTCCACCCTCGCAAAGTGAACTCGCTGATTCCTAGATCTCTGGCAAGCTGAGTTTGTTGTTTGCCCTTCTTTAGTTGATCTAGGGCATACAGTTTCTCTTTAGCAGAAAACGACGTGCGTTTTTGAACTTGCTTTTCCATAACAGTAAAATATTTTTTTATATAAGCAAACAACGTACACAGATAAAGCTCGATAACTAAGTAATGAAGACCTGCAATGGTTACGAATCACTTTTTATATAAAACAAAATTAAGCTGAACGGATGTACAATTTCATACCCTTTTAATTTACAGATAATAAAGTGGATATTATTTACTTTCAACTGTTTGTTGTTTGATCACACCGCCAAGCATAGCATACATGTTGGCGGCTTTCGTCCTTTGATGTTTATTAAATTGTGCGACTCTTGTATCAACCACAGCTTTGTCTGCTGCTTGGCTGTGATTGCAGTTAAATAAGAAGCCCATGTCGGCTATTGTTTGAGCAACGACTGTATACAGATTTCATGGAAGACAATCACAAAGACGATTTACTGGCTTTACTCATGGATCCGTAATAAGTATCACTTCCGATAATGTTTACTTCGGCTTAACAATTCAAAAACCTAATGAAACCAGTTTTCTCTTCTAGAGTAGAATACGGAGCTTCACCACAACCTGTTCAAATTGATAAATTTCAGAAGCCAAGCGTTGTACACACTATTTCTCGTACGTTATATATATCGTATTATTTTAGAATTCATACACGATCACTTCTCCAAAATCACTTAAAGAACCTGGATAAATTGTTAAGTTCCGATCGTTTATTATTAAAAGTCATACGCGAATTCTTCCACCAAATTATAATAAACGTTTTACACACTATTTCTCGTACGTTAAACAAATATTTTCACGGTCCGATAAAAATACACGTAAATGAATTTCAAATTTCAGGAACCATGCCACGATCATATTATTTTAAAAGTCACAACTAATCTTATGCCCAAAATGAAGTTAATTTCTTGTTTTGTTTTTTTTACTTTTCTCCAAATTTTTTTTCTCCATGTGTGAATGAATATACGAAATTTCGGGAGCCATGCTATGACCGCGTTATATCCGAATTCGCGTTATGGCGGGGCGCGTTATAGCGGGGTTCCACTGTATATATATATACACCACTCCCTCGATAACTTGTGCACATCGGGGTCCAGAAACATCCACTGCACTATAAGTGAGGTGCGAGTTATCGAGGTTACCTATAAAATAAGCCCAAAACCAATAAAGTGATTGACGACATAACGGAAAAATAAGGAGGGGGGTAGGCAGATTATACTGTTGAATACTCACTTTATAATCGTTCTGAGATTAACTGTGAATAAATATCTCTTCATAACGGTGTACTTTATTATTTCCTCATAGGACAACATTAATTTCAGGATAAATTACAGTATATTGAGGCGATCATCAAAAACATTATTCCACGTGGTTTCCGTTCACTTAATATGTGTACCACTTCACACATTGTGTACTACATCACTAATTTTTATGTTGAATTGGGTACATTCTAATTTTATTGTTTGATCCAAATTATACGTTTTTTTATATACAAAAGATCGACTCTTTTCGAGAAACAGTGTCGATCAAACGATAGATAGATAGATTTGAATGCAATAGAAGTAAAATGAAAACAAAGAAAACAAGGGTTGATCAGTACTAACATATTTAATTGGTCTACAGATTTAAAACAACATAAATTAGAACAAGTTAATACTTGCCGTTTGTGCCACACTTGACAAATATCAATTCACTTTTTGAAAAAGTCAGTTAATTGTTTTTGTGAGTGTTACTCCTTGGTTTCTCTGCCGCCGAGCAAAATCCCTCATATTTCACAACTGCATGAGCTTTACGTAGTCAACATTTTGGGTCTCCAGCCACCTTATGGCAATATCAAAATATTTGATTGCTTCCTGTGCAGAGGGGTGGGGGTGCAACATCTGCATCTGCATCACTTTCAACACCTGTATTACTCCTGTTAGAATTGTCTTCTGCTGCAAATTTGTTCGTTATAGAATTAATTATAGTTTCATCTGACATGTATTCGGCTGTGGGGCTAACACTGTCACCACAAATCCACTCCTCCATATCATCAAGAGAAACGCCCATCTCAGGACCATGAGTCTGTATGAATTTCTCCCAAACAGCCTCAGCATTAATGACATCAGTTTCACTGAAACATTCGAAGTCACTATCATCGTCGTTGTCTCTGTTACTGTTTTGCTTTACGTCAAAGGCAGCTCCAAGACCCTTAATCCAGCACCCCAGGTCTCTTGTAATCGATTTTTTTTTTTTAAATGCAACAAACACTTCCCCAAGGTGTTGATCAAAACAAAGCCGGCATGTACATGTAATTAGGTTTGCACAGAAGTACTCACGGGTTTCAATGTGACGGTCAATTGACTCTTTTCATGTTTTCAATGAACAGAATATGTTATGATTATAATGTTTACACTGAAACGGAATTAAAGGATTAGAACGTGACTTTCACACAGGAAGATGTTTAGTTGGTGTTTATTTCATTCTCTGTCGCCACCTGTTAGCATTTACCAGAAGTTTTCATTGATCGCTATTTCACCAGACTGTTTATTTACAGTATACTGACGACTATTTATCATAAAAACTTACATAATATATGATATCTTTAAACAGAGGTCTCGCTAGGATTTTAAAACTGGGTCTTTCTGCCTCTGAATTCAATCACTAAATATCAGTACATTTTCTCACTTGGCTGCCAGTCAAAGCCTTTGAACTAGCCGCCTAGCTGTTGCATCATGTTCTTTTTTTTTTTAATGTACTCTTATAAAATGGCAACAGTACATCAAAGAGTCTTTCAGTCATTGAATTCTGTCATTGTAAATATCAGCACAGTTAACTGATCAACACATTTTCCCACAAAGCAGGTGGCTGAAACAGGACCGGCAAATCTTTGAATTTTCCCGCGCACCTATTACATGCGTACGGAAGATATCAGCCTCAGTGATTTTCTGTGTCCCAGATCAAAAATTGGCATCCAAATACGAGTAATTAAGCGTTTTCAAGATCTCTGAAATTAATTCTTCTTTAGAACTTGCAAATTTCAAAATATGGATTATATTTTTACGGGCATTAATCACCATTTTCGATGATAAAACGAGCAATGTATCAAGGTTTAATTTATCAATTCTTATCGTAATTTTTTCATGTTCAGCATATTTTAAAGATATTTTAAATACATTTTCTCTGGAAAAAATCAGGAGCCAAGACGGACACCGCGTTATAAGCGGGATCGCGAGTTATCCAGGCACGAGTTATCGAGGGAGCAGTATATATATATATATATATATATATATATATATATATATATATATATATATGAAAACTGGCAACTTAAGTGTAAATAGTTCGGGTATATGTACTACCAAGTCACCAGCCAATCTGGTTGTATCCTTAATTTTAATTTCTTAATTCCATTGAAAATGTGCACAAAGATGCATACTTTCTATTTTAAAAAATTTCTGCATGCTCCATTTGAATCCAAGTAATCAAGTTTTTGCTAATTCACTCTAACTTAAGAAACACTTTGTCCAAAAGATACATACCGGTATTTGCTACATGACAGAGGAAAAAATAAATCCAATATTAATTGAAATTTTACTTTTAACTATGACTTTGCACAACAGCAGAGGAACAATGAGAAGTTGTATTTATGATCCTAATAGCAAATTCATCCACTCCTACAACCTAAATAGTTTTGATCCAGTCAGTTTTCCACATCATGATAGCAGATCCATCCACCCCTACAACCTAAATAGTTCTGTTCCAGTCAGTGGTCCACATCAGTGCAAGCTAAATTTTTATAACCTTACCATTTCAGTGGTTTGCATTTTTGACTCAAAAATGAAAAAGGATTAATATGGGGGGGGGGTTTGTAGCAGTGACTGAAACTGCCCCAGACAACTCAGGCAATAAACTTGTTTCAACATGTGTCTAAGATAGTTTATTGACCAAGCATTGGTCATCTGTTGTTTCCCTTAAAGAGGTGGATAACTTAAGTTATATATTTGAGGGAGAAACTTTAAGACCTCCACATTGTTTGGTGCTTGATTGAGTATGCTTGATGACTGAGAAAATATTTGGTTGCTATTAATAATAATAATAATAAATAATAATGACCTTATTTAAAGAGGGTAACACAATTAGCTAAAAACTAATCTATCTTGAGGCCCTCATACAAAGGAATTCATTTATTTAAGCTGCATCTCTGAAGCCACTGGATATATTGGGTTTGGAAGAAGGAAATAGAGTGGGCATTTCTAATCTCAGTTGGAATACTATTCCAGAGCAGAGTTCCAGAGTATTGGAAACTTTTTTTAAATAACTCCTTATTTGGTTTGGGAATTTTATACTGTTTGGTTGACATGGATCGCAGGTGGGGAGTATTACCAGGTAGCCTATACTGGAATAGTGATTGTAAATATTCAGGAGCACTATTCTGAGATATCCTGTACATTAATTTGACTTTTCTCAAACAGATTCGGTCTTTAATAGGTAATATTTTTAACCTATCAGCTAAACTTTCCTTGCTTTCTTTCTGGATTGATATTAGCCCAAATGCTCTTTTTTGAAGATGTGCCAGCTTTGCTATGTTTTTATCATTTGAATTACCCCATACTGTACTACAGTAGTCCAAATAGGGTTGTATGTAACTGTTATAAAATAGTTTCCTGTGCCTTTCAGGGAGAAAATGTCTTATCCTACTGAGAAGCCATAACTTGAATTGACTTTTTTACTGGTATGTTTGATATGTTCAGTCCATGATAGGTTATTATCTACCAGAACACCAAGTAGCCTATCATGACAGACTATTTGCAGATTTGTATCCTTCCATGTCAGACATAGTTCATAACTATCAAGATTTGTCCTTCTTTGCCGTGTTGAGATAAGTAATATTTTAGTTTTACCAGTATTTACCACCATGCCATTACATGTGCACCAGTTTTCCAGTTTGTTTAGGGCATTCTGTAAAGAAATTTCGAGCTCATGCTTTGTGTTTTGGATGTCTGACAATGTTGTGTCATCTGCATAGAGATCTGTAGATGTTATTGAGTCTCTTAGTAAAAGTGGTAGGTCATTAATAAATAAAATGAATAGTAGTGGACCTAGAATTGAGCCTTGTGGTACTCCATATCTAATTGTTTCAGGTTCAGACAGAACATTATTTATGTAAACATGTTGTGTAGTTGTTTACCCTGGATCAAGCAACTGTTCTTCACAGGTTGCATTGTTGTTGTTGATGTTTTGGGTTTAAAGCCATTTTTCAGCACATGATAGGCTATACATAGCGGTCAGTATAAATGATGGAGGAGAACCTGGGAAAACCCCAACAAGAACCACCAACCCATGGGGAAGGTAATGGCAGACATTCTCACAGACCCACATTTGCTGATCCCAAGATTCAAACCCACGTGGACAGAGGTGAAAATGGAAGTGATCACACAGGATACATTGAAGACGAACACAAAGAAGATTTAACGACTTCATTGTTCATGTGTCAATAATAATTAGATTAATAATTATCTGCTTGTTTAGGAACTAACATCTTTTCCAAAATAAGCAAGACGATTTTTGTCTTCAAGTATACAACACATCTTGCCAAATTATTGAATCAAGCTTTTCTTTATTTTGTAGTACTTAAAGAAATACTGGTAGTTCAAAATTATTGTAACATTTCAGGAGCCATGCCACAATAGTACAAAATCAAATTTGTGTTACAACAAAGCATGTTATAGCGGGACTTCACTGTATCTGTGTCCTTTACTACAGAGTAGTAGTAGCAGCAGTAGTGGTAGTAGTAGTAGTAGGTTTTATATGGCTTTCTTTTGGTAGAGTTCTTCTCTAGCTTGTTTCATTGGCTATCAGCCTCTAGATTAAATTAGTTAATATTGATGCTTCTGTAGACAAAGCAGTGTCAAGGAAAGATTCAACAGTAGCAAAGTATATGCTATTTTTGGGGCCATTGTCATACTTGTACAAGCAGTGAGTGAAGCATGCCGGAGAAAATGTGTGGGATTGGTAATTGATCTCTCTTTTCTTATGCTTGCATAACTGACAGAAAATCTTCCATGCACTGCAAGAACTAGTATCATTTTTGCTCGCTAAAACTTCAAGACCAGGCCCCTCATGTCATAAACTTTGCTCAACTCCAAACTTTAATCAAAAGTATTCTGACCAATCAGTGGGTGCAGTTGTCAATTTCAAATAATATTTCCAAGCCAGAAGTAACATTTTATTACTTGAAATGTTGAGCAGATATTTATGGATGAGAAGCCAGACCTCACATTCTTGGACTATTTTGAATGTGAAACTCGAGCTTAAGTCCAAAAACTGTATTGATCCATAACCTCAATTAGAGCAAAGTTAGAATTATGTCATTTTCATGATGACTGCACCACTAGCATACTAAAATTTCAGTTATTTAGACATACTAATATCTTATCTGATTTTGATTCCTGAATGAAAAGTCATGATAATATGAGGATTGGTGTATATATCAACAAGCAATTTATTTTTACATGTGGCCATGCAAGTGTACATAATTCAGGGTTCATCTACTACCCAGAAAAACTAACTTAGAAAAAGAAATATATTTTGATATGATTTAAAAAATGCTGTTGTTGTATTAGTGAACGTATAAATTAACTTTAGTGATAGACTGTATACAATCATTATTTGTAATGTCAGATCAAAATATTAATAAGAAATACATTTCAAAGACAGGATAGAGTTGATATTGTTCATTCAGATAGGCTGTTGGCATCTGCAAGTTGTCTTGTAAGTATGTACATGCACCATGCAGAGTTACTTTAAAGTTTGTTGTGATGTAACATACTTAGTTGTGTACTACCGGTATATGGTTTGCTGATGCACAGGATATTGAGGTGTTGGATGTTGTTTTGTGTTTTTCAGTACTGGCTACAATCACTTCACACAGTGACAGGTCTAGTCAGTCATCCACCATCCAGCCCAAACGTGCACCCCCAACTGTCTCCGAGACCCCCTTCTCCAAAATAAGAGGGGTTGCAGATACTCCACAATCATATGCAGGTAGATTGGCCATGATGTAGAATAATAAATTTAAAACCCATTTAAATATTGGGTCTTCACAAGTGTATGTTATAGAAGGTTTAGTACAATCATACTGGGAACCTATTTTGTGTACATTTTACCCAGCTAAGTACAGAAGTACAGGGAACTTATTTTGTGTATATTATACATGGCTAGGTACAGAAGTACAGGGAACTTATTTTGTGTACATTATACATGGCTAGGTACAGAAGTACAGGGAACTTATTTTGTGTATATTATACATGGCTAGGTACAGAAGTACAGGGAACCTATTTTGTGTACATTATACATGGCCAGGTACAGGGAACCCATTTTGCATACATTTATACATGGCTAGGTACAGAAATATACAAACCTATTTTGTGGACATTTTTCATGGCTTAGTACAGAAGTATATAAACCTGTTTTGTGTACATTATTTGTGTCTCAGTACAGACCTATTTTGTGTATATTATTTGTGGCTTAAACATTTAGCATAGACATGTACAAAGATTAAATATTTAGCTTAGATATATACAAAGATTAAACATTTAGCATAGACATATACAAAGATTAAATATTTAGCATAGACATATACAAAAGATTAAATATTTAGCTTAGATATATACAAAGATTAAACATTTAGCTTAGACATATACAAAGATTAAATATTTAGCATAGACATATACAAAAGATTAAATATTTAGCTTAGACATATACAAAAGATTAAATATTTAGCATAGACATATACAAAGATTAAACATTTAGCTTAGACATATACAAATATTAAACATTTAGCATAGACATATACAAAGATTAAACATTTAGGTTAGACATATACAAAGGAATATTCAGATTCCTGGAAACAGGTAAGACAGGAATTATGTTTATTGGACATGTCATGTTGATTTGAATATGTCTAATGGCAAGAGTCATGATTGCCATCACCACTTGAAATTGAAAACAAAAACACCTAAAGATTACCTTAAGCTCAAAGATCATGCAAGACGCCTTTCACCTCCATGAACTTGGAACTGCATTTTTGGAACTGTAATGGAGATAATTGAGGTCAGCATGTAATTTACATGCTTTTTAATAAAGCATTAGTCTCAGATCACACTCCTTAAAAGCATTATTCCATTCTGACAATTGTGGTACATGATATTTCCTTACATCTTACTGAAAATTTTGACTGTCTTACAGAGAAGGTCTTGCTTGGGTTGGCAGGTCTGTCAGATGTTGTATAATGTGTGCACAATCAGTTCTCATCATCAGTGGCTCTTTTACAACAATGCTGCATTCATTGTCAAAATCATCTATACATTAAGCAAAGAATTGACAGAAAAATCTTTCTAAACAGTATGTTAAGCAGAGATGGAGAAATATTTAAATGGAATGGGTAGTTGCTGTGTCACTGACAGGCAGGTGCATGTTTGTTGACACATTTATCAATTTTGTAAACATTTACACACACTGTAAATTAAACATAGCTATTTACTCATGTAAATGTTGTGGTTTCAAACAGAATATATCATCCTTTGCATGACTTCTGAAATGGTGTTAAGAAATGCAACAGTTACTGCTGCCTTAGCTTGGAGAATACATGGATAAGGTTAGTGGGGGGTTTGGGGTGGGATGGCACATTGAACTTTATACACCTACCATTTGGCAGGGTGTATCTTGCTGTCCCTCTATCCATCTGTCCATTAACTTTTCTTTTTCCACATGACAACTTCAGTTTACTAAACCTACCTTTACCAAACTGTACGTGTAAACTTTTCTTGATCAGAAAAAGAAACCTATTGATTTGGGGGTCAAAAGATCAAAGATAAAAGTCATTATGACTGAAAGAAAAAAATTGTTTTTCACTCAATAACGTTAGTTCTGCATCACAGACCTACACCGTAATTTTATGGATGGCTTGCAATTGGGGTAAAGAACAAACCTATTGATTTTGGGATCAATAAAGTCAAAGGCCAAGGTTACTAAATGAAAGAATAAAATGGTTTCTGAACACAAATTTAGTCATCATCCATTTACCTTCACCAGAGTTTGTGATGACTTGCATATTGGGTAAGAAAGGAGTCCATTCGTTTTGGGACCAAAATGTCAAAGGTCACAATAACTATGACTAATCGAAGCCATGTTTTTCTTCTTCTTCATATTAACTTAGGTTTTGACCATGTATCTGAAACAAACTTTGTGGAGGCATATAACTCCTCCCTCATCTTAAATTTTATATAGATAAGACAAGGGGGTGGAGTCAGTTGAGTTTTATATGCTCACCTTCTGCTACAGTGTATCATGCTGTGACCCTATCTGTCTGTCTATTCATTAACTTTTCCTTTTCTGCATGACAATTTCATTCTACAGCACCAAACTTTGCCAAACTTTACCAATTAACTTTTTTTCTTGATGAATGAAAGAAGCCTGTTAATTTTGGGTCAAAAGGTCAAAGGTCTTGTTCTTGTGACTCAAAGAAAAATTGGGTTTTAAATGCAGAATAACCTAGGGTAATAAATAAACCTATAGATTCTGCAGTCTAAAATAAGGTCAGCAGTCATGGTCATGGTAAACCTAGTAAGAATATAATGGTTTCTGCACAGTATATTTAGTTCAAAACTGCATGCCTTGATCAAAGCTCCAGGTCATTAAAACTCATTAGTTGATCATTTCCATGCATTGCTATTAAACACAGGGTAGACATACAATGTGTTCTTCATGGTACTCTTGTTCATTATGGAATAAAAAATAACTCTATTTGCCTCTCCTTTCAGTGTACAGTGAGTTTGCACCTTCCACTAATGTACGACCAGGTAACCCCACCCCAGCCCATGCCACTGGACAGGGGTCACCTGCCCCTGTCAGGCCACAGAACCCCACACCTGCACATGCTCAGAAAGCAGTCCCTGGTCGTCCAGGTTAGTTGATATAAGACTGCATCAAAAAACACATTCAGATATTTATGAGGGCACCAGCTTGTGCTAAAAGGGGACAGTAGTGTGTTACCTTATTTTTAGAATGTCTATCCATCAATTCATCTGAAATGCTGAATTTCATTCTGATTGGTGACTTTTACATTTTTAATGGTTTGAAACCAGAGTTAGTATGAGATTTCATAAAAATATCACCCATTGTAACATTCGGTTTTTACATTGTGTTGCATTGCATCAAGCATTTTCTCTAAGTTATATGTTTCCTTTACACACTTCTAGTTTTCCCATGATTTTCTACAGATCTATTTTAGCAGTAAAGAAGTGAACAGCACGTAACTAGATATATGTTCAATCCAAGCATACAAAGGAATGGTGGGTGGTTTTATTTCATGATCCTTATTAGGTAAGTTTTTTTATAAACTAAGGTAAACCCAGAGAACTTAACATAAGAGACAAGTGTATGCTCAATTATGCCTGCTTAGCTTATAATTAGAGTTGTGTTCATTATGAGCAGTGCAAAATACTAGTAGAAGGAAACTTGAAAGCCTGATGAATTGGAAAGGTTATGTTTGTTCTAAATGCCAGTGATGCTTATTTCTTACTAATTCAGGTTTCAGGAGGGAAAAGTATTTTGGCATTTTGACCAAATATTTTGAATTGAAACATACTTTAATTACTTACAAAAGAAATGTACTATTGCTTTAAAGAAATGACAAATTGGTTTCTGTTTGCTTGTTATTTCCATACTTTTGAGGATACATTGTGATAGGTTATGTCCATCCAAATGTGATGAGTGGATGATAACACTGGTTTCAGATTTTAAAGGCTTAATGGGTGAGGGGGTAGCAATTTAAAAAAAACCCAGATATTTCTGATTGTTTCAATCTCATGTGTAAATGAACAAAACTTTGCTTGGAGAGATTTCATTCCCTCTCTGCCTATGGTATTGTGTCCATTCTCTTTCACCAAATGTAGTTTATGTTACTAATAATTATGAGTAACAAACTTTACTAATAAAGTGTAAATCAACTGGCCTTTCATGTCAATAAATGGTCAAAGAAGGCAACTCAGATTTAGTCAAATGATTAGACTGGCTGGTTATTACCTCCCTTGGATGTTGTTCCACTGATGTTAATACTTGAAACAGTTCTAGATAATGCTTTTTATAGGAATTCACAATAATTTCTCAAATAATGATTCAGTTGTTAAGATAAAATTCTCTAGTGGCATATAAAGAAAAGTAAATTATAAAAATAATATAAAGATCATTTAGAACAGTACGTTTGCGATAGTAAAATGAACTAAGAATAGCAACACTTCTTGTTATATTTTTCCTTCTCATCTTATATAAAGTAATAGCACTTCAACCCTCCAAGTCATCAGTTTTCTGAATAGTATTTTTTCAGTTGATTCGGGCTGAGCAGACATAGCCAGATTTCATTTGAGTCATGGTGAATTTTTCTTATTTTGCAATGTGTGTCTCTCACTTGCTTGGTCAGGGGCATTCACCAAATTATGTGTTTGGTAATCGGGATGCACTGTTACAGATTTGAGCTACAAGGAGATGAATATTGGAAGTATTTATAGTACCACTTCTGTAGTGGTATATAGGAATCCTCATGTCTACCCATCCTTCCTTCTGTTCATCACATAATCTTGTGAACATAAACAGTCACACAGTTATTTTATATATTGCCTTGAAACTTGAATTTGATCACTTGAAGATGCACATAACAACAAAATCACCTTGCTTCTGCAGTTTTATAGTAGCTAATGCCCTTTCTTGCTTACAGCTTAATACATTGTATGAGCAATCTCACAAACACAACTACTCTGACAGTTTTCAAAACACTACCATGAAACTTAGGAAATGTTATGGTTATTTTCTGAAGCTGTGCATATCAGCAAATTGCTATGCACCTGCAATTTTTTTTAAATCAACTAGTCCCAGACTTTTGTATGTGATATTTGTAAAGTCTGGTAAATATTATGGTCATAATTTGAAGATGTGAATATCAATAAATCACTTTGATCCTGCAATTTTGATTGTTAGAGTTATTGTCCCTTTTGAATTGCAATTTGATGTTGTGTATGAAAGAATCATGTGAATACAACTAGTCTCACAGATTTCAATGCATCTCCATGAAACTTGGCGATGTTATGGTAATGGTCTGAAAACATGCATATTGGCAAATCACTGTGCTGATGCTATTTGTGTTAGAGTTATTGCCCTTTTTTGACTTAGAGCCTAATATGGTATCTGCTAACTTGGGACTGCAAACTCACAGTCTTAGTGGATAACCATGAAACTTTGTACATGTTTTGGTCATCCTTGAAGATGCAGATATGGACAAATTACTGTCCTCTCACAATTTGAGTTAGAATTATTGCCCTTTTTAAGTTACTGCTGAATACAGTGTGTGACTAAATCTTGTGAAAGCAACTAGTCCTGCAGTTTATTTGATTGATCACCATGAAACTTGTACATGTTATGGTCATCATCTGAAGATGTGCTTGTCACCAAATCACTCTGCAGTTGCAGCTTTCATTAGTTATTGCCCTTTTTGGCCTGTAGCCAAATATAATATTGTGCAGAATATTGCAAATGCAACTTGTCTTGCAGTATTTTATGAATTGCTGTGAAAACTTAGTACAATTTATGGTCATCATCTAAAGATGCGCATATTGACAAATCCTTGTACATCTCTTTAAGCATTTCCATATGCAGCTGGATGCATTATTAGATAAAATGTTGTGAATGAATCGGTTCTCAGTTTTCAGTGGATTACTATGAAACATAGCATATGCATGTTAACCATTCATTTTACTTACAATATGACGAGTTATGCATCTTATTTTGCTATAGACTTGTCTCCTCTTGTTGGGATGAGGGATACTCGAGAGGTAGAGGTACATGTTTACAAATTAACAGCTTGCCATTCCTCATGCTAGTATTATTTTGGGGGGGATAATATCATAAAGATGTTGAAGCTTTTTTACTATAGATAAAAGATTTTTTAAATCCATTTATTCAATTTTCTTTTTGCATTGATTGATCATAAATCAACCAACAATTTTTCTGAACTTGAAGAAATTGTATCTACAGATACCTGTATATTTTCAATTTTAAGCATTCATTATTAATCCCTCTCTCTCTCTCTCTCTCTCTCTCTCTCTCTCCTATGCTAGCTAGCTTGTTAGATATGTACTTGTCACTATTCATATTTGGCTCCAGTTCTTTGCCTGTCTAGATGTCTGCCAGTCTTCACCTACCTATCTTTATCTGTCATTCTTTGTCTACCTATCTACCTTGCTACCTACCTTATCTCTCTCTCTCTCTCTCTGTCTATTGTCATTCTGTTTGTAATAAACCATCTGGTCACCAAGTCACTTTGAACAGAAATTCTGCACAAAGCTCTAGGACCAGGGAACCAATTAAACAGTGTTCATAAACAGCAGTATGTGTATAGGGAATGCTTTCATAAATGCTTGTGTGTTGACAGGGTGGAATTGTTGTTCATAAGAATTCCGTGTGTTTTTTGGGGGGGAAGCCTGTGTTCAGCAGCATACATATTTGCAGGAATCCTGGTACTCCAAGCACCAGTGATAAACCTATGTCTTTAGATGGAATCCTAGCATTCATTATCCTAAGGTTTTTTTCTTCAGGCAGTCCTTCTGTTCATAAGCTTTTGTTTTACAGAGAATTCTGGTATGTTTACAGGGAATCTTAGGAATGTAGTTGTTTTGCACGAAATATTGGTGTACATAAACCTATGTATTTACAGGGGGTCCTATTGTTTTTCAGTCTAAGTGTTTTACTGGGAATCCTAGTGTTCATCAACTGATATTTTTTTACAGGAAATCATTGTGTTCATAAACTTATGTGTTTACAGGGAATCTTAGTGTTCACAAACCTATGTTTTACAGGGAATCCTAAGGGGAATCCTAGTGTTCTTGAATGTAGTATTTACAGGGAATCCTAATGGAAATCCTAGTGTTCTTGAATGTAGTATTTACAGGGAATCCTAAGGGGAATCCTAGTGTTCTTGAATGTAGTATTTACAGGGAATCCTCATTGTCATAAACTTGCATGTTTACAGGGAGTTCTAGTGTTCATAAACTAGTGTGTTTACATCTAATCCTGATGTTAATTGGCCTAAGTGTATTGCAATGAATTCCATTGTAACAATTGATGATCTATGTATTTTATGAGGAATCACATCATTTCTAAGCACCATTTTTACTTGGAATCCTAGGTTGCATAAAGTGGATGCATTTATGGAGATTCTAAGTGTTCATAAGTCTATATGTTTACAGGGAATCCTACTCCAAAGCGAGCAGGAGGTGTTGAATCCCCGTCAGATGTACATTCTCATATAGAACACCCGGTTATCGTTGAACAACCATCACTTGAAGAAGGTAGAGATATACTAGAATATGTAACTTTGTGTAAAGTTCTGTATCAGTCTTCCTGTTAAATGTTTGCTTTTTTGGCAAACTTTGTGGACATCTTTCCATTTTTAAAAGTGTGTATTACTAAGCAGTTATGCAGTTCTGTGTTAAAGACAGAAGTCTAAAATTATCTTAAAATACTCTGAAGCATATTGAAACATTTTTCTCTATGATGTGAAAATAGTTATTCTTCTTCATTCTGTCACACTTTTTGTCTTTTCTTCTTTGTTTTCTTCATCTTATTTTTCCTCTTTTTCTTCACCATCTTCTTCTCTGGTCCCTTTTTCTTCTTTATGATATAATATCTTTATTAATCTTCTTACTGGCATGCATTGATGTTGATATGAAAGTTGTCAAGTAACTCTCACTTTGTTTTCATGTTTTCCAATGCATAATGTGGTTTCTATATTTGTATGGTTATAGTGTAAAGCAGATTTGCAAAAAAAGGTGAACTGTGGGAGGAATTAATAGATTTTATACTTTCCAAGCACCTACTTTTTCTGTCAGTTTTAAATTTGATTCACACCCCATTAGCCACATTATTAATTCTTGAACAGGCCATACTGTATGATCCTTTTTATATGATATCTTAAACCAAAGTGTACTAAAATATACTATAGTATACATTTCTCCTCTTGCCTCTGTCTCTCTCACTCTCTGTATTTCTCCTGATCCCAGCTGTGTTTTATTCTGTTGGTATGTCATTTGACTTTAACCCTTGCAGTGTATGATATGCCCATAGATGAACATGAAATGGTACTGACACGCAGTTTAAAAGTGGATGTGCTAGGAAAACCCAGGAAAGATTCAGTCCCCTTACCTAGTGTGATCAAGGGTGGCAGGCCTGGAGCCATTCCCAACAAAAGGGTATGTAACCATACATGTGACTGAACAACGAGATCACCTTAGGACAGATTAGGAGATTGGCGAAATTTGGTCAGGAGTGTTGACCTCAACAGAGGGAGGATTTTCCTCAACCCAGTTGTTAGCATGCAAATGGACAAAACTTAACACTTTTGAATAAATTTGCATTTTATTATGTTAAAATGTGCACATCATCTCATTAAACCAGTCCCTTAATGATAAATTGTTGACATTCATACTCTATTTTTAGCATTTTGTAGGTCATTATCTGGATTATATTTTGTGGTAGTCTACATCCAGTGTCTCTCTCATGAACTCTTGACAGAACACTTGTTTTTTCCTATCATTATGTTGCAGTTGTCATTTGCATTTGGTTGTTGTTGTTGTTTTGGGTTTAACGCCATTTTTCAGCACAAGATAGACTATACATGGTGGCCAGTGTAACTGTTGGAAGAAGAAGCCAGGAAAACTCTGGTAAGAATCATTGACCCACAGGAAGCTACTGGCCAACTTTCTCACATACTGACATTGGCCAAGCCCAAGACTCAAACCCATGCAGACAGAGTTGAGATAGCAGTGATTGGTAAATACAGATGCTTTAGACCACACTGCCGCCCACTGCCCCCAGTGCAACTGACCCAAAGCAGATATTTGTTTCTGAAATAATATAGAATATATTGCATATATAATATTGTTTCATAGTTCACCCGTCAGTAGTCAATAATTGATGATAGGCGATAAAACAAACTTCCTAATCAGATTAGGGAGTATTTATTGCACTCTCAAGCATGTAGTTTCAATGTCTTGTCCACATGAAGCACTGATGCATACATTACCATTACACCTTTTGTGACGTTAAACCTAATTTGCAGACAACTTAGTTGTCATAATAATCATCACTATCATCAACAATAATCTGCTTTATATTTAATTTGTATGACTCTTTCAATATTATTATTATTATTATTATTATTATTATTATTTTATTATTGTTATTATTATTATTATTATTATTATTATTATTATTATTATTTCAATTGTGATTATGATTTCTTATGAACATTAACATAGTTAAACTTTAGTAATACTTCCATGAATATTTTATATAAGCATGTAAAGCCAAGTTCAGCTGATTCAGTGTTACAGTTTGGACTATCAAGGAATCTTGTGGATATCCTGTTTACATCCTTGTCAAAAACGTGAACTTAGACCATCAGCATTTTATCAAAAAAACACAAGCAGTCTATATATTATTTCATCCAGAATTATTGAGAATTCCTTAAAATGATGTTAATGTGTTTTTTTTTAAAAAGATTCCAGTTATTGTCAAATCTGGCTGCATTGCAGATACAGTATATTTCATTTGGCATCAAACACACTTATTGAATAGCAACAGCATTTCTACAGCATGTTTTTTTTATTTATGCACACGACAACAGTAATCAGTTTTGCTTTTGTCATAAATGTTCAGTTATGGCCAAGCAATCTGCCAATTCTGTTAGTAGCCATACAGGTTTTATTGATGGGAAATGACAAAAAGTTTAGAAAAGGGTTGGGGAAAAAAAACAATGGATATGGGCATGGCAGGAGGAAAAAGATAGTGGTGAATGATGATGGAAAAAGATTGTGATTGAAGGATGCATTCAAAATTAGTCTTACATCAATTTCTTTTCTTTTACCCATAAATGTATATTGTTCAGTTAAGATATATTGTTCAGTGTTAGATATATTGTTCAGCATAAGATATATTGTTCAGTATAAGATATATTGTTCAGTGTAAGATATATTGTAAATTTTAAGATACATTGTTCAGTGTAAGATATATTGTAAATTGTAAGATACATTGTTCAGTGTAAGATATATTGTAAAATGTAAGATATATTGTTTAGTGTAAGATATATTGTAAATTGTCTTTTTGTTTTCTTCTTGATTCCTCATGGTGACATTCAGATTACAAAGATTGTTAGAATGGCCTGGCACAATGATGCAAATAAATAGGACATATTGATCTGTCAGTCATATAGATAAATATAGCAGATTAATTTGTCATACAGGTAAATAGGGCAGATTGTGTTTTTTTTCTCATACAAATAAATAGGGCAGATTAATCTGTCAGTCATACAGGTAAATAGGGCAGATTGATCTGTAAGACTTGTATAGATAAATAGGGCAGATTGATCTATTAGATTATTGCAAATAAATTGGGCAGATTGATCTGTTGCAGTTAGACAAATAAATGGGGCAGATTGATCTTTCAGTTATACAGATAAATTGGGCAGATAGATCTATTAGATTCTTGCAAATACATTGGGCAGATTGATCTGTCAGAGTTGTACAGATAAATTGGGCAGATTGATCTATTAGATTATTGCAAATAAATTTGACAGATTGATCTGTAAGAGTTGTATAGATAAATAGAGCAGATTGATCGATTCATCATCATCAGTCTCCTGACCTAGTGTGGTCATCGAGGCACTGTGCTGCTGAACATCTGACCTGTTCCCTCCACTTGTATCGATCATGTGCCAATGCCTGTGTCTCCGCAAAACTTTTCCTGGTCCATTCTGTAATGTTGTCAGTCCACTTTTTTCTTTGTCTACCTCTCTTTCTGCCACCCTGGATGCTGCTCTGTAGGACTGTTGTGGATAGACTGTTGGCTCTAGTGACATGGCCATACCATTTCAGTTTTCTCTTTTCAACAGTGGTGAGGAGGTCTTCATATTGGCGTACTTTGCGCCTGATGGTGTTACACACTTCTTCATTTGTGATGTGGTCCATGTAAGAGATGCCATGGATGGTTCTGTAGCATCTCATTTCAAGTGACTAGATTCTTCGTTGTAATTCTGCTGTTAGGGTCCAGGCCTCACATGAGTACAAAAAGATTGAGATGACTAGAGCTCAAAATAGTCTCATTTTAGTTTTCAGACAGATATTCTTGTCTCTCCAGATGGGTCTTAGCTTTGACATAGCTGCCATTGTTTGTGCTGCTCTTGACAAAATTTCTGCTCTTGATCCCTCTTCGGTGATTATGGAACCAAGATGTTTGAACTGGCTCACTGTTTCCAGCTCATGTCCTCTGACTTTAATCTTGGCCGAGATTTGTTTGCCACTATTTGTCATCAGCTTTGTCTTCTCAGTGCTTATCTCCATGTAAAATCTGGAAGATGTTTCATCCAGGTTCTTCACTAAGGTGGCAACCTCGTCTTCACTGCCTGCCAGCCCATCAATGTCGTCTGCAAAGCAGAGGTTGGTGATGTTACGCCCTCCAATGCTGACTGTCCCACTGGTTTTCCAGGGCTTTGCTCATGATGCGCTCTAAGTAGATGTTGAAAAGTGTGGGTGACAGGAGACAGCCTTGATGCACTCCCACTGTTGTCTAGAACCAGTCCCCCACAGAACCTTGGGCAATTACTGCACTGGTAGCCTTGGCGTACAGCTGCTTGATGGTATTGGTTAACTTTTGACCCATGTTATACTTATTCATTGTGGCCTACAATGCCTCATGCCAGACTCTGTCAAAGGCCTTTTTGAAATCTGTGAACACATGATAGATGTCTTGTTGGTGTTGCTAGTACTTTTCACACAGAACCCTGAGATTGAATATTTGTTCTGTTGTGCTTCTTCCACTCCGGAACCCAGCCTGTTCTTCAGGGATTATTTCTTCTGCTTGTGGTTTCAGTCTGTTCAAGATGATGATGATCAATTAGATTATTGCAAATAAATTGGGCAGATTGATTTGTAAGAGTTATATAGATAAATTGGGCAGATAGATCTATTAGAATTGACCCCTTAGCGGTCATTGTCAGGTCTTCACCAAAGACAGTGGAGATCTGATTTTAATCAGATTGTCCTGATGGATGGCTTGCATATAGTATTATAAAATATATATCACATAACTGGATCAAACACTGAAGATTATTTGTATCTCGGGTAAGGAAGTATTCTGTCAGTTTAGGAGTTAGAAGATCAAATGTCAAGATTACTGTGATTGAAAGAGGAAAAATTTCTTCCACAGAGTAATGTTGGTTCTACTTTACATGTTTGGGCTAAATCTTTTGGATATATTTTACTTGGGGTAAGGAAGAAGCCAATCTAATTTGCACATTGTTTATTTCATGTATATTTTAAAACAGACTAAAGCACTGTAAAATATTACAGGATGTCTTCTATATCATGAATACTTGTCAGTGATGGGTGATAGAGGGCACCTTGTAGATTTGTTTGAAATTAGGGGTATGGGTCACTGTCAAAAAAAAAAGCTTTCTTAAATAAAATTTGACAAAATCTTGCATTGTCAGGTCTTCACCAAAGACAGTGGAGATCTGATTTTAATCAGATTGTCCTGATGGATGGCTTGCATATAGTATTATAAAATATATAACACATAACTGGATCAAACACTGAAGATTATTTGTATCTCGGGTAAGGAAGTATTCTGTCAGTTTAGGAGTTAGAAGATCAAATGTCAAGATTACTGTGATTGAAAGAGGAAAAATTGCTTCCACAGAGTAATGTTGGTTCTACTTTACATGTTTGGGCTAAATCTTTTGGATATATTTTACTTGGGGTAAGGAAGAAGCTAATCTAATTTGCACATTGTTTATTTCATGTATATTTTAAAACAGACTAAAGCACTGTAAAATATTACAGGATGTCTTCTATATCATGAATACTTGTCAGTGATGGGTGATAGAGGGCACCTTGTAGATTTGTTTGAAATTAGGGGTATGGGTCACTGTCAAAAAAAAAAGCTTTCTTAAATAAAATTTGACAAAATCTTGCAAATGTATGGTATAAGAAAATTAAATTTTATCTTTTTTATAACCATGTACAGTTTCAAGCCATTGAGGATCCTGTGAAGAGAAAAGTGAAGAATTCTGTTGTTGCTGGTGCCACTATCAAGGGTCAAGCCAATTTAGCTCATATTAAGGGAATGAATTTGCTCCCAGATGAGGTGGACTTTGGGGTCCTCAAGGAAGGGAATACATACACATTTGACGTATCCCTCGTGAACACTGGGGTGGACCCATGCCGTTTCAAGATCAAACAGCCACCGCCAGCAACTGGTATCAGGATTATCTATGTACCTGGACCGGTAAGTCATGTTTACTGGCGTAAATAAGCAAGAAATATTAAGGCCACTTGATTTTCTTTGTGCATTATGCAAAAGATTTCTTCCTCATTGTTTTACATGCCTGAGTTAGTACTTTTTGTTCTGCCTGCAGATTGCATAGATATGTAGCTGTTGTTGATGATGGTTGATTTTGGTGTGAACATCAAGCCCATACTATACTTCATAGCACATTTAATAGAAAGATACATCAGACTACATGGAAAATTGTTTTAAAACCAAATTCGTGCAGTTTTTTTATGGATTGCCATAAAACTTGTCAAGTATTATTGTCATCACCTGAAGAGGCGCATGTTGACAAATCACAGTGCTGCTGCAATTTTTATTAGACTAATTGCCTGTTTTGTTTTGTAGCATGACACATTCTTGTTTGTGTAAATAGTCCCAACATTTTTTTTATAGGTTTTCATGAAGCTTGGTAATTATTATGGTCATCACCAGAAGATGCACATATTGACAAGTCACTGTGCTCCAGCTGTATTTGTTTGAGTTACTGCCCATTTTATCTTGCTGCTTATCACAGTGTATGAAAGTGTGATTTTTGTGCAATTAGTCCTGCAAAGTTGGTAAACATTATGGTCATTATGAGATGATGCAGATGCTGACAAATTACTTTGCTTCTGCAATTTTTGTTATTGCTCTAGTAGCTGCATGCATTTTAAGACAGAATCTGTGCTTCAAGCTACCTTGAATTTTGTAAGAGTTATTACCCATTTTAACTAACACCTGGGTGTAGTATGTGAGAGAATTTCCTGAATGCAACTACTTCTGCAGTTTTTTGTGGCTTGCTGTGAATTTTTTATATATTGTGGACATCATAAGAAGATATACATGTTGGTATATCTTTGTACCGACACAGTAATTTCACAAGACTTATGTTCCATTTTTTTATACTGTAGACTTGTTTCCATCATGGAATAGGAGTAGAGTGCAGGATAGGCAGGAGTAAGAAAATTGTTCAGTGTTCTTCTAGTTGTTTATACACATGTGTTCATTGGAAAAAGAGTTACTTCAAATTTATTTCTGCTGCCATTATTTGGTTCATTGCAATCAGCAATCAATTTCATTTTATGTGAGAGTAGTAAATTACAAATACAGTCAACTCTCATTACAAAAAGTAAATAGTTACAAATAGTCAATTCTCATTACAAATACAGTCAACTCTTATTACAGATAAAGTCAACTCTCATTACAAATAAAGTCAACTCTTATTACACATAAAGCCAACTCTCATTACAAATACAGTCAACTCTCATTACAAAAGTAATAACTTTCATTACAATACAGTCAACTTTCATTACAAATAAGTCAACTCTCATTACAAATACCATCAGCTCTCATTACCAGAAGTGATAGGCTACAAACATAGTCAGCTCACATTACAGAAGTAATAAGTTACAAATACATTCAATTCTCATTACAAATATAGTCAACTCTTATTACAAACACTGTTGACTCTTGTTACAAATATAGTCAACTCTTATTACAGATACTGTCAACTCTCATTACAAATATAGTCAACTCTTCTTACAAATACAGTCAACTCTCATTACAAAACTAGTCAACTCTCATTATATATACTATCAACTCTCATTATATATACTGTCAACTCTCATTACAAATACTGTCAACTTCATTACCAAAAGCATTTCTTCCTATCATGTCATAAGTACTATGCTTCTAGCATTTCTTCCTATCATGGAATGTTGCTCTTCCAGTGAAGGCACATTTTCATTTTATTTTAATTAAAATCTATATGTAGGATCAGATCCAAAAGATTTTCTATGAGGGTTTCATTTTAAGAATTGGGTGGTTTGCTTTAATTAAATAGTCAGTATTTTATAATTCTCACTGAAAAGTGTACAGTTTTTAACCGAACAAGCATTCCTAGTGACCTCCCATTTAATATGCTCATTCTCACCTTACATTGTTACATCAGATTTTTTTTAAGGGTTATTGGTGACTTTATTAATATTTAATAGTTTCGTTTCTTATATACGTGCAACTTTTTAAGCAATAATTGCTCACTGAAACTGCCACACCATATAATAGGCCAATTTCATGAAAGGAAGTTAACATCTTTATTGTAGGTTGCACCTGGCATGAAGACCACATTTGAGATAGAACTGTATGCAATTGCTGTTGGTGTGGAGGGGGAGAGTGGAGTGGGATCAATTAGACATGACCTGGAGATTGTCACAGAAACAGACATACTCTTCCTGCCAATAGCAGCAAATATCCTTCCCAAAAATAATTTTGAAAGTTATAATAATAAATAAGTATGGGATATTAATCTTGTATTGTAGATTTTATGATGGCAATGATGATTTTGCTTTAGTCAGTGGAGTTGTACCACTAATGCATAAGAGAAGTAGTTATAACAAATACAGGATTCCCACACTACTGGGAAATCAAATTAAAGTTAGGTACATGAGTAGGTTTGTTACTAACTGTGGAAAAGTCAGTATCTTTGCAAAGACTGATCAAAGTCAATGTAGTCTTGCTGTATAGGTCACTTGGACACATATAGGTCACTTAGACACCTGTAGGTCACTTAGACACATATAGGTCACTTTAGACACATTCAAATATATCAGCACCTTCTACTAATCAGCTAAAGTCACATATTTTGGAAACTGTACTGGTTCTCCAATACATGTGTCCAAATAACTCTCTTCTCACCAAGCAACAAATAACATATAAAAAAAGTAGGTAAAATCAGTAATTTCAACAATTAAATGGGGACGGTATCATGCAAAAACTGGAATACATCCAGAAAAACTCCAGCAAGGATTCTAGAACAGTACATGAGGAAACCATTTTACAAAGTGGTAAACATTTTGTGGAAGATTCCATGGAAAGTCTTAATTTCCATGCATGCAAAGTGGCTGCTTCCAACCATATTTCTGCAGTGAAAGTAAGTAAAAATTAAGCTTAATTTAAGAGTTAAATAACATTGCCTGTTCTGTTAAAGTCAGGTGTTGGCCATTTGCTGTAATAATATGAGCATGAAAATTCAGAATTTAATTTATCAGTTAGAAAAACACTGATCTGATAACGGAAAGACAGGCTTTTGGGTGTAACCTAAGTATCCCCAAAAATATAACAAACAAGAAAGCTAGACCAGTATTCTGTATACTCTGGGCCTAGTGAAGTTGTCAATTAGTCTATCTTTGATATTCTTTTATTAAATAAGATGAAAATACATTATCTGGTCACAACTGCTAATTCTTACAAAGTCCATCTATTTTTTTAAGATTTTGATGAATGAATCTATCTGTGCTTATATGAGAACACTTTATTTATTGTCTGTCATGTAAATATCTACAATTATTAGGAAATGTGAATGCCTTGGTAACTCATATTGCTGTCTTGACTGATTATTCAGAGTTACAAAGTTGAGAAGAAAACAAATATCTGTCAGTCGATTGCTTTTTATTTCTTCATCTCTGACACGATACAGATAAGCAGAGTTTTGAAAAGTTACATGTGTAACATGTTTATCCTGTACACTTTAAATCATGTATAATTTATTTAATTAATTATTTAATTAATATATAAGATATTTGAATTTTCAGTATAGCTATTAGTTAATTCTGTGTTTTAGTGCATAGTGAGATGTTTAGTTCAGGTTGGAATTTGCTTATAATGGGAAAGTCTTGAAATAGAAACAAAAATTCATTTTTTAAGTGCATATTTTTATACCAAAATATTGTTTATTCCATTTTGTTTTGGCCATAGATAATTGTTGAAAAATTCAGTTTAATCCCAAATAAAATCTTGGAATGACATGGAATTTTTGTTTCAAAAGTGTGTGAACCCTGCAGATATTTACAACAGTAAAATTACCAGTAATGTTCTCTGACACAAAGCTGTTGGCCCTATTAAACACATGTTTAGAAATTGTTGACAAATAATTTCTTTGTGCCACTTCATCACACAGAGTATCATATAATCAGATTGTCAATAAAATTGTATTAACAGTGTCGTGTCTATTATGCTGACACAAATTCTGTTCTTTGACCAATCATAAAGCATCTTGCATCAGCAGTGTCTTGTTGATTATACTGAAACAAATTTTGTTCATTAACCAATCCAAAAGCATCTTACATCAAGTGTCTTGTTGATCATACTAACATAAATTTTGCTGTTCAACCAATCAAAAACATCTTACATTAATTGTTGTGTTAGAAATCACTTTATAAATGATTTTTTGCTGATACTGTTCCCTTTTCTGCTGTGTGATGATGGGACTCGTATCAGATATGTATTAAAAAACTATAGTTACTGTTGACATCACTTAGTAACAACAATTTGCTTGCTTTTGTTTTTATGTAGGTATCATTTACGTGAATGTGTTTTGCTTTATTCACCTACCCTCATCACAGTCACAGCAGTGGAGTGTATTTTGTTTTACACATTCTGTATCCACTAGTTTGAGCATAACAGCTCCTTTGTTGTTGACCTTAACTGATGTACTTGTGCTAACATCAGCTGAATATGAAAACAGGGGACCTAACAGTCCAAAGGGAGGTAAATCTGCTGGAACTCGATTAGTTTCTACAGCTCCTCCGGCCAACAGAGGTATTATAAGACCAAGGAAGAGCATGAAAGGTAAAGTTCAAAGTTCATCTCCACTGTTAACATGCATAGTTCAAAGTTCATCTCCACTGTTTGCCTGTATAGTTCAAAGTTCATCTCTACTGTTTACATGTATAGTTCAAAGTTCATCTCCACTGTTTACATGTATGGTTGAAAGTTTTCACATCTTACAAATGTATGGGGGACACAGAAAAAGGTGGTTCTCATCAAAGAGGCACATTGAGTATAAGCAATTTATTGTGGTCATAGATAAATGTTTTCATCAAAAAGCCACATTAAGGAAGGAGAAGACGTGTCTTAAGTATAAGCAATTTATTGTGGGCATAGATAACGGTTCTTATCAAAAGGCCACAATAAGGATAAAGATGGGATAATGATGTTAATATGCATCACGTTTTATGCACTCATATTTTATTCCATGGATGTTGTTTTTTAAAAAATTGTCTTTAAACAGATCAAACCCCAACCAACAATATATAGGTGTGTTGTTTCTCAATATTTTCTCACATTTTCCAGATAATAACCATTTTAAAATTAATACTCTAAAGGTGAGAGGACAAGAATATTGTTATTAGCTGGTCACAGATTAGAAGGAGCTTATGTGAGGGCCTATCATCAGTCAATTCCAAACAAGATTGTTATCACTATCATATTAATGAATTTTAGCATTTTTATCATCATATTTCTAGAATTTAACTTAAAATCAGCACTGAATTCTACTGATTTTCCAGTAAACCACATACCTACCTACCTACCTACCTAACTACCTACCTACCTACATGCATGCATGCATGCATTTTCCAGTAAACCACATACATACATACATACATACATACATACATACATACATGCATGCATGCATGCATGCATGCATGCATGCACACACATGCACACACACACACACGCACACACATATATGCCTATGTTTATACATACATACCAGATGGTCATATCAATATGGGATTTTCACTAAAAGACATATAATTATACCCTGTTAGTCCTAAATGAAAATGGTGCCAATCTGACTACAATGTGGCTGCCATTTTAACCATCTTGAAAATCTTATTCTCTCATATCATCCTGAACAAATGATAATACTGACACAGTGTTTTCACTAAATGACATACTGTGATATCTAGTTGATGCGAAAGGAAAATTGTTGTATCAGCTTGGATTTTTCAAGAGAGCATTTCTTACATGTACATATGGTTGTGTCTTGTTTGACAATGGTGTCAATCTGACCTTACAAAATGGCTGCAACAGAAACCATATTGAAAATGTTGTAACCATTATTTCTTAATAAATGGTTATTTTGATATGGGGTTTCCACTGAAGCAGTTCTTATGTAGTTGGTCCAAAATAAAAAAATATTGTTGACCATACTTCACAAAATGGCTGCAGCATTGCATTTTCAGTACAACACTAGCAGTAAGTAGTTGGGTCCTTAATTAAAATGGTGCCAATATTACCTCCCAATATGGCACATGGTCCATAATGAAAATGGTACCAATACTACCACCAAGTATGGCACATGGTCATAATGGAAAGTGTCAATATTACCTCCCAATATGGTAGATGGTTCATAATGAAATGTTGCCAGTGTTACCTTCCAGTGTGGCACATGGTCCATAATGAAAATGGTGCCAGTATTACCTCCCAGTATGGCATATGGTACATAATGAAAATGGTGCCAGTATTACCTCCCAGTATGGCATATGGTACATAATGAAGATGGTGCCAGTATTACCTCCCAGTATGGCACATGGTACGTAATGAAGATGTTGCCAATATTACCTCCCAGTATGGCATATGGTCCCTAATTAAAATTATTCAAGTTAACTCTCCTGAAAGGATGGTCACATTGACATCAGAGTTTTTATTTAAACACTTTTTGCAACATATTGTTCAAAAGTTGGTCTTGTATCACTATGATATCAATCTTATCTCTTACATGTCTTCTTTGGTGTCCATCTTGAAAATCTTTTTATGGCTTTCTGTCCTGAATAGATGGTCATACCAACCTAGTCTTTGCATTTAAATACTATAACAATATGTAGCTGGCCCTAAATGAAATTGATGCTGATGTGACCTACAGCTAGGCAACCATATCAACCAACAACATGCAACCATAGCAACCTACAACATGCAACCATAGCAAACCTCTCAAAAATCTTGACACTACCTCTATGGAACAAATGCTTCCATTGACCTGGGACAAAAACTTTGTACTAAATTCAGTTGGTGCTAAATTAGAATGGTTCAGATACAACCAACAACATGTCCATGCTTTGAACCAGTTTGAAAACCAGATATATTTCACCAATGGGTCCATTCAGAGTTCAGTGCTTGAATATTTTGTATCCTTTTGAGCTTGTGAACACAATGACTCATGCATGTAACACAGTGATTTGTACATGTAACACAGTGATTTGTACATATAACACAGTGACTTGTACATATAACACAGTGACTTGTACATGTAACACAGTGACTTATCCATAATAAAATTTTGCTTTGTAATGAATAAGTTGATAGTAAGCACTATGACATTGATTTTGTGGTCAAAGGTTTTGTCTGTTTTGGCTTCTAATCATCAAAATACACACAAGTGTAATTCGTTTTTTTATCAAACACATTTTGTGGATGTATCCTAAGGTACAATGAATTATGCCAGTTTCAGTAATTCAGGCAATAATGTTTTTTTAAAACAAAAGATGGAGTTAACCAAACTTACCATGTCAATGTATCTTGACGGTATCTGAGATAAGTGGTTGCATAACAATAAAATACAGTAAACACTGGGCAATGCATTTTCAAAAAGATGATATCATGATGTAAATATTATCTCTTTCAGTCAATCACATAATAAATATCATCTCTTATAACAATAATTTGGGTATGAGGATATAATTGCAAAGGTCCTTAGGTATTTTTATTTCTGAAATTTTGCTGCAATTTTTAAGGATATTCTATTATTTTAACATGGTTTACAAGATGTCAGAATTCTCTATTCCTACTTTCTCTGGTATTTGTTTTATTTCAGATGCATCAGAACCCCAGTTAGTGTCAGCTGTACGCTAAACTCATTATGAAAGAGGACAAATTTTCAACATCCCAAGATGCAATTACAGCTCTTATTTCAGATGCTGTCATTTGTCAATAACTATTTCAGTGTTAAACATCATAAACAGTAAATCAATGAGTAAAGGATTTTTTGTCAGGAGCTTGAAGGATTTTCTGTGATAATAAATTAACTTATTGTTAATATTTTTACTTGCAACATTCCTTTTTTTCTGTGAATATATGAACAAAATAGTGTATTCTTTCATTAATAATATTGATTTTAAATGCTTTTCTTTTTTTATCATGTCCTGTCAGCAGTGCATTTTGAATTACTATATATAGAATAATAAATTCTTGTTTGTCTCCTTGTCAAATTATATGCTACTGAACATGTACTCTTGAATTATGTTTTGTGCCATCCATAGAGAGATGTTAATATGTAAAACTATGAATTAAATAAAAATGTTTTCTTTGTATTTCTTCTGTACAGGCTTGTAATGATGCACACACACACACACACACACACACACACACACACACACACACACACACAGATGCACCAGTTTATGTATACACCTGAATTTTGGTTTATTCTTTAATCAATGGAAAACAAATCCTTAACGTTTGGGGGATATTATAATTGTATCCTGCTACTTGTAACCAAAATGTCTAATGACAAAGGTTTTAGGAAATCTACACTAGTTAAGTACATGCCTCAGAAAAATCAGGAAATGTTGATAGTACAGTACTGGTAGTTGTGAATTAAGAATGCTGCTTGTTATCAAAACACAGCCATTCATAAAATGATTTTGATTGCTCCAGAATCGCTTAAGACGGCACACTTTACCAGCCATGATTGCTCAAAAAAGATCATAGGTATTTTGTTTTTCTTTCATACATACTGTACATCTGACTGCAAACAGTACAGACTAAAATCTGCCAACTCCCAATATGTTGGCAGATTACAGTCTGTATTATTCATTTTAAAGAATTCAAATGAAGAGTATAGATCCAGTCTACAGGCACATCAAATATACTAAGTTCCAAGGTTGTGTTACACTAGCTCTTTATTGTGTGCATGTTATACATAGGTTGTAAACAAACCTTATTGGTTATATCTTCCTCTTTCTATCTCTGAAATTAATAGGTATATAATTTACCTAAAACAAAATTCTTATGTGGCTACAGACCTTCAGTTCCGTTTTCTGCAATCAAGCCAGTATTATAATGTAAAAGTGGCTTTGTTAACACATTGGATCATTTAAATCTATGGTACATATGAGATTACATGTACGGGTTATTTATCCAGATTTTGATTCAAGAACTGTAGTGGGCCAATGGTTAAGGTGTTGGACTCATGGCCAGAGGGGTGCTGGTTTGATTCCCACCATCGGTTTAGCTTGGATCATGGTGTGTTCATAAGCAAGGCACTTTATTCCACTTACCTTGGTATGATACTGCATTCATTTGTTGCAATGCTGTAAAAATGCAAACCTTAGATTTGTCTAGTGTAACACTGAATTATGTAGGACATGGTAGCCATTGTCTGGCTCTTGATTATATTAAAATATTATGTACAACACACTGCTTTTAGTACCATGTCTTTCTTGACTATTTTTATATTTATGATGCAACGGCTTCTTACTTCTCATGATTAAATAAAATATATGATAAATTTTGCATGTCTTTGGATTTTTCTCATTAAACATTTATGACACGGAGTTTTTTCTTGCATGTCTTTCAGTGTTTCTCATTAAACTGTTATGACACTGAGCTTTTGTTGCATTTCTTTGCATTTTTCTCATTAAACTAATTTAACACAGTAAACATTTTTTGCATTTCTTTGCATTTTTCTCATTAAACTCTTTTAACACAGCAAGCTTTTATGCATGTGTATAGATTTTTCTCATTAAACTCTTATGACATAGTGAGCTTTTTTTGCATGTCTTTGGATTTTTTTCTTTAAACTGTTATGACAAAATGAACTTTTTCTTGGATGTCTTTGGATTTTAATCATTACAATCTATGACAGATAGGCTTTAGCTTGATGTGTCTTTCGGTCATATCTGAGTCATGCTTAGAACATAGCGGGGATTTTCTTCTAAATGATAAGGATGCATGAAACGGGACATAGAAGTTTCAGTATGGTCTGTCTTTCGATTATTCATGTACTTGTATACGGTAATATATAGCACACAATGGCTTTGTTACTTGAATATCAGTTCAGTATGTCAAAGAAATACACCAAATTACAAAATGGACATCATTTGTAAGCTAGTAACTTACATGATTGTTCTCAATACTGTCAACTTATCCATCCATTTTATAATTTAATACATTCACATGGCAAAATATTCATTACATAATATGTCCACACATGTCTAAGTCAAAGGACCAAAAAATATGGGGCCCCGAGTGGCCAAGTGGTCTAAAGCGCTCTCCGTTATGGATCACTGCCATCTTACCTCTGTCTGCGTGGGTTCGAGTCTATGATTCGGCCAATCTGGGTATGTGAGAAAGCTTGCCAGTGGCTTCTCATGGGTCAGTGGTTCTTCCCGGGGTTTTCCCGGGTTCTTCCTCCACCATTAATACTGGCCGCCATGCATAGCCTATCATGTGCTAAAAAATGGTGTTAAACCCCACAACAACAACAACCAAATAAATATAAAATAATTTAAATGAGCAAACATCTGATTTGGCTCTCGATATTGATTGAACAGCAAATTATAATGTAGCCTATTAATTTGAAATGGTAATTGAAAGTAGGATTATGTGATTTCACATGGATTCTTAAGTTGTCAAACGCTAGAATTGAAAGATGCCCTCAAACAACCAGAATTCAAGAGTGAAATACCAGTGAATACCTAATAGTGATTGATGTGTGCGCTGATGTATTGCAGGCAAATCTGCCTGCAGTAACTGCAGTGTTTCTTGAATAGGTGAGATAAGAATCCCAACCACTAACATACAGGTTGAGGCTGGCAGGCTGGATTAAGAGACTATTTGAGATGCAGAGCTACATTTTGATGTTGACACACTTGGCAACATGTGACACAGCTTCTTGTTCTAACATTTGACTCCATTAGAAATGTAAATATGTTTATTAGTATGTGGTGTAAATAAAATACATGTTATGTATGCTTTATCTTTGATATACCACTAGTAAAATTTGAACAAAAGGAAACTCACTTAGCAAGCTCTGCTTCATTCTAATTAAAATTTACTGTTTAATATTAATAATGCCTTTGCATCTATATACAACAGCTGTATACAACAAGATATTTGAAAGACTGACATGCTTCACAGTCCAAGGATAAACAAAACAACTGAACAGAAATGCTTCAAACACGTATCCTGTACAGTATGTTATGAAAGTACATTCATAAAGTCGGGTGGTTTAGTGATTTTACTGTTACTGTACTGATAAAAGCATAAAATTTGGCCCAAAGTTCCCTCATGGCTTATTCAGTATATTTGTCTAGTAGCCCTCCTGACTTTTTTGAACTTTTTACCTAAACAAAATGAGCCATTAAGAAGGATTATTTCCAAAATGGGTTTGTAAGATAACTGAAACTGTTTTAAGACATTACAACACTACCAATACAATAATAATAATACCATGCTACTACCATATTTATTCTAGAAAAGACTCATTTTCCAATAGATTTCCACATTCACAGTTCTCATCATCTCTCAGTATTGTTAACTCACACATATGTAATATTCTCAGTGTCTCTTTGCTGTCTTTCATCCATCTGCAATATTCTCAGTGTTTTGGTCAGCTTTATATTATATTTCCAACTGCAAGGTGGTGAACAGTTCAGATTCATTTCATCACATTTGCACTTGGAACAGCCTCTTCTGCAGGAGCACCTAATCAGTTTCTTATGTTTAGGCTCTTAATAAATGCAACAAGAAAAGAGTAAAGACAACAAGGTTTGTAAAATTTAACAAATAATGTATTTCCCAAGAAAAACAAGGTCAAACTGGAAAAAAGAGTTTACGATTTTAAGAATCAAATTCAAAAATAATCCAAGAATTAAAAATTATTAGCCCTAGTAAAAGAAATTCTAATAAATTTGAGTTCAAGTCTCGACGAAAATCCAAAATGGAAGGCGATGATGTATACTGTAGCCTGTATAGCACTGATGTGTCAACAGCACTTGTTGAAACACAGGAAATAATCTGGTGTTTGAATTCCGAATAAAAATTTCAATAAATGTCTTTGTCCAAGAACCATGTATGAGCACTTAAAATATATTTCCATGGAAAAGAATTAATCTCTTAGAATCCAAATAATTCAAAGAAAAATTCAAATTCAACTTATTCAGGTCACAACAGAAGAAAAAAAACACCTTTCAGTTTCAAAAGTAAAACACTCAACTGGCTGTTTCATTTAAAGTAAACGCTTATACGTTTTAAGTAAGACACAAAATAGATACCCGTATGAGTGTCAACTGATCACTTTCTAGAAACAGATCGAAGCTTCAAATGCTTAAAATCATGTGCTCCCAGTCAGCTTCGATTTCACTCTTATCAATCCCACATTACGAATGAATAATAAAAAAAGTTGTTTACTTGATTCTCAATCAAGGCCAGGAACTAGGTCAGCTTTCAGTTACAAAGTTCTATTTTTAGGTGTTTATGACAAAACACTCCGGTCAAACTAATTTCTGGAAATTGTAAAATTCCAGTAAACAAAATTACATTACTATAACATGTAATGGAATTTTAAAAAATAATTTTAAAGCTAACAAACAAACATTTAAATTAAATCAAATATAAATTAAATAAAATATACATAACAAGTTCTCTGTATGCACACATGAATATGCTTGGCCCAGGCAAATTTCAGTGGAGAAGGAAAAAATTGCTATGTGTATGTTCTGGTTGTCCAGATTCCAGCTGGTGCATCGCCTATGAGGTACGTTGAAGTAGAGCATCACATGAAGGTAGCATTATTTTCAAAGATGGCAGTCAGTCGCTCAAGCTTCTAGAGGTGATCATAGTCTACACTCAAAACATCAAAGAGGTGATGGGCCAGATACATACATGTTTCTGTGACCTCTTCATAGGTCTGCCATAATGACTCCTTGCCCTTATCCTTGAAGCCTCGTGTGGCATATTGTAACCTAAGAACGCATGGTAGCGATTGCAACTTTGTCTCCTCAAAGCTGGTATGTATGGCAGCGATGCTGTAAAATGTGTCAATTTTGCCCATGCCAAAAGCCACCAAGATATCCATCAAAAGTTGCATCGCAGCCAGATAATGGAGCATACCAGCAAGAATGGTTACAATATCTGTGTCCACAGTATTTACTTAGAGAGTCTTTCTCCCCTGCTCCAATACATACAGGATGTGAAAAACAACCCTCATGTCATGATTGCAGTTTGGCATGGGTCTGAAGGAACCTATGGATATTATAAATTTGGCTCATGTGATGTCTGGTGGGTAGGTGAACTTGGCAACCTTGGAGGTCAGCAAGGCAAACAGTTCTTTCTTGGTCTTGGGATCACATAGAAAGTGTATCCAATTGCATGGCAGCTGGTCTTGCCCAACACCTTTCTGCACACATCTCTCCCTCTCTTTTCCCGGGTAAAATCCTTCAAACTATCAGTAAATGTATGTGTCCCACACAACACCCAACCTGGTAAGTGATAAACACCATGTCTGTATATTCACTGAACATGTTGACACTGGTAGTGGACACGAACATGACCATTCAGAACTTTGCAGTTGCTGGTGGATCAGGTTTTTCACCCGACTCAAGCCATTTCATTAGTTATACTTGTTTGTTTGGCAAATGGATCTTGCCAAATTCAGAAAGGGAAGGCGGGAAGGACTGTTATCTCGTCTGTAAATAATTCCCTTGTCTCACCATCCCAGCTCTGCATAGAGATGTACAACTGGCCAAAAATTAATATATTGTTCTGAAGCACTTAGATCTTCTGCTCCTGCTTTGATGTAGTCTTAGAGTGAGGTTTCCTAAAGAGGGACATATAATTCCTCCTGGTCGATCATAGATAGAGCAGGTGTGATCTTTAAGAACGTTGTTAACAAAGTCCTTGTACTGCTTCTTGCCTGTATCATTCTGTTGTTAACAAAGTCCTTGTACTGCTTCTTGCCGGTATCATTCAGGGTTTGCAGTGCATCTACCACTGATTCGTTGACGCAGTCGCGACAGTCGAGTGTTACTAGATCTGGGAAATCATCCAAAAAGGTACTGCTAATTTTTCTGGAGGCTTTTATTAGTCTGTCAACCGGCCTCTGCAAAGTCTAATTGGCACAGCAGTAGCAGTAGTTGTTAATCTGGACAGAAGCATTCCTATCAGGACGAGATTATCTTTTGGTTCGAGAAGGCTTGATTCCCGTCGGAAATTAGATAAAGTTGTGGAAGATAATCAGGAAAGTGGTTGAGTCTGGTTTGTAATCTAGGTTGTAATACTAACACTAGCGCTGACAGCGATGAGCGAAATCCACGCATATTAATGGGGTGATTTTGCATCAATTTACTAGACTTTGTTAACAATGGAGGCCATATTTCTAGTTCAGTTTTGATTAAGCTTAGTATATTTGCAAATATCACAACGATTTCAGACGAATTCGATAGTGAGAGAGATAATAAAGATATTAACTTGCATCTGATTGACTGATCCTGTTGCCATTCCCAAGACAGTATTTCTGATCCTGTTATGACCAAATTTGTAATATATGTTGATATCATGAAGGTATAGGACGAGTTCGATAATGTTTATATCATGAAGGTATAGGAAGAGTTCGATAGTGTTGATATCATGAAGGTATAGGACGAGTTCGATAGTGTTGATATCATGAAGGTATAGGACGAGTTCGATAGTGTTTATATCATGAAGGTATAGGACGAGTTCGATAGTGTTTATATCATGAAGGTATAGGACGAGTTCGATAGTGTTGATATCATGAAGGTATAGGACGAGTTCGATAGTGTTTATATCATGAAGGTATAGGAAGAGTTCGATAGTGTTGATATCATGAAGGTATAGGACGAGTTCGATAATGTGAGACCTAATTATTAGTTCGATTGATCTTAGCCCAGACTAGCTTAAACGATGGCCTTTTGCCCAGCGTCCATGTGCACACG
Organism: Sinohyriopsis cumingii; assembly: GCA_028554795.2. Taxonomy (NCBI): domain Eukaryota; kingdom Metazoa; phylum Mollusca; class Bivalvia; order Unionida; family Unionidae; genus Sinohyriopsis; species Sinohyriopsis cumingii. Next base: position 78,422,361 of record CM068829.1, on the reverse strand, counting down.
TTTGTTATCGATGCTTCTAATTTAATCTGTGAATTGCCGCTAAGCATTATAATCACGTTCATCCCAAGATCTAGTTGGACTTGTTTGAAAATAATGCTCCTCAGTTTTATGAACAAAACTGTAAGAAGATTATTCAAATCGGGATAAAAGAAATTCGTGTGTGTTTGCAGATGATGAAATTGCTGTTTGAATGTAAATATACCTTAATCTGATGACGAAGCATTCCGATCAAACTATAACAGACTTGACAGGAATGAATTTTGATTTATTTTTGTTTAGTGTACAGCAATTGTTAAAATTCAAGCACAGCATTGTCGGGGAGTCCACGAAGGAAGAATTAAGCAATCCAAATACTCAGACGCTCAAGCAAATAATGACAATTTAGAAACACCAACAAAAACGATCTAAGCGAAACAAATAATTGGCTAATTTTTTCTTGCTCTTTATATTTTGTCAAAATGTTTTGGCATGCTATTTAGGAGAACAAGGTGTAGGAACAGCCTTAGGAAAAGTAACACTTCTTGCCGAGTTTGATATGGACAGATAAACCCTTGATTTGTCATGGTTATCTGCTCAGGTGTCACAACTACTTCTAGAATTTCATTAAATGACAGTTTTCGTTCTTGTTCCAAAGGGAGTTTCATAATTTCCGTAACAAAAATATAATTTAAAAACGTTTAGATATTTTCATTTAATTCGTTCTCCTTAATTGTAAATTGTTTATTTCATTTTTTATTAATGTTTTATGTATTTTTAATCTGTACCTCATGTCATTGTTCATGTTCGTCAAGTATAAAATCCCATTTTAGAAGGCTTTTATTTGTTTAGAGGTTCCAATATATTTCATGTAGTATCCAATACATCTTTCTTCTCGTGTAGGTACATGACCTTCGGGCAGTTTCTTCTTTTTTAAATTGGGCTATTTTACGACAAATTCAGCAATTAATTCACTAAAACCGGCATTTCCTTGTCTTAATCTGCTAGATAATTGGTAGCATTCCCAATTTCTTCTAGTAGACGTATATCTCGTGTATCTTGTACCGGTTGCCATTCTACCACAGCAGGTTCAAGTTTATTAAACGAATATTGTTCGTTTCTTCTCTGTCTTAGAGTCTTTTTAATCTGAGCTTTATCCGTTATTGTAAAGCAGGAAAATTTAGAGTAAGAGGATATTGAAGCTGAATTTCGTCTTTATATCTATGACCTTTATTTAAACTTTAGATATTAGGCTGTATACTCACTCATTTCACACTATTTAATTCTTTCTGAAAATAGTAGCCTCTGGCTCGTTTCTCAGTTGAACTAGTTAATAAAACTTTGTTCTGCTATTTTGTGCAATCTCTAAACTAACTAAATTATAGTAACTTCGTCAGTACATAAGGTCTACGTCACACTTATTGTCTCCCTACATACCACACGTCACACTTATTATCTCCCTACATACCACCGGACAGTCTTCACCAGCGAAATGATTTGAATTTAATGACTTAGTATCAAATAAGATGCTATAACCAACAAATGGTATGATAAATTCAAATTCTAAATGAAATACTATTAAATACAGTGGTTTGAAGAATGAGGAATTATAATTAATTAATTCATCAAATGATTAATTCTTTCATTCATTGTGGCTGTGATTTAGATTTGTAATGTAGCTTTCACAATTTTAGTCAGATCGATACAATATCTGCACTGATGCCGTTTATGATGTCTAGCACTGCTGTAGACATGTGGCATCATGTCCCACCCAATCACATTATCCTCACACCAGGCCGACCGATCCTAACACTAACCTCCTAAAGCGAGGCAGCTGCTAGTACCCTTTTTATATGTCTTTGGTATGGCTCGGCCGGGATTCGAACTCGTGACCTCCCGCATCCGATGCGGACGCTCTAATCACGTAAACCACCAGAGCGGTCCATTCCTTGATCCGTTCATTCATTTATTCATTCATTCATTCATGTTTGCAATTAAATAATATTATAATGAAATATGTTGCAACATTACATATCATTTATCATGAAGGAAAACGAAGTACAAGTAACTGAAATACTTTACTAATCCCATTCGGAATGTTCAGCTGACATTCAGCATGAAATGACAGGATGATAATCGAAGTTGTAAAACTTAAACATGATTATTCAGCTGAAATAACAGGATGATAATCGAAGTTGTATAACTTAAACATGATTATTCAACTGAAATAACAGGATGATAATCGAAGTTGTATATTTTAAACATGATTATTCAACTGAAATAACAGGATGATAATCGAAGTTTGATAATCGAAGTTGTATAAATTAAACATGATTTGATGTATACTAAACTTAAACGTTAAAAAGGACATCATTTGCTTAAGGCTGAACTGTAACGATGAGAGAGAAATTAAAATGAAACAATGTGCATCGGCTAAACGAAGTCTGGTTGTGACTAAATTTACAATTAAAAATCAAACTGCAAATCATTAGCGAAAACCCAAGCATATACAAGAGTGGCGCTGTCATTCGTGACACATAGTGTTTAACGCCCATATATACAAACTAAAGGTGCTTTTGCTACAGTACATTTTGCACACGACACTCAGACAGCCAAGAACCAAGAGGTGTAATTATCGATACTATATAAATCTGATTTTTTTTCTATACGTAAAATATAAACTACAACATTATTTTCAAATCAGCATAAAGCGACTTTTTCCAAGCCGTAAAAAGTGCATTCCAATTTTTTTGCAACGAGCCTGTCTCAAAGGCTTCATCATACCTTGATCTATCGATAAAGGAGACCAAATTTATTTTAATCTTATTTGATCAATAATAATTAATTATTGATCTGACGTACTATACACCTAAACCAGAAAGTTATTCTCCGCCTGTTTGTTTTAATTCATCCCACATTAAGTACCACGTGTACATTCACATGCATTCGTCCAATTTGTATTAATTAACATGCTTCATTTGAAACGCTTGTGCTTCTTTCCAACCCCCAACCCTTCGTAGAATCCTGTTTTCATCAACGGATTTATTCCGCTGGAGGGGCGACTCTACCAAATACAATCTTATATAGAATCCCTGACTCGTGACTCTTTGTATAAATGCAACACTCCTCCCACCCCACCCCTTTCCAAACGTTTTTAGCGACTGTTGGAACAATGCTACTTTGATTTTGACCTACTATAAATAATTGTTTTTAATGAGCAACCGTAGAGCGTGTTTAAAGGAAGTACCATAGTGAGGCGTCACACTTTTGATCAGCGACATAAATGCAAAACTGGGCAGAATCATCATCGGATGGGAACCTAGGAGATATGAATGACAACGGATAGCTCTTTGCTGACTATGTGGACTCAACCACCTCATGATTGGCGGAATAGTTTTGTCCCATTGTAGGATCCACAAGGTTGCACAGAAATTCCCAGATTCAGTAAACGAGAATCAGATTCACCACCTTGCTATCTTTTGTGGATGGAGGACACCTCTTATGGAGGTGAGAGCCCGTAGAGGAGCAGATGCTAATTGTGACCATGTGCTGGAGATGGAAAAATCGAAAACCAGATCTTGAGCATAAAGAACACTGGATTGCAGAAGCACGCACGGAAACTCACGACTGTTGAGAAATAACACGAACACCTCGCCATTTCCCTTTCTAACAGATTCCAGGCTCTAGCTGACCTTGGCGATGACTCCATAGGAAAGAAGTGGGAACCTGTTGGAAGCTCACTTGCGTCAACCTGTGAGAAAATGCTGAGATTAAGAAGACGGAAATGCCGAATTGGCTGTCAAAAGATAGTCAAGCATGAAAATTGAAGATAGACGAGAAATCAAGCAGAGACTTGCACAGGCAAATACCAAAGTACGGAAACAGCATCTTCACTAGGAATGAAAGATAAACAATAAGGAAGTCAAGAAATCCGCGAAGAAAAATAAATTGAAACTTGCCTACAAATTCGCCACAATGCAGAGAAAGCTGCAAATAAAGATGGCATGAGAACCCTCTACAACCTCTAAGGGCAACTATACTGGAGGAAAAGCAACACAAACAAGACTGAGATTAGCCTGAGCTATTCGGCAGAACAAGATAGACAGGTTTCAGAAGCTTGCGCCGGGGTACACATGTGGAACACCCAACCGTTAAAGAAGATGGAGAGGAACTAGGCATCAACTTTACCATAATTCATTCAGGCAATCAGAAAAATAGAGAGTGGTAATGCCCTGGCCACGACAACATCCTACCGGAAACCTTAATAGTAGATGTCACAGTTACTGTGGACACCTAGATTGACCTCGTACAGGAAAGATAAGACGGGAAAGAGGTGCTGCGCGAGCAGATGAAGGGCTACATTGCTAATATTCACAACAGACGACAACTTGGTAACTGCCACCGCTGGAGAGGTGTTAAACTCCTAACCCTACCGAGCAAAATTCTCACATGACTAATTTGCAGAGGATCGAGCCTGCACAATATTTCACGCTGGGAGAGGAAAAGTTGTATTCTGGGCTAGGAGGTCGTGTACAGACCAAACAGTAACACTGCGTTTTCATTTAACATTCCCCAGAATGGCAGTCATCCCCGTATGTAAATGTCTTAGACTTCACGAAAGCATTGAGATGGTGGATAGAAGCGCCATTTGGAAAATCCTGAGGCACTACGGCATCCCAGATGAGATTTTAAGGATTGTCCAGTACCTCTACAAAGAATCAACTTTGGCATGTCGTATACAACACAAACATGTCTCCATTCTCTGTTGGCACTGTAGTCATTCAAGGAAGCTTTCTTTTACCGATGAACATCTCACTAGTGATAGACCGAATGATACAGATGGCAACGAACTAACCACGATGAATACAGTGGATATTGACTCAAAAAGTGGAAGATCTTGACTGTGCAGATGATACTGGACTGCTGTCACACACACACACACACACACACACACACACACACACACACACACACACACACACACACACACACAAACACCATGCAATGAAGACAAAACGCCTACGTACCGTAGCCCGAACTACCGGCCATGATGTTAAGATCAACACCGATAAGACAAAATCTGCCTGCGAGTCAATACAAACCAGGAGGCTGAGTTTGACAAGTTCACATACCTTGGCAGCAATGTAAGCAAGTCCTGAGGAACAGATGAGGACGTCAATGCCAGAATTGAGAAGGCACGCCGTGCCTTGGCAACTCTAAGACCACTCTGAAGGAATGATGATATCTACCTAATAGCAAAGCTTAGACTGTTCAGTTCCAAAGACAAATTAGTGCTGCTCAGTTGGGCAGAGACCTGGAGACACAAAGAGCTCAAAACATATGCTACAAGTCTTCGTCATCCTCCTTGTCTGGGATAGATACTGCACATCAGATGGCCCGGCCAAATCCCGAACCCTGAATTATGGTTGAAAACACAAGATAAACCCATATCCGACACCAATTAAGGAGTGCACGTAGAGAAGGACTGGACATACCCTGGTGTGGTGACCAGCTCAACATCGCTTGCCATACTCTAGATTGGAATCCTCAAGGCAAAAGAGGACTTGGCGAAGAACCCTTTACACCAAAATTAAGACCATCTGCATGTCCTGAAGGGAGACAAACCAAAGAACCCAAGACCGGAACAAATGCAGAACTGCAGTGAAGACTCTTTCTTCCAGCGAGAACGAAGAGGATACATACACACGCACGCACGCAGGCACACACAAACACACACACACACGCACGCACGCACGCACGCACGCACGCACGCACACACACACACACACACACACACACACACACACATACATACATACATACATACATACATACATACATACATACATACATACATACATACATACATGCATACATACATACATACAATAAACGCAAGTTCTCAATATTTATTGGATATCTCCGCGGATAATGAGAATATTTTTTGTCGAAATCAACAGGCATTTTTCACACAACTGAAATGGTTTTTAGTGCTTTTACAAAGGGGATCCTCACTACGGAATTGAAAGCTCTTCCTTTGGATCGATATTGTCATCCCAAGTCTAATGAATTTCTCGAAAAGCAAAGTGGTATGCCAGACAAAATTATCAAATCATTGACTATGAAATTATACAGAGAAACATCTCTCAGTTAGTAATCAAAGTAGTAAAATGTGAGCACTCATTTGGTAAATGCAGCAGTGAAATATTCCACCTAACACTAACCGTATTATTGCCGCTTCCGAAAATGACATACTAAACTATGGAGCGGTATTATGGTTGAGGTTTTAACGTGGTGTGCCAGGGTGAGAGATTAAGGAATGCTTTGAATGTAATATGAAGGAAGTGATTGTCTCTTTGCTTTTAGAGTGTGTACACGGGTTTACTTTTTTTTTACAGGCAATGTGTTAGGACTTATGCACAAAGTGACAGTCAAACCATATAGCAATTAAATTAATGATGAAAAATTCTGAAATGATCTTTAACAAATGATGAAAGGTTGAAAAATCACAGAAAAATATTCGAATTCCATCTGTGTTTAATTTCGCCACTTTTCTCATATTGCGATCCTGATGTTTGTGTTTATTTTTGCATGATTTCGGTAAAATAACACATGATGGCCAAAGCGTGCCGTTTATGTTTATTTTTGCTTGATTTCGGTACAATAACACATGATGGTTATAGCGTGCCGAAGCAAGTAAAATAAGGTGCCATGACCAGAGCTACAGCAAGACAGCTGATTTGAGCTGATCCGATGACAGGTATCGAACCTACACGGTTTCGGCAACGAGACGGACAAAGCAACCACTTTGACTCTGTAATGCAATCCGAGAGCATTAAATCTCAAATTAATTAGGCCTATGTGAGGACTTATTTTGTGTGGTTTTCAGAAAAATAACTTTATATTTGGGAAACAAATGAACAATAAGAAAACACAAAGATTGCTTTCAGGTTTTTTGTTCATTGCTTCTTTTTCTTGCTGTGTGTGTGTGCTCATTTGCACATTAAATTTACTGTATGCGTAAACCACGTAGCATGCTAAAATATTCATCAGAACTGGTCTGATCCCGAAACCAATGTTGATCGTGCAACCATTAGTTCACCATGTGGTGGTGGTGGTGGTGGTGGGGGGGGGGGGAAGACAAGGGAAAAAGGCAGAAAAAGATCAACGAACAAATAAACAGTAAAAGAAACTTAGAAACAGCTCTATGATACTCTCGAAAACCAGTCTTCGAGGAGATACTAGTACAAGAAGAAGAATCCCATCCACTTTCGGAGATAGAACCCGAAGAAAGGGAACCAATAAGTAATGGCCAAGAAGAAGAAGAAATAAATAACATTATAGGTGAGAGTTATCACACATGGAGGAAGATTACCCACCCTTAATTTCCAACTCAATACCCTCACAAAAGAGGGGAAAATGCAGCACTGCGTCAGGAGATTGAACCACTAAAGAGTACATAGACACAATGATGAGCCATCAGAGGACACATCTGAAAGAAGATAAAAACATTCCACTGCAAAAACCGTAGTACCAAGACAAAACATTACAATTAACCATCACAATAGATATCATAAAATCAGGGATTATATATATATATATATATATATATATATATATATATATATATATATATATATATATATATATATATATATATATATATATATATATATATATATATATATATATGTGTGTGTGTGTGTGTGTGTGTGTGTGTGTGTGTGTGTGTGTGTGTGATAGAGTTCTTGAAAAAGAAAAGAAAACATCAAAATAAGACATCAACCGAGTAATCTGGGTTGCTTGAAATGAACGTGGAAAGATATAGCTACTGTGAGGAAGAGGTGCAGAGGGATTCCATATGGTGGGGCTGACCCCATGTCATCGAATGTTTAAAAACAAAATCCACTCCCTGTAAGAGAGGGAATGGATTACTAAAAAGAATAACAAACTAAAACAGTAAACGGGAAAAACCCGCAAGAACTAATATAGACTGACAACACATATAGGACACACTCAAGAAAAATACATAAAACCAGGGATTATTTATATTAAGTAGTAAAGGGTGACAATGTGGCACCAATGTTATCGTGACTCTAGTGAGGTGGTCTGTATCACATCAAAGTTTACGAAAAGTGTGTGTGTGTGTGTGTTTGTTTGTGTGTGTGTGTGTGTGTGTGTGTGTGAGAGAGAGAGAGAGAGAGAGAGAGAGAGAGAGAGAGAGAGAGAGATTTGTATTTTTAACGTAGCTTTAACAATTTTTCAGTCATATCGCTACGATGTCTGCAGTGTGTCAGTTTATAAGGATGTATAGCACTGGGCCATCATGCCACAGACAAGTAGCATTATGTCCCACCCAGTCTCATTATCCTGACACCAGGCTGACCAGTCATAACACTAACCTTCTAATGCTGCAGGTGCCATTTTTATACGTCTTTGGTATGACTCGGCCGGAGTTCGAACCCGTTACCTCTCGCATCGAGGCGTACGCTCTAACCACTATGTCACCGGAGCGGTCACTTTACGAAAACAGGGGAATACCAATACATCAACATAATGAAACAAAAACACAAAAAGAGAAAATAAACAAATGCTAACAATTGCAAGTTCCATCCACCCAGCAACAAAATCTCTCGATCGATCGACCGATCGAAGACCCAAAACACTGACATCATTTTTTAATCAAAATACCCTGAATGAACCGTCTTATGACAATGACCATGAGAGATTGATGAAGGAACCGATTGCAGCCCCTGGAAAGGAGGATGGGTATATCACCCATATTAGGGGAGATGGTTGGCACGTTTCCGCCCAACCCGACCGTCACATATATGTTTCACCCCCACCTCAGTATCACATGCTTGAACAAAAATATCCCTATTCAGATATATTAATATAATCGTCTACTGTAGTTTTTCCTTGTTTTTTTTTTAAACAAAAGTGGTTTAACGAAACTCCTGAAAAGATGATTCAAATAGACCAGTCCAGACATTACACATCCAGACATGATAGCACCAGATTAACATAATGTGCCATGAAATGGACGAAACTATATCGATCCTTGGCATCACTATTATTCGCGAAAACAGGCGAGAAAACCAATCATAAGATGTAACGCCAGTGGATAGGATTATAGGCCTGTCTTCCAACATAAAAGTTTAGGCCATGGGGCCGGAACGCTTAGAAACCTTGAAACGAGAATCTAAGCAAATTCATCCCCGACAAAAAGAAAGAGGAACCCATATCCAAAGTAACATAAATAAATTTTCTCTCAGAGTTTTTTTATTATTAAAAAATATCCACAATAACAGACTATATCTATGTGTGTGCATGTACAGGTGAGGTGGGGGCTTACAAATATTGGGGGGGGGGACACTTCAAAGGCCTGCTAGTTATCATTATTTGAGGTACTAGTGGTGTCCACGAACGAAACCTTCTGAGATCTTTATCTCGACACTATACAACAAAATACCTTATTGTCATTGTTCAGAAAGAGACAACTTTAATTTTCTTAAAACATATAGATGTTGTATACTGAGCCATCTAATGCAGAAAACAGTTTTGTTTTCGTAAACGGTAACAATGCTGTATATGGAAAATGTATTAGTGCTCTGATCCGTTACATTGTTTTTAAACTATCAGGCCTAGGCGACTACATCTCGTTAAACAACATTTTGATTGTATATTACGACGTATATTTGCATAAATTGATCTGTGATAAAATGTTAGGGTTGCTTTTATAAAACCTAACATTTATCTTATACATATATATGGTAAATGTTAGGTTTTGGTAAATATGTGGTGCTATATTAAAGGAACCCTAAAATTTTATCACAGATCAATTTATGCAAATATACGTCGTAATCTTTATTGATCTTGACCGCTGTGGTATACTTGTCCCCTCCTGACTTGTCAGAATTTGGCCATTAGTTAGATTATTGTCGTCGTTGTTGAGTTTAACACCATTTTTCGGCATAGGAAGGGCTACACATGGCGAACAGTATATCTGGCAAAGAAAGACCCCAGAAAGAACCAAAGATTCACGAGTACCTAGCTACTGACTAACCTTCTCGCATACCCAAGTTGGTGGAGTCGAGACTCGAACTCATGCGGACAGGTGAGATATGCAATTTATCTGTAGAGGCAATCGGCCTTAGACCCATCGGTCACCTGCCTACAGTACCATTGATACGGTCAATATTTCCCCTAACTTAGAAAATGTATATTCCAATAACGTGATTAAACGGAATGAATATCCTTTTGTTAAGGAATGCCAGTCGGTCAATTATGCTGAACTAACAGACAAAACAAAAACATTGATTTTGGAACCTGACCAAGTCTGTTGAATGTTTTAGAAAGCTCTTTGGTGTATGCCATACCGTACGATTAAAATATTAACAAAATATATTTAAAAATAGGGTAATCTATGTTTTTTTACTGTTCATTCCTTTCCCCAATGTCGTGGTCTTTTTCCGAAAACCTCCAATGATTAATGAATCCTTTAAAGGATTTATTTGAGATTTTAACGTTTCGGAATCGCAACCATTAATCTCTCCATGTCTCTGTCTGTCTGCATGTCTGTCTGTCTGTCTGTCTGTCTGTCTCTCTCTCTCTCTCTGTCTCTCTCTCTCTGTCTCTCTCTCTCTCTCTCTCTCTCTCTCTCTCTCTATATATATATATATATATATATATATATATATATATATATATATATATATATATATATATATATATATATATATATATATTACATTTAGAGAGTTACTTCCTGATTCGTGACTTATCCTTAAATAGCATATAGGCAAAAAACACTCTGAATGAGAATAATGGAGGATTTACTCTAGTCTTCAAATGTCAATAAACAAATCGATACAACAGAATTTACACATTCACTTATTATGTTCCCACTATTTCATTGCATATCATTAACCAAAAGTCTCAACAAGCTGTATATAATACAAATATTGATCACATCATTGGTGACCGCAGATTCATTTTCGGGGTGTGTGGGTGGCAAACATGTAGTGGTCAGCTTTTAAGTTTTATGGATGCAGGACAAAACACGTTTAGAGGTAAAATCCAAGAAGCACTCGCCCACCCCACCCCCCCACCCCGCCCTTGCCCCTACGTGCGGGCGCTCATGGATGACATAGAACTTGCTATTAAGATTTTAAGAAGATTCATACGAGTAACATTAAAAAAATCCCAATAATAATCGAAGCCAAATAAATAGAATTGTTATGTGAAATGGATGACTATTTCTGTTATAGTAAAAATATAGTCATAAAAATATAATGAAAAAGCGTTTTCTAAAAGCCATATATCCCTACGTATAGGTACTCCACGATGTACATATAGCTTTTATTTTCTTAAGTTCTAAATTTATTTCATATTTATATTTACCTTGCAAATATTATTGTATATTTTCGAATATGATTACTTTAAAATAAGTTCTATCTAGAGAATGATAACACTCCCTATCACTGTTGTGGAAGTGGCTAAGTACGGTATACCATATGTACTATTGTTGAAGGCTGATATCTATTTGTAATTCAAAATTATTAAAGGAGCAGAAAAAAGTCCAGCGAGACACCATTTATCAATGAAAGGAACGAGGTTGAGTCGGGAAAAGTCGGTACTTATTCTACATTTTAAACGTGATAGAAAGAAAGCTAACAGAGTCTTACTAGCAAGTGACCACATTATTATGGTAGTGCGAACGAATACGTTTGCTCCAAATGACGTATTTGTATTCGACAGCAAGTAAAAGGCAAAGGTCCTCGAATTCAGGCTCTGGAAACTTAGCCTCTTGTGGAAAAAGTGCAAATTTGATAAAAGTGTAGAAAGTGTTGAGAGAGTGTTAAACCATATAATAACTAAATGTTGTAACGGGAAGACAAGCTGGCCTTCGAAGAATAGGTGGTCTACAGTTTGAATACCGGCACAAAAGGTGCATAATTTGGATTTGGCAATTCTTTTCAAAAACATATTATAATTTACAGTCATGATGTCATGGATTGTTTTAAAACACACATCTCTGGTGATAGGGTCTATGAATTTATTGTGCAAGATTTTCAAAATGTTCGGGAAATGTAGGTTATATAGTCTTAAAATATTGGGTTGCAAAATAAAGTTCTTAAGTTGGGAAGGATAAATTATCTGACTAGGGTCTTGTCGAAAATAAAATTACAGATTATTTTCATGAAATTCCCTTAAAAAAGTTTTGCACATTTTTCGTAAAATTGGGGTACGTATAATGCATGTGTGTATTTATTGGACCCTGAATTGAAGCTAAAAGATCTTAGTTCCAACCCAACCCAATCCCCCCGCAAAGAACTTCCATTTTTCTGAACAACCCGTTACTTACTATCTGTATGTGCTGTAGACGAAAGTGTTTTATTAAGCATTCCAAATGCAAAGGAGTTAACACGCATGCCCATGTCAAGAGATTCAAATTTAGAGTTCCACACAAATGTAAATGTGTTTCTATTGATTAAAGTACTCTAGTGTTTACGAAGGTCTATCACGGTTGCAGTATACAAAATTGGACGGCAGGCTACAATATTAATGATATGATATTTGGAAATAAGGGATAGGTTCCTGCTTTTCCGGAATAATGGTGTATTTTCAAAGTATTACAGTTTTTCCTCCAGTAATCATCAGGGGCTAAGTCAAACCTACGATTTTCTTGTTAATCCATGAAATGCCGATAGAGTGGTCACTACTGCTACACCATATTCTGATGAAGATGCCTTTAGATTTGCAATAAATATTCTAAGCCCCATGCGTGTCCAAATTAATAAATATTTGATGGATTTTATCTTTGCAGCAGAAACCTGTGCTATCGTCCGTGTAAAGGCAGATTTGATAGATTTCTGTTGTATCTATGACTTATTGTCGCTACAAGTTATGGCTGCAAAGGGTTCATATAATATTACGTAAAGAAGGGGGATTGGGTGACTGCAACCCTGACGTCTCTTCTTTGAAACTGGAAACGGATTTCAAATAACATTATTTAATATGACAGATGAACTTACACTGGTGTAGAAAATAGATACCCATTTAATAAAATCGGGGTGAAACCCGAAAGAGTATAAAGTTTTCAACATAAATTCTAAATTTACCCTATCAAAGACTTTTTCTTGGTCTAAGCATATAAACGCGCATGATAGATCGTTCTGTTCTGTATAATCACAAATATTTCTTATCAAATGACCATTATCAAAAAAAGAACGACCCTTAACTCCACACGTTTGATTGAGGTGTATAATTTTTTTAATAACTTTTCCTAATCTGTTCGTAATAATGTTTGCTAAACTGTATAATCTAAATTCAATAGCGATATAGGTATCCAACTTTTCATATTACTGCAGTTTTCGGGACCCTTGCACAATAGTGTGACATATCACAGTTTTTGAGAATCAGACAAACGTGTTTGATTTAAAACATAAAATTATGTAATTTGACAAACGTATCAGCTAAAAGTTTTAAAAATGTGTCATAAAACTCGTCTAATAATATGTCAGGTCCAGGGCATTTATATTTTTGCATCATCATGATTTCCAAATTTCAGTTTTGGTTATTGGCCCAATGAGATAGTGGTTATCCTCTTTAATTAGACGAAATAAACCACTTTGATATTCGTCAAAAAGAGTTTCGTCAATTGTTTCTGATGTGTATAATTTGAAATAGAATATATTTTTCATATTGCACTGTACACGAACCCTAGGCCGTTCGAAGAGAAACTGATGTATACGACACCCATATTTATAACCTTCGGTTGCATAATACCATTTAACACTTTGCCAAAATAGTGCATATTGTTAACAGGTATTTAAGACAAAATAAATATTAACTATCGTTAAAACATTGTTATTCTATACAAATACTAAATGATAATTATATTAGTACACTTTTAATTACAAATATATGACCAAACACTAAAACCATTGTGTCAGACGTATATTGTACCAGTAAACATTGGCCTCCAACCGAGTTGTTGGTGCGGGAAAATTAGAACATGGACAATGCGGATGTGTCCTCTTCGCATGGTATGGTAAGTGCGTTATTTTATTGTTAAGTATAATTCATTCTAAGTAACATCCTGTTATATAAACCGTTTAATAATATTCAATTATACTTACACTTGCCGCATAGTGAAAACTGGAAGTGCCTCCAATTCATAAATTGTCTCCAAAACAAAGATGAAGGTTGTCGTCCTAAATTTTCTCGAGGTCGCTGTCTGAGTCATTTGGATGCTGAAATACTCCTTTACGTCTACTGAATCCTTGATGATGTGATCGTGAGGCATATAATCACACCCTAGTTTCTCGTTCGACTTCAGTCTTACGCTCGATACATGCTGTTTGAAAGGATTCATTTTTCTCGATTGAAGTTGGTATTGTCAATGAACTATCGGTCTTGGACGTTGTCCCTTTTTATATGCTGACCCATATCGACGTGACCATACGGCAAAGTGAAATGGGTGGGACTTAGAAAACCCCAAGATCGTGTATGAGTTTAACGGTTGCTTATTTCACGGATGTCCCCTCTGCTACCCTGAACGTGACACTAAAAAGATAGTTTTTACAACGGACCATGGAAGACCTGTACGAGGCCACTTGTCACCGGAGATTGGAGTTAGAACAGCAAGGATACCAAGGAAGGACAAATGCCACCTGTTTGTTTTACCAAGCTCACGAGGAGAAGAGAGAAGAAATAAAATACTTGGACGTGTATTCACTGTATCCTTACGTGTGCAAATACTGTCACTTTTCCGCAGGGCACCAGCAACTGCTGACGGAACACATCGATCTGGACAACATTCGACAATACGAAGGGTTGATCAAATGCAAAGTATTGCCTCCCAACGACTGATACCATCCCGTTTTACCTCACCATTGCCAAGGAAAACTTGTGTTTCCCTTGTGGCGTACTTGTGCCGAAACGTGCAATCAAGACCGAACTTGTCAGCACACCCAGTAAGATCGCGCCTTGACGGGAACGTGAGACAGAGTGTAATTGCTCAAAAGTCTGGACCTGAGAAGCCAACTGTTAGAAGTGTACAAAATTTGCCACTTTCCCAAGACAGAACAGTACCACAAGGGAGACGAGACTCAGAAAGGCATTGTCCCAGACTATGTGGATGCCTTTTTGAAACTGAAACAAGAAGCCAGCGGCTATCCTTCCTGGTGCCAGACTCCCGAAGCCCAAAATAAATTTAAAGATAAATACTGGGAGCAGCAAGGCATCACTTTAGACCACATCGAGAAAAACGAAGGAAGGCGATCGTTTGTCAAAGTGATGTTCAATTGTTTGTGGGGCAAAATGGCACAACGACAGTGTTTCCCCAAGACAGAGTATTTGACCAAACCTTCCCATTACTTCAACATGATTCACGACAAAACCAAATACATGAAACACGTGGACGTCGTTCGTGAGGATTTGATCCTGGTCAATTACGAAAAAGAATTGGACTTTGTACAAGCCGAAGAATTTGGAAATGTCATCATTGCAGCCTACGTGACAGCTCACGCTCGCTTAAAATTGTACGAAGCTTTAGCTGGGAGATCGTGTCCTGTACTTTGACACGGATAGTTGCATCTGCATAAACCGCCTGGGTCAACGTCACCCTGACATCGAAGGAGAAAGTTAAAGAGCCTGGACGGACGAACACCCCGACGACAAGATTCTACGTTTTGCTAGTGGCGGACCTAAAAATTACGGCTACGAATACCGGGACAAACAAGAAGAAGTGCACACCGAATGTGAAGTGAAAGGATTGACTCTGAATTATCGCAACAGTCGAGTGGTGAACTTTGGTGAATTGAAAGAAGCCTTGCAGTCTGGACAGAATGGAAACTTTAAAGTGACCACCTACGATCCACACAAGATTGTACGTTAATCCACTCACCAAATCGTCAGTGGACCCTTGGAAAAACTGTATCAAATCGTGTACCAGAAGCGAGCGAGGCTTCCCACCCACTTCACTTTGCCTTACGGTCACGTCGATATGGGTCAGCATATAAAAAGGGACAACGTCCAAGACCAATAGTTCTTTGTCACTACCAGCGTCAATCGAGAAAAATGAATCCTTTCAAACAGCAAGTATCGAGCGTAAGACTCAAGTCGAACGAGAAACTCGGGTGTGATTCTATGCCTCACGATCATATCATCAATGCAGTATCACATCTTAGTTGTTTATGTACTAACGCCATGACAAACTACGTGCAACCAGTGCAATTTTCAGACCACAAGACTTTACCTTATGGACATGCTGTTGTCAACCAGTATAAAAAGGGACGACTTCCAAGAACGACACTTCATTGCGAGGACAAGCGACGAGAACGATGAATCACTCTACGCAGATGAAAAAAGAGAAGGAACAAACATCATTGACCCCTTTCACCACCATACCGTCACAGCAAAGTGCGTCCAAGAAGGGAAAGGATTCAATCGACCTAAAGGAGTATTTTAGCATCCAAATGACTCAGACAGCGAACTCGAGAAAATTTAGGGCGACAACTTGCACCTACACGGTGAAATTTAAAGACTTCGCTTCTGACGTTCCAGCAGAGGAAGTAGCAAGTTTCATTAAGGACCTACTTGACTCACTGTTAGAGGAACTCAAATGTCATTTCCAAGTCAAAGATCGAGGTCGTTTGAGCCTATCTATGTATTACGACAGTTTGAACTCGCCTGTATGTCTCGGGTTTTGTACACCTGCAGAATTAACTTCTTCCAAACTTTTTAGGGCTATAGAAGACGTGCAGACGATGAGAGAAAAAATTGGCATCACCGATGGAAAAGTGACCATTCATATGGCATACGTTGTACCTCCATGGGTAGAAGACGATGACTGTACTTGATCTGCTTACCGATAAGCCTACCTAGCACGATGGACATAACTGCAGATTTACGAATGAAAGGGTGTACGTGATGGGAAACATCTACGCTGGGACACAAATGGTAGCTGACCAGATTTTAAACAATGTGTGTGACAGAGAGAGTAACATGAACTTTGTCCTATTTGATTGGTTGTTACTTGTTTTATGTCAGCTTTTATTGATAAATGGACATTTAATGTAAATACGTTGCATATGAAGTGATTTTAGAAAGGCGTGAACTTTAATTTTAAACAGTAGTTTACTAGAACCAAGAACTAAATAACTCGTAAATAGGCTTGTTTTATGTCCAAATATTTCTGCATTAAATGGATAGTGCTTAGACCAAAGCACATGACAGAGAGCTAATGTACTTGAATAACTGTTTTGAACCCATACAACATACGTTTCTCTTTTCGAGTCTCTATTATATGTGTGAGTCTTTCTTTAGAACATTTATGTCCTCTTTAATGTGTGTTTGAATGTGTATTTGTTTAGTTTCTGTATGTCTATGTTTGTCCCTATCAACCATTTGTCCCTACAGATACATTTCACCCTATAAAAAGTTTTGACCCTATAAATCCCAAGGCATCACCCAATGTTCGATTCCCACTGACCTCCAGGTGACATTCCCGTGTTAAATTACCATGGTCGCCAAAGTGCAAACCCCCTATTTTAATGTTTAAGTCCCATTGTCGCTAAAGTGACCCCGATACTACTGTCGTCTCGCTGAAAGCTCGTTAAGGAATGAGTGAATCGTCGTCATTTCTATCCATACTTTGCCAAAATAACTTATGTTTCTAAACTAATGAGAGTTATAACTATGAAATAAGGATATTTCTGTAAAGGTTCAAATAAGTGCTTAAGTGCGTCAAAACAGGGTAGTCTATGAACATTATCACTCATACAGAACATACTTGGGAAAAACATCGTACTTAACATAGTCTCAGTATATCCATCTGTACATGAAACTATTATTTTTGTAATTTACAGCATTCAAACAATGTAAATAATCGATGTGAAACTAAATGTTTACCACGATATACTTATGTACATGCGACAAGAGAACGGTACATATCAATGAATTACAACAAATCTGTCAAAATTATAGTATGTGTATGTGTTTATAGTCACTCTTGACTATTAAACAATGGGTGGTGCTCGGTCAAGCATATATGAATTAGGTAGCGGTAGGACCAGGGCTGGATTACGGCTTTGGTGACTGGGACACTTGTATGTGTGTATACTCTGTGTGTGTGTGTGTGTGTGTGTGTGTGTGTGTGTGTGATTTAGATTTTTAACGTAGCTTTAAAAATTTTCCAGTCATATCGCTAGGATGTCTGCAGTGTGGCCGTTTAAAGTGATGTCCCACCCAATCACATTATCCTGACATCAGGCCGACCAGTCCTAACACTAACCTCTTAATGCTAAGCGCCTAGCGAGACAGCTGTTAGTACCATTTTTTGAAGTATTTGGTATGACTCTTCCGGAGTATGGACCCAAGACCTCCCGCATCCGGGGCGAACGATCTAGCCACTAGGCCACCAGAGCGGTGTGTGTATACTTACTGTAGCTTTATTAAACTAAGTGTACGACGGTTTACACCTATATATGGATTATTTAAACACGTATAATTTATCCACAGCAACCACAAGGCCCTCATGGGGGGGGGGGGCACGTGTTCACTGTGTCCGCACCGCCAATCCGGCCCCAGGGCCGTAGAGAACGATCACAGGCCCTGTGATAAGATACACCCGGGTCTCTCCTTGTTCTTGTTCAAATAAACATTTTCTTTTATTAAATTAAAAATTGTTGTTCTGCCCGGTCCCCTGGGATATATCCCATGTGCTCCCCTCCCTAGGTTGTGTCCGGCCCAGGATAACACTGGCAGAAGTGTAATAAGTGAAGGTTCCGTTTCTGTCATCAAAGTAGCCCATGTCTTTTTCCGTGGTGTGTTCCTAGTCAACCTGGGGCACAGACAGAATTATTTCCGCGCGGGGTGGGGTGGGGTGAGGGTACATGTAGAGGTCAGCTATTGAGTTTTCTAGATTTAGGCCAAAACAAACTTAGAGATGAAATTGAGGGCAAATATAAACACAACTGATCTCAAACGAGGATTTCTCTGTAATTGTTGAACCATTAATTGCCATTTGAATTAAGAGAAATGCGTTATCATACCCACAAAAGGATTCTCATATCCTTAGGGGCCGTCCATTTAGTACGTACCCAGGGAGGGGGAAGGGGGTAACCCAAATGCATACGCTTGCGTATGGGTGTGTGTGTGTCTACTGATAATGTACGTACGCATAGGAAACGGGGTGGGGTGGGGGTGGGGGTAAAAACCTTGATAATAATTTGTCTAATACGTAACCTGTTAGACTGGGTTCAGTGGACACTAGAAAAGTTGTTTAAAGTTACGCAGCTTATTTCTTTGATGCAGCCAGACATTCAACGTCCGTGGACTATCTGTTTGATTAAACACGTTAATATTATTAATCCTTTATGGTTTCTGCGTGGATTAAATATAGGCTGTTCTATAGAATTGGTGGGGGGGGGGGGCGTCAAGCGTACGTACGCAGGTGGGGTGTGTGTAAAAAAAAGGTACTCATGTGTACAGGGGGAGGGGTCAAGCTTTGCCAGAATTTTGCGTACGTACTAAATGGATGGCCCCTTACTGGTGAGTACTAGACGTTACTTAAATCTATAAAGAGCGGTTCCAACAGTCACCAGAAAGACAAAGTTGAGATGTTTCCATTTTGACTATAAACTAAGAGGGATGGTTTTTATCAAGTATGCATATATTTATTTGCTAACTTACTTCGTTCGTTTCTTTACAAAAATCTAACCCACACCCAGCATACACTCATAATTGTGCAACACGTCATGAAAGGAGGGTATGATGTTTTAAATGCTTGAAGAGTTGGAAGTGAGAGGTTTTATTTGCTCTCCCAGACAAAATATGTCGCTGGAAACGGGTCTTCGAGGGTGGAATGAGGGAAGAGAAAAAAAGATGATTACAAATATAACACAATAAGATGAATTTGTGTGCATCTTCTTTATTTTATTTATTCCATTTTGACAAGGTCTTAATTGCTGCTAACTTTATACAAGAAAATAGTGTTTTTAACTTTTCCACCTATCCCACACATATGGTATGCCTGTAAGTCCATCTCTTTCATTCATCAAATTCTTTTAATGACTGGTAAGTAATAATTTGCAAATAACCTTTGCTAAAATATATTTTCTTTGATCTATCTTGCAAATATCCTTATAAATTAAAGGAAAGGTGAACAAGACAAAAAAAAAAAAAACAACAACATGAAAACAATGCCAGTGAGAACCAGAAAAGTAAACTTCACAACAGCAACAAAAATGCTGGCGTAGAACTGAACTTAGAAGACAGATTGGAAAACGTTCACATGAATTTAAGAAGACCAACGTCGAACATTTAAAGAGAGAGTTCAAAATGTCGAAGACTGCAAAGTACAAGAAGATTCCGAAATCGTACCACACTAACTGAATAAAGCGATGTCAAACAGTGACATCTATTATTTAGTTCGTGGTGGTATAGCATTTTAAGTCTATTGTTGATGTAGTCAAGGAGTATACTGGTAATTTGATAAACTCTTCGGCAGCGGTTGGTAAAATATTTTGAAATAAACAGCACAGTTAACCATATCAGTACCACATATTGCCCCACGTGTCCATATCTCCGAAAGAGACGACATGACTTGGCGTACATACAACCAAATGCCAGAAATGCTTTAGACGAGCCTGCGTGTGTGTTAGTTAACTTTTATCAGGTAATAAACAGTAAGACGCATACTGAAACAAAGAAAAAGTCATCATTAACTCGATATTCCATTTAACACTCACTTAGATATGCTCTCACTGTTACATATACCATGCATTTGAAATGGATATTGAGGTTCACAATCCCCCACAGAGGGGAAACAATGTCGTGTGTGTGTGTGTGTGTGTGTGTGTGTGTGTGTGTTACAGAACGTTACCATGATGGTAATACACAGAATCTAGATATAGTTCCATATACTCGTCAGCATTTCTACAAGGTCATATAAGCGATTTAGCTGACGACAATGTGGGAGAGTGGCGGAACGAAAAATGCTTTCTTTTGTCCCTACTCATTAACCATAAAGGGAAATACGCCACGGTAGATGTACATTAAGTCAACTACGTTTCTAAGCCAATATTGTATTTTACAGATATACAGCTTTGCTAGATTAAGATGGCAAAGTTCGGTTATGATGACTTCTGGTCATTTTTCAAAATAATATTCCGACAATAATTATCACTTGAAAACAGGGCACGTTGGCATTCAAATGGTACTTGTAAATATTTTTAATCGCCAATGGATACCGCACAACAAAAGCGTACGACTGCAATTGTGCGAACCGCGATACAATGAAAATGTTTGATAATTATTGATTGCCAAATCTGGTTTTACCTTAGGCCAATAAGCTACTGATCACACCTACGAAGAAGCTAGAGTTACTTACCGCATTGTGTTACTAGATTCAAGTAAGTGTGTTTTGTTCTGTTTACTGGGACAAAGAAACACGATGCTCACGTAGCCATCTCGCCAGAAAACTAAGTGCAGTTTTGATCACCAACACAAAGCATACACAAACGGTTGTCAATCATTTATGGTGCTAAAATGTGTGAATGTATTGAGCAAGCTATGACTACCCTACAAAAGAAACGTGACTACTGAAATGAGACGATTAAAATAGTCATATCTCGCGTGTAAATAGCCATTAAAATAGTCATAGACTGCGTATAAATAGACATTAAAATAATCATATTCATTGACATGTAATGACATGTAATGAAAATAAAAAAATAACTTACAAACAGACAATTAAATTAAATCAAACATACATAACAGCACTATAATCTATTTATTATATACCTCTATCAGTAAAACAATAAAATGTACTTAATTTTCTATTCACAACTTTAAATGAATGCAGGTATTATTGTGAATATATTTTACCTGAATTATTGGGGTTTTGAATGAATAAATAGAAAATACATAGTGTGACGTAACGTGATTTTTACATACTGTTACATCACGACAGACCTGCTGGGATATCATAGTAGAATGATGATAGATTAGTGTTTCAATACGCTTTTTGGGGCTATCAAAGACTTCCCCCTAACATGATATCAAAGATTTCTCCCTGGAAGAAAAATATATGAGTCACAGGAACATTTTGAAATTCTTATATATCATACTATACTCGTCTGACTAATTTGGTTATTTTAAATTTAAAGAAAATGGAAACTGTAACGTTCAAACATTGTGAAATACAGAATATAAAATAAGAGACATAAAACGTTGAATCAGGTACCAAGGATTTCAGCAGTACACATACAAACATAAAATAAATTACGTTGATATTAGATGGCTTACTATTACACATATGAAATGATAGATGGAAGCCTAAACAGTAAAAGGTTTAAATGTAAATGTCCTTTTTCTTTGTACATATCAGGAAATATTTCACGAGGGACGTGGAAACAATGTCTTGCAATATTAATTATTATATTATCGTATGCAGTGCGTGCTCAGCAATTTAACAACGGCATCATCAGTAAGGTGTACTGCTATGAGGAGTAATATAGCAAAATGTTTCCGCTTCACGAGTGACACACAATGTTTCTCCTCAGCTCGTGAAACATTTCTTTATACCTACCTACAAAACGAATATTTTTATTTTTTTTTAATTTATTTTTAAGTCAAGGACACCTTCGATTTGCATGCATTTGCTTCTTCGTAATTTAGTATAAGATGAGCGGCTGCATTACAACATCAATAAAAAAAGAAGTTCATAGATTTCAGCATCGCTGTTTGCAAATTTAGATTGTACATATTATATTTTAATTTGTGTATTTTGTCAAATTAATAACTGTTTTCGCACACAAGTGAAGAGTTTTATTTCATGCGCGGATTGATACGGTGAACTTTTCAGGGACAAACGCTGTGGAAGCATGGCAGAACAATCCAAGAGACTTCAAAGTGAAACATCACAAACAGCACATTTTAAAGATTGCGAGTTTTCTTGTAAAAAAATATGTTTCAGTTTTTGTATATTTCTGCATCCAGACGTGAGTTGTTGTGTGTTGGCAAGCTTAAACATTTCGGTAACAGACGCTGCACCCAATTTTAGGTTTTTTTTCTTCTTTAATCGATACTAATTTTTTTCCAGAATACTCCATCGTTTTCAGACATTATTATAATTGTGATGACAGTTAAAATAGGTCCTAAACAATTTCATTACTATTCATAATGAAAAGTTATTTTTTTAATTATCATTTTGATGTAACAAGTATATGAAACTGTATATATGGATAACAAAGAATATCCAACATGTCATTATGTTAAACCAATGAAAATTTGCACGTGGAAACCTAATTATAAAAACTTTATAACGCTAGAGGCCTACTTTTGTTGCTTGTTAATTTTAGGCATCTTGATGGTACGTTCTCGTAGATTATACAGTTAATTGCTTTTTGAGCTATAAAATTCCCTCGTAATTAAGTACGACAGTCTCGAGCTCTAACGGATAATCTCTGAGTACTCATGCAATTATTGTGGTATTTCCAAACCAAATCAATATGATGCGGTCGTTTCTAACGTTATCAGGCCATCTTTTAACGCTTGGTTTGACGATCTCTTATATTTCAGTATCACTGAACCATCTAAAACATTTGTATGGTGCGTACTGTAACACAGCCCGTCGATACAATCGATAGACAATGTGAATAAATCGCTTCTACTCGGATCCTAATCATTAGCATGACCTAAACAAACGATACCAGTTCCTCCTTTATGTCTGCGCCCCGTATCGTCTCTATTTCAGTCATCTTCAGACAAGTATCGTGCGTTATCATAGTACGTACTGTATACAGTGCAAGGGTTTAGCACATATATTTTCATACATGACGATGTAAACCCTTTGAAAATCTCACACAACATTAGAATATCCTTCATCACGTAGTAGTCACGAGGATCACATGCAGTCTTTAAAGTTGTTCTATTACATCCTTCACACATTAAAAGTATTTTCTTTTGAAATGAGACCACTCCGGTGGCCTAAGTGCTTCGAGCGTCCGCCTCGGGTGCGGAAGGTCGCCTTTTCGAGCCCCGGCCGAGTCATACCAAACACTTATAAAAATGGTAATATCACCTGCATTGCTTGGCGCTCAGCATTTAGGGGTTAGTCTTAGGACTGGTCAGCCTGGTGTCAGGCTAATGCGACGGGGTGGGACATGATGCCACATGTCTGCAGCAGTGCTAGACATCACTATAAACTGCCATACTGCAGCCATCGTAGCGATATGACTGAAAAATTGTTAAGGCTATGTTTACAAAATCCAAATCGCACACACACACACACACACGAAAAGTATTTTTTTAAATGTAAAAATGAATACAAGTTAACAACTGACATTAACCTCAAACTAGCCAGAACTATATAAGTACTCGTAACAATAAACATATCATAAAATATTTTTCAGTCATAAAGTCATCATAGTTTAACGTTTCATAACACGTATCATTCGGTACATTGTTTGTTAATGCGTCAACAGATTAATTAATTATTCTCAAGCTATCCGTAGATCCCAGTGTAACGTTATTCTCGCACCGTCTTATAATCTTGCTAAATGATACGAACGTGTCACCCGATGATGGAATAATGCTAAACTCCTCGTTTCAATAGATTTCGTTCAGTTTCTTTATGAACAGGGTGCTGTCGTATTGTAATAGGTGGTGGGGACAACATAGTGGGATAAATTCCTATTGTGATTTCGCTTTAATGCCAAAGACACTAATTGTACTTTTGGAAAACTCTTCATTCGTCTCAGTGAATGTATACACTTCTCAGTCATCTACTTGACTCGGGATATTTGATAAGCTTCCTATATTGTACTTTGCCTAGAGGGAAGCTGAACTGAAAACAGTCATATTGTCAAAGCCTGATTCTCATAATTTAAAAGTCTGATTCTCGTAATTACAATTCTGATTCTCATAATGTCAGAGTCTGATTCTCATAATGTCAAAGTCAGATGTAAAAGTCAGATTCTCATAATGTCAGAGTCTGATTCTCATAATGTCAAAGTCAGATTCTCATAATGTAAAAGTCAGATTCTCATAATGTCAGAGTCTGATTCTCATAATGTCAAAGCCTGATTCTCAAAATGTCAGAGTCTGATTCTCATAATGTCAAAGTCTGATTCTCATAATGTAAAAGTCTGATTCTCATAATGTCAAAGTCTGGTTCTCATAATGTCAGAGTCTGATTCTCATAATGTCTAAGTCTGATTATCATAATGTCAAAGTCAGATTCTCATAATGTCAGAGTCTAATTCTCATAATGTCAAAGCCTGATTCTCAAAATGTCAGTCTGATGTCTGATTCTCATAATGTCAAAATCTGATTCTCATAATGTCAAAGTCTGATTCTCATAATTACAATTCTGATTCTTGTAATTTCCAAGCCTTACTCATAATATCAAAGTCTGATTCTCATAATGTCAAAGTCTGATTCTCATAATATCAAAGTCTGATTCTCATAATGTAAAAGTCTGACTCTCATAATGTCGAAGTCTGATTCTCATAATGTCAAAGTCTGATTCTCATAATTACAATTCTGAGTCTCATAATGTAAAAGTCTGACTCTCATAATGTCGAAGTCTGATTATCATAATTGTCGGTCTGATTCTCATAATGTCAAAGTCGGAGTCTCATAATGTCAAAGTCTGATTCTCATAATTACAATTCTGATTCTCGTAATTTCTAAGCCTGACTCATAATATCAAAGACTGATTCTCATAATTTCAAAGAATGATTCACATGATTACAATTATGAGTCTCAATACTTCAAAGTCTGATTCTCATGTGACTTACAAATTTATCCAGAATGTGTAAAATAATGCGAAGTTTTTAGTGTCTTCTGCTGTAAATGGGGATGCAATACGTTGATTATCATGTGAGTTGGAACAGAAAAGTTTATTTTATAACCTTCACAAAGTTATTTATCCCTTTCACTCCTACTAAAACTAATTTGTTCCTTGTGTTTGGGTCAACCCGTAAATCTGATAAAAGTTTAATGAAACATCTTGACACCAATTCTTCAGAATCCACAGGTTTGGCCATCGTAGCGCATAGAAACGGTTCTGTCATTATTGTATCAGTTCACTACGCCTAATAAAAAAGTAACAACGCCATATTATTCATCGGAAACTAGACCCCAATTGGCATGTCATAAAACTTCTTACATTTATCCAGCTCCCCGTGTCGTTTTAGAGTCGTAGTAATGTCTGGCTAAAGACTCCTAATTTGTTTCAGATCAGCTTAACCTTTTCGCCAAGGGACTACTACAAGAGTACCATCGACTCTGAAATATTATCTCAGGTTTTCGATGCTAGTAAAAGTAGGTTACCACAATCACAGAATTGTTTTGGGTAAATTTCTTCCAGTCTTAAGCATCCCGACAGGTAATGCACAACATAGATAGCAAATATATGGAGTAGATACACTACAGATACACTAGGATGACTATTAAACGGATGAAGTCTTTTTATTCACCTGTTTTTGGCTGCAATGTTAAAAAAATCTTTGTAATTCTCCAGACCTGGAGGTTAATACCTAGCTCATCAGACATTTCCACACAGTTTCGTTGATGTAAATCGATATATAGTTTTCATGCTCATTTTTTTTTTTATCACACCAGAGCAGTTTATTCATTCGACTCGTTTCACATCGATGACTATACTCGATTAAAGTGTTGCTACACGAGTGGATTATTGAAAACGCTTTCAAGTGCATATACACTTATTTCTGATTTTTATTCTTTACGTGTGTGCATGCTTTTTATTTTTTTTACAGTCTTTTACTCACTTAGGTACTGTTGATAAGTGAAGCGGCGATTTGATAAATGTGAATATGCTAATTCCTAAAAAGAAACTTATTTACATCTGCCACCCCTTACATTATTTACATCTGCCACCCCTTACATTTCCGTTTCATTTCATTAATCATTTCATTATCAACTTTCATTTCAATTCTTCTCTTTTGTCGAACTCCGTCTTTCAAATCAATTTCCGATAATCACAGGACTTAATCAAACAACCTTCAGTACAATTTACAAAGATCTAAATTTTTTTGTTTAATGCTTTTGGGCTCGAATATGGTATTAAAGTATTTACAACTTAACGTTTGTTTTCATCGTGTGACACTGTCAGCTTCCGAAAGGTGCAGGCGACAACCGTAGAATGCTTATCACGCTCTCAGATATTCCCGTGAAACTGCAAATGTGTACAAAAATAGAGTTCATAGCTTTTTCTAACAGATAAAAATGCTCATGTCGACAATTAATACTAGTTCAACAATTTATTCTCCACCTCTGTTTTCATATTAATTTATTTGACTGGTTTTATTTGAACGGTACGAAGACTACGACAAACAACTCTAAGAACCTACACGTTGACAAACACTGACACTAATTAGTAGATCCACAGTGAACGCATGCCTGTAATCACGTAGGAGATCAATGGTGCCAGCCATCATAAGTCACATGAACAGCAGTGGTAGTGCTTATTGATCTAGGAGGGGAGTTCTAAATTTTATTATCTTTTAGTGCGGCTGTGTGAACTTCGCCGTAGCAACGAAATGATCGCATACATATTCTGACGTAAGTATTACAGCTGTATTGCAGCATTGATTGCAGCATCGATCTTCGAATTTGAAGTATGCCCTCCAACGGTTGAGGCTCTAACTTTTCATGATACTGAAAATAAGACATTCCAGGGATCGACATTTTGCTATCACGTGACTCTACAGGTCATTCAGGTGTTATTCATATCTGTCAATAGAATTGGACAATTTGAAGTTGGAAATTGCAGTTGTAACGATTTAACCGGGAGAACGCTTCCCTTCTTCGATACAGGTAAGCTTTAGCGATGAATTAAACGCAAATCTGTATTCCATTTTGATACGATGGTGGGTGAAATCGAGGGCGGAACGGTTTACTATTGTAATTGGCTTCGTTGCTTATATTACTATGCTTATACTTGCGTGAATTCAATGTTGATAGAGTTTCACATCGAAGACTTAAATCTCGATCATTATTTGTTATGTATAGTTCAAGGTTAGAATATTATGTCTGATTATAATGGATCATAATTGCATGTCGTTTTGACCACAGGTCAGTTCTCTTGTAGTTTCGTCTTGACCCGAGTCGTTTCTCCCGTCCTGTTCGTCATAAGTATAATTTATGTAAACAGTGTTGTTGGCAGTTTTCAAGAGATTTTAGTCTCGTTTGTGGAACTCGTAATTTACTGAGTGAATAACTTTTTGTCGAGATATACAGTGTCGCCTCAATTACCCGCCCATTTTCATACGAGTATAAAAATGGAAGGTGTTTTAGGGTGGGGCATAATCGAGGTTTGTCGGTTAGATAGCTACGGTAACTGCAGGTAAATTGAACCAGGGCATCATTAAAATATGATGCATCGATCAATACAGTAACTGTTAACTAAAGTCGACTGCTCGCATATTACAGCAAATTACAAGACAACAATTCTGTTCAAGCATATATGTTGTTTTTAATCTAAAAAAATAAAAATTTAATTGGTGTTGATCGTTGTTATTTATATTAAGTTGCACAGGGTAATTAAAGGGAATAGACTTAAGGTCATCATGTGAGAGTGAATGGTGGTAAACCGTGCCATATTCTCTTGACGGGCCAAAACCAAGATCAGATCGTACAATACTTTAGATTGTTCAGTGCCAATTTCGCAAAAAAATGTCACTAGCTAAAAATTTTCTTGTGAGGGTATCAAAATGTAGATAACATTTCCAAATTGATCTTAATGCACAAATGATTTCAGCACTATTTTTATCAACATACAGTGCAACACAAGTGATACTTGCTGATAAAAAAGCAGTGTGTATGTGCAGTATGCCTTACTGGTCCAGCAGTTATGGAAGAGTTTATTTGATACAGGACTGGGTGGGTTAGGTCGATACATCAGCCCCTCACCCATGACTATATTGATTTTCAAATTAGGGGCCGATGCTACCTATTCATTAAAAGCTGCAAAATTTTGTGGCTAGTTTTGGCTGCACACGTCGGCATACATTTTATACACTCACCAGTATTTCTTGCAGCTGTGGAGCTACTGTCGGCTATGGGTTCTTTTGGTGATGTACATTGTTTCCAGAGCAAATCCTTTTTGGTGACTTGTAAATCCACATAGCACAACCATCAATCCTGTGGTCATTATGAATTTTGCGCTTGATAATGGCTGTTACCAATTACCTGTATGTGTCTAAAGGTTTGTTCCAGAAAGATCTGCATGCAGCAAAATTGCACATTTTATTGAACAGGTGACATCAGTCCCACATATCATCCATCAGTATGAAAACAGATTTGGGGGGTTGATTTATTGGACTATGCGCAGGTATGGGAGCTGTCACATGCATGTCACAGGTAAACAGACTTCATTTGTATCATCAAATTTTCTTGAAAATGTCTGCTTCGTGCATGTTTACGATACAATTTGTGAAATAATTAGATGTTTTTCTGTGGCATGCGATAACTACCTTGACCGTTCAGTCCTGTATCAATTCTGGACTAGTCCAGGTTGGGTACATGGCTGAATGTTTAAGGTACATGTCCTGGAATTATGGATGAGCTCTTCCATGTATCATTTTAGTTGTGTTATATTATATGTTGATACAAATGGTTTCAAACCATTTGTGTGTGAAAATCATTTGTGTAATTTTATCTACGTTTGGAGATGCTGACTTTACCGAGCTACAGATGTATGTCTTTTTCGTGATGTTGAGCTGAACAAACTGTAATTATTCTTACTGGCAGCGGTCAGTAATTTAAATCGCTAAGCTGAATCAACAAACATAGCAGCTTTTCTAAGTCTGTGATAATTATGTATCATTTGTATATTGATGAAGCTTGGTGATCTGTGAGGTGGGAAAGGAAAGTGGGTATTAAAGATCAAGTTCAGCAGGTATATTCAGATTTAGTTGGCACTAATGGAGGTTGACAAAGAACCAGGAGCAGGAGATAAGGGGAGCACTGTCATAAGTTTTGTCACATCTTTGATGAGGTCAATAGAGATGGAAGACAGCTCAAAATATAATTTAACTTTGGCATACATCTTTGAATAAAGCATAGTGTTAGCAATTCTAAACAAACTTAAATGATTAAAATAAAAAGAACATGAGAAAATTATGGTTTTGTCAAGAATTATGATTTAAAATAAAAATTCTGAACATAAAATGTTGGGAGTAATATTGCATGTGGGTGAAATTTTCATCAGGAATGAATGGGATTGCAGGTAAAACAATCCAGACTCTGTACATGGGCTTCAGGAACAGATGTCATAGGACTAATTCAGAAGCTTCTTGGCTTGTTTCTTTTTTGTGAAACTTTTAAAGCTGTCATTAAATGACACTCTTGAACCACTGACTTGCAAACTTAATACGTCAGAAGGCACAAATACTTGTTCCCCTTTTTTTGAAGTCTGGAGATGAATCAAGGATCAGTAGTTATATGTTCTAGCTGTTATTCCAAATAATGGAAATGTTTTCAGTTCATTTTATGACATCTTATCAAAAATTAATTTGATTAGCCTATGTCAGTCATGAAATTTAGGAGGTTATGGAGACAATTTCCATTTGGATCTTTTGGATACTTGCCCAAAACATATTTGAATAGTTGATCCAACCACTCATGCAATCAGACTGGTCAAGTTACTTTAAAGACCAGTTTCCCCTTGGACCATTCCATTATGGTATGGTTTCTTGTATTGAAGATAGGTCAATTTAGCATTCCACTTTACCAACACATGTGATGCATGTGATAATGGGAAATGTTCAAGAAAAATAATAAAGCTTATCTTCTCCAGTTCCTATTTTGATATGTAATTGTAACACAGATGATATGTAATTGTAACAAGAATGATATGTAGATATGTAATTGTAACACGAATGATATGGAATTGTAACACAAATGATATGTAATTGTAACACAAATGAAATGTAATTGTAACATGAATGATATATAATTGTAACAAGAATGATATGTAATTGGAACAAGAATGATATGTAATTGTAACAAGAATGATATGTAATTGTAACAAGAATGATATGTAGATATGTAATTGTAACAAGAATGATATGGAATTGTAACACAGATTATATGTAATTGTAACACAAATGAAATGTAATTGTAACACGAATGATATATAATTGTAACAAGAATGATATGTAATTGGAACAAGAATGATATGTAATTGTAACAAGAATGATATGTAGATATGTAATTGTAACAAGAATGATATGTAATTGTAACATGAATGATATGTAATTGTTACAAGAATGATATGTAGATATGTAATTGTAACAAGAATGATATGTAATTGTAACAAGAATGATATGAAATTGTAACACAAATAATATGTAATTGTAACACAAATGATATGTAATTGTAACACAAATGATATGTAATTGTAACAAGAATGCATTGTGATAAATCTTTTCTTATTATTTTGATGTTCACATTTTAGGCATTTATTTTTAGTAGTAGCCTTGGACAACTCCATTTTACCTTTGCAGTGAATTTATCTCCCAAACGTTGATTGAGGTAATTTTCAAGTCAGAATATGACTGCATTAAATATACAGTCCATAAATTACATTGAAAGCAGATGTTAAGACAAAAATCACACATAAGTAGAGCTCAGGAAAACCACTTTTCCTCTACTTCTGACTGCGTAAGAAAAGGCTGTGCCATGGAAAACTTTACTTCTTGGTTGCTAAGTAGACATGGATTGGCACCTTGGTAGTATGTCTGCATTTTCTACCCTTGATAAGATCACTTGCTTTTGATGGATTTGAAAAGTCCCTGTAATTGGATCTTTTTTATCAGTACTGAAAACTTTTGGCTTTAGTATAAATATTGATAAAACAGAAAGTAATCTTGACTGGAAGTAGAAAAGGTGGTAATATTAACTTCTGTTCAAAGCTGAACAAAATGGTTAAATTAAACTATAATAACAAAATCAGATAGCCAAAAATTTACTTCTGCAGTGGTCAAAAAGATCACTAACCCCCATTGGTAGAATTATAGTCATCAAAACTTTGGCATTATCAAAACTAGTACTGATCTGCTATTAAGTGTAGCAAATCAAGTTGTAGTGTATTCCAAAAGCTAGATTCACCTTTTTTTCAAGTTTAGAGTAGAAAAGAGCCATTATTAAAGGAAATCATGAGTATAATAATGTTCATATCAAAATGGTTAATATCCATATGTTTGTGAATTCAGTTAAGATAGTCTGAATCAGAAGCATGAACTCTTGAGCCCAAATGGAAAAATAAACATCTTACCTGTTCATCTCCCAAAAATAGAAATTGTTTTCCTATTTGGAATGTTATGTATATCTACTATTTTTGCAAATTTTATTCGTGACTGTAAATTGTAGTAATTGTCTATAGCTAAATTTTGTCTATGGGTATAGGTTCTGTTTTAAGATATTAAGAGCGAAGATTATAGGATCTATAAATAGTTGTTGACCTAGACGTTTATGACTATTAATAGTAATATTAATAATAAAACTTGTTTATGAGTTTGGGGTTGTTTCCCATTGGACAGGTTGGTTCGGCGAGTTCTTAGAGGAATTATGTTATTTCCCATTGGATGGGTTAGGTCATATGGGTTGTTTTACGATATGAGATATTTGTGAAAAGTCACATAGCTAGTAGTAGCAAAATGTGTTTTCACCTCTTGTGCTTGTATATAGATACATGGAACTGGGTAGTTTTAGTCACTCTTATTTATTGTGTTCTTGTTGTAACATCGAGTCTACAGGCATATTTTATGTTGTGTTTAAATATTATTTGAGAGGAAACATTTGTTTAGATTATAAATTGGAACTACAAATTGCTTATTGGACTAGAATATTATTCTGGAACTGTGAATTATTCAAAGGAGTACTGGACAATGTCATTTTGAACTGTTGGCAGACCAGTACAGGATCAGAAATTCATTCAGAACATTCAGTTCTTTGGACCTGAAGAAATTTATTTTAAGGATAATTTTGGCTTTTTTTCATAATGCTATAAGATTCACATACATTTTCATTTTTTAACTTTGATAATTATTTCTTAAGTGTTTCTGTTACTTAGTTTATGACCATAGTGTCATAAGAGAAATACATTTTCTTAACTCATTAAACCCTGGAGGTTTTTGTTGTTTTCACCAGAAATGCAAGTAGGAAACACATTTTGGGGGCTATTTCTGAATACATCCTAATACATCAAGTTCCAAGAGATTTCCCATTAATCTAATGCCTAGTTGTGTTAGAAACATTGTTTTTCATTGGCTATTTTGCTCGCGCATGAGCAGAAGGGTAAAAGTTATTTATTTTTTTTGCTTAACAGACCCATCATTTTCATATCGAGACCACTCTTTATTCCAAATGCCCATCTTATCCTACTTTAAGCAAAGGTTTGCCTGTCTGTGTGCAGTTAATACTGGTCTGCCTTGGATCTGAGACCCAGCAGTCTAAAATCTAGACACAAAATCGGATTCCAACCTCGGCCAAATTTTGGGTGGAAAAAAATCGTGTCCAAAGTTAGGTTTTCCCCTCTGTATTTTATGGTGCAACTAGAATGTCCAGATTATTTGGTATCATTGGAGAGCTACACCTATCTTTCGATACTACCACCTGCTTTAGTGTATCAAACCTGACCTTGACGCTAAAGAGTTCGGGAGTAGACTACTACCTCCTTATGTGTAAACGTGGTGCAAGGAGTTAATGAGTTAAAAAGAGATAATAAATGCCTGAATAGGTTTTGAATAGATAATCAATATATTTTCAGCATAAATAAAATTGTATAATAAATTTAATGTCAAAAACTAACAATTTCTTCCAATGCAAATATGGATCAGTCTGTACATTATTATTACAAATACTAGTGTAATATACAAAAACTGGATTGAGAAAGGAGTCATCTGTATTAATGACTTTGTGAATGAAGATGGGTCATGTATCAATCTTCATAAGTTCAATAAATTTGGATTCGATGTAAATTTTCTAGAATTTCGAGAAAGTTTTGAAATGCCATAAACAATCTACAAAGTACATTTGATGTCAGTATTGATTCTAATATATGATGCCCATGTGTGCAAAAGAATTTACAAAACACTCATTTGCAGTAATCTGGAGCCAGCCTCAATTGAAAAATGTAATACACTGCAGAATTTGACAATTTAAATGAGAATGAGTGAAATAAGATTTTTTTTACTTGCCTCTTAAGGTAACCAGATTCCCTAGACTTGAATGGTTTCAGAATGAGATTTTACACAGAATTTTGGCAACTAATCATTTCTGAAGAAAAACAGCAAACCGGAGTGATCTCAAGCAATTTCTGTAACGGTTCTGTAGAGGTTTTATTGCATATTTTATGGGAGTATCCAAAAACAGAATCAATATTGACTAGGTTTATTGGTTGGATAAAGATTGAATTCTACACAACCTTTATCCATAAAAGAGAGAATTTTCTGTTTGGTATAATACAAAAATGAAAATACAGTTGAAATTATGTATTTATAAATGTAGATTTAATAATGAATTGCCAAATATGTCTCATTATAAAAAAATGAAATGAACCTAAACTTTTTGTCAGAAAAGTATTCTGCATACACAACGGCACATGGGAAAATTTGATACAAAATGGCAATCTTACAAATATTTGTTTTTTAAGCTGAATATTAATTGATCTCTGTTTACTATTCCATCATAAGATAAGTGTTATACATGTTTAGAAGTATTAATGGGTTAAGTATACATGCTTATGTACAGCGATCCTGTAAGACTGTACATAGATATAAAGCCTAGATCCTTGCCATTGTCCACTGCAATGCCTGGTACAGGAAGGTTCACTGTACTAATTAATATCATTGTATGTCTTTAAATGCAAGTGTGTGTATAGGTACAAACATGTGTACTTAGGAGTATGTGTGTGTATGTGATTATGTGTCTATATATATTTTAGTTCTGCATAGATTTATGCATAAATGTACTAGTGCATACATAGGTTGAAAGGATGGATTACTAAAATCATAAAATCTTGATGTTAAAATATGATAATACTACCATGTACTATATGTGTATATAACCCTCTCTCTCTCACACACACATGATGATTGGGCACATTCTGTCTCCTCTCTCTCTCTCTCACACACACACGTTAGGGCACATTCTCTATCTCTCTCACACACACATGATGTTTGGGCACATTCTCTCTCTCTCTCTCTCTCTCTCTCTCTCTCTCACACACACATTAAGGCACATTATCTCTGTTACACACACATGATGTTTGGGCACATTCTCTCTCTCTCTCCTCTCTCTCTCTCTCTCGCTTGCTCTCTCTCTCTCTCTCTCTCTCTCTCTCTCTCACACACACACACATGATGTTTGGCACATTCTCTCTCTCTCTTTTTCTCTTTCTCTCTCTCTCTCTCTCTCTCTCCTGAACCTTTGGACATATTTATTCTAGTTGTGCTTTAAGCTAGTGATTTTGACCCACTACCTGTCAGTATCTCTCACCTCTATTAACTCATAAATTGTGAATGGTGAGCCCGAGGGCCTCAAACCTTGGCACCATAAATTTGTCTGGGATAATAAAATTAAGTTTTAATTTTCATCTGTGAGACGTAATGTTTTTGATGACTTCTTGAAAATACTGTACAAAGAATGTAACACCTGAGAAAAATTTAAACTTTTTAAGGGAATGCAGTTTATAGAAGAAATTTTAATCTTGTTTTAAGGACTTTACATGTGTTTATTTTTTTGTTTTTGTTTTTTATTCATTATATTGTAAACTATTTACATAATTTGAACAGGTTTTTTGAACAGTTTAAATTTTTTTCATGCTGCACTTCATGTAAACATTTATATGGAAGGGTTTAATTTCTTTGGATTTTTTTTTTTTTGCAGATCATTTTTACATTTTTTGAACATATATATTTAGTTGGCACCAAGTAGCCACTGTTGTGCTAATGTCCCATAAAGCACTGCTGCGAACAACAAATGAAAAACATATGCTTTTACAAATGTTAACATACTTGCCATCTACACTTACAAAACAATATTTTTTTATACTGTTGCATTGCCTTACTTTTAATTTTGATCTGGCTAGTTAAAAAATGTTATGAGAAGGCTGCTTTACTACAATTCGATTTCATCCAGATTTAGTATGCACCTTGATTTTAATGAGACCACTGATGAGTGTATTCATCATTTAGCATGACCCTGGGTGGCCTTTACTGCCATCTCATCTGTCAAGATGGGTTCGAGTCTGTCTTTGGTTTAGATGCATATTTGAGAAAGCTTGTAAATTGGTCCTTTGTGGGGTTGTTCTGGGTGCTTCCTCCACCAGTTATACTGTCTGCCGTGTATCCTATCCTGTGCTGACAATTTTTGTTAATCCTAGAACATCATCATCATTAAACAGTTATATAACCTGATTGTCAGACCCACCCACCTAGAGCTGAAACAAATTCCAGATTGTACTACTCAGATATTGGTTGAATGTGTGTGTGTGGGGGTAGAACTAGATTGTTAGTTGATGTAAATAAATCCAAAAATCTCTATTTGTTTGGTCTACTTTGGTGTTTATTAACACACGCCAAGTTGCATCAAAAGCACTTAAGAACATGGGCATCCAAATGGAATTAATTATATTTTAGGCGTCTCGAGTATTATTTTTCCATTTATCTTTAAACTTGCATGACCAAACAACATTTGCTTGGTATCAGTGACAGACTAAAGTAAAAACAAAAGGTGAAAAGAACATGCAATTACTTGTTCAGTTAAATTCAGCGATTATCAGAACAAATTCTGTAGGCGTTGATCTGTTCCTAACGAAAATCACAGGAATTGACTTCTGATTTAACTTGATCCGTGTCGATATAGCCAAGGTATATAGACATCCTACAGAATTGTACTGTAAAGTTACACATTTCAACATAAAAGCAATGAATTGTTTGTTACAACAACAATAATAATAATAATAATAATAATAATAATAATAATAATAATAATAATAATTTATTTGATGAGTGTAACTCAGTATATAATACTGTTCTTCTCTGAGGCCCACATGGTGAACAAACTTGTAAATACATGTACATGAGAGAGAAAAAACACTTTGTATAAGGGTACAAAGTGTATATGAAATGCATTAAAAGAATAAATTGTAGTGTATGTATTTAAATATTTCCAATGAAAACTGCCTTTTGAGATATTAGTCATGTTTTTGTTTTGAACACATTTAGATTTGTTACTGATCTAAATGCTTTGGAGAGATCATTTTCATGCCTACCATTTAGCTTGATAATTAGGCCATCCTAAAATGTTGTCTCTTTCTGTCTTTCTCAAATGTTCATGACCTCTGGTGGGATGATTTGCCATCCGTGTGTGTCACATGCGTTTGCGAATGATGTATATTAACCTATTTTCATGTACATCTTCAAGCATTCGTAATAATTTTTGTTTTTTATATTTGTTGAAATTTTATCGCAATTTTATCAACAAATATTTGGAGAAAAACCTTTAAAAGTTACTAAAATCCATTTAGTATGTCTTATCCTGGCGCCAGTAGTAGTAATATTGCACACATGATTGCAACAAGACACATTACATATTTTGGGCCAATACATTTTTTTTCACAATATTTTAATACAATTTTCTACTAGGTCACCTTGACTGCCACATATTTTAAATTTGTTTTTACCAGGACCCATGATAATTGGAAAAGCTATTACCATGACAACTTGAATGCAAAATCTGAGCACTTGAAAACAGTTAATGATGCATCTGTAATCGATATGTTTGCATTAAATATGCTGGTTGTCTAGAACTCATTATGTCAGGTCCATAATTGATTATAATAACACTGGTGCATGTAATATGTGATCTGATTAAGTGGCTAGAATGAAGAATTGCCCACCTTCCTTGAGTGTCTTTTGACACACACTTTTGTGTATGAGAAACATTTTGTAATCAGCTGGCATGTTGAGTATTGTTTCATGAATTTACAAGTAGCAGATTACCCAGCCCAGAGACCCTCCTCAAAGAAATGCTTGGTTTGGTTTGGCTCTCAGAGGCTTATGTATTAAGTATGGAGACAGTATGATTTTGTTCTAACTAGAATTTGATTTCTTGACCTGGTAAAAAAAATTATAATTCATTGGCTGTGAGAATTGTGTATAATATTCAGCATTCAGATTGATGTCATCCTATCAATCGGCCAAAGGTACTCCATCTGTCAATTGGGCCAGGGCCTCCATCTGTCAATCAGGCCAGGTACTCCATCTGTCAATCAGGGCCTCCATCCGTCAATCAGACCAGGTACTTCATCTGTCAATCGGCCAAAGGTAATCCATCTGTCATATGGGCCAGGTACTCCATCTGTCAATTGGGCCAGGTACTCCATCTGTCAATCAGGCCAGGTACTCCATTGTAGTGTTCTTTATTTCATCAGTGTACATTGTTTATACTCAGTATAGGTGTCAACTTGTACAGTTTACCCGTAATTTATACGGCTTTTCCCTTTTTCATCAGTGTACGGTCGTACAACCGAGGTCGTTGCAAGTTTCAGGCTGATTGGATTAAAGTCTTCCCTGACATTGTAGATGTATCCAAGTTAGGATCTTCACATGCTTTTTGTAAAATATGCAGTATAGACATTAAAGTGGTGGTGTCGAGCATACAAAAAATTGATCTGGAGGAACGCTTCAGGACAAAACTGCATGGAAGAAATTTTGAAATGAAGAAGGGAGCATCCATCAAAAGCTTCTTGCTTAGCCAAAGCAGGAAGATGATATTGTTATAAGTAAAAAGAATGAAATAAAGTTTCAGAAATGTAAATAATTATGTAAGTATGTGTAAAAATGTCTTAGTGTGTAGCATTTGTGTTTTAAAACTGTTGATCTTATATAATGTATGAATACATTTTTTCATGTAAGTTTTTTTTGGTCTTTGTAAGGTATTTATTGGTCTGGCGTACAGGTTTTCCTCTCAAGGGTTTGATACTGATGATACTGTCAGATTTCATTTAAATAGTTTAATATGATTGCAGGCATGGGTCTACCACAAATTAGGATTCACTTTGGTAGATATGGTAGTATGTTTAATGTGAGTTATTTACTCGATGCAGTTCATAAAAATGGTATTTTAAAGTTCAGGTATGGAGAAAATCTTCCATTTGTATAGTTTATTGTATTTGTATAAATTGAAAAATGTGTTTCTTCATGACAATTTGCTGCAGAAATTTAGCAATCAAATTAGCAAAGAGTTACATTGTCGAAACATTACTGACTGCACTATATACCACCGTAATAGCCTCCATTTGATAATATGTGTGATGTAATTCTAGACTGAGACAAACATTCATTACTGTTGAAGTGTACTGATGGAATAATCATATCAGGTGAAACATCGTTTTGTGCATGTTGGTTGTACAGCCTTGAAGGTGCTTGAATTTATTGTACAACCGCTTGATTTTTTTCCAGAACTCATTGAATTTATCAGAAGGAATGTAAAAGTTTGTTATTTTCTTATTTCCCAAAAATGATGAATAAATAAATAAATTGATAAAATGGAATAAAAATGAGTGGATTAAGTGACACAGAACAGTGTTAGTAATAGATGGACTAGTTTCTTTGCTTTTGTGGCACACTAATTAATTCTTGTTTTTTCTTTTACTTTTCTACCTATGCAGTGAACTAAATAACAGAGATAAAGTTAAATGTTAACGAGAAAAATACACATTAAAAACTTTTGGAAGTGCTTGAAAAATCAGTGAATACTGTTTGAAAAATAACTCTGAGGAGAGGACTTTACAAAGCATGTGCAGCATGTGGTGATATTTATGATCTAAATAAAATGAAAATGCTCAGTGGCATGTTTTCTTTTTAAGTTCTTGAAATAGACACACACTGAGTTATTACTGCTTGTGATTATGCCTAAATATAAATCAGAACATATTTAAAGCCATCAGGCAACCACTAACCCTTGTAAACTTGGAATAAATGTTACAAAATTGACTTTGATGACATCCATAATGTCATGTTAAGTTTGAGATCACATCAGGAGAGAGACAGAGAGTGAGAAAGAGGGAGAGAGCGAGTCCACTGTTGTAGGATGCAGGAATTATAATTAAAGGATATTTCATATTTCAAATCTTTTAGTTCTGAATGAGGAAAAAATCAATAACAAATCCCTGTCACTACAATAATCTCTATTTAAACTAGTTCAGTGTTTCCTGTCAGTCAATTACACACACATATATAAGGGATGAAATGCCAGATGCATCTGGCATGAAACTCAAATATATTTGTATGATGCCGATCCACCTTCAGAAATATGTCTGTCATTACTAAAAATAGCAATGCCATTTGGTTTCATTTTTAAAAATAAAATGCTCAACAAACTTTGACAAAAGTTGATAGAATGCATCCTGGCATGAGAGTATTTTTTTTTATTTTACGGAATATTAAAATTATTACTTTTATACTTTATATGTTTGAACCTAATGTTTACATTAGTGTGGAAGCATGTAGGTCTTTACCTTTAGTTGGCATTGCATAGCCACTTTTGTGCGGAGGTGCCATATTTTTAATACTGTACATAATCTTTCAAATTTGTCCAAGTGAGGCCAGTCTTACATAAAATATGGTCCACAGTGTTTAAATATAAAATTCTTGAGATAATATCTTTTCAAAACCCACTCAACGGATTTTAACATTTTTATGGAAAACATCTTGTCAGGAAGTTCTTTAAAATTTCTTTCAATGAGGCTGGTCCTCCATCTGATATGTCCACTGTGGCTAAAAGTAGGAGAAAAAAAAACATTTTAAATAAAACTTCTTGCAAACCAATCAACATAAATTTACTAAAATATGCAAAGCATCCCAACATGGAGATCTTTCAATTTTGTTCATGTGATGCTGATCCACTATCAAATATGACTTCACCGCTCCAGTGGCCTAGTTGTTAGAGTATCTGCCTCAGAAGCGGGAGGTCATGGGTTTGAACCCCTGGCCGAGTTATACCAATGACTTACAACAATGGTACTAACAGCTGCCTTGCATTAAGAGGTTAGTGTTAGGACTGGTTGGCCTAGTGTTAGGACTGGTTGGCCTGGTGTCAGGATAATGTGAGTGGGTGGGACATCATGCTACATGTCTGCGGCATGATGCCTCTGAGTGCTAGACATCACTATGAACTGCCACACTGCAGACATCGTAGTGATATGACTGAAAAATTGTTAAAGCTATGTTAAAAATCCTAATCACACACACACTCAAATATGATTTAAGATAGAAAATCTTCAAATGACTTCTCCAAAACCACTGGATAGATTATTACAAATTTGGAAACGCATTCTATCATGAAGTCCAATCCACCAACAAATATGGCCAGTGCTACTAAAAATAGAAATACCAAGAAATGGCTTCTCAAAAGCTGCCAAGAAGAATTTGACCAGATTTGACACAAAGGATCCAGCCCAAGCTAACCAGGGTAGGTATCAAACCTTCAACCTGTTGACTATGAGTCTGACACTCTACCAACTGAGCTACTGTGGTTCCGACAGTATGGTTGAAGATATAAAAGCCAAAGAAACATTAAAATAACTTTTTTTTATAACATATGCAGTGAAAAAACAGTGGAAGAAACTTTCAACACAAAACATTCTGCTGATCCAGATTACCAGATTACTTGCTTTGAAGAAATTGAGGGAAGTTACCATGTTTGGTGTCATGCATATTTCATAACCATGCAGAAAAATGTTTCAGGCCAAAAAAACTAAATAGGTTTAGAATGAAAGATACATAAATTTCACTAAACAGGTTATAGAGAAGATAATAGATGCTAGGGTCATGATAATGAATTGTAAATACAATTTATAATTGAAATTGAAAAATAAATGTAAAATAGCAATAGAGCAAGTTATACTCAAAGTTGATCATAATTTATTATTATACTAGTTTGTAAAATGACAGTGAATTATTAATTCTTGTGTATAAAGTGGTTTCTATGAAGGAAAAATTATGCATTTGAAAATGTAAAGCATCATGGCTGAAGAACTAAAAGTCCCTGATGCCCAATACTAAATATATCTTCGTTTCAGATTTTTTAAAAACATAATTAGGTGAAAGAGATCAAGGTCACTGGGACTGATATTTTTGGCTTTAATACTTCATAAGTATCCAGGTTCCAGAGGTACCCCATATTGATTCTCATACAAAAAACTCAAGGTCACAAGAGCAAACATTTTCCTTTTGGGTTCCACATGATACATTGACTGCTGCTAGAACTGTACTTTAGTGTCAGTGAAATATTTTTTTAATATAAAATATAGACTATAGTTCAAAAAGTATTAATTTTATGGTCAGTCCTTATCTGCAGAATTGTTGCATGGCAAGAGTTCTATCAATGTTTAAAGGATTTCTGTTTGTTAACAATATCCATCATTTGGTTTCCATTTTTCAGAACTTCACCATCTGTACATTTTATATTTACCATGTACTGTACATCATTTTACACTTGTTTGGCTTTAAGGGTTTAGCTTGCTACATTTTTGTGCAATTCAATTTTACATCAGTCGAACTTTACCTTTTGTTGACATGAAAAATCCACAGAGGTGCCATAAAACACTTCTATGGTGTTCATAATACTATACATTTATTAGTTTCTTAAACCCTTTGTTGGACTCAGCACAAGGGAATGC
This sequence comes from Sinohyriopsis cumingii, assembly GCA_028554795.2. NCBI lineage: Eukaryota > Metazoa > Mollusca > Bivalvia > Unionida > Unionidae > Sinohyriopsis > Sinohyriopsis cumingii. The sequence continues at coordinate 78,379,655 of CM068829.1, read as the reverse complement.
TTTGCCACAGATAGTTCAGGCTAACTATGAATCTGAATCAGGCCATTACTTGTAAATCATACCAGTCTGGAATTTATGATCATTCTGAATAACAGGCAAGAGATGGTCTTAATACATGAAAGTATGCACAAAGAATTTAGCGACCTTATATCAGCCATTGTAGTCTTGGTAAGAACTTGGGGTGTCAATTGTCAGTGACCTTAAAAATAGCTGCCTGCCATACTTTGTTTCTTCAGAATTATTGACCAGTTATCAGTGCAAATTACAAAGGTGGCTCAACTTAACCATCACTTAACCATCAATTACCATCACTTAACCATCAATTACCATTACTTATCAATTTCCATAAATTAACCATCAATTACAAAAGTGGCTCAACTTAACCATCACTTAACCATCAATTACCATCACTTAACCATCAATTACAAAGGTGGCTCAACTTAACCATCACTTTCTCCGAATGGGAGACTTACTGTTTAGATATCTATCAGGGTGAATGGGTTTGTTAGAGCAAAGGTCAAGGTCACTAAGCATGAAGTTGCATTCTGGGTTTTTGCATAAGAACTTGCATGGATCCAATAAGTGTTCCAAATGTGGAAAGTTACAGCTACTGATATATTTTGGAGGTCAGTAGGTGTGAGGTCAGGGTTGCTAGCACTGCACTTTCGTTTTTTTTTTTACTCACCACTCCAGCTGAATAGCAAAGAGAACTGTCCTTTTCATAAAGGGTCAGAATTCAGACCTTAATATGACTGTATTTAGATTTTAATTGGTTCATGTTGACATGGTTGTTATGGGTTTAATGCCATTTTTCAGCATAAGATAATCTATTCAGCCAATACCCGACTTGTACGATAGTTGCATTCCCAAGAGTGGTCACTTAACTTGAAATTGTTGGTTTCTCTGCTTTTAAGTTTTCATTGAAAAATATATATACCAAATTCAGTTAACTTTATTACCATTATCCTTTATGATTTTTTTGTTTGCTTTAGACAAATAATTGTATTTTTTTTAGTCTTCACCAGAAAAATTAAATTAAAAAAAAAAATCATTTGAAATTGCATTAATGTGAAATTTGTTAAGTTTGAAATCATGTAACTGTGGATACCTGTGCATGTTGCTCGGTATATTTGAAGAACACAGGAGAACCCTGGAAAACACAACCAACCCACAGGAAGCTACTGGCGAATTTTCTCACATACCCACATTGGCCAAACCCAAGACTTGAAACCATGTGAACAGAGGTGAGAGGTCAGTGATCTGTAAAGGTGAGTTCCTTAGACTATAATAGCATCAAGTCAGATTGTATACAGGTCAAAATCATTTGAAGTATAAAACCATGTTGTACACTTGTAAAAATAATCAAGTCATCTAAGGTGCTTACCTTTACGGAATTATCATTCATCTCAAAACAGCCTGCTTGAATTAAGTCATTGTTTAACCAGTGTGGTACGTGAGAATGCTTGGCAGGAGCTTTCTGGGGTTGGTGGTTCTTCCAGTCATCCTTCTGGGGTTGGTGGTTCTTCCAGGCATCCTTCTGGGGTTGGTGGTTCTTCCAGGCATCCTTCAGAGTTCTTCTTCCACCCAGTATACTGGCTGCCATGTATCATGTGCTAACAATTGGCATTAAATTCCTCAAAGCAATAAATTATAATACTCACAGCCTGATAAACAATAGCAAGATATTTAGGTAGTTATTCTGATTTATGTGCTCGGTAGTCAGGACCAAATTAACCTGTAGTCAAATAAGGCAGAGCCTTAGGCCCTCATTTTCGAGGCGATTTGTTCCATACTGAGTAACAGCTGAGATGTATTATATTATGCCCATCTCTTGTGACTGCAGCTAGTCTTCGTTTAAGTTTTCATGAACTTGGTACATGTTATGGTTGTTATCTGAGCATGTCTGCTACTGTATACTGACAAATCACTGTACAAAATGTCTTTTTTTTCGGAGCTATGTCTCTTTTGTATATTGCCAAGTATATGACAGAATCTTGTTTTGCATGTTTGTTGAGACCACAGTAGTGGGAAGGGAGTCATGGAAGTCACTTTTCCAATGGCAGCAACAATGTTAACTATTTAGCCTTTTGATTAAAGTGTTTTATTTGCATACAGTGTACATGTCCTAAACTCCTCTGTAGTTTCTCATAATACTGTATTTGGCATTAATATTTATGAAGCCAAGACAATTCTATGACATGCTCACTCACTGCTTTAATCTTGGGGTCAACATAACTGTTGGAAGGTGGTAATGTGAGATTCCTACTTTTAATTTGTTTTTTTGGTTATCATTATCTTGGAGATGATCGACCACAGTGTTATTGGCCAGATCAAGTTAAACAATAGAATAAAATATGAAATTAATGGATGAAATAACAGAGATCTTAGCAGAGATATAGAATATAACAACATGAATCCACATAATAAAAATGACATTGAACATGATATTTGAATGATTCACTTTCTTTAGAATTACTAAAATTTATGTGAAATTAACCATTCTGTTATACCAATAAACAGATTTCATCAAATATTCAAGCGACTGAATGGACTCGAATTGCCAACATGTCAGCAAGACTTTGCTGCTTCTGGACTTAAAAATATAGAGCTATTTTTTCCCCCTTCAAATAGAATATTATAATACCCAACCTCAATACATGTCAGGCTTTTCTTCTTTTGGGATCAAACAGTATTCTCACTCTTTTTTTTTTACATTAGATATTGTGTGTCATAACTCAGCAGAACTAGGGCTGTGGTTAGTTTGCAGCCTAATACTGTTACACAATCCTATTAACATGAATTTATGTCTTTTCTACTTGCTACTTGCATTCCCACAGGAACCATGACATAATTATCCCTCTTAGAAAAACCATTACACCCCGCTGTGGGCTGTAAATTACTAGCTATGTCAGTCCTCACATTCATTATTCTCCATTGAAAAGAATTTAAAACTCAATTACACAAACCAATCAATGGACTTCACTCCTTGTCCTAACTACAATCCTTTGCTACATACATTTCAAGACAGAAAAATCAGTTCTCATTATACATGATACTGTATAAATCATTTAAGTCAGATAATTTACTTCTCACAGTTTGTATCAGAAGAAATGCATGAAATTTCAGTGATACATGATGACAAATGAATTAACATTTGAACTCAAGGAAAATTGAAGTATGAGTTTAAAACAAATAAATTCAAAAAGTAATTACAGACTTACATCAGTGAATATATTATATGTAGTTGAGACAATATATTTCTGCCTTCACCAAGCCCTCTCTCATTTATCATCAGAGAATTCATCCTGTCTCTTCTCTGGTTCAGAGTCTCAAATTTCCAGACAATCTTCCTTGGATGATTTGTTTAATGAGAGAAATTACTTATTAATTCTGGCTTCTCTCAGAACTTTGATTAATTTTGTGATGTGAATTTCTTTTAAAAAAATGAATTGTCCAAATTTGGCACAGATAATCCCAACCTGAAGGGCTTTGGAATTTATACAAATTATGCAAGTCTGTCATCAGATATGGCCACCATTACCGAAACAACATTTTTAAAAAATATAAAAAATAAACACTGAACAGAATTTGATCAGATTTGACACAAACCATGCCATCAAAAATACTTTTGTAGTACAGTATGTAGAAAATTAGATGGTTTGCCTTCAGATATGACTGTCATGACTAAGAAATTCAAAATAGACACTTACATTGTATCTAAAAAGAAAACTGTAAAGAATTTCTTTTCTAAAACTGTTGAGTAGATTTTGACCACGCTACAGAAAGTTTGTACATATATATTATGCCAATCAGTGATAAAATATGGCTACTGTAAATAAAATTGAAAAACTTTAAACATCTAAGAAACGGCTCAAAAGAATATGAAGAAATTTGACAGACAGCAGCCTGGAATAAAGTACTTTCAGCTTTCTGCAAATGATGCTGGTTCACTGCCCAATATGACTTTTACAACTAAAAGTAGAAGTAACTTCTTCCCCTAAAACTGCCCATCAGAAATCGAACAAAATTTGACAGAAAGTAATCTGGTAATAAGAGCTTTTAGATTTGTATAATGTGAATTAATTTTCAGGCATTATCACTTTTAAAAATGGAAAATCTTTTGGTTTACTTCTCAAAAACCACTCAGTAGAATTTTATCAATTTTACAGAAAGCATTTTGGCTGAGGCCATTTTGCTTTAAATATGGCAGCTGCTTTTAAAAATAGGAAAATCCATAATAACTTTAAGTATGGCTGCTGCTATTAAAAATAGGAAAATCCAAAATAACTTTAAAGAAAAAAGACACTTAAGAGACTCAGGTCAAATTGGACACAAAGTGTCCACCGTCTTGAACATCTTTCAGGTAGATATTGGTTCTGTTCCATGATCAAATATAACTGCCATTTACTAAAGGTAGAACACATTTACAAAACTGTACCTAAACAAAATTCTTTAGAATTTGACCTAATTAGACACAAAATGTCCTGGCTTGACGGACTTTGAATACTAAACAAATTATGCTTTTGTGCTGTCGAGTTTAGATGAAGACCAAAAAAAACACCAAAACACAATGGAACAGCTGCTCTACATTCAACAGGGTTGGAAGAATTATCCATAGAAAGCATAATATTGACACAGATTTCATGGCTGACTGTGCTTGCATCTTGGCTAATGGGCAGATAGGTTGACATTTGCAGGACTTGAGTATTGATTGTCACATGTGTGTATATGTGTTTGATTTTTAATGTAGCTTTAACAATTTTTCAGTCATATAGTTATGATGTCTGCAATGTGGCAGTTTATAATGATGTCTAGCACTGGGGCATCATGCTGCAGACATGTAGTATCATGTCCCACCCAGTCACATTTTATCCTGACACCAGGTTGACCAGTCGTGACACTAACCTCTTAATGCTGAGCACCAAGCGAGGCAGCTGCTATTTGGCTGGGATTCAAACTTGCGACCTCACACATCTAAGGCTGAAGCTCAAACTACATAAGCCACCAAGCGGTTTGATTGCCATGAATTTTGGTGTTATCATGGTTATCTGAATATGCACCTATTGACAAATTTTTGTGATTTTTGTAATAGTTACAGCCCTTTTTGACAAGTTGTTGTAATTTTTTAACAAAGATACAACCCTTTGTGACAAATTATTGTAATTTAAAAAAAATAGTTACAGCCCTTTTTAACAAATTGTTGTGATTTTTGTAATAGTTACAGCCCTTTTTTTTACAAATTGTTGTGATTTTTAAGAAAGTTACAGCCCTTTTTGACAAATTGTTATGATTTTTTTTAACAGTACAGCTCTTGTTTTACAAATTGTTGTGATTTTTAAAAAAAGTTAGTCCTTTTTGACAAATTGATATGATTTTTGTAATAGCTAAAGCCCTTTTTTTAATACAAATTGTTGATTTTTAAAAAAGTGACAGCCCTTTTTGACAAATTGTTGCGATTGTTGTAATAGTTACAGCCCTTTTAGACAAATTGTTGTGATTTTTTAAATAGTTACAGCTCTTTTTGATAAATTCCTGTGATATTGTAATAGTTACAGCTCTTTTTGATAAATCCTGTGATATTGTAATAGTTACAGCCCTTTTTGACAAATTGCTGTGATTGTTTTAAATAGTTAGTCCTTTTTGATAAATTGCTGTGATTTTGTAAAAATAGTTTTAGCCCTTTTTAACAAATTGTTGTGATTTTTTAAAAAAGTTAGTCCTTTTTGACAAATTGATATGATTTTTGTAATAGTTAAAGCCCTTTTTTTAATACAGATTGTTGATTTTTAAAAAAGTGACAGCCCTTTTTGACAAATTGTTACGATTGTTGTAATAGTTACAGCCCTTTTAGACAAATTGTTGTGATTTTTTAAATAGTTACAGCTCATTTTGATAAATTCCTGTGATATTGTAATAGTTACAGCTCTTTTTGATAAATCCTGTGATATTGTAATAGTTACAGCTCTTTTTGATAAATCCTGTGATATTGTAATAGTTACAGCCCTTTTTGATAAATTGCTGTGATTTTGTAAAAATAGTTTTAGCCCTTTTTAACAAATTGTTGTGATTTTTTAGAAGTTACAGCCCTTTTTGACAAATTGTTGTGATTTTTGTAATAGTTACAGCTTTTTTATTTATTGTACTGATTTTTGTAATAGTTACAGCCATTTTTGACAAAGTGCTGTGATTTTTTAAATAGTTACAGTCCTTTTTGACAAATTTTTGTGATGTTTTAAAATAGTTATAGCCCATTTTAAAAGATTGTTGTGATTTTTGTAATAGTCACAGCCCTTTTTGACACATAGCTGGACACATTGTTAGAATGAATGCTGTGGATGAAACTAGGTGAATTCTCAGCTTTGAGTACATTGCTTTGAAACTTAGTTTATCATTAGGGTACAAGGTCATCATCTGGGTTCAAGGTCATCATCATTGCTTATTGACCAGTAATTGTACTTGCACTGTTTTCAGAATGGACTCCGGATATTTTGGACTTGCAGTACAGTTGGATTTAATAATTAATATATAACAGAAACATGTGAACTTAACAGTTCTCGCAATTGTACTTGTTACGTATTATGATTATTACATTAAGATGCACATAATTATTGACTTAGCACTGTACTGTAGTCATTGTTGTAGGAGGTATTCTTTATTATTCACCAATGGGGGCAATACATGGCCATCATTAAACTGCCTTTAGGATTAGAGTTACAAATGGCTTGAGGTAATACTTGTGACATATTATGGTCAATTTTTGAAGATGTCAGTTTTAATCTATAATTGTGCTTTCATGATTTTTGCAACAGTTATTGCCTTTGTTTATTCACAGCTAGAGGCAATAGGTCATGAAACTACTTCCAACTTATTTCATCATGAGAAATATTGAGATATATTTATTTATGTAAGCCAATCGCAGCACTCCATTCCTCTCATGTTTGGTCTGGTTACCATATGTACTTGCTTATAAATCAAGTAAAACTGCAAACTGCATTCTGTGCCAGCAAATCAAATTCTTTGTGTTTGTTCTACAGTTTGCAGTTGGACTAAACATGTAAGTGAGTATATACAGTACTTGTCTAAAGCTTCCACATGTGACAACTTCTCCAGGGTGTGTCAGATAAGTGATTTTTAAAGCCACTCCTAGTGATGTAATTATATAAATAGATAAAACCAGGTTGCAGGTGTAGTTTGCACCTGCCTGATGTAAAGGGTCAAGTATCCAGTTTAAAGTGTACCTTTGCAATTACAGAGATATTTGTTTCTACCAAACTTTATACATGCATTTTTAGCAGGAGGACATATGTAATATTTGCAAAAACTTATGGGATTACAACCTCAATATCCAATCTTGAAATGGTAATTGGCTTAGATGCAAACATACTGTATATACTGGCTTACATGGTGTTGACTGATCTTCTATCCAGGTGCTTGCCAAAGAAGAGTCTTTCTTGCCAGCAAATTCTAGCAATTTATATTATTGTAAATACTTGCTTTCAAGGCTGATTAAATGGCAAACAAAATAAACTTTGAGCTGTTGTAGCATTATGCACTAGCAGTTTAGGATCTATTTTTTCTCCTGATTTCTCCTTTAAAAAACCCCGCATAGAACCAGATATGCTGGTGCATTTTGCAAGAGCTTATCTGGGTCTGTGCAGTTTGACTTGGCATATAAGTGAGTATATATTGGTGTACAGTATATAATGATTACTGTAGTTTTTATATTCTTGTAAGTGTTGTTATTATACATTATATGGTTGCTGTACGGGGTTTGATCTTGAGTTCATGGGAGGAAAAACAAAGCAAATAGCCTGGAGGGGTATGTGCAAGTACATCAATATATGCCAAGTACCTGAGAACTAGACAAGTCTCCTAATGCAATAATGCAATCATCTGCAATGGGAGATGGTGATGCGATGCAGATGATAATGTAGGTTATATATGTAGGATGGTGAATCCTTAGGAACTGAGGAGACTTCATCATTTTTACAGATCAGAAGAGCTGTCGTCAGTGGTCTGTCATCTTTCATCTGTCTTCCTGTTATAACAAGTTTATTATCATGACATGTCTTAAACTACTTTGAGGATTTCCATGAAACTTGAGACACACATTCATCCCAAGGTCCAGTTGGTCATACCTGAAAATGGTGCCACTGAATCATCAAATATGAAAATAGACCTAAGCGAAAACAATGCTAACATGATGTACAATGTTGTAACCATGGCAGCCATCTTGAGAATGTTAGATTAACATGGGGGTTTTCAGCAGAAGATTTCTTGTGATGTCTTGTTGGTCCCAAATGTCCTTATCCCTGCAACGCAGAGTGTGCATGAAGGGGATTAAGTGCCCCACTGCTTTGGGTGCAGTAAGAAAATAAAATCACAAGAGCTGTAAAGTAGTATGAAATTGTTCCCTTTTCTTGACCATTTTGTATTGTGCATGAAAGGGCTAATGTAGATTTGTATAAAAACAAACCATAAGTTAAGTAATGACTTTTGTATAATTTAAGTAATTACTTTTGAATTGGTAAGTTTCCACAGCACAAGTGCTCGTATAAATAAGTATATTAAATTTTTCCAGTATGTAGCCAGCATTTGTTAAGCACATCAATAGCACAAGTAACATATCCATCCATCTGCAGTTATTTAATTACCTCATATGTACATAGCGATTCATTCATCATCTTACCTATCCCAGGTATCTTTCATTACATCTACCAATGTACACCCCCACCCTTATTTTACCATAACCTTGTATTATTTTTTTTAAATTTTCAGATACCTTTGCAGTTCTCATCCAGAAAGTAAGGTCAGATTTCATTCTTGACAATGGGAAGTTTTGGAGGCCATGTTCTTCCTGGATCCTTCTTCATTGTTATTGCCATCTGGTGGATATTTCACATCTTCAACCGCTATTATGGGTCACGCAGGAGAAATTCACAGTTTACTTCCACGGCCATTTTTTCTTGCAGTTGTCTCTCAGGATGGCTTAAGGAATGGCCATTTGAGGCAGCTGTAAAAATCTTTTTTGTAGTCATCGGATTCTCACTAGAAATTTATACAGGATTTTCAGAAGGAAGATTTGTAAATATTGGTAATGGCCAACATGCAACCATGTTTTTCTATTTTGGCTTGACCGGAATCATAGACATCCTAATGTATTATCGAGCACCACTTCCTCCAGATACAGACTACGTCATGATGTCCATGGCTTTGATTGTAGAAGGACTGCTTTTTAAATTCCATCTCCATGGTCGCCCAGACATGGATGTTTTACTCCACACTTTGCTAATTTACACAATCGGGGCCAACATAGTTTCGGTTTTTGTTGAGATGAAGTACAGACATAATGTTTTGGCACCCTTGTCTCGCAGCTACTTCCTTCTGCTGCAAGGAACATGGTTTTACCAAATTGCCTTCATTCTGTATAATCCAATAGAGGGGGCAATACCATGGGACTTAGGTGACCATGAACAAATGATGATCGTTACAATGTATTTCACATGGCATGCCGGTTTAGATATTCTCATTATACTGGCCATAGGGGGCGCTGTTGCTTGTTTACATCGCAGACTTGGTCCATATTCTGATGATTCCGTATCCATGAAGAGGCTGATTCACACCAGTCCAAATGGACAGACTTTTGTGAGCTTGAACGATGACAGTGAAAGTGAAACTGAATTTCAAACCCCCATGAATGTAAGTGTTCATTAGTTTATGGATCGTTAGGCATACCTGTCAGGAGAGATGAATCATGTCCTTGCAATTCAATTCCATTTGAAAGAATATTTTTAGAGTATTTTTGTTTATGGTATCTGTTAATTTTATTTTGTAATTTTCTAACATCTGTTATATTGACAATGTTTGTATTCTTCATAAGTGCCTCATATGTTGGTTATATGTAATGCATAATCATGTTCATGTGAATACATGGTGTATACTGTTTACTTTCATTTTCAAGTTATGTGATAAATACCTCCTTTAAAATTTGTTTTGGATTATAGAAATGTAATTTTTTTTCTTTGTTTTGTTAAGTTCCTGTCATCATTACCAAACTGAATGAAAACCCAACCATTGTTCTGTCTGAGAGTTTGATCGTTCGGATATTTTTGTAAATTTATTGATGTATTTCAAGCTCGTTAATGTAAATGGCAGTAAATTTAATCTTGGTACTATAATTACATTTTTATCACATAAGTAATAATTTACCCCAAAACCATCCATTTTAATATTAATTTTAATCATTTCTTAAGTTGTTTGAATTTGTCATTGTTTCATCAGAAGTTTCTTTAAATGTTGCATTCTTGTGAGGGAGGTGGGGATTTCATATGCTGAAGTATTTCATTGATACTATGGCAGGATGCTAGTATTTCATTTTTATTAGTCAACTTATTCATTAGGCATGTAGATAAATTTGTCTTACTGTTCTTGGTTAATTGGATGAATTTTTGTCATTAAGTGCAAGTCTTGAATATTTACAGTATGATTGATACTAAGATAATGTGTCAGTGCTACAGTTTGGTATCTTTTACAAAGGAGTGGACAAGCATGCACCATTTGTTATAACCACAGGGTCACAATTTGAAACAATGGAACATTTTTTTTAATAGAAAGCAAGATAGCTGGTAACAGTATTGTTGATATCTTCTTTTGTATTAAGTAAAAATAAAAATAAAATGATAATATGTATCAGTTAATGTAAAAAATGAATGGTTTTGAGAAATACATGGAGAAGAACTTTGAAGGAAGGCGAGTAGGGCACAAATACCACAGGTGGTGGTGCAGGGGAGGTGGGAACTGTACAGTTAAAACAAACTTTCCTTAGAACATGATAGACTCCAGTTGCACCAGACCTACATGTTTATTGTTAATATGATGATAGCTTTCAAATCAGCATACTTCCTCTATCATGTGTCCATCTAGTGGGGACATCTACAGGTACAAATTGAGCCTCTTTAGACCTTGTACTGCCACATTTTAAGATCACATTCAGTTCCAATCATGGGATTATTCTTTGGATTCTGGAAGCTTCCTTATGTACACTGTTCTGCACTTTCTTGGATTCTCCATCTGTTTTTAGAGTTGGACCTGTGCACACAACTGAGCTTTGTGGATGAAATGTCTTACATTAATGCATCTCCTGACTCTCAACAGTTTCTCTCCTGATGAAATCAAGACTCGTATATATAAAACTAAGGCTGATGCACATAAAATTAAGACTCTTGCACATAAAATTCAGACACAGGCACATGAAATTGTGACTCATGCACATGAAATTCAGACTCAGGCACATGAAATTGTGACTCTTGCACATGAAATTCAGACTCAGGCACATGAAATTGTGACTCTTGCACATGAAATTCAGACTCGGGCACATGAAATTGTGACTCTTGCACATGAAATTCAGACTCAGGCACATGAAGTTCAGACTCAGGCACATGAAATTGTGACTCTTGCACATGAAATTCAGACACAGGCACATGATACCATAATGAGGAACTGCTCTTGTAAGTTGGAAACCTCAAGAAAACTGGGACATGAGGTCAGTGCACCAAGGTCTTCAGGGGTGGGACCAGTAGCTTTGGTACAAGTTGTTAGGGACTTGCCATAATCGTCCAACTCTTCCTAAGATTCTTCTGAGAGGTCTGAAGTTCTGCCTAAGAATTTTCCTGTGTAGTGTGAAGTAAAAGGCAAATTGTTGTAAGCATATGTTTTTAAATACTATACACATTGCATCAAAAGAGCACTGTGTACAGGTAATATGGATGATATTCTGTTAATCAGGTGTTGTGTAATTGATGTAAGTGCAAAAAAAATTGTTTTCACAATTTGGCATTTTGTTTCTGAACGGTTAAGCTTGAACTATTAGGAAATATTCATTGTTTTATAATCGTTGTTAAATATATATAGGATAACAGCAAGTCATTCCATAAATTTAATGTGTGAGTTAAAAAATATGTGAAAAGATCATGCAGACATTTTCTTGTGTTGTTTTTTCTCCTTTTCGTACTGCAGTGGCTAAAAAAATGTACTTGGGAGTTTCGCTATTTCTGGTGTATAGGACTTGAAAGAACAATCAACTTGAGTGACTTATTGTCTTTACTTATCACTTTTCAGACGTTCACAGCTGGCTGCAGTCCACTCATTCTGTTTGATACACGTTAATTAGTCCTTTCACAGATTTCAGTTAATACTAAGTATCATATCCAACTGATTTCAATTTTAAGATTTTTGAATACCATCAAACAGAATGGTGGAAAACAAAAGTTAATACATAGGCAACAACCTTGGGTTATTTATCTCGGTTAAGAGCAGATTCCACCTAAGTATGCATAACAATGAGGTGATCCTACACCTGATTGGTTAGCTTTGTTATCACTCTCTATACTGGATTTTTTTATCTGATGTGAATCAGATTTACATGTGTATATGCTTATATCGTTAAGATCTTACACAAATTCTTGAATGAGCAAGATCCATACAAACTAATAAGGTTATCTTGCATATGATTTGCTGAGCTTGTTACCCATCTGGAAACCACATTTTGGGATCGATTTTGATCAAACTTTGAATATATGCTTATATATCATCAAGATTTTAGATAGGTTCCATAATGAACAGGATCCACACTAATGAGGCAGTCTTGTATCTGACTGGTTAAGATTGTTAACAATCAGGAGGCTTCTATGCTTATATCATTAGATCTCAGATGCATACTAATGACGTGATCTTGCATTTGATTGGCTGAGCTTGTTATCACTCTGGGCATATATCTTTTATCAGATTTTTATCAGACTTGGAACATATGGTTACCATTAACACATTGGATTGGTTCAAGATTGAATGATATGCATGACTTGGTTTGTCTGTACTTTTTACCAGTCTGGAGACTGTATTTCTCATCTGATGTTGATCAAGCTCGAATAATTGGTTTATGTCTTTAAGATCTTGGCTAAAGTCGATAATGAGCAAATTCATTGCATATTAATAATGTAATCTTGCATTTGATTGGCTAATTACTTCATTCTCTGGAACCCATATCTGTGATCAGACTTGGAATTATGCTTCTGTCATCAACATGTTGGACTTTTTCAGTAATGAGCAAGAGCCAAGCATAAAGTACATTTATGAGGTAATCAAGCATGTGATTGTGAGGATATTAACACTCTGGAATCCATAATTCTAATCAATGCATATTAATGAGGTGATCTTGAATATGATTGGCTAAGCTTGTTAACAAACGTGAAGCAATTTTTTTGAAGGGGGTTATTATCATCAGGATCATTATTGACTTAAGTTGTGAGCAAGAGACTGTACATATTTTTTATGCCTTTACCATTTGAATGAATATTTATCAGACTATAATAAAATAGATATAGTCGTAATAATATAATGTTCGGAAGTTCATTTACATAGTTAGTGTTTGTATAATACTATATAAGCCTGCTATGTCAAGAAGGCAGGTGAACATAACCATTTTGGCTTCTTGATAATATTGTGTGATGTAATTGTTTTGGTTATCCTCCAATATATACATGTCTGTCTGTCTGTATTTGTAAGGATAATTGATTTCCCATTCTTTGTCCATGAAAATAGACAATGGGATTTTCCCACTCATTATAATGTTTGCAGTAGTTATTAGCCACTTTGTGCATAATTGGATTTATCTGTAATTTTGTACAGCTACTCCAAAAGAGGCCATATTTCTCACTCATCTTACAAGAAAGACTTCCAAAAGATTGGAATGGAATTGGTTTTGTGCAGTAAGCTTTTGGATTTTGATCATAGGGTGTGGCAAACAATCTGGAGTTGGAATGGGGGGAGGGGTCATCTGTGAATCAGTAACTTGGCAAGAAAAGCTTGGGATTTCTTGGTTTCCTTACAGATTTAGGAATTATTCCAACAGCTTTCATGGATCCTTGGTGAAACATGAAATTAGTTCAGGAGAAGAGGTATTAAGATTATAATTTTCTGGATCTCCATCTCAGGTTCTCAACTCCTAACTTACATAGGTAGTTATTTTCTTCTTTTTTTGTGTGCTTCATGGCACATTTGGTGGGAGAATACAGTGTTAAACTTGTTCATTCTTCTGTCCATCCAGCTAAGAATTGATCTCATTTATCTGGCATTGGTGGGATATTCCTGTTCCATGAGCACATTTCTGGTTGATTTTCTTTTATGGGTTGTACATTTTTTGTGTCCTTGTGTTGTGATTTTCAAATTGGGACATAGAGCACTGTTCATAACCATTTGCCATATATTGTATCATTTGTATATGTTGATAGCTTTCGACCAAATGAAATCATGGCTGAAGGTAGTATAGCTTTTCATGAAAACACACCAGTTGGAGGAATGATGTACAAGCTCTGGTATATATATAATCAATGTCCAAATTCCTCCATTTATTATCTTGTACTTGAATATGATATTATTACATAAAGTTTTGGATTTCAGCTGAAAGATTTAATTGGATATTGTGCTGTTTTATACATGTTCATGTTTCATGCAAACTTGAAAAAAATCCTTGAACTGCCAATAATAACTCCATGATTTTCCAAAAAGTAGATTTTATATTTATTCTGTAAAAAGACCTTGAATTGGTTGAAAAACTCTTTGAATTTTTCACAAAACTCCTTGGATTTACCTGTGGGAATTCAGAAAATTAAAATATATGACTTTTTAAATTTAGAATGTCTGTTATTTACATTTTGTCCAATAGTTCATTAAATGGAATACAATTTGTGGATAAAACTACACAAGGCCATTAGGGGACAAAGTAATATATGACAAAGTACTCATTGAAAACTTGGAATAACTTGAAAATTCCTTGAAAAAAAATTATTCAGGGTTGAATGAACTGTGAGTTCTTTGTATAACAAATTATGTTTCCTGTGTGCAAAATATAAAAAAAATGTATTGGAAGCTGTACACTATTGTCACCTTATTGTATGATATAGATTGTTAGATGACTCTTAGAAAAATATTTTTGGTTCAAGTATATACTCACTTACAAGTCGATACCAACTGCAAACTGCACAGACCTAGATCTCAGATAACATAATGTGCTGACAGATCTGTGTCTATATGCAGTTTGTTAGGCATAATCAGTAGAACAAAAAACATAGACCCTGGTCTGCCAGTGCATAATAATGTGACAGCAAATCAGGGTCTGTGTTGTGTGCAGTTGGTCACTACTTGTATAAGAGTATTATGATACACCATATATACTCAAGACTAGACGAGTCAGTCCAACTGCAGACTGCACAGACCCAGATCTGCCATTGCATATTGTGCCAGCATATCTGGGTCTGTGCTGTTATGAGTAATCAGTACAACAAACAGCATTGACTGTGATCTGCAGGTGCAATTTGACTCAACTTATAAGTGAGTATATATGTTTTATATATCTCACTATATATTGATGTAACACGTAGATTTTCAGAGAAGCTCAAACAAAAATTATAATTTGTCTGTGTTGTAATGAATCCTTCTGATATAGGTATAATGCAACCATCTCTGTGGCAGAAAAATCGGATGACAAGTATTTTGGGGTAATTAATTAGCTTCTGAATTAATTGGTCATGGCTTGTATCTGTATCCTAAAATGGAACTGAAGAGCATGATCAGTTTTATGTGAGTATTTATATTTTAAGCAATTATATAGAGCATACTTAACTCTTTGGATGGCATTTATAAATGTTCATGTTAAACCTGTCTTAGGCAGCTACCTGTGTAATGTAAGACAGATGGCCTCCCAAGACAAGTATTTGCATAGCAGAATTTTTTTTATATAATAATCGTTACTCACTAAACCTTGACAAGATGCTTGTTTCAGATTTCTGATAGAGATGTTCTTTAACAGAGCTTGACTGCTTATTTAGAAAATCAAATCTTTACTTTCAAAATGCAGTCTCAAAATGAGGGTGTATTTTTCCAGTGTTTTTTTTAATGTGGAATCCATATAGATTTAAGTCCCTATACATAACATATTTGCACATATAACATGTATTTTCTGAAATATTGACTTTGTTTGAAAGTGCTTCATAGGGGAAGGAACATCAGCCTGATGCATTTAGTTGTTAGTGATTTGCTTCAAAATGCATGCTTTAGTTTTGAAGTACATGTATTGCTGTTTTACTCAGTGATTGAATCATTGGATGCTTTAATAAAACGTATATTTTGTACAAAATTGTATGATATTTCACCGTTATGTTGGTTCTAAATAGAGATGTCAAAGTACCAATTGATATTTGTTTGTTTTGACATCTTTAGTTTTGTAAGGAGTTACTTTGTGATCATGAACAAGCAGTGTTGTAATTTTATATATATGTCACATAAGTGTGTTTTCATGTGCACCAAAATCAGCTTGATTATTCAGTTTAAACTTAGGTGAATAGAATTATGTCAGTATGCAAGGTCAGTTTAAAAATCATTAGGAGATGGCTGTTGTTAAATTATAAAACTTCTACAGCAGTGCAAAATTCTTGTTTTAGAATTTAGAAGATGAAATTTCAAGCTCCAACAAATTTCTTTTTAATCTGTGGTCTTTTCTCCAGATTTATGGAACATCACAAAATTAATTTTTTGTATCAGTGGGTGGGAGTGAAGGCTAATGGCTTATTCTACGCATTATTAAGGTCACAAAATGACCTTAGTTTTTAAGTTTTTTACACATGGTTAGCCATATTTATGCATGGTTAGCCATGTTTAATTCACTCACTGGTTGGTTATATCATTCGATGGAGGGGTCTAACTTGGAAATCAATTCACCAAACCTTTTTCTTCCTTGTAATAACAAAGTGAGTTTATAGTATAGCTCTGTTGCATTGAGAATCATCAGTCACCCATCAGTCAACAGTTGCTAAGGTTAACACTCTGGATTTGTAGGATCAGAATAATTTGATAATGAGCAAGATGCATGTATATTAATGAGATTATCTTCCATCTGATTGGCTTTTCTTGTTACCATTCTCATGGCCATATTTCTGATCTGTTTTTGATCAAACTTGGAATATATGCTTATATCATGCAGATCCTGTTTGAATTTGAGAATGGCAGAGATAAATGCATACTAATGAGATGATCTTGCATCTAATTTGATAAGCTTTCTGCCACTTTTTGGAGGCTGTATTTCTGATCTGAATTTGATCAAACTTGGAATGTATGTTTGTATTGTCAAGTTGGATTATGAGCAAGATCAGCATCTACTAACAAGGTGATATGGAACTGATTGGCTGAGATGGTTGTCATTGTGAACGCTGTTTTTCCGAACTCATTTTAATTAAACTTGGAGTGTATGCTTTATATCATTAAGATTTTGGATGAATTAAGTATTGTACGAGATCCACTCTTGTTTTATTGAGCTGATCTTGCATTTATTTGGCTGAGTGTGTTGCCAGTCCGGAAGTCATATTTAAGATCCAGTTTTTATCAAACTTGAAATATGGGCTGATATCATCAGGACTTTGGATAAGTTTGAAAAAGAGCGAGATCCAAGCATACTAATGATTGACCTTGCATCTGTTTGTCCATTACCAGTCTGGACACTATTTCTGATCTGACTTTTGTATACCTGTATCATCAAGATCTTGGACATGTTCAGTAACAAGTGAACATCATGAATAGTAATGAAGTGATATTGCATCTGATTGGCTGTGTGTGTTACCTCTTTGAAGTCATATTTCTGATTTGATTTTGGTATTAGACATGAACGTCGGCTGATATCTTCAAGATCTTGGATAGGTTGGATGATAATTGTAATCTTGCATCTGATTGGTTGAGCTTGTTGCTGTAATCAGGCATCTGTTTGGCTGAGATTATTACCACTGACTGGAAGCCATATTAGTGATCAATGAATATTTGCCTATATCAGGATCTTAAAATGTTTTGACAATTAATGAGATTCATGCATATTAATCAGGCGATCTTGTATCTCATTGGCTGAAATTTTGACAATTAATGAGATTCATGCATATTAATCAGGTGATCTTGTGTCTCATTGGCTGAAATGTTTACTACTCGGTAAGCCATAAATCTGATCTGATTTTGTTCACAGTTGGAATGTGTTTGTATTATAAGATCTTGGACGGTTTTCAATTTGAGCAAAATCTACACATTTGGTAGAGTTATCTTATCAAGATTTTGGATGAGTTTGATCTATGCATTTTAATGAAATAATCTTGCATATGAATGCCTGAGCTTAGTTACTACTTTGGAGACTCAATTTTTATGAGAGAAAAATAAAATTGCTTAACCTGAAACTTGTATCTATAATCATTGAAATGGACAGGTACTATAATATGTGAGATCAGCTTACATTAAATAAATACCTTGCATTTGATTGTCTGAGCTAGTCACTTCTCTAGATCTCAAAAACTGTGTCTCATCTAGTTTCTGTTAAACTTGGTAAATATATTTACATCAGGATGATCTTGGATGACCTTGATTATGAGCAAGACAATGTATAATAATTATGCCTTTGTTATTAGTAAGGATATGTCTCAGGACAGTGTAAAATAGGTAAAATAGGTAAAATCAGCATGTAAATGTTGGGAGATAGTTTACAAGGATTAAGTCTTCCTACAATACTATATACCTGCCCTTCTCTATAGACTGTATATAGCACATACAAAACAGACCCAGATGTAGGAGAAGGTTTGCAGTGCAAGGTTAATTAAACTGTTGATTTATGTCCAGGCTGTCACTTTGGATGATTTAGGTCCATTAAAGCCCCCTACCCCCACCAAATAAAGCTATTGCTGAGAAATGGAAAGTAATTTTGTCCCCAACAGTGGTTTTCAGTTAGTTTTATTTTCATGTATAGATTCTCTCTAATGCTCACAATATATATATAATCATATTTCCTTTTAGAAAAAGTTGACTATATTGTTTTTTTTTTTTCTCGCTCCTAACCTCTTTTACAGAGTAATTGGTGTTTAAAACTAAGGTATGGAGCTTGCAGGTTATTTTTGTTGCTGGGCTTTTCCAAGCAAACATTTATTTATGTAAAGGAACCGGTGCTTATGGTTTTTTTTGCAGCATACATAATGTCACACAAGTCTTGTACTGTGTAATGGAGAGATTTTAAACTGTAGGATATCACTGTGGCTGTTTTCTAGATCTGTTAGAATACACTGTACATCAAAATGAGTACTGAAGTATGTTTGACACATTTTTTGTACATCATCAATCAATAAAAATTTCAATTATATTTTGTCTTTTGACATTTGTTACAGGGACCTTTGTTTTTAATAGTTTTTGCAAATATTGGGTTTTTTAATAGAGTTTTTGCAAATGTTGATAAATTATAAAATTATAATTATTTGTTATGAACACATGAATAACAATATGAAGTATATAAAAAATTACTGACAAGACAGAATTTTATGCATCTCTAAAGAATATCATGTTAGCACCTCAGAATATGTTTACCACATTTTTGAACAGTGACCAGTTAAGTGTCTTTTGTCATGAAACATAACTCAACATTTTGATTAATTATGTTTCTCCAGGCGCACAAAATTGTGCTTGAAATGTTAAATATGGCCTTTAATTGCTTGGAATAGCTGTAGGTCATATGATAAAGTAAATTCATTACTTAATTATTTGCTCTGAGTTTATTAATTTCCTAAATATTGTATAAATAGTTTATTTCATCTTAGAGCCTGAAATATAATAGCAGATAATGCTTGCAGTAAAAATAAAAGTTTGAAATGTTCACAGTTTTATCCTTTGGGGATTTTTTTTTTTTTAAGTCTCACCATTGAAGTTACATCTTGTCACCAAAATGTAGCTTGATTGATTACAATCTGCAATTTTCATGTCATATTGTAGTTCTATTCTTAATTTTTATGTTTACTTGTTTTCCTGCGATATTATCCTTTTTGTAGTATGTACAACTAATTTTGAAGTATTGCTCAAAAATGTACTGGTGCAAACGTTTTTTTGGTAGTCTGGTTCTGTGTTATAATTATGCCATTTTATATTCATGACATTTTTGTTTTTTTTGTCATTCATGATAATAACATTACATGTTTGTGTGAACCTCCCATAGATATTCACATCATTGATTTAGACACAGTATCAGCATAGGCGTGTTTCATATAGGCATTTCCTTCATTGTATACCTGATTTTCATTAAGAGGTTTACATATGTCCTTTCCTTTATGCAAGGTGTATATATTTGTTTATAAGCTAAGTTCAGCTGCAAACATCATATGCAGACTGGTGTCTATGTTGTTTGTTCTATTGATTACTACCAACAAACTGCATAGACCCAAATCTGCCAGTGCATTATGCAACCGCAGATCTGGGTCTGTGCAGTTTGCAGTTGGACTTGTATTATAAGCGAGTATAGACATTACTTGTCATAACTGAAACTTCTTTCTGTTTGGTGGTTTGGGCTTGGCAGGGTGGGTAGGATATTAGGGTTGAAAGGTTATTTTGCCATTTTTGCATGCAATATGTGAGTGTTTGTGGTAAGGGGATATCTTTGCTTTTTCACTTAATATATATATTGGGGATCCCAAAATCCTAATGGCTCTTGCCAGACATTTTTCTATTATAAAGAACATGGCAGCCAGATAATTGTGGAATTTAGTATAATTACATTTAAAGGAGATTATAAAATTTTACCAACAGTAAGAAAAGATTTACATAATTAATGAATCTATCATTTTTGGTTCCAGATTTGATGTTGCTTTAGTTTTAGCATTATCCTTGTTCATTAACTTTTTCTCAAATTATTAGAATTTTTTTCTTTCAGAAAACTATGCTTTAGAATTTCACCCAACAAGCAGAGTTGCTGTCTTGAAATAAATACATATCATTACTTTGATGGACATTTTTGGTCAAGTCCAATAATAAAATTTCACTTGTCCAGGACCTCAGACAGCTGTCAGTGGATGATAATAAATGTTGTTGTTACCTGCATCTTCTTGTTTTAATTAGGGTCTAGGCTACAGATATTTTGTTCGAAAGGTGTGACAACACAATGCCATTTCAAAATCTCTGGCTTATGTGTGTGCACAGTTTTCTATGTACATACACATACATGCACAAACACACACACACCAGCATAAAGAGGAAATGAAAACTATACCTTACCTAACTAATTTCATTCATTCCCCGTTGTGACACAAATGATGTTCCCTGAACAGAGTAAGCTACGAGATGGAGTTGTTGAGATGGCCAGAGAAGCTCACACATGCTAACACTTGTTGTAAACCACGCTGCTTCTGTATTTCATGGTATAAGTGTGGTAAGCCACACTGCTTCTGTATATCATGGTACAAGTGAGGTGAAACACACTACTTCTGTATTTCATGGTACAAGTGTGGTAAGCCACACTGCTTCTGTATTTTGTGGTACAAGTGAGGTGAAACACACTGCTTCTCTATTTCATGGTACAAGTGTGGTAAGCCACACTTCTGTATTTCATGGCTCAAGTCTGGTAAGCAACAATGCTTAAGTATTTCATGGTACAAGTCTGGTAAGCAACAATGCTTCTTTATTTCATGGTACAAGTCTGGTAAGCAACAATGCTTCTGTATTTCATGGTACAAGTCTGGTAAGCCACAATGCTTCTGTATTTCATGGCTCAAGTCTGGTAAGCAACAATGCTTCAGTATTTCAAGGTACAAGTCTGGTAAGCCACACTGCTTCTGTATTTCATGGCTCAAGTCTGGTACGCAACAATGCTTCAGTATTTCGTGGTACAAGTCTGGTAAGCCACAATGCTTCTGTATTTCATGGTACAAGTCTGGTAAGCAACAATGCTTCTGTATTTCAGGATACTGTTATTGTAAACCACACTGCTTCTATATTTTATTGTACAAGTGTTGTAGACCACATTGCTTTTGTATTTCATGTTACAAGTGTGGTAAGCCACAATGCTTCTGTATTTCATAATAGTTACTGTAAACCACACTGCTTCTTTATTTCATGTTACAATTATTGTAAACCACGCTGCTTCTGTATTTCATCATTAACATAAGAAATAAAGATATCCATTTTATTGGCAAAATATTTTCAAGTGGATTGCTGTATTTGGATATTTTAGGAGATAAAGAGAGAAGAAATTTGAGTTTACATAAAAAGTTCACAGTGTAGGTTTTTGTGAGCTGCTTTACAAAATTTGTATGCAATTTTAATGAATAAAATCTACATTTATATATTCTAGTACGTTGATGAAATGCATTATCTAAATTATTTCAGTTACACATTTTAATATTTTAAAATTGAAAACCAAGGTTAATTTAAAAGTAGCAAAAGGCAATCTTAAAAAGTTAATCTTTCATTTTATACTGATATTAGCAAATAATTAAATCTTAGTTTCAAAATAGGAAAGGTCAAACATACATGTGCAAGTTGCATGGGTTGCTTGGGTGATTGCTTGACCACTGAACAGAAAATGTACAGCTATCTTCAGTTGGTCACCTTGTTAATAATAAGACCAAAGCAAATAAATTCCCATCAGCTTTACCATCAATCTTACAGCACAACCAACGATAAGGAACCTTGTTGGTGTATGAAAAGGGAATGGATTATAACTAGCAGCAGTCACTGTCTCATATATATACTCACAGTGGAACCCCGCTATAACGCGATAATTGGGGTCCGCAAAATTGGATCGTATTAATATCGGGGTAGCGTTAATGCGGGTTTTTTTCCCCTGTATTTTAATTTTTTGAAAGAACTCATTGGCATATATACGTGTATTCATGTCTAATGTATATGATGAATAGAGTAACAACACCGTTTACTATCGTGCCGTCGTGGCATTCAGTTCATCTATAATGCATGTAATTCCATTAAAAAATTGCACACAGAATTACAATATTCAATATTTTTTCCCCAGATCATTGTATCTGAATTCAACGTCTAATATATAGCATGAACAGAGTATCGGCACCGTTTACATGCCGTCTGATATCGTACCGTCAGGGCTTGAAATTAATTCATAAAATATGTAATTCCATTGTAAAAATTGCATACATATTTAAACTATTCAATAATTTTGTCACACATCATTATGTGTCTGAATTCAGTGAGAAAAAGTAACAGCAAAATTAGGTTAAGAATGACGAAGCACATGTACGATTCATTAGGTTCCACGGTCTATGAACGGTGTCTGTACAAATTTCATACTGCTAAAATTGTCTCATATGCGTTTCCGTGTACATTTATCCATTGCAAATTTCCAATAATTAACGCATGTACGCCTACTCGTTTGAACGACTACAACAAGTATAATTACCAACCAACAGATGCTTTCAGCGTGCATATAACTTTTACTTCAGATTTTGTGAATATCGAAAGAAACGTGTGAAAACTACGACACTAATCATGGCGCAAAGTGCAGAGAACGATTTGCGTTTGTAAACTTGCTTTTCCATAACGGTAAAATATCTTTATAAAAAATGGGAAATTAATAACGAGTTCATAAATAAACACCATACCCATGTAAAACCCAAGAACTTAGTGCAGTATGCCTGCAATGGTCACGAGTCACTTTTATAAAAAAAATTAAAAAAAATGAAAGCTGAACGCATGTACAATTTCATACCCTTTAAATTTCCAGCTAATATAGCGGACATTATTTGCTGGTCAACTGATTGCGTCTAAAAACACCGCCAAACCCAGCAAACATGTTGGCGGATTTCGTTTTTTTTTTTTAAAAAAAATATATTTATTAAATTGTGAGAATCTATTATCAACCACCGCATTGTCTGCTGCTTGTTTGTGAATGCAGTTAAAGAAACACATGTCGGCTATTGTTTGAACAACGATGGTATACGGGAATTAATTGAAGACAATCACAAAGACGACTTACTGGCTTTACTCATGGATTAGTAACAAGTAACATTTCCGATAATGTTTATTCTGGCATAACACTTCAAAAACCTGGTGAAATTGTTAAATTTCAGAAATCAAGCCACGATCGTATTATATTCGAATTCATACTCGAACTCATCCCCAAAATGATAATAAACGTTTTACACACTATTTATCGTACTTTTAAAAAAAGTATTTTTCCGGGTACGAGAAAAATACACGTACATGTAATTAAAATTTCAGGAACCACGCCACGATAGTATTATATATCGTATTATACTCGAATTTTTATTCACTAGTTCATGTACTTTGAACAAAAAAATATTTTTTTCATATACGAAATTTGGAGAGCCACGCCAACGACCGCGTTATATCTGAATTCGCGTTATAGCGGGGTACTATCTCTCTCTCTCTCTCTCTCTCTCTCTCTCTCACTCTATATATATATATATATATATATATATATATATATATATATATATATATATATATATATATATCGTTACAACGCGGTAGTCATAGGCTACAACCGTTCGGTACATGTACCAAACCACATCATAGTGAGAAATCAGTTTATGTACAGCACAGTGATTGATATACTAAGAACAGCACCGAACTGCAGTATAAGCGGAAACAATACCGAACTGCAGTTTAAGTTGGAACTATCAAATAAGTTCAATATACAGGTTTTGAAAAGGAAATGAATACGTAGCAAAATGTTTTACCTTGTCTTCTTTCATCCCATACAGTTATACATTTAGTATGAATTTTGTCATGGGTTATAAAAGTGTTGCTGTATTTTATTCTGAAGCATGTTATAATGAGGGGGAGCCTTAATATCCCTTGTATTTGGCTCACCTAACCCCATATTCGTTTAAAATTTGTTTCATTTTGGCAATATTATTAAAATAAAGTGAATTGCTAAATTTTCGAGATGATCTTGTTTAGGTCCTTATACACAGGTAGTGGATATTTATTAAAAAAGGTTGTAGTGTCCGATCCTTAATTTTTTCGTTTGAGTACGAGTTCATGCTTAATATGCTCATGTACACGTCTGTGATACAGATCCAAACCAAACAGCCATACGAATTTGTCTAATGGTCCTGCACCCGTAGTGCATTGTCTTTTTTGTGTACCTCAATATTTGCCATATTCAGCCAAGATCACAGAGAATTCTTGCTTATTGCACATCAGTAGTACCGGTGTATAAAAATGCCAGTTCTAGCACACCACATATTGCCTTATCATAAACAGGCTAATTTTAATAAGGAGCTACCATGTTATCGTGTGCATCCCGCTGCCGTCACCGTGCCGATCAGCCCACCCCCACCCCACACGCACAGTATGTAAAAATGTCGGTTTTATCAGGTTTTATGTCGGTAAAGTGATAATAGCGGTTTGGTGCCAACCCCGGCGCCCGTGTACCCGACTACTGCAGACCCAGCTATGGTTTTCGTAACCAGATTATATCACTCGGGTGGATTTCTATTTCGTGCAGTATTTCGAAATAAATTCATTCTGCCCCACCTACAATTACGGCTTTTGGTTACACGGTGGTGGTTTGAATCAGTTCCAAAAGTTGATCCTTGGTGATGTAGCACGTGCTGTGTTTGATGATGAGGTACTTATCGTAGGCAATTCAAAACGTTCCCTGGTCGTAAAGTTCTTTTTGCTGTTGTGCCGTGAACAACACTTTATCAGGCCTGCGCCATATGACTTTGGCGAGAGTTAAATTAATGGCAATATCGATGTTTTAAAGGTAAGCTTTACCAAATGCATCCTCGAGTTCTTGCGGTTTTCAATGAGGACGTGGGTGAAGTACCGTTTCTCCAGCATCGCCATTTCTTAGGATTGTGATAATTTTAACAAATTTTTAAAGTAAGCGCTGCTCATGCACGAAGCGCAGGGCCTCCGAGTGAGATCAGAATCATACCTAACTTAACGATGCCGTGATCAGATAATTTTGTTTCGCTGCTCTGCTGTGAGCAATATTTGCACACGACGCCGATGACTTTAGTTATTATGAGTTCTAAGGAGATATCCACTTTGTTTCTGAAAACTATGGCGATGGCTTCGTCGAATGTATCTGGATTTTGCAATATGACATTGATGATATAGCAATTTTCCGGCATTTCTTTAATTTATCATGATCGTTAAAAAAGAATAATGGAGTTGCATCGACAGCTGAATGAATTTATTTCAAAATACCGCATGAAATAGAAATTCAGCGAGTGTTATGAGCTGCTGACGATGGCCATATATGGGTCTGAATTAGCCACGGTGATAGGTTGTTGTTCTTTCGGCGATATCGATTCGATCATGGATAAAGAAAATTCTCTTCTTTTTCAGCGACATCGTCCTGCTTGTGCGGATCATTATTTGAACCTATTCTAAGGAAATACACCAAAAAATTAGTGGGCCGTAGCGTTGTGGGTTACGATATCTGCATCGATGACATGCGAGGTTTCCGGTACTCCTCCGATGGTTATATTGTGGAAAAGAATAAAATTTGTTACTAGAATTTGAATGCCCTTTTGTGCGGCGCGGATTAACAATACCCGACTATTATCCTCAAGCGTTATCAGACCTTACCCTTTCTTCCATTGCATCCCCATCCGCGATTTTGGTTTGTACAAGGATGAACCTTTGATTGTGGGTGTAATTTTGCTGTTTTGGGAAGTACGACGACCCAGTAGATTACAGTTGTGCCGACGAAAACTCGTTATTGGTTTTATTATGCCAGAATTTAGAGACGCTTGTGATCGTGTACAAAAAAGAATACCGAATTTTAAAATCTGACCAAATCCATTTGATTTGCCTTGAAAGAAATGTAACCGCTTACGATCCGTTTAAGCACATGGCGCTGATCAATATTACGTGGCGCTAATCAATATTACATGGACCGAGACGATAATTACCGTAACGTCATCGACGTGGCTGTCTTGAAGGTTAACAAAAAGACCTAGTCAATTAAACAAGTAGCATAAAAATGGAATTTTATACAATGGCTCAGTGGAGAGTACACCTAGTGTATGACCGATACGAATCGGATGAAGTTGGAAATATAAGATATACAATTTTAAACAATTATTTTGTCAAAGAGACTAAATGTTAACTATCATTTTACAATCTGCGGTTCAGGTGCTTGTATTTCACAAGCCTACAGAAATGCACACAAGTCTGTGATCTAATGCTACAGAAGTTTAAAACAACCTAGTTTAGTGACAAGTAAAAAAAATGGTATTAGAAGTGATAACAGATTAGTTAATATTGAAGCGATTACACAAAGCAAGAAATCAGATTGTGTGGATCAGGAAAATATGCGAAAAAAGCTCGTCCTGTTATTGCAACCAACATCGAAACCATCAAACAAACTGAATTTCAACCGCTGACAAAGGATGGTGTTGATCTCGGGACAAACTCAAGAGCAATACAGTTTGTTGCAGATATGATTAATAAATCAGTTTCGTGGGTTAAAAATGGTTGGTTTCCTTTTCGTTACGCTCAATCCGCATACAATTTCCTGTCGTACGCTTTTTCAAAACTCGTTGTAGAAATCGGCGTAAAATTCATAATAATGTCGTCCAACATCCACAGCTCTCTGATTCGCAAACTCATGTCAAACTTGGCCCCTCGCAGATACGGCATGATTTTATTTAGAATTTTATTTAAAAGTGACAAAAGCGTATTTGGCGCTATTTTTCCCCTCTAATTTGGGCTCGATCTTTTTAAGTTTAGTTTGCATTACTAACCCGCATCCGGACAAGATCAACTTGAAAGGATTAGCCGTGGCTCATGTCGACACGGCACCGGCCGCGCTCACGGCAGGAAATTACTTGATCAGTTTTAGTTTACTCCACACCCCCGAGCCGGTGCTGAGTTGTGATCTTTGGCTTATTACCGCCAACGGCGTGTACGAAGAGGAGTTTCCGTTGAATATTACGGACATCGACATTTTGCACATCAACTATTCGATCGCTCAAGGGTCGATCTCTTCGGTAGGATCTGCGTCCAAAGTGATTTATTCCACGACGAGTAATGTACCTCCAGGATAGTTGATGCAGCTCCGGCCTAATCAGTTCATTTACTACCCGGTCACGAATACTTAAGTGAGTTCCGAAATAAGTTGGCTCACAGGCCAGTCCGGAAACCCCGTGGATAATAACAACAAGAGAATCACGTATTATTGGCGTTTGCAGTTTAAACATAATGTGAAAAGGACATCAGACGTGTAAAATACATCAGACACTTTCAACGTCCAAGATAGATTTGGTCACGGTGTGACCCAGGTGACATTGGTCACTGCGTGCACGATACGCACGCGTATCAAAAGTGCATCCGACTTAAGAAATTTGTAACTAACAATAGTCATAAAACAATTAGTCCAAGACGTGCAGCTGCCGTAAAATTTTAGGTGGGTTTTTATTCACGTTATTTTCCAAAATCAATGCCAAATTACCATGGGATCCCCACGAAAACCGTACCGATCGCTGTCAAAGCCGCCAAATCAGTAACGACCGGAGCAGCCTCAGCCACAGGAACGACAGTAGGACAAAATATAGCGAGTAAAATCATGAGCGCATCAGCACCAACACCCCCTAGTGTGGAACGTGCTCTCGGAAGAACTGCGGATAAACTTTCGGCATAGTCTAAACAAATTTTATCCGACTTAGAAAGAAATCTCTCCGAGATAAATCTCTCCGGCACACCGAGTGACAAAGCTTCGGA
Organism: Sinohyriopsis cumingii; assembly: GCA_028554795.2. NCBI lineage: Eukaryota > Metazoa > Mollusca > Bivalvia > Unionida > Unionidae > Sinohyriopsis > Sinohyriopsis cumingii. Next base: position 78,351,092 of record CM068829.1, on the reverse strand, counting down.
AGAATCCATTGCCGCTATTAGGCAGTGTTAAGGTAATTCCGAAGTAATCATGGTAATTTTTTTTAAAATATACACCACTATATATAAAGCCATAATAATCTCGAGATTCACTCCCGATTATTTTAAATTACACGAATACACCCCCCATCGTTACCGTTGTTGTTTAATTTAACAACCAATGAAAGTGAATACTAGTATAAGCAATGTGGTTCAGACTGCACTTCCAGTCTTTTTCAGGCTTCAATAAGGGTTTTTACGTAGTTTTTGAAGACACTGTGGTGCTTTATAATATCGCCGCCATGTCAGAGGTGGAAATACGCAGGGTTTTAGCTTCTCATATCGAGGAGCATCGCAGCATTAAATTTGACTTGATCGTGCCAGTGTTTTTTTCAGTTTGATGCCCGGGACCGAGTACAATCACGAGATCGAATACAAGTTTTAACGCGGCAGAAGTCGATGTAACATCGAGTGCGGTTCAGGGTGGGTGATGGTAGGAATTACAGTGCTCTTCGTCAACACCGCCAAATACAAACCGTTCAGGGCAAGCTCGTGGTCAATTTTACGGAATCAAATTCCCTGTGCAAATCGGCGACATTACCAAATTTGAAACGCAAACTAACATCTGTATCAATTAATTAGGGTGCAGAGATGGCACCAGAGGTGCTTATGCCGATAGTATCCACACGCTCAGACTGGCCAGTGGAAATAATGAGAACTGCGTTGATCCCCTTTTGGTCCTTTCGGACCGCCACAAAGACTCCAAGAAAATCGTATGGATCAATGAAAATTATAATTCCGAGATCAAACTATCGTGGGCAGGATTGCCTCGAAACATTCGTGCGAGATTTACTGTCATAGTTGGATAAAATAGAATCGATTTTACCAGAGCAAAATGACTTTTACTGAGCAGAACACAATCAATTTTGATAGTGCTGTAGACTGCTCCATCTGCGAGATAATGATCTTGAGATCATTGTCTTTACACCGGCAATTACCGAGTTACTGCTCATAATACTTGTAATTTGCAGTTCAGAAAACCTTATTTTGTACCAATGGTGATGCGTAATTTGCGAGGATACGATTCGCATCAATAACATCATTTAATTGGACGCTAATAATATTTATGAATGCGCTATCTCGCAACCGATGCCGATTGGAAATTTCTCGTGAATGAACCAGGAAAACATTCACAGAGGAATTACTCAACAGCGATGAAGGCACCAACTACTTTCTCGAAGTCGATTTGATTTATCAGCAGGAACTCCACGAGCAGTATAACGATTACTCATTGGCACCAGAAAGTTTAGTAGTGACAGGGGACATGTTCAGCCCTGACACGCGTCAGTTCAAACAAGCATTAGAATGCGGCGGAGGAAACACAGCAAAATTACTACCTAATCTCATGAGAACATTATCAGTACGTGATTGATTATAAATATCTAAAGCGATGTTTAGTATTAGGAGTCGAGTTGGATAGATTTCATCGCGTGCTCATATTTGATCAACAAAAGTGGCTAGAGACTTACATTTGTTTTAGCGCTTCAGAAAGAACGTTGGCCACGAACGATTTCGAAAAAAGATTTCTTCAAGCTGATGAGCAGCTCGAGGCTTGGTAAACCTATGGAAAATGTCAGAAAGTGAGTGGATGTAGAGGTGGTCAGTGATGTCGTGCGGAGAAATAAATTAGAGGCCGACCCCACGTTTGTCAACATGAAATCTTGGACGAAAATTTTGTAGCCATCCACAAAAACAAAACCGAGTTGGCGAAGAGGAAACCCATCTATTGCGGTGTTACAGTATTATAGTTATCCAAAATGCTCATGTACGATTTTCGTTTTGGGAACATCAAATCCCGTTACGGCACCAACGCCAAACTGTTATTTGCCAATACTGACAGTTTGTGTTACGAAATTAAAACTGAGGATGTGTATGAGGACATGATTTCCGACAAACATTTGTTCGACGTTTCCGAATATCCCAAATCGAGTAAATTTCGCGACGAGTCCAATAAACGAAATGTCATTGGAAAGTGTAGGGACGAGACGAATTCGGGGCCTGTAGCAGAATTTATATGGATGAGAAGCAAACTGTATACTCGCAAATTCGCAGAAAGCGATATAAAGAAACGCCCTAAAGGAATTTTTAAAAATGTCAAAAAATCACTATCACACGATCATTATCTAGCAGCGTTAGGACACTGGATTTCCGATCTTAATCAGATTGGTCTCCAGGTTGATACAGGCTATAAAGGCTTCATAGGAAGATGGCCTTCATGATTCCCGCACAATAATTATCCTAGTACTTTTGATTAAACACATTTCGACTTGATCTCAAACTTAAATTATACATTGTTGATTATTTGAATGTTCCATTTTGTTCTCCGAGTAAAAGAGTTACGACATAATTGCGATAGGTAGCCTTTTCAAATGCTAATGGTATGAGAGGTTCCAGTCCACCAGTAAATATGTTCGTGATTTATGTAGCAACAAGGATAGCACTTTTCGTTCTGCTTGGTGAATATTTGTACCATAAAGCAAATGTATGTAAAGCAGAGTGGCTCACGAATTATCATTTTACCGTATCGATTTGGCAGGGCGCATTAGTGCTCGTGAATGGCGCATCTGTTCTTTGCATATGTGCTCGCATATGGGCACAAATAACCTACCTACGCCACTGTATTCGCGCGCGCGCGCGTGTGTGTGTGTGTGTGTGTGTGTGTGTGTTTACCGGTCTGGTAACACTTTTTTGTGTGCCTTTAAGTTGGCATTTGGTTCATCTGTAATCCAGGAGGTTATAAAATGAAGACAAATAGTGTTACCGTGCCGGTGTAATGATATAAATCGAACCCCACAAAAAGTAAATACCACCTGTCGAACTCTGATATTGAAAAATGACACCGACCACCCTGTCGTTAATCTATATAGAACAACGACCCCAAAGTATAAAATAATGACCTCATCCATTGAATTTTGATTCATCGAAGGGATCAATTTATTATATCTTTTAGATTTATATGATTGTAGCAGAATGACACCCACCCACCCCACCCCCGTCAATATGTTTTGTGGATGAATTACATTTTTTTTTACTGCAATGGCCTATCATCTCGTAGTACGGGTTTCTAATATGGCACACGAAATTTAAAACATTTAAAGCATTCTGTGTAAGAACAAGCCAAGGGAAACATGTCTTACGGTCTCCACTTAAAGCTTAAAGCTTCATATGGCCTTTGGTTGGTTGAATGGTGTTTTATATCATTTGCAACACCTTTCAGAATACATACATACATACATACATACATTACGGTCTATTTTTTGTGGTGGAGGCAATCCGTAATAACAGATACCTTCGCACTTACAAGACGAACTCCAAGTATGATTTGAACCCATAACGGTGACAAGCGAGGTTTCAAACGCAGCGTATTTACAATCAAGGTCATTCTTTAATCATTGTCTTCCTCCTGTTTTTCGTCTTCCTCTTATTGTATGGCCAGTGTCCACAAAGTTGCTCAGAAGAAATGTCGATGCCTCGATGCCGCTTCCTGATACTTATCGGCTGCTACAAAGAAAGTCAAGGCCAGACTGCATAATCTATAGCGGTATTATCAAATACACTTCAAAGGTGTTTTAATAAAACTTCAAGCATGTTTTATTTCAAGGACAACGCTAACCCGACGTTGTGGATTAGATCAAAAATGTTGTAAGCTGTATAAGAGGGGTCTGTTTTCCCGCCATTTGCTACTTCAGTCATGAAACGGCGGGGATATTATCACGTATATGCCTTCGTTGAGGACGGAAAATATCCCGTGACTTTCATAAAAGATAAAGATAAAAAAGAAACTTCAGAAGGATATTATGCGCATTTTACATAGGAAATAATAAACCTGTGAATCGTGACAAGAACAATGGACTTAATACAAAAAAGGACGTAAAAACAGTGCTTTCGAGCGTACACAGCCTGGAACATTGGAATTCATCTAGGAGTGCTGAAAACGTGACTTTTGATGTTGAACATTTTCAATTTATGAACATAAAAGCTAACCTTGGCTATTTACGTTATGGTTCGTGTAAATACTATATCATACATTGTATACAAGCGATTCTCACTTGGGAAATATCCATATGCAGTTCAGTAGTGTATCTTATACTATAATATATAATAGTTATGTCGGTCCCTGTGAATGCAGAGAATAACCGTTGAGTACAACTTACATGCTCATGTGTATAAAGTAATGGACTAAAATTATACATGTGTAGATATTTAGATAGCCTTTCCAACGTTGTATCAGTTTAAAGAAATTGGGTGATGCAGGCAAAACAAACTGAGCAGTTGAAATAACATAAATTCTGTCTTCTAATGGATTTGACTATGTGTTGAAAGTTCAAGAACTGGGTGATAGAAACACTTTTCTAGCTTTGTTCAGACAATGTCTGCATAATTCCTCTTTTTGGAGACAGGGAAAGTTGGCCACAGGGAAATTGTTTTTTTTTTTTTCTTTTTCTTTCTGAAAGCGAAATTCAAAGAAAGTCACCACTACCAGCAGGACCAGCCCGCCCAGCATTGTACACAAAAACACAATCAACCCCGCAGCCTACCAAGCTGTACTTCTACCAGCCCGCCTCGCCTCCGTTTAATATTACCTAACAAAGCAAATCATAGGCTGATCAAAAGGGGATAGTAAGTTTTTATTAAACCTTCGGGTACCATTATTCTGTGCCGTTTTTCACATTTTTATTAACTCTACATCAAATCTACTAGCTTAACCCATAATTATTTTAAACCATCACCTATTTAACCTTTAAACTTGTAACTTAAATTGTTATAACGGCATCTACCAACTATTCAATCATTATTACCAGTTAAGAAAATTTATCTGAGCAGTTGAAATAACATTCTTCACAACAGGCGCCAGAAATCATACTAGCACCCGCATGGACGGTATACTTACACGCTAACAAAAATTGTTAACACTGTGAGATTTACCGTCACGTGAAATAAAGACAACAATTCAATCTATTGTAAAATCTCTTAAATCAGTATTAATCAAAATTGAATAACTATTCAAATAAAACACTAATAATAGTATAATTATCAAACTTAATACTAACATACAAAGTAAGTTCACTGAACAAAGAACATAAAATTTACTACGTCTGAATAAAATAGACGCACGCCTTAAGTTCTCAAGATTATAGATTTGGCGCCTTTTTCCAAAATCTCCCCGGGCTATCAGATTAGACAAAGACGTAGGAAGGGATATTTGGCTCAAACAGTTAAATCAGTTGATATCGAGATCATAAACAATAGGCACCATACTAATATCCGCCGTAGCGACATTACCACATGACAATAAAACTATTGTTTAGTTGAGTATATCCGCAACGGGCCATTGAAACATACAACTAACCGTAATATATTCTCAATAATCAAAATACTACCGTACCTTACATTATATTAACTAAACCCAAGTAACAAAAGTAAATAAATAAATAACACATACATACTTTAATGACAAACTAATAAATAAATAAATAACAAAACTAAAAGTTAAAAAACTAAACACTCCAACACGTCAAAACCAGAACCATCATATAAAACCTCGTTCAGGAAATTTAACTCGGATAGGAGAAAAAACAACCACTGAAACAAAATGGCCAAAACCCCAACACCAAACAGGACCCCTAATGACCCCTGTTGAAGCCACCAAAAGACTACGCCAAACAATAAACCCATAATAGTGGGAGCATGGACACCACCCCAACCACCACCACTGAAACCTTTGTTAGAACATTAAATTTTACAGTCACAAGGGTACCCACCCCCTACCGACGAACTCGCCCAAGCTAGCTGCATTTCAACCTACAAGTAGCACTCCAATCTCAACTCCTCCCTTTATCTCACCCGTCACTTTTTCCAAATTGCACCCGGGTACAGGACCAGAAAATATTGACCTTAACGACACACTCCCGATTCTAATTAATGACTCAGCAAGGACAGAAGTAACACAAGACAAACCCTCAATAAACGAAAGGAACCAAAAACTTTTATTAATAACCGCCGGAAAACCACAAATCACAATCAAAATTACCAAAACAAACTTGGATAAGGAAACTGATTACCCCACCCTAACCTACAAAATCCAAAACCCAGAAACCAAGAAAATCATACAGCAATATAATCAATCTCTCAATCAGCAACCGCACAACTTTAAAACACGAAAAAGTAAGGAAACCATTCATTACAGCCAAACCCCCAGAACCGTCAAAAGACACCAGAAACATAGAACAAGAAGAACAAAGAGAAATGACAGAACTCTTAGATAGTCAATTCAACAGAAACAAGTGACTAAACAAACATATTTAGGTAAAGGGAAGCTACCCATGAAAGAACTAAACAAAGAGACGCAACCCACAACAAACCCACTGACATTGACCATGAGCAAAATCAAACCAAAATAACCATAAACAACACTAACGAAAAGGAAATAAACAGGCAAACCCAAAATCAGAAACCACAAAACCCAAACCATAAATTACCAAACCAATCACCAAAACACCAAACAACCCCAAACACAGAGCAAAACCTAAGACATGGGCAAAAAGTTCACCCCATCCAAATCACAATTTTATCTCCAGCAAAAACTCAAAATTCATCAACTTAAAACTGAAATAACATAGCAAGCGAACTCACAAAGTACACGGAGGGGAGTTCTCAATCACCAGACCCAACACAAACTATATAGTAATCAGATGCAGCACAATCCAACAAGTAAATAAGTATATGGAAATTGAACAATCGCAAAAATTAGAGTTGCAATAATTAGACCTTCAGCGCTAAAAGGAAACATGGGAAGCAGGAAACCTATACTAACTGCAAACACTAGTACTGAGATCAATAAAAACACAACCCAAAACAGTACAACAACAGTATACAAAAAAGTCATTAGGCTGTTCAGAGAACAACAAATCAAAACAATCAAACACAATCGAAGAAGACCTTGCATATTACGGGTTTAATATAAACAGGGCATACAAACTCAAGAATTCCCGAAAACAGGAAACACCAATTGCTATAATCTATTTCAATACCCACTCAAAACCAATGGTAAGATTAGGTCCCTACGGAAAGCTTTACAAACTGGAAAGCTACAAAAACAAACCACGCTGTTGCGGAAACTGTAAAGGGTGGTTCCACTTCACTAGATCTTGCAAAAAACAGTTCAAAATGCGACCACTGTGGGGCACACATAAGGGACGATGCAGGAGGAAAGAAATTAAATACGCTAACTGTACAGGACCTCACTACCCTAAATGATATGAACGCCCCCTAACTGCTCGTGAATTTGGTATAGTACAACATATGGATTCGAAGCACACATCATATAAAGAAGCAAGACTGAATATCATTCAAAATCCGAAAACCCAACCACCACCCCAAAAACACAAATTCAGAACTGAACATTACCACCAATCAAACAAAACAAGACCCGCCCCCCCCCCCCCAAAAAAAAAAAAAAAACAAAAGCAACAACCCCTAGCCAAAAATGAGAATTAAGAAACCAGGAAAACTAACATAAGCAAAACAGCACCACCCAAACCAAACACACACCCTACAATAACTTCTAGTAGCCATTATAATAATAATCAGGCACCCAGATATCAAACAAACCAATTACCCAAATCCACTAGCACACCAGAGGAAAGGAATAATCAAGCCACCAAATCAAATAGGTACTCTACAAATGTTGTCCTCCGATTCATTAGTGACTTTGCTAATAGCATTGTACAAAACACAAAGAATGATCATGTCCCAATCGACATGACTCATCAAGTGCTAAACAAATTAATAAACAAATTCTTTCCCAATCAAAACTCGAGATCACAGTAAACCATACCCAAATCATAATAATAGTAAATATCAATAATCAATATGTATCTCACTCAACGTAAATGCTTGACACTGTGGCAGTGGAACTGCCGCGGGATAGTTAAGAATATCCCCGAGCTTATCCAAAAAATAAACTCCGACAAACCTAAACCTGATATTATCTGCTTCCAAGAAACCCATTTAACTCAGGCCTCTAAGACCATCCCCAAAATTCCAGGATACTCAACTGTATATACTAAAAATGAAACAAACGGTAAATAAAAAAGGGGGATAGCAACTTATATTGCTGACTCACTTCCAAACACCTCAGATGATGAGGCTACTCAAGAAACTCAAAATAGACTTTTTAATCACAATATTAAACTTAGTCAAGAGGAAAGAGAATCATGCGAGGGTCTGCTTACAATCAATGAATTCGGTATGTCTATAAAACGGATGGAAAATGGAAAAGTCCTGGCTCGGATAGATTCTCTGTAGGGTTCTATAAATTCTTTTGGAAGTCTCTTGGGGGATTTATGTGTAGATCAAAAACGTACGAAGATACTATAGGAAAACTTTCAGATTTTCAAACTCAAGGAGTCATCACATGTCTACCAAAGGAAGAAGAAGACAGAAGATATTTTAAAAACTGGAGACCTATATCACTTTTAAATATTGACTATAAGATTGCTTCGGGAGCCATTGAAGCTAGGATTAAAAAGGTTCTTCCATCAATAATCAGTGATACTCAAAAAGGATATATGAAAGGTAGATTCATTGGAGGAAATACCAGGCTATTATACGATATCATGGACCAACCTGAGAATGAAAATAGATTTGATTTATTATTGTTAATAGACTTTGAAAAAGCCTTTGACTCAATTAATTGGATCTTTGTGCAAGAAGCTTTACAATCTTTTAACTTTGGTGATTCCGTTTTTAAGTGGTTTAAACTGTTTTGTAATGGCTCTAAAAGTTGTGTTATAAATAATGGGCATATATCATCTTTTTTTGGACTTGAAAGAGGATGTCGTCAAGGAGATCCCCTTGCACCTTATTTGTTTATCATTGGGGTTGAGATTTTGGCTATAACTTTAAAGCAAAATGTGAATGTACGGGGACTAATCTTTGACGCCAGTGAATATAAATTGGGTCAGTATGCCGATGACGCTTTTATTCTTCTTGATGGATCTTAACTTTCTCTTAAAGCAACTATGACTATCTTGCAAGGTATTTTTTTTTTCTATTATCTGAACTTAAATGTAACATAACAAAAATAAAAGCTATTTGGATTGGAAACAGGAAATTTTCTAATGAAAGAATATGTCCTAAAATGGGCATAATTTGGTCCTCTTCTAACTTTACTCTCCTTGGCGTAGAATTTTCTCCAGATTTATAACAAATGGTGGAAATTAATTATATGAAGAAACTAACAAAGGCAAAACGAATACTGGCAAGCTGGAGTCAAACACATCTGTCAATAGTTGGTAAAGTAATTGTTGTAAAAACTCTTGTTCTGCCCAGATTCATACATCTTTTTCACCACTTCCAAACCCTTCAGCAAAGGTTGAAGCAGAACTAAATCGCACTTTTTTTTAAAGTTTATATGGGGTGGAAAAGTAAAGATAATAAAACGCGATATACTTGTTTCCCCAGAAAACGAGGGAGGACTAAATATGATACACATATTTTCATTCATTAGGTATAAAAAGATAAGATGGGTTAAAAGATTGCTGGAAAAGGAAAATGGAACGTGGCTGAACTCAATCAATACAACTATACTCAGAAATAAAAAGGATATTTGATATTTAGGCAGGAGGAAATTAGAAGACTTTAGTAAGTTCATTAAAACAGTTTGTGGTATGATGTAATTTTGGCAGTATTTAGTTGGAAAGAGGAACCGCAAAGTCCTAACAAGTATTTATCCATGAGTATTTTAAATTTTGTCCCCCCCCACAAAAAAAAAAAATGTTCTATCAATACAAATCCTGGACAGAAGCTGGTTTTGAAATTCTGAATGATCTAGTAGATGATCACGGTAATTTAATACCTTTTAAAATAATAAAACAAAAAGCTAGAAGCAATGATTTTTTAAAATACTTCTTAATATCCAAAATTCCAAAAGCATGGAAAGACGCCATAAAAAAACATTTAGGACATAATACTTTTGTTAAGCAGGAGAATAAAACAATGAACTTGCAAAAGCAAAATTCACTCAAGTTTGTTTACAAAGATCTTTAAAGAAAGCTAAATGGAAACACACTGCGAAGCAAGAAACTTGGATGCAAGTATTTAATAAAAATATAAGTAGTGAGGACTGGTCTGAGATTTATGGCCGGGCGAAATGCTGTACCAAGGATACCAAGTTGATCTCTTTTAACTTTAAATTAATCCATAGAATAATCGCATCAATTAATTAGGGTGCAGAGATGGCACCAGAGGTGCTTATGCCGATAGTATCCACACGCTCAGACTGGCCAGTGGAAATAATGAGAACTGCGTTGATCCCCTTTTGGTCCTTTCGGACCGCCACAAAGACTCCAAGAAAATCGTATGGATCAATGAAAATTATAATTCCGAGATCAAACTATCGTGGGCAGGATTGCCTCGAAACATTCGTGCGAGATTTACTGTCATAGTTGGATAAAATAGAATCGATTTTACCAGAGCAAAATGACTTTTACTGAGCAGAACACAATCAATTTTGATAGTGCTGTAGACTGCTCCATCTGCGAGATAATGATCTTGAGATCATTGTCTTTACACCGGCAATTACCGAGTTACTGCTCATAATACTTGTAATTTGCAGTTCAGAAAACCTTATTTTGTACCAATGGTGATGCGTAATTTGCGAGGATACGATTCGCATCAATAACATCATTTAATTGGACGCTAATAATATTTATGAATGCGCTATCTCGCAACCGATGCCGATTGGAAATTTCTCGTGAATGAACCAGGAAAACATTCACAGAGGAATTACTCAACAGCGATGAAGGCACCAACTACTTTCTCGAAGTCGATTTGATTTATCAGCAGGAACTCCACGAGCAGTATAACGATTACTCATTGGCACCAGAAAGTTTAGTAGTGACAGGGGACATGTTCAGCCCTGACACGCGTCAGTTCAAACAAGCATTAGAATGCGGCGGAGGAAACACAGCAAAATTACTACCTAATCTCATGAGAACATTATCAGTACGTGATTGATTATAAATATCTAAAGCGATGTTTAGTATTAGGAGTCGAGTTGGATAGATTTCATCGCGTGCTCATATTTGATCAACAAAAGTGGCTAGAGACTTACATTTGTTTTAGCGCTTCAGAAAGAACGTTGGCCACGAACGATTTCGAAAAAAGATTTCTTCAAGCTGATGAGCAGCTCGAGGCTTGGTAAACCTATGGAAAATGTCAGAAAGTGAGTGGATGTAGAGGTGGTCAGTGATGTCGTGCGGAGAAATAAATTAGAGGCCGACCCCACGTTTGTCAACATGAAATCTTGGACGAAAATTTTGTAGCCATCCACAAAAACAAAACCGAGTTGGCGAAGAGGAAACCCATCTATTGCGGTGTTACAGTATTATAGTTATCCAAAATGCTCATGTACGATTTTCGTTTTGGGAACATCAAATCCCGTTACGGCACCAACGCCAAACTGTTATTTGCCAATACTGACAGTTTGTGTTACGAAATTAAAACTGAGGATGCGTATGAGGACATGATTTCCGACAAACATTTGTTCGACGTTTCCGAATATCCCAAATCGAGTAAATTTCGCGACGAGTCCAATAAACGAAATGTCATTGGAAAGTGTAGGGACGAGACGAATTCGGGGCCTGTAGCAGAATTTATATGGCTGAGAAGCAAACTGTATACTCGCAAATTCGCAGAAAGCGATATAAAGAAACGCCCTAAAGGAATTTTTAAAAATGTCAAAAAATCACTATCACACGATCATTATCTAGCAGCGTTAGGACACTGGATTTCCGATCTTAATCAGATTGGTCTCCAGGTTGATACAGGCTATAAAGGCTTCATAGGAAGATGGCCTTCATGATTCCCGCACAATAATTATCCTAGTACTTTTGATTAAACACATTTCGACTTGATCTCAAACTTAAATTATACATTGTTGATTATTTGAATGTTCCATTTTGTTCTCCAAGTAAAAGAGTTACGACATAATTGCGATAGGTAGCCTTTTCAAATGCTAATGGTATGAGAGGTTCCAGTCCACCAGTAAATATGTTCGTGATTTATGTAGCAACAAGGATAGCACTTTTCGTTCTGCTTGGTGAATATTTGTACCATAAAGCAAATGTATGTAAAGCAGAGTGGCTCACGAATTATCATTTTACCGTATCGATTTGGCAGGGCGCATTAGTGCTCGTGAATGGCGCATCTGTTCTTTGCATATGTGCTCGCATATGGGCACAAATAACCTACCTACGCCACTGTATTCGCGCGCGCGCGCGCGTGTGTGTGTGTGTGTGTATTTACCGGTCTGGTAACACTTTTTTGTGTGCCTTTAAGTTGGCATTTGGTTCATCTGTAATCCAGGAGGTTATAAAATGAAGACAAATAGTGTTACCGTGCCGGTGTAATGATATAAATCGAACCCCACAAAAAGTAAATACCACCTGTCGAACTCTGATATTGAAAAATGACACCGACCACCCTGTCGTTAATCTATATAGAACAACGACCCCAAAGTATAAAATAATGACCTCATCCATTGAATTTTGATTCATCGAAGGGATCAATTTATTATATCTTTTAGATTTATATGATTGTAGCAGAATGACACCCACCCACCCCACCCCCGTCAATATGTTTTGTGGATGAATTACATTTTTTTTTACTGCAATGGCCTATCATCTCGTAGTACGGGTTTCTAATATGGCACACGAAATTTAAAACATTTAAAGCATTCTGTGTAAGAACAAGCCAAGGGAAACATGTCTTACGGTCTCCACTTAAAGCTTAAAGCTTCATATGGCCTTTGGTTGGTTGAATGGTGTTTTATATCATTTGCAGCACCTTTCAGAATACATACATACATACATACATACATTACGGTCTATTTTTTGTGGTGGAGGCAATCCGTAATAACAGATACCTTCGCACTTACAAGACGAACTCCAAGTATGATTTGAACCCATAACGGTGACAAGCGAGGTTTCAAACGCAGCGTATTTACAATCAAGGTCATTCTTTAATCATTGTCTTCCTCCTGTTTTTCGTCTTCCTCTTATTGTATGGCCAGTGTCCACAAAGTTGCTCAGAAGAAATGTCGATGCCTCGATGCCGCTTCCTGATACTTATCGGCTGCTACAAAGAAAGTCAAGGCCAGACTGCATAATCTATAGCGGTATTATCAAATACACTTCAAAGGTGTTTTAATAAAACTTCAAGCATGTTTTATTTCAAGGACAACGCTAACCCGACGTTGTGGATTAGATCAAAAATGTTGTAAGCTGTATAAGAGGGGTCTGTTTTCCCGCCATTTGCTACTTCAGTCATGAAACGGCGGGGATATTATCACGTATATGCCTTCGTTGAGGACGGAAAATATCCCGTGACTTTCATAAAAGATAAAGATAAAAAAGAAACTTCAGAAGGATATTATGCGCATTTTACATAGGAAATAATAAACCTGTGAATCGTGACAAGAACAATGGACTTAATACAAAAAAGGACGTAAAAACAGTGCTTTCGAGCGTACACAGCCTGGAACATTGGAATTCATCTAGGAGTGCTGAAAACGTGACTTTTGATGTTGAACATTTTCAATTTATGAACATAAAAGCTAACCTTGGCTATTTACGTTATGGTTCGTGTAAATACTATATCATACATTGTATACAAGCGATTCTCACTTGGGAAATATCCATATGCAGTTCAGTAGTGTATCTTATACTATAATATATAATAGTTATGTCGGTCCCTGTGAATGCAGAGAATAACCGTTGAGTACAACTTACATGCTCATGTGTATAAAGTAATGGACTAAAATTATACATGTGTAGATATTTAGATAGCCTTTCCAACGTTGTATCAGTTTAAAGAAATTGGGTGATGCAGGCAAAACAAACTGAGCAGTTGAAATAACATAAATTCTGTCTTCTAATGGATTTGACTATGTGTTGAAAGTTCAAGAACTGGGTGATAGAAACACTTTTCTAGCTTTGTTCAGACAATGTCTGCATAATTCCTCTTTTTGGAGACAGGGAAAGTTGGCCACAGGGAAATTGTTTTTTTTTTTCTTTTTCTTTCTGAAAGCGAAATTCAAAGAAAGTCACCACTACCAGCAGGACCAGCCCGCCCAGCATTGTACACAAAAACACAATCAACCCCGCAGCCTACCAAGCTGTACTTCTACCAGCCCGCCTCGCCTCCGTTTAATACTACCTAACAAAGCAAATCATAGGCTGATCAAAAGGGGATAGTAAGTTTTTATTAAACCTTCGGGTACCATTATTCTGTGCCGTTTTTCACATTTTTATTAACTCTACATCAAATCTACTAGCTTAACCCATAATTATTTTAAACCATCACCTATTTAACCTTTAAACTTGTAACTTAAATTGTTATAACGGCATCTACCAACTATTCAATCATTATTACCAGTTAAGAAAATTTATCTGAGCAGTTGAAATAACATTCTTCACAACAGGCGCCAGAAATCATACTAGCACCCGCATGGACGGTATACTTACACGCTAACAAAAATTGTTAACACTGTGAGATTTACCGTCACGTGAAATAAAGACAACAATTCAATCTATTGTAAAATCTCTTAAATCAGTATTAATCAAAATTGAATAACTATTCAAATAAAACACTAATAATAGTATAATTATCAAACTTAATACTAACATACAAAGTAAGTTCACTGAACAAAGAACATAAAATTTACTACGTCTGAATAAAATAGACGCACGCCTTAAGTTCTCAAGATTATAGATTTGGCGCCTTTTTCCAAAATCTCCCCGGGCTATCAGATTAGACAAAGACGTAGGAAGGGATATTTGGCTCGAACAGTTAAATCAGTTGATATCGAGATCATAAACAATAGGCACCATACTAATATCCGCCGTAGCGACATTACCACATGACAATAAAACTATTGTTTAGTTGAGTATATCCGCAACGGGCCATTGAAACATACAACTAACCGTAATATATTCTCAATAATCAAAATACTACCGTACCTTACATTATATTAACTAAACCCAAGTAACAAAAGTAAATAAATAAATAACACATACATACTTTAATGACAAACTAATAAATAAATAAATAACAAAACTAAAAGTTAAAAACCTAAACACTCCAACACGTCAAAACCAGAACCATCATATAAAACCTCGTTCAGGAAATTTAACTCGGATAGGAGAAAAAACAACCACTGAAACAAAATGGCCAAAACCCCAACACCAAACAGGACCCCTAATGACCCCTGTTGAAGCCACCAAAAGACTACGCCAAACAATAAACCCATAATAGTGGGAGCATGGACACCACCCCAACCACCACCACTGAAACCTTTGTTAGAACATTAAATTTTACAGTCACAAGGGTACCCACCCCCTACCGACGAACTCGCCCAAGCTAGCTGCATTTCAACCTACAAGTAGCACTCCAATCTCAACTCCTCCCTTTATCTCACCCGTCACTTTTTCCAAATTGCACCCGGGTACAGGACCAGAAAATATTGACCTTAACGACACACTCCCGATTCTAATTAATGACTCAGCAAGGACAGAAGTAACACAAGACAAACCCTCAATAAACGAAAGGAACCAAAAACTTTTATTAATACCCGCCGGAAAACCACAAATCACAATCAAAATTACCAAAACAAACTTGGATAAGGAAACTGATTACCCCACCCTAACCTACAAAATCCAAAACCCAGAAACCAAGAAAATCATACAGCAATATAATCAATCTCTCAATCAGCAACCGCACAACTTTAAAACACGAAAAAGTAAGGAAACCATTCATTACAGCCAAACCCCCAGAACCGTCAAAAGACACCAGAAACATAGAACAAGAAGAACAAAGAGAAATGACAGAACTCTTAGATAGTCAATTCAACAGAAACAAGTGACTAAACAAACATATTTAGGTAAAGGGAAGCTACCCATGAAAGAACTAAACAAAGAGACGCAACCCACAACAAACCCACTGACATTGACCATGAGCAAAATCAAACCAAAATAACCATAAACAACACTAACGAAAAGGAAATAAACAGGCAAACCCAAAATCAGAAACCACAAAACCCAAACCATAAATTACCAAACCAATCACCAAAACACCAAACAACCCCAAACACAGAGCAAAACCTAAGACATGGGCAAAAAGTTCATCCCATCCAAATCACAATTTTATCTCCAGCAAAAACTCAAAATTCATCAACTTAAAACTGAAATAACATAGCAAGCGAACTCACAAAGTACACGGAGGGGAGTTCTCAATCACCAGACCCAACACAAACTATATAGTAATCAGATGCAGCACAATCCAACAAAGTAAATAAGTATATGGAAATTGAACAATCGCAAAAATTAGAGTTGCAATAATTAGACCTTCAGCGCTAAAAGGAAACATGGGAAGCAGGAAACCTATACTAACTGCAAACACTAGTACTGAGATCAATAAAAACACAACCCAAAACAGTACAACAACAGTATACAAAAAAGTCATTAGGCTGTTCAGAGAACAACAAATCAAAACAATCAAACACAATCGAAGAAGACCTTGCATATTACGGGTTTAATATAAACAGGGTATACAAACTCAAGAATTCCCGAAAACAGGAAACACCAATTGCTATAATCTATTTCAATACCCACTCAAAACCAATGGTAAGATTAGGTCCCTACGGAAAGCTTTACAAACTGGAAAGCTACAAAAACAAACCACGCTGTTGCGGAAACTGTAAAGGGTGGTTCCACTTCACTAGATCTTGCAAAAAACAGTTCAAAATGCGACCACTGTGGGGCACACATAAGGGACGATGCAGGAGGAAAGAAATTAAATACGCTAACTGTACAGGACCTCACTACCCTAAATGATATGAACGCCCCCTAACTGCTCGTGAATTTGGTATAGTACAACATATGGATTCGAAGCACACATCATATAAAGAAGCAAGACTGAATATCATTCAAAATCCGAAAACCCAACCACCACCCCAAAAACACAAATTCAGAACTGAACATTACCACCAATCAAACAAAACAAGACCCGCCCCCCCCCAAAAAAAAAAAAACAAAAAACAAAAGCAACAACCCCTAGCCAAAAATGAGAATTAAGAAACCAGGAAAACTAACATAAGCAAAACAGCACCACCCAAACCAAACACACACCCTACAATAACTTCTAGTAGCCATTATAATAATAATCAGGCACCCAGATATCAAACAAACCAATTACCCAAATCCACTAGCACACCAGAGGAAAGGAATAATCAAGCCACCAAATCAAATAGGTACTCTACAAATGTTGTCCTCCGATTCATTAGTGACTTTGCTAATAGCATTGTACAAAACACAAAGAATGATCATGTCCCAATCGACATGACTCATCAAGTGCTAAACAAATTAATAAACAAATTCTTTCCCAATCAAAACTCGAGATCACAGTAAACCATACCCAAATCATAATAATAGTAAATATCAATAATCAATATGTATCTCACTCAACGTAAATGCTTGACACTGTGGCAGTGGAACTGCCGCGGGATAGTTAAGAATATCCCCGAGCTTATCCAAAAAATAAACTCCGACAAACCTAAACCTGATATTATCTGCTTCCAAGAAACCCATTTAACTCAGGCCTCTAAGACCATCCCCAAAATTCCAGGATACTCAACTGTATATACTAAAAATGAAACAAACGGTAAATAAAAAAGGGGGATAGCAACTTATATTGCTGACTCACTTCCAAACACCTCAGATGATGAGGCTACTCAAGAAACTCAAAATAGACTTTTTAATCACAATATTAAACTTAGTCAAGAGGAAAGAGAATCATGCGAGGGTCTGCTTACAATCAATGAATTCGGTATGTCTATAAAACGGATGGAAAATGGAAAAGTCCTGGCTCGGATAGATTCTCTGTAGGGTTCTATAAATTCTTTTGGAAGTCTCTTGGGGGATTTATGTGTAGATCAAAAACGTACGAAGATACTGTAGGATAACTTTCAGATTTTCAAACTCAAGGAGTCATCACATGTCTACCAAAGGAAGAAGAAGACAGAAGATATTTTAAAAACTGGAGACCTATATCACTTTTAAATATTGACTATAAGATTGCTTCGGGAGCCATTGAAGCTAGGATTAAAAAGGTTCTTCCATCAATAATCAGTGATACTCAAAAAGGATATATGAAAGGTAGATTCATTTGAGGAAATACCAGGCTATTATACGATATCATGGACCAACCTGAGAATGAAAATAGATTTGATTTATTATTGTTAATAGACTTTGAAAAAGCCTTTGACTCAATTAATTGGATCTTTGTGCAAGAAGCTTTACAATCTTTTAACTTTGGTGATTCCGTTTTTAAGTGGTTTAAACTGTTTTGTAATGGCTCTAAAAGTTGTGTTATAAATAACACTGGTCAACAGTGAAATCATTACTGACTTGAAAAGGCCCTAATCTGTAGTATTTTGGTGTGCCGAACACGAATATAACCGTGAAAAATTTGTATTGGCTCTCGTTTTGAAGATATTCATATACCTCATTTTCTATGTTTCACTGTGTAAATTTCTCCAGTAGGACTGCAGCAACATCCGGAATAATGATGTAACATTGCATAATACCATCATGCTCACATCATCCACAGTTGATTGCATCATTTTCTGATGCAATGCAATACTAATGCCATGCGGCTGCTGAAGTAAGTTGACGTCAGCAGTGTACTATACATGTGTAGGCCTATTATACTAATGCCAGGCGGCTGCTGAAGCTGACGTAAGCAGTGTACTATATAAAGCCCAATCAGATAGGTTCAGCATTTAAAATATTTTAGACGTTGTGCGAGACAGTTCAAGCTACTGTTACATAAAACTTATTATTTTATCCATTTACGTACAATAAAGAACAGTAATGCCTCGAAAGTGTGTTAATACCGCGGACAATTTTTGCTATATTTGTGGGGAAGTGACATTTGCCAACCAGAAGAAAAGTATCAATTCTCAAGTGAAGAAGGCATATCATCTTTACTTCGGATGCAAGGTTGGTGACCAAGACAAGCCTTGGGCTCCGCATATATGCTGTGCTACATGTACAACACAGCTTTCACAGTGGTTGAATTGCAAAAGGTCATCAATGCCGTTTGCAGTCCCAATGGTGTGGAGAGAGCCAAGCAACCACCTAAATGACTGTTACTTCTGCTTGGTTCCTCCTCTTTCCGGCGGAATAACGAAGCGAAAGAAGTCGAGAATAGTCTACCCAAACATTCCGTCTGCATTGAGACCAGTTCCACATGGTGAGGGACTTCCTATTCCAGAACCTCCAGCAGAATATTCTCTTGATTCATCTGACGAAGACAAAGGTGAGTCGACCTGTTCTTCTCCTGGTCCATCAGCATGCAGTGATCCAGATTTTCACTGTGGTGCATCATCAACCCCACACAGAATAACACAGGAAGAACTAAATGACCTGATTCGTGATTTGGACTTATCAAAGAACAAGGCAGAATTGCTAGGATCAAGACTCCAACAATGGAATCTTCTAGAAGAAGATGTCACAATTACTGCATATCGAAAGCGCCACCAGCAATTGGAGCCTTTCTTCAGAAAGGAAAGTAATCTGATATTCTGTTCCGATATTGAGGGCCTCATGAATGCTTTAAAAATCACTCATGACCCACAAGAATGGAGACTATTTGTGGACTCTTCGAAACTGAGTCTCAAGGCTGTGCTTTTGCACAATGGAAACATTCTTCCATCTATTCCAGTAGCGTATGCTGTCCACATGAAAGAGACATACGATAACTTAAGGCAGCTACTGAATTCCATTGAGTATAACAAGTACAGCTGGCACCTCTGTGGTGATTTGAAGGTAGTTGCCCTTTTAATGGGACTGCAGCAAGGATATACAAAATACATGTGTTTCTTATGCGAGTGGGATAGCCGAGCAAGGGAAATGCACTACATGAGGAAGGAATGGACTCACAGGCAGAATGTAGCCATTGGAGAGAAGAATATCCAACACCCAGCTCTGGTTGAGGCTCAGAAAATCTTGCTACCACCCCTTCACATCAAACTAGGTTTGATGAAGAACTTCGTGAAAGCCATTGACCGGACTTTGCCAGCATTCCGATACCTGCATGAAAAATTCCCTCGACTCAGCGAAGCAAAGATTAAAGAGGGAGTTTTTGTGGGTCCTCAGATTCGAGAGCTTTTCAAAGATGACCGGTTCAACAACTTGCTGGAAGGTGACGCGAAACAAGCATGGAATGCTTTTCGCCTAGTTTCTACAAACTTCCTCGGAAATGTTAGGGCAGAAAACTATAAGGAACTAGTAGAAGACATGTTGATGAAGTATAAGAAACTTGGCTGCAATATGTCTCTAAAGATTCACTTCCTTCATTCCCATTTGGATTTCTTTCCTAGCAACTGTGGTATTGTTAGTGATGAACACGGCGAACGTTTTCATCAAGATATCGCAACAATGGAACAAAGATACCAGGGAAAATGGTCCACTACAATGCTGGCTGACTACTGCTGGACACTCCTCAGAGATGCTCCCGAACAGCTGTACAAGAGACAGGCGAAGAAATCTAAGATGTAGTCAATGACTTGATTTTTTATAGGTAGGCTATTACAGTTGACCTTTTACTATTGGAATGCATTTCGTTATGTAAACATTAATTTCTTGCAGATTACAAAAAAACTAGAGCCAATTTTGCAATTTGACTGTCATATTCGTGTTCAGCACATAAAAATTGATAAGAATTGACTAATTTTATTTCAGTAACATGACTTTTGTAAAAATTTGTTGTACAGTGTAATGGGCATATATCATCTTTTTTTGGACTTGAAAGAGGATGTCGTCAAGGAGATCCCCTTGCACCTTATTTGTTTATCATTGGGGTTGAGATTTTGGCTATAACTTTAAAGCAAAATGTGAATGTACGGGGACTAATCTTTGACGCCAGTGAATATAAATTGGGTCAGTATGCCGATGACGCTTTTATTCTTCTTGATGGATCTTAACTTTCTCTTAAAGCAACTATGACTATCTTGCAAGGTATTTTTTTTTCTATTATCTGAACTTAAATGTAACATAACAAAAATAAAAGCTATTTGGATTGGAAACAGGAAATTTTCTAATGAAAGAATATGTCCTAAAATGGGCATAATTTGGTCCTCTTCTAACTTTACTCTCCTTGGCGTAGAATTTTCTCCAGATTTATAACAAATGGTGGAAATTAATTATATGAAGAAACTAACAAAGGCAAAACGAATACTGGCAAGCTGGAGTCAAACACATCTGTCAATAGTTGGTAAAGTAATTGTTGTAAAAACTCTTGTTCTGCCCAGATTCATACATCTTTTTCACCACTTCCAAACCCTTCAGCAAAGGTTGAAGCAGAACTAAATCGCACTTTTTTTTAAAGTTTATATGGGGTGGAAAAGTAAAGATAATAAAACGCGATATACTTGTTTCCCCAGAAAACGAGGGAGGACTAAATATGATACACATATTTTCATTCATTAGGTATAAAAAGATAAGATGGGTTAAAAGATTGCTGGAAAAGGAAAATGGAACGTGGCTGAACTCAATCAATACAACTATACTCAGAAATAAAAAGGATATTTGATATTTAGGCAGGAGGAAATTAGAAGACTTTAGTAAGTTCATTAAAACAGTTTGTGGTATGATGTAATTTTGGCAGTATTTAGTTGGAAAGAGGAACCGCAAAGTCCTAACAAGTATTTATCCATGAGTATTTTAAATTTTGTCCCCCCCCACAAAAAAAAAAATGTTCTATCAATACAAATCCTGGACAGAAGCTGGTTTTGAAATTCTGAATGATCTAGTAGATGATCACGGTAATTTAATACCTTTTAAAATAATAAAACAAAAAGCTAGAAGCAATGATTTTTTAAAATACTTCTTAATATCCAAAATTCCAAAAGCATGGAAAGACGCCATAAAAAAACATTTAGGACATAATACTTTTGTTAAGCAGGAGAATAAAACAATGAACTTGCAAAAGCAAAATTCACTCAAGTTTGTTTACAAAGATCTTTAAAGAAAGCTAAATGGAAACACACTGCGAAGCAAGAAACTTGGATGCAAGTATTTAATAAAAATATAAGTAGTGAGGACTGGTCTGAGATTTATGGCCGGGCGAAATGCTGTACCAAGGATACCAAGTTGATCTCTTTTAACTTTAAATTAATCCATAGAATAATCGCTACTAATGATTTTCTGCAAAGATTTAACATATTAAATGACAACAAATGTACTTTCTGTAAGAGTGAAAATGAAAGTATTGAGCATCTCTTTTATGATTGCATTATTACTTCACAGTTTTGCTACCGCTTTATTGAATATTTTTCACCTTTTTGCCAAAATATTGTACATTTGTCCAAAAAAGAAACATTCTTAGGAAGTGAACAACTGGACAGTTTGTGTAATTTCCTGCTTATTTTGGCAAAATATTATGTTTATACTTGCAGATTCAATATGAAAAATTCTTCTATTTTTGCTTTTAAGCAAATACTTGCAATGCATAAGAACATTGAAAAATACACTGCTAAGGTAAATAAAAAAGAGGACCAATTTCTTCAAAAATGGACATCAACAATGAACATGTAACTTGTATCTGACTTGATGGTAAACAGGAACAAAACACTGCAATATCACAAAGTCCATGTCACCTAGATTGTGTGCCATATGCATGTGTATATGCGTGTGTGTTTTTTCTTTCTCTGTAGATTATATTTATTATCCCTAGATTATCTGATAACCAGAAATGTTTGATTGTAAGGTGACCTTGGGATGGTTCCCGACCCAGTGGTCAACCTATTAAGGGGTTAATAAAAAATAAGATGGGGAGGAATAACACAAAACCTAAGGGGAAAACTACTTGAAAAATGGACAACTGAATCCAATCTAGTTATCCTTAACAATGGAGCAGGAACAAGATTAGACCTCATCAAAGGTGCACTATCAGCAATCGACCTCACCAATAGTCACTCCTAAACTGGCCCAAATCTCAGATTGGGAAGTTGATCAAAGCAGCACCCTTGGAAGCGATCACTTCTCTATCCTACTCACCCTCAATATAATGACACAAACATACCCAACCAACAACAGGTGGAGGTGTGACAAAGCCGATTTATATAAATTTAAAATCGCCCTCTCTACAATAACTCTAGCATCCATCAATACAATCTAAATGTAATGAACGCTCTAACTGAGGCAGCTAAAATAAGTATACCCAGAACAGGACGAGAACAACTTAAATCCACTGTCTCATGGTGGAACGAAGAATGTAAAGTAGCTCAAAAACTAAAACAAAGGATCCTTAATCGATTTAAAGACACAGAGAACTCCAATGACGTTAGTATTTTCACACAAAAAAAATATAAAAAAATAGGGAACATGAAACGAAAACAATAATCCAAAATGCAAAAAAAATATACTGGCAAGCATTCTGTTCTAACATAAACTTCAAAACCAAAGCAAAACAGGTATGGGACAAGATAAAAGCAATAAAGGGGAAAAGCAAGCAACCAACTTCCAAATTGACTGGAAATCTAACCAACAAAGAAAAGGCACACTACTTGGCATCACACTTTGCAAGCATGATCAGCAACTCCAACCATACCCAAAATATTCCAAGAGCACCGCCAAAATGTAGAACAAAAGTATCCAAACCTCTTCCCCAACCTAGGATCCAAACAATCTAAATTAAACGAGGACATCACAATAGCAGAATGGATAGCTGCACTTGCTTAAAAAAAGCAACCTCACCCGGAGAAGACCAACTTGGCTATGAAATATACAAACACATCCCGGAAAACATAACCGAAGACATACTAGATCTACTTAATAATAGCTGGCGGAAGGGCCAACTACCCAAAAGTTGGAAAAAAGCTATCGTCATTCCAATACCCAAACCTGACAAAAACCCAAATGACATCAATGCATATAGACCCATATCTCTAACTGATAACATATGCAAAATAATGGAACGATGATTAATGACAGACTAAATTACCATCTTGAAAGTAACAACTACATTGCAGAAACACAAAGCGGCTTTCGCAACGAAAGATCCACCCTGGACCAATTGTTCAGACTCGAAGCAAGCATCAAGCTAGCATTGAATGCAAAACGCAAATGTATTAGACATCTAATCGCAGTATTTCTCGATCTAGAAAAAGCACTCGATTTGGTCTGGACAAAAGATCTTATTGCGAAACGTAATCTATACGAAAATAACTGGCCGCATATACCTGGATAGCAGACTTATAAACAGATCGGAAGATATTGACAAAAGTAGGGATCAATATTCAGATATATATAACCTAGAAAACGGTACGCCACAAGGTAGCGTGCTTAGCCTCACTTTATTCAACGTCATGGTAAACGACCATGACACTATAATTAACAAAAGTAAGGTCGATCTATCCCGATTTGCTGACGATAGTGGGATTTGGAAAGCAGGCAATCCAAACAGCAAAACAGTCATATTGCAAATACAAGATAGTCTTAACCAAATAGGTCGGTGGGCAGATAAATGGGGTTTTAAAATATCCAACACTAAAACAGAAGCCATTATGTTCTCTCCACACAATAGAAATACCATAGAATACCCTAAACTGCACATATAAGGGAAAACAATACAATTTGTCAAAATAACCAAATTCTTAGGAATGTTCCTTGACGAAAACCTAACATGGAAACACCACATTAAAGGGCTCACCCAAAAATGTAAAGCTTATCTAAGTCTATTAAGAAACCTCAAGGGAACTACATGGGGGGCCAACCAAGAAACGATTTTAACAATATATAAGGTACTTATATGAGCAAAAATAGATTACGGATGCCAAGTCTATGCATCAGCTAACCAAACATCACTTAGTAAACTAGATTCCATACAATGTAAGACACTAATTATTTGAACTAGAGCACTAAACTCAACCTCACTAGAAGAGCTCCAAATACTGACAGAAAAACTGCCACTGCAACTAAGAAGAAACGAAAGCATATTAAGACATGCCGCACGAGTTTCGATTAACAAAACAAGCCACCCCACCAGGAAAATAATCCAACAAAGTAATATCACTTTCATTAAAAACCGAAACCACAACCACCCGGTACACAAAAAAATCATGAACTAACTAAATATCGTATCCTACCGACTCTACAAGCTGAACAATGCAGTTACCCCGACCCAACACCATGGACGGGAGGTAATCCTAATTGTAACAATAGCCCTTACTTATGGCAACAAACAAAACCAGGCACATGATATAAGGACAAAAATATTAACCGAGCTAAAAGAAAAATACATAGGGTACACAGAGACATACACCGATGGCTCAAAAATTACTAAATCGTATAAAAACTGCTGCGGCAATAGTAATCCCTGAAACCAACACATAATTCGGAGCTAGATTACCCGACACCTGCTCCTTTTACATAGCCGAATTATGGGCCATTACTGAAGCTCTAAAATGGATAAAACTAACAAACACTAGACACGCAGTTACCATTAGCGACTCCCTTAGTGTCATCAACTCGATTAAATCAAACCACTTTATCACAAGAAGCAACTTCCTGAAGGAAACCAAGCACTTAATTAAACAATTGCTAAATAACAAATATATCACAGAGTTCATGTGGGTGCCCTCCCATATCGAACTAGCAGGTAACGATAAAGCAGACCAAGTAGCTAAACAATATCACCAAGAACCTGGCTCCATAGCATTATACTACAGCGTCCAAGAATTGTATAGCATCATCATAATTAAAATCGACAATAAGTGGCAACAACAATGAGATAGCAACAAAAAGGGACGCAAGCTATACTCCATTCTAAATAAGGACGTACCAACCCACCACAACTCGTTAGAAGTCATAATCAAAAACTTATCAATAGGATACTAATAGGCAAAACTAAATTAGCCAGCAGCTTTGGGAAATATTTGACAATCAACATAAACTCAAATGGCAAATGCCCACACTGTCCACTCCAAGAAGATTTAGAACATGTTTTTAACACCTACCATAAGTATGGAACCCAAAGAAATAGATTTAGTACTAAACAACATAAAATAGGGTCCACACCGACCTATTCAGATTTCCTCAAAGAACAAAACTTAAATAAGGACATTACTTACAATAATATTATAAACTTCCTCACCGACATTGGGAAAAAGGGGGCTTTAAACAAATGTGTATAACCCGATAAACAATAAATAAATATCATTCAATTAATTGCAACCAGGGGACATTCTAACAAACTAAATGTAAGGAACAACAAGACCAGATGTCTTTGACATGTCTTAGCAACCAGAGTATTCGGCAAAGATATCTGTCTTATCAAAATAGATTTAGCCTGAAAATAACATCATATAAATAACTGTATCCACAAGCTAGGATAACAATCAAAACAAAATAAGTCCAAGCCTACCAAAACTAGTAGCCAGGCTAACAAACTTAAAATTAGGGAATACGTAAGAACATATTTCTTTGACAAGTCTTAGCGACCCGAGTATTTGGCAATGATATCTGTCTTATCAAATAAATTTAGCTGAAAATAAAATAACATCACATAAATAAATAAAAAAGGAACAATTATCATAACTAGTAGACAGGCTAATAAACTTAAAATTAGGAAACAAATAAGATCAGATGTCTTTGACATGTCTTAGCGACCCGAGTATTCGGCAAAGATACATGTCTTAATCAAATAAACTTAGCCTGAAAATAAAAAATAATAACAACATACTAATAGCTTCATCCATAAAACTAGAAAAATAAATCAAACATAAAGATAGATTGTCAAGTACTTAGCCCAACCCTAAACCCAAACATATAGAAACGAATAAACTGCAATAGCCCATTATCTAAATTTCTTAAAAATTCTTTTATTGTATTTGTACTTTTTCCGCTCTTCATGAACAATTAATTAACCCTCCACATGGGAATAAAAACCTAGGTGTCCCCATGTGACGTCATAGTGACTCTCACTCGTTGCTGGCGTCACATACTGCTTGGTTGACACCTAACGCAGCTAATGCAGACTGAATTGCCACCTTTAACTCGAGTGAGTGCTGGGTCTATCCCCACTCGAGTATAGCCTTACATTCAGGCCGCTAGGGTCTATGAAGCCAGTCATATTGAACCAAGACCTGACGGCTCAATTAGATAGTGCCTTTTATGCACAGTAATGCCTGTGTGATGAGGCTCTAATTCCTTCCCCCGGGATCAATTAAATAGACTGCTTATGGACATTAACTAGACGTACATGCCCTTATGGGCGAAAACGTCTAAAACTTAAATGGTGATGTTGATGATGACGAGCGACTCATTTTCAGAACATGTACACTATGGGGCATACACGTCAGCGGCGAAATATCATTGGCTTAACAGCAGAGGGGGCGAACAGACCACTTGTCTGAAACCTCATTTGCTTAAAATATAAGCTTCTTCCGAAATAAAAAAATAAGGTCACTGCTAACTTGACCGAGAGTTGTGTTTACATACCGGAGGTCTTGCCCCCTCTGCTGCTATCAATTTATCCAAAAATTTTATCAAGTCCAATACGATATCTTGTTCTAGGATCATGTAAATTTATTGTTATAAACCCGTACTGGGTTGATTGTGCTTGTGTAAAGAAATTTCTGAATTTAATTATATCCATGTCACCGCTACACCAAATTTGATGAATATTTCGCAACGTGTTCGTATCAACTCCATGAAACATAACTAAAATATTACAGTTATCTCTGATTACTTTTGGTATTTGTGTGTATCGCTGAGTAACATAAATCACATCGTGTTTTTATGTCTGCAACGTGAAAAAATTGTGGCAGGATTTGATTGTTTGTCCAGCATCACATCATCGTATACAACTAAATTATTAATAAATCCGTCTAAAACATCAACGCTCGGCGCTTCATCAATATCGGTTATAAACTCTATAACATCCTTATCTTCGTCCAGTAATCTTGCGTTTTCACTGAAATCTTTAAGTACATCATAACATCGTTGATCATCAACTGATGGTGCTACCAAATATAACTTATCCCATTTTAGCCATCTCATTATCAGATTAAGTAATAATTGCGTCTTACCCGATCCAGATGGACCTATTATTATCATTCTGATCGAATTGGGCAATGCAGGATGGTGTTTAACTGGCTCTTGTTTTCGTGTCGCTGAGAAATCAATTATATCCATATATAAATAATATGAATCTATATTGTTTACGTTGTAGAGTTAAAACTCCAACTAATGATCTATCTACGGTTACAACAAAAAATGTGAGAATAGCATATGGTGGAAGATGTGCAGTATGTAACAGAAAAAAGTTTTCGTTTTTACCCAAAAAAGATGGTGGTGATATTGCTAAATTAATGTCAAATTTCCCAGGAACCCCATGGGCTAAATACCCTGGAGAAAAACATCTACCAGGATATAATTATTGTGGTCCTGGTACTCGACTTGATATCAGGAATGACAATCAGGATCAACCAAAACCAGATGAGTATCCCATAAATGATATTGATAAAGCATGTCACGTTCATGACGTGGCTTATAAAAAACAAGATCTACAACATAGGCATATTGCAGATGTGAAGTTGATTCATTCGCTAGATTCCATAAAAAATAAAAATATCAGAGAATCATTAGCTAATTGGTTAGTAAAATCTGCAATGAAAGGTAAACTCGTATTAGGGACTGGTAATTAATTATAAATGGAATCAATTTATTATAGTCCAAGGGGATATTGGAGGGGTATAGCAGCAATTAGTAAACTCGCTGATGCAGCAGCGGTTAAACATTCTACTGCTAAAGCGTGGTTATCCAAACAAGCAATATGGCAAATTTACCTACCATCACCGAAACGAATTCAGTACGCGTATTTCGATGTTATTGTTCCTAATGAAGTTCATCAAGCAGATATTCTGTTTTTACCTTATGATACGATTAAAGTATGTAGACGTCAAATAACATACAAATACGCGTTAACTGTCATTGACGTTGCAAGTAGATATAAAGAAGCGGAACCATTATCAACGAAAACATCATCTGAAGCAGCCGATGCGTTTGAACGAATTTATCAACGAGGACCATTACGATGGCCACAACTATTACAGGTTGATTCTGGCAAAGAATTTCTTGGTCCAGTATCATCGTTGATGAAGCAACATAATGTCAAAATCAGACGAGGACACACTGCAATCATCGTGATCAGGCAATTGTTGAACGATTTAATCGAACACTTGCTGAGCGGTTATTTGGATATCAATACGCGAAAGAATTTATTCAAGATAAAATATCTCGTGAATGGGTGGCAAGATTACCAAGTGTGATAGCCGTGTTAAATAATGAGATTACTCGAATAACCAATATGAAACCTATTAACGCAATTACCAAAAACAATATACCTGTACAACGACGTGATTTTTCAACACAGCCAGTATTAGGTAATGTGACCGTAAGATATTTATATGAACGAGGTGAACTTGAAGGTGGTAAAAAAAAGAGCGACTGATCTTATTTGGAGTATTACGACACACAATATATCTAGCATAACAAGATCTACTGGTAGACCCGCAATCTACAGACTGGATTCAACTGCTCCTCAACGTGGTTTTACACGTGAACAATTGCAGGTGATTCCTGAAGATACACAATTACCACCGCAATCACTTAACTAGTATCCCTACGTCGATTACACTCAAGACAAGTCAGCATCGTGTTTTCGCGTGTATGGCCAAGATGGTTATCTTTCCTATCTACGGTAAATTGTCTTGGATCATTTTTCAGATACCGCCATAATATTATACAATTACAACTTGCACAGTGATTATTCTGCTGTTGTTTCAGCGTATTAATAAATTCAACGTCAAGATCAAAGTCGCGTCTATTTTTTTTATCACACTGTTTATAACCAGCTAATTTTTTTCTTATTATATCACCGTCAACATCATCATCATTGATCACTGACTCGTCCACGATAATCCTTCGTATTTGAGATATTCTTCTGACTCGAGACACTGCGAGATAAACCAAATTTGACCACTCGATACGATCATCGACGATCCAAACCTCTGTATCAGAGATAGTTAATCCTTGAGACGAATGAATTGTCATCGCGTATCCTAGCGTCCACGGGGATTTATTTGTTTTTAGCGCATCTTCAACAACATTGACATCGACTGCGACAATATCATTCAACGCTAAATTCTGTTTCTCGGTCTGTCCTGGTATATCAACGTCAATATTTTGTCGTCGTGTATCTGCTGGTCGATAACATAACGGAACTGGCAACGTTGGAAACTTTTCTCTTTGTAACTGAAACAACCGCTGCTGAAGTGTATCTCTGACTATCTTTCTACTTGCAACTATCAAATCGTTTGGTCTCCACGTTTGCAGAAAGTCTTTCATGGGTGTTTCTGAAATCACTTCAAGCATTACTTCACATTGAATTTTATTCGGCTGTAGTCTGATTAATTTTTTAAACTCCCTTAATTCTGGATCAAGTGCTCTATGATCATCAGTCACTTCTTCGAAGTGGTCAAGAAACTCTTTCAGCCAATCATGTGGAGATGGTCCAACAAAATGTGGTGGTTGACCGTGATCGCCACACATTATCACAGCAGTATTTTTTGTTAATAGCCAATCAAGAAATGTTTTTAATATTTCTAGCGGTACTGTACATATTTCATCCCAAACGATAATCCTCGAAATATATTTTTCACCCATCCTTGAAGAAGTCCATGCATCACCCTTCCATCGGAAGAAGCTGTGATAGGTACACGAGTGTACTCCTCGTTGTTTCATCTCTCGCGCGAGTCTATGTGTAGGAGTTAAAACAATCATATCTGAATTCTGAAATAATTTGATTGCTCGAGTCGTCTTACCAGAACCTCCAGGTCCGTTTAGATAAACGATCTTGTGTCTGGTTATTGGATCGTACACAGATGCCGCAGATGATAATTTTGATATCTGATTATTTATCAGGTAAATATCTTTAATCGTAACATCAGCGGATTCGGAATAATCGAGTATGTTTTCTTTTTTTATTCTCCACGAACCCCACTGTGCACAAGTATCGATATGTAGTTGTTCTAATAATCCTGAATATTCTTTATTGATATAAAACGAGTCCGTGGCAACTCTGACAGCTAGTGTAGAAACCTTATTTATCATCGATAACAGATTTATCGAAACGTACGCGTGCATCGATGATCTTAAATGAGTATACTGAGGTGACTCACCGTCCATGTAGCACACAATTGTACCTAGTTTATTTCCATTTGGCAAGAAAGCTGTTTCTCGATTTATAAACGTGTTTTTCTTCGTTGTATCAGCGATTATAAAATCTAACTCAGCATTGTCCATGATCTATCTTGCACAATGTCGTTTATGATCGTATGATCCTCCTTGAGTGAACTTGCCAATTATTTTTCTGCCAAGATCTTTCGTAATTTTATTCTCGTAATCTGTTTTATCCGGGTTTTCATCATCAGAATACTGTTTTTGTTGTGGTAACCAAACTTCGGCTTGTTTCCGATATGATATAATTGCTTCGTTGATCGTCAACGATATTACCATCGCACAGTCAAGCATATACCGTAACAGTACTATTGGTACCCACATTTTTTCTGAAAAATGTTTTCCAAACCAAACATAACAAATTGGATGAAGTCCCATAGCAAACTCGAATGACTCGATACGAGCGAATCCAATCAGGTCAAAATCCGGTAATGGTCCATTTATCGATACTCATGTCATTTCATGCGTCGGATAACCGAATCGCTCAAAGTACACAGAACAATCTCCGTACCTGAGAAAACTTCCGGGATAACACGCGACCATATCAACCGAAATAACATCTCTCTGATCGTATTTAGTATTCCATAATCCACCGTGTCCGTATTCGACTCAACTGGATATTATGTCATTGAGAAAATCAAATCTAGTTGCTTTCCACGAATTTTTCTTTCTAGCAAAATGAGCCGCAACTGACGGAACAGTAAAACAGTTGCTCAATAGTTCGTCAGTATCATCAGTATATTGCATTGCAAGATTTTTCATTTTCTCGTGAAGAAGATCTTTTCGATAAATAACACCATTAGGTCGTACAAACTGATCAAATTTATTTTTTTCTTCCACGCATGATTCGTCGTTAGAACTCTGAAATAACCATACTGACACAGGATCGTCTTTACTTATTTCATTAATAAAATAAAACATGTCTCCGCGGTAAATTTTAACAGTTCGATTTCGTGGAAACACTGTTACTGCGCTAGTCCATGCGTGTGCGTTATGATCAATAATTTCGATGGAAGCACCTTTTGATTTATATTTTGATTCAAACAATATTTCTCCTGTTATCGTCGCTACGGTTATTGGGAACTTTAGTTTTTTTCCTAACTCAGCCACATCTTTGATTGACGCCCCGGTATCTTTAACCATTTCTCCCCACGTGTTTATTATTTTACGTCTTTTATCCGTTAAGTCGTTTCCACGAGTCGAAACGGTAAAATGTTCTATTACTCGTTCAGCCACACAGTTTATTTTTGAAAATTTCATCGGCGTCAGTTTATCAACGTTAGGTTTTTCACTTATCACATAGATTCCATAAATAACTGCTGTTACAGGATACGCTCGCTCATAATACGGTTTGTCAATACCAGTCAATAGACCTGGTTTGGAATCTTTAGTTAGTACGACAGTTTTTTCACCCTTGTGCACAGGATCATATTTGTCACGGATAATCCAATTACCTGTTTCTGTTAGCACGACAAATTTTATTCTGAAAATATATTTGCGATTATCAATGTAGTTAATGATAGTTGCTGCTCGATCGTCATTCATCGCAGCGTCGATGACACCGTTGCGTATAATCTTGAACGTTGACCATACATGAGATGCACCATCTGTGTGAAATTCTTTCTTGGCGCCGTGAATTTTATTAATCAAGCTTTTATTTTTCGGATCAACCAGATCTCGCATCGGTAGGTCGGGAGATATTCTGTCGAGATTAAATTTATCTGCGCTCCAGGGCTTGATTCGGGACAATCTATCGAACTCACTCATATTATATTTCAAACAAGTATTTAAATAAAAAAATATTATATATAATGTCTCGATACAAATGGTTGATGATCAGTTCATTAACTCACTGTAATAAATCCTGTAAAAACGAATTTTGCGGACAACACTTGCAGAGCGTTCACCGTGGAAGCTTAGGACCAATACCGCGCCTGCGATGTGGTGTTGGAGTACGAGAAAAACACAATTATGTGCACGCTGTGGTGGAAAACATTTCGCGAGCATAAAAGATATTATAATAAAAAATAATGACAGTGACAGATCTATAAAATCCGTAGAGGACTATCTAACTAAGTTTTCAGTAAAATTATGATTTAAACAAATACTATTATTATATAAATGAGCCAAGAATTTATGAAGCATCATATAATAACAAACTATGAATCAAATCGTGATGGTCTTAGCGATTCGTATACGAGTGTCCCAAGGGGTTGATCAAAGACGGTCTTGTGATCGATCATATTGACAGAAATAAACATAATAATATTTTATCTAATCTTCAGGCTATTACACAAAGCGAGAACTCTGCATGGGGAAGAACGATTAAATACCCAAAAATCCCTAGAGCGGTTAAATCCTTCAATACACAGACTTGCGAAGAGAGAACGTTTCAATCAATAAATTCAGCTGCAAAGTATTTTGATATTAACCTGCGTGTGGTACAATACGTTGCAGAAAATATAACCAAATCCGCCTTCTCTAACAAATATGAACAAAGAATCATCTTCCAAAATCAATGATGGAGATAAATCGTCAAGTCAGTAAGTAATTACCTCGAATTATATTTATTAACTATTTATTTAATATTTGGGTCTGTAGTGTACTCGTATACTACTTACCTGAAGAAGGAGGATAACTCCGTTGAGCATACTCATGTAATTGAGTTACTTCCCTTTGACCGTGTTTACGATCGTAAGCGGAAAATTGTTGTAAATCAAATGGTACAGTACATCTATTTCAAATTTGCAATGTATTCATGTATATCAATTAACCATCTACATCGTAATTAATACTCGTAGAAGGATATTTATGGTTTCTAACTTACAAACAGAATAAATAACTGCAGTTACATTGTATAATAGTCGATCCGTTGCAGAGATACATTTATCATTTTGATGATGCAGAAAAACCCCAGAAAAACTCCCCAATTATGGGTTTTCCCGGGTTCCTCCACTATATATACCGGCCTTATACGTCGTGTTTTTGCCTCTAAACTTGCTAGTGTGCGGTGGCAGACTAGGAGTTATGGGGCCGCCTCTAAACTTGCTAGGCTGCGGTGGCAATCTAGAAGTTATGGGGTTTAATGTTGTGTTTTGCCTCTAAACTTGCTAGGCTGCGGTGGCAATCTAGATGTTATGGGGTTTAATGTTGTGCTTTGCCTCTAAACTTGCTTGGCTGCGGTGGCAGACTAGGAGTTAGGGGTTTATATGTCTTTATATGTATCCTTGAATTTGCTAAGGCTGCGGTGGCAGACTAGGAGTTATGGGGTTTATATGTATCCTCTAAACTTACTAGAATGCGATGGTTATCTAGGAGTTTACATGGGGATTATGCCCTTGAACTCGTAGAATGCGGTGGCAAGCTACGAGTTCTGGGTTGTATTGTCCTTTGTGCCCTTGAACTCGTAGAATGCGGTCGCAAGCTACGAGTTCTGGGTTGTATTGTCCTCACCAAATACACCCTCTTGAGCCTCTAGGCCATTGTTTGACGGGTTAGGGGCTCTCATAGGAGGTTGTGTTTCGTGTGCCCACTGAACTCGTAGAATGCGATGGCAAGCTACGAGTTCTGGGTTGTGCTGTCCTTGTGTATCCCTTGCTAGAATGCGATGGCAGTCTGGGAGTTTATTTTGTTTTGTTAACATCAATGATATTAAAAAAATAGAATAATAAACTACATATCAGAATAAAAGAATATTTCAAAATATTTCTGGATAAGAATCGATTTGCACTTTCGCCATTGATAATTTTTATTATTGATGATAAAAATGTTGGCGAATTTACCCCCGTCAATTTCTGAATCAATAAAATATTTCAGAATATTTCAGATTATAATAATTATTGCAAAACTGATTAATTTATATGATTCTGAGTACCAACCACCCCATCAGAGTTAACAAACTGATTGATTTGCATGATTTTAAGTACCATTTACCCCATCAATTTCTGAATAAATAAAATATTTCAGAATATTTCAGATTATAATAATTATTGCAATTTGCACAATTTTGAGTACCAACCACCCCATCAGAATTAACAAACTGATTGAAATAAATGATTTTGAGTACCAACTTAACAAACTGATTGATTTACATGATTTTGAGTACCAACCACTCCATCAATAATAAAATATTTCTGAATAAAATATTTCAGATTATACTAATTATTTCAGAATAAAATATTTCAGATTATAATAATTATTACAGTTGCACAATTTTAAGTACCAACCACCCCATCAAAATCAACAATCTGATTGATTTGCACGCTTTTGAGTACCATTTTACCCATCAAAATTAACAGTCTGATTGATCTGCACAATTTTGAGAATCATTTACCCCATCAATAATAAAATATTTCTGAATAAAATATTTCAGATTATTCAGATTATAATAATTATTTCAGAATAAAACATTTCAGATTATAATAATTATTGCAATTTACACAATTTTAAGTACCAACCACCCCATCAAAACAAACAATCTGATTGATTTGCACAATTTTAAGTACCAACCACCCCATCAATTTCTGAATAAATAAAATATTTCTGAATAAAATATTTCAGATTATAATAATTTATTGCAGTTTGCACAGTTTTAAGTACCATTTACCCCATCAAAACAAATAATCTGATTGATTTGCACAATTTTGAGTACCAACCACCCCATCAGAATTAACAAACTGATTGATTTGTACCATTTACCCCAATAATAATAAAATATTTCTGAATAATAAAATATTTCAGAATAAAATATTTCAGAATAAAATATTTCAGAATAAAATATTTCGGAATAATATTTTTTTGTAGTACTTTTTTTTACAAAACCGATCGATTTGCATAATTTTGAGTACCTAACTACCCATCAGAATTAGCAAACTGATCGATTTGCATAATTTTGAGTACCTAACTATCCATCAGAATTAACAAACTGATCAATTTACATGATTTTGAGTATCAATCACCCCATCAGAATTAACAAACCGATCGATTTGTACCAAACCACCCTATCAATTTCTGAATAAATAAAATATTTCTGAATAAAATATTTCGGAATAAAATATTTCTGAATAAATAAAATATTTCAGAATAAATAAAATATTTCAGAAAAATCATTAAAATTTCACATATAGATTCGCAATCAATTTCTTTCCCCGCAGGTCAATTAAGTGTCCAAGGTGGTCAGTTAGTTTAAAATTTATTCGGGTTAACATATTAGTATGACACCGCAAATAAACAGGATTGGTTGGTACTTGCACGATCAAATCCCCAGGGGGGTACTTGTGGTGTGAACGTGTATAAAATGTATCCTTGTTGAGCCTGATTTGATTTTCCAAGATCTATTTGATAGCTGCCATCGATCACATCACAAACTAGATTAACCGCGATTGTCGATGTTATATTAACGATTCCTGGTGAAATATGTTTGCCGCCTCCGTATGGATCATTGTCATGTTTGAGAACAACCGGAGGTGGTGCTATTTTTCTCCATGATTCGATGATTTTAGGAAAGTTTGTATCAATAATTTTTTAGTTCATCTTTTTTAAATGTTGGTACCTTATATGTAAAATTGCCTTCCCCCTCATATTCTTTTTCTGTTATTCTGTAATAACTGATAAATGGCTTTCTAGGGCGGGGAAAGGAAGAACACGAGCAGCAATCTCTGCTCTTACATGATTAAGTACTTCCCTAATGAAAGTTTCATTAACATAATTATAATCTGATTCCAATTGATTTAGATGTTTTATTGACTCAATGATCTGTTGTTTTATATCATCATTATAATGTTGCGATAACGACAAAAACAAATTTTGTATATTATCGATTGATTGTTTGACCTCAGAATTAATTTGGCCGGAATGCATTTCATAAACCTCCAAATATCTTATTTCACCACTAAAAGTATAAACTTCATATGCACCGGTTACATTCCACGGATACAAATTTCGGTATTTAGGAGTTGTTATAAATTTCTTTTGATCTGAAATAAAATCATCCCGACGTGGTTCTGGTGGTCCATGATATTCTGGCGCAATATCACTCCAACCTAGTACGGATCTTATCGATGATTGATAAATATCAACGGCGTAATCAGGAGAATGTATCTCAACCGCAGAAGATAACGTCGGCTCATAAACGTTAATTGATATTTTTGCTTCTTTTCCGGTTATTGATTTTATTCTACGCGCAAATTCATCTTTGATTTGCTCAATCTCATAACTGCCAGTGGGTCTCCCAACAACGTTCCAGTCAGGTGTTCCATCATCTTTATTTTTATTAGCAAATACAAGCGAATTATTTGCTGGTGTACCATTAAATTATTTCGATCTGATATTTGGCCAACTGTGATATACTCGTAATTGTGCTAGTGCAATTTCTTTTATTGGAATCACAGTTGGAAAACTGACGTTAAATTCAGGATTAGTCGAACTTACTGAGATCATCGTTGTTTTCAGCGGAGTTGTGTTTGTCACGATCTGCTGG
Organism: Sinohyriopsis cumingii; assembly: GCA_028554795.2. Classification (NCBI taxonomy): domain Eukaryota; kingdom Metazoa; phylum Mollusca; class Bivalvia; order Unionida; family Unionidae; genus Sinohyriopsis; species Sinohyriopsis cumingii. The sequence goes on along the minus strand of CM068829.1, from coordinate 78,313,193 downwards.
AGTAGCTCTAGTGATGTCATTATTTAATATATTTGTGCCTTTAATACCAGCACAGGTGAATATTTTAATCATTTCTGTAAACTCAAAATCAGATATAATTCCATCATTAAGACCTGTTGATAACAACGAAGATAACTTCGAGTATGCTACCGTCGCCGTGTGCAACTTTATCATGTAATCGGATAATTTTTTATTCGTGCAAGTACTTATCTTTGTTGCAATGATACTGAGCACAACTGCAATTGATGTTGTAGCTGAAATACAGATTGTTACGGCTACTGGCGCCATCATTGTTATCGTTGATAATAATACGCCGGTGGACACAACAACAGCGGATACTGAATAAACGATTACGTCAACGATAACTAGTCGTCGTCGATATTTCTTTATTTTTACCGTATATTGTTCGACTCGATTTTTTAAGTTCGTTTGCCATTTACGTGCTTGATTGTACCTGTAATGTTGCGATGCTGAGGTACTCATTATATTTTATACAGTAACCAATTGAGGTGTTTCAGCTACAAATTCTAGACACCACCAGAAAAATGCTGCAGTTAATTTCTTATCAGCTGCTTCCAGAATAAATATTTCTTTGCTTCTGCTATTTAATATGATAGACACAACTCCAGAAAACTTGTCATGGAATGACGCCATGGGTACGTTGTAAAAATCTCGAATTTTGCAGCACTAAACACAGACAGCTTGTTCACGCCAGTGACTGTTGCGGTATATTTAATAGTTTTATTTTGCTGTGACCATGTTGCGAATCCAGATGACACCGTGTATACGATATTGGTAATATGCCCGGGAGTTATTCCGGCTGGAATTTTAATCAGAATAATTTTGTTAACGGTATAAGGAATTCCACTTACGACATCTTCTGGTGTTTTTTTTTTAGTTACATCTAGGTTAGTTTTGATATCAGAAAGTTTTCTGTCAACGGCGTGCGGAGTGCCGAAGAATTTATCGATGGCTTCATCGGTTTTTTGAAAATTTCTTCGAAATCTTCCAAAAGCGCCTGCGTGCACATCATACTCGGCCCGCAACGTGGATAATTTACCGTCAACAGTATTGTAGTTAACGTCCACATATTTTTTCGTCGCGGCATCTTCGTCGGATGTTGGATCTCTTAACACTGTTATCTTGTTTCAGTTCACCTGTCATTGTGTCGCCGGTGTTTTTTACACGATTAGCAGTACTTTTTGCAATTTCATCTCTGATGGTTATAAATGATATACTTGAATCCCTGATTCTACCGCCGTTAGTAAACACAGGAATGTTATCCGTGATCGCACCGAATACTCGTCGAACTATATAATTCCATTTGATGCTGCTTGTTTTTAGTTTTCCGTATCGGTCCTGAAAAATAACAACCTCATCTGGGTCAACTCCAGCCAGGTTCATAATATCAGCAAGTTCATCTTTAGTCGCGTACTTCGAGAAATTAATGTCGGATTTTTTTTCTTACTGGTAGAAGATCTTCCGTAGATATCAACCATAATAATTTAAGATCTGTTTAAAAAGAAGCGGTTACTTGAATAATCATGCACGACTTTATGAGGTGCCGCGGAGGACTTTGATATGGCATTGAGTACATTAATTACTTCACTGCAGCATATTGGCGAATCCGTCATTGTTTGTGTTGGTAGCGTTGAATATCAAACCGCTGCGTGAAGTGGTGCGCCATACTTGATAAACTCACGAGGTGGAGCTAACCCGTACGAATCAAAATAAACGATTCCACGTGGATCAATTGCGCATGCGGTCCAATGAGTACCAGGTCCTGAATTATCATCGAGATTAATAATACCTGTTTCAGCGCTGTTTGGTCGGTCCGGCAATTGATCTCGCATAAAAACACCTCTAAAGGCAGATATTTTCAGTTGTTTAGCAGCTTCAAGTAAGTCAAAATTTGATGCTGTAATAATTAACGAAGTGATCCTGGAAGCCTCAGACCTCTTCCCCAACGAGATCCCGGCAATCTTAATCCGGTCCCTCTTTTATTTAATCCTCGTCCTGTTGCTTTCTTTAATGCCATTCCAGCAGCGGTTCTAACAGCACCTAATGCGGCTGCTTTTGCTACGGCAGGTGTTGCTGCGGCAATTAATGCTGGAATAGCCGCGAGAAGTGGAAAAATACCACCTGTTTTAATTGAATCTTTAACCGCACCCGCAGAGAGATTAAGTTTGACGCCTGTTTTTGATTGTTTAGCGCCGTTGAAATGTTTAAGTTGACGTTGTGATAATGATAATTTATTTTGACCGCCCGTGATCTATCTCGCTTTAGTGACAATTTCATTCCGCAGTTTTTTGCTGAATTTGATTGAAGGTTTTTAATCTGATCAGGAGTCAGACTGACACTAACGTGATGACATGGCATTTTATGATAATACTCGTGTTTTTAAATAACATGATTAAAGATTTTCCACTGGTGCATCAATAACCCTCATTCGTCCACCAACACCCTCAAGCAACATTGATTTGTCGCTAAATATAACAGCAACTGCTCTGTAAGCACCATGAACATCTGGTGGACCAACTACGGCAACAGGAGGTTGTGTTACCTGAGCTCAAAAGTGAATATCAACGACAGATTGTCTAGATAAAACAAGATGTTCCAACGAAAAGTAATAAATTGGATATAATGTTGTAAAATCTAGTTGTGATATTTGCAGACCAGTATCTATATTTTGATCACGTCCCATAAATGACATCAAACGATGATATGCACTCGCTACATGATTCTGATCAAAATTTAACAATATATCTTCAGCTGGTTCTTGATGTCCATTTATCCGCAAAGAAACCTCATTAACTCCAAGTTTATCAAATATCGTGTGACTGCGTACTTGTGAACTCATTCGCGTAAAATCCTGAAAAGCAACAAATATATGTCGTGGTGATGAAACACCCTGCTGTGAAGCTATACGCCATGTAAATAAACCATTAACAGAACTTTGGATAGTATCTGTGGTCACTGTCAGCCATGATAACAATGATTTACCGCCTGAATCCATAAAAGAGAGTAATTTTTGTTCCTCAGCAATTGATGGAGTCATTACTGGCATCCACAATGAAAGTTTTGTCAGTATTACTTTACCAGCATCACCAGCAGGTCTCCAGAGTGCATCGTTATCATCACCCTTTCTTACCAGTGCAATTGTATGTCTAGCCCCGAAGATAACTTTTCTAACATTTCTGCAAAATCCAAAGATATGGGATAATGGAATAGCGCATGAGAAATTTCTACGATTACCTCTTAACATCGATCGTCGTGATGAAAATCCTAAGTTGAAATTTGGATTAGGACTATTAACAACCGGCCACACATCAGCATCAGCATTATCGGCAAAATTTCTTGGTCGTCCTATGTTATACGGTCTGTGATCTGAGTGATCAGAAGTGTCTTTGGCGAACATCATTGTCGGACCGGCTGATCTTGTATAATATCTGAATATCTTGCTAGACCTATTATCGCTGTGGCAACATCAACGTCTTTTTGAATCGATTCAATATTTTTTCCATCAATCATGTATATGGCACTGTCAAACAACGCCATAATACCGTTGTTAACAAAACCGATTCTAACATCACCTCCGTACTCAGTATCATCTGCTTTTATAATTTCACCTTCTACTTCAATAAACGCTTCGGCGGGTAAGAAATATCTACTTGTATCCTGAACTTGTAATTCGATTCGACCACGTTGATTTGGTTGTCGTGCGTCATAAGAATAACATTGATAATCGCGTATTGATTCGTCTTTGAGAACCGGTGCGTCTATATCAAACGCTGGATCGGATATCCGCTTGAACATTTTATTATAATTACCAATTTTCCAAATGGTGATCTAAATTATCGTTGTCTGACATGAAGACCACTTCCCGCCATTAAATTTGCAGTTATATTTCTTTCTGCTTCTTCAGATAATTCCGCTAGTTTTTGATTTGCGGCTTGATTTATTATTTTACTGACATTTGCGGGCATAACTTCAGTGCTGGCCAGTTTCATTGGTTGCTGCTGTTTTCTTCGCACTAATCGAGATAGTCTGTCCTTGACTGTCGAAAACGCTTTACTGGCAAGATTACCAATAGCGCCAGGAATTTTATCACGAACAGCCTCAATAGCCTTCTTCCTTAATTGTTTTGCAATAGGTATTGCTTTTGGAGCCATCCTTCTAAATAGACCCTGAACAACATCACCAAGTCCATCTCCGTAAATTGTTTTGTAATTTGACAGTCGTGAGTTTACTACCCTGACCATGATCGGTCCACGTTGAGCATTGTGTATAATCATTTTTATATACTGATTAATTAATTGTTTAGTCGCTGCGATAATCATCAGCAATTTCATCAATAAGAGAACGATAAATGCTACGATCCATAATACCGCCTTGAAATAATCTTCGACAAATATCAGATATTTCATTAACAATTTCTGAAGAATTGTTTCCAGCTCGTTTTCCTCCAATCAGTATTTCTAGTCGTTCTACGTCAGAAAGAACACTGTTAGGACGGGCAATAAGACCACCTCCTAAGCCACTTCCAGTAGCACCTGGTGCATCATAAAATTCTTCTTCTGGAGATTGTTGCGCTGGTCGAGAGATTTTTGACTTTCCTGATGAAGAAGATTGTTGCGGTGAGGAAAATTGCACTTGTTGTTGCTGTATTCGTGTAAAATAATTATCTATTGCGTTAATAAATGCAATATATTTAGCATCAGAGTCTCTAGCTTGATCAACTCCATAGTATATACGATATATCCATTTATACCAATTTTTACGACTTATAACATCATTGGCATAATCGGGTTCTAAAACTCTGTCTCGTTGATCATAACTTTATGAGGCAAACTTAGCTAATTCATTTACGTCTTTAATTTCCTTTAGGGCGTTAATACTTTTTCTGGTAAATTTATTTTTTATATCAGCTTTAGCCCTGGCTTTCTCTGTTTCTGTTTCTGGTACACGATCTTTCATATCACCTATTTCAGTACGAATTTTGTCAATAGCTTCAAGTATTTCTTCGCCGACGGGTGGAGGTTGAGCTGCAGTTATATCAGTTGGAAGATCTTTTTTGTTTTCTTAGTTCTCGCCGCATTTTTTTTTTCAGTTTGCTCAGCGGTTTGTTTTACTGATGGAAGTAGACCTTCAGTAGCCTCTGCAACTCTTTCAGTAATTTTTGTAATCGGTTTAAATAACTGTTCTGTGCCTTCTGCAAATTCAACTTGGGCTTCTTGACGTTCTTGCAATTTTTGTCTAACAGAATCACGAACAGGAAGAAATGTTTTCATTGCTTCTAGTTTTTCTCAAGCTAATCTAGCAGTGTGAGATTCCTTGGCTTGTGGCATTATTAATATGATAATTTTTTAATTGATACCAGCAGAGGGGGCGGTGACCTTCGGTATGTAAACACAACTCTCGGTCAGGTTAGCAGTGACCTTATTTTTTTTATTATTTCGGAAGAAGCTTATATTTTAAGCAAATGAGGTTTCAGACAAGCGGTCTGTTCGCCCCCTCTGCTACTGGCTTAAAAGGGGGAAGACGTTACAGGTGTATTTGAAGGAAATGTATTTGTGCAAATACAGACCGCCACTAGAAAATTGCTTATTTATCAGTCCATGCAAGTTGTGTGCTCTCCTTGTCTCGTGCATCCTTTCTCTCTCTCTCTCTCTCTCTCTCTCTCTCTCTATATATATATATATATATATATATATAGAGAGAGAGAGAGAGAGAGAGAGAGAGAGAGAGTACACAACAGTAAGGTAAACGTTAAAGGCTTAGTCTATCTACGTATGCAACAATGTGTGCATATTTTTTCAAAAAAAGATATAAATGAAAACTGTTCCTGTCGTTTAGTTGTTATTTTTGAAAATCTACGTTGTCGAAGTATTCGTCGGGTATAGACTTGCACGTCTCGTCACTTTTTCTGTTGATATTTTCAAGAAATCAATATGACGGTTTATATAGATATATTGCATGCATTCAGTTATATTTGTATGAAAACTGTCTTTCGATATAACGCAGGAAGGTAGTGATATTAGTCGAAAGGTCATTTGTTTCAGTGAAAACATATAAAATAATGTATACATTTATTTCTATAATTTCGATATACTGACACTATTTAAAATTCACTTTCTCGAATTGGTCAGATTTTAGATGTGACAAATATTCCTTACAAATTCTGACGCTGTTGTAAATTTGAATTCTTGCTGAGTTTAACAATATGTATATCAAACGTAGATATATAACACCAGTATCGAATAATAAACTTCAGTGCTATGGCCCTTGATTAAATTAAAAATTATACAGTTTGCCTTGCCAACACTCTAGCACCTTTGTTTTGCATCCAATCATTTTCAAACTTGGTCAGAGTTTCATTATTGGTGAAAACCACTAATATCGGATAATAAACACCAGGGTCGCGTTTTATCAAATAACTTACAACAATTTTGATCACAAGTAAATTTCTTAAATGTTTTACTTTGAATTACCCTTTGCAAATAAACGTGCTTTAATTTTTTTTTATTCATAAGGTATTTCTGCACTACCTATATAAATCGTTGCCTAGAGCGAATACTTCGGTGGATCACACTAGACGGTTATAAATGTTGACTTAAGATCAAAACCATCCTATGATGTTTAATAAAACGGGGTCACTCAGTCAAGTGCACGTTTCGCGGAGCATCCATGGGTTCATAAGATTCTTTTGTTTTTAATTTGGCCTGGTGACCTATTGTAAACGAAACTGACCTATTGACCTATTGTAAACGAAATTGATCCTTATCAACAAGAATCAAGCCGACATCAAAGTACTATTTCAAACAAAATTAGACAAAACGAATTTGCTACTTTCTTCAACATTACCAATAATTTCCTAGCAATCTATTTTCACTTCAAAAGTGAGAATAGATTGATATTTATATAAAGAAACAATGACATCACAAAAATGCTATTCATGCCCAGACTTGAACAGAATCTGATCAAAAAAGGGTTCATGCAATGCTACAAAAGAGAATTTCAAATAAATTAAAGGGGGCATAACTCTGATAAATATAAACGGATATGGCATGTTCAAGAAATGAACAAGCATCGTATACACTTAGTCCATTATTAAGATAATGGGTTATAAACAACGTCTTGTTTTTTGTGGAGGTGTTTAGGTTCTTTTGTTTTTTTTTTTTTGTTTTTTTTTTGTTCATTATACAATGTAAGTTGCTTCTAACTTTGGTAAAGAATGATTGAGAAAGAAATTTATATGGTGCATACAGGATTAAAAACGGCAATCTTAGACAAATGAAATGCCAAAACGCTTGAGAATATATAATCAGTTACAGCACCCAACATAAATATATTTTTAAGTTATATTCAAGTCTAATTAAGATTGGCTTAAACATCTAAACTAGTAGGTGCACAACATGCAAAATATGCAAAAATGGCGCATAAGTCTTATTATCAAGATTGCTTATTCAAGAAAGGAGTCGAAGTGTTCTGAAAATTACTTGCTGCCAAGTTTGGTTAAAATTGGTCGAAAATTAAACACAAGGTAAACTATTACAATTTCAAACAAAGTTTAATAACTTTGGTTAATATAAATGGATATTGCTGGTCAATGGCAAGAACCGAAGTATTGTTGAAATACAAGTTATCAGGTGTGTTTAATTAAGATTGTCTTTTGAATGAAACGTCTAAGTTGGACTAAAGGGATTGACGAACGGACACCGGACTATCCTCAGGTGAGCTAATAGAATAACAAGAGCGCCGCCTAGTGGGAAAGTATATGCCCCTTCTGCGTCACGTTATCGGTAAAATTTGCACCAATTATTATTCGATTACACCAACCAATTAAAGAGTTACAACCCGGACACAATTTGACCATTGACCCATATTGTGACAGTAACCCTGGACGCGCGACTCTGAAAGTTGCGCCCGACGCAGAGTCTCGATGTAATTAAAAATTTTACCAATTATAATTCGATTATACTAACCGGTTGAAGAATTACAGTCCGGACGCGAATTTAAGAAAACGGACACAGGCATCACAAACCATCATATAACACGACCCATCTTAAGATGGGCGTATACTAAACATTTATGCTTTAAAACTACATAGTTAATTTATCCACGTAAACTGAATATACTTTATATCTAACTCTATAAATGTTAGTAAGAAAAACACATCACTATATAAAAAGTACACATTGACTGAGATTTTTAAAAAGCTGAGAGTTGTTGACCGTTAAAAACTTGAAACGAACCGGAGGCTTATCTGATTACCGTGTGTGCCTACCTAATCAATAGGTGATGACATTTTAGTATTTTTGATTACCGTGTATGCCTACCTAATCAATAGGTGATGACATTTTAGTATTTTTGATTACCGTGTATGCCTACCTAATCAATAGGTGATGACATTTTAGTATTTTTGATTCCGATGTATGCCTACCTAATCAATAGGTGATGACATTTTAGTATTTTTGATTACCGTGTATGCCTACTTACTCAATAGGTGATGACATTTTAGTATTTTTGATTACCGTGTTTGCCTACCTAATCAATAGGCGATGACATTTTAGTATTTTTTATTACCTTGTATGCCTATCTACTCAATAGGTGATGACATTTTAGTATTTTTGATTACCGTGTGTGCCTACCTACTCAATAGGTCATGATATTTTAGTATTTTTGATCTGTATGGCGAAAAGTACCGTCGTTCATCGGATGAATAATCGACTCCGAATTTGTGCAAATTTCTCCAAGCATATCCGAAAATACCTATAAATGTGACGCTGGCTGGGACAAAAACGTGGCATATTATTTTCACTTGTCATTTTTTTCTTGTCATTTTTTTAAAGCACATCGTTTGAAATGCTTAGTTTAAGCATATTTATTTTACATCGATTGCGAAACAAGTTCTTACAACTTATGTTGATCACTCTCGCTGGTTTCCAAGGTAGAACCAGTACTAAGCAATGTGAATTAATTATTTTGCTCAAAGATAAATTACATTGCCACGGCGATGATCGAACCCACGACCATTCGATTTGGAATCCTAAGCTCTACCAATGGACCACGCATTCCACTCCATAATGCTTATTCCTTAATTTCATTTCAAATATCTTCATTGGTTGTGGAGATACTGATGGTGGAGCAAATGTAATGCATTTAGATACCAACTTGAGAATACGCTCTTACGTGATTTCTCTGAATGACGTTCGATTTCTATAGCCATGTATTTCCAGACTTTACAAATATAAACCGAGGTGCTATCAAAATAGACAACTATGACGCAACCGCCACCTCCGCACAAACGCTGCCATATAGTATGCAAATTTCAGACATCACAACATAAACAGCATGGGGTCAATATTTCACAGGGGTCCTTTTTTTATTTGTGAGGGGTAATATTATTATAGGTTTTTATGAAAAAGTTAATGTTCTATAGCACGAATTATGTTTGGAGGGGAGCACTATTTTATTAAATGGAATGATGGGGGGGGGGGCACTATTCTATCGGGTCGATTTATTTCATTACACCGGATTTGTTCAGCACTTCCATTCAGTTTTTAGAAAATTCATATGAAATATAAATAAATTAAATACTAATGTTCGATAACTCAAGCAGGATTTTATTCACATATTCAATAATAGAATCCGAAATTTGAGCGACCTCTATATTTCGATATGCCATTTTAGGTTGCCAATCGTCGGTAATTGCCATCTCGGAAAAAACAACGGTTTAATTCAAGCGATACGATCATGCTATCATCGGACAACCATAGATTTCAACCCTTAGTCCGGGTTGTCCATGGGGACGCCATGTGATAGGAACAAACCGTACAAATCTAGCCTTCACTGGGTACGTCAGATCTTGTTTGTTGATGAAGTCCATTGTTGTGCTGCCCTTAAATGCCTGTAAAGGAAAGAGAAGAAATGCTTGTATGCATAAAAACGCGTGATTGGTATGACGGACGAAATTCAAATAGCCATATCTTAACTGATGTTGATCTGATTCAAGAAACAGTAAACAGTGGCAATATAAGACTGTCAAGTTCATATAAAAGCTTCTGTTAACAAATTTAATCCATTTTACACTGACAAATATCACTTACTTTTGTTAAGTGTGACTTTCTGCTAATTAAAGCAATCCTTGCGCATATAAATAAAATGTAGCGGGGTGGACAAGGACTTGTTTTATTTTTATATGCCTCTATTGTGACAGTAGAAAGGACATATTATTTTTCTTCTGTCTGTACATCTGTATGTCCTTCTCGAATCTGTTTTATCACAACGGCACAAAAACTATCCAAAGTAGGGCCATGCAATTGTACGCACTTCACAGACATCAGTAGATGACCTGATCTGATTTTCAGCCTGTAACCTATATTTCTTTATTGTACACATTTTGTATTTCACTTCGTGGACTTAAGTCTTTTTGACTTAAGGAATACTCACTCGAGGTAAACAAACGAGATTTAAATGGCATATTTGTGTATACATATACGGATGACCTGGTTAAAGTTTCAGGCCATTACCACGATTTTTCAATGTTTTACACATTTTTGTACTTTATAACTTTGACATTTTTTAAATAAAATCTTATTAGAATAATCACGCAAAATCAACCAGAGCCTATAAGACATATATATATATATATATATATATATATATATATATATATATATATATATATATATGTGTGTGTGTGTGTGTGTGTGTGTGTGTGTGTGTGTGTGTGTTTTGATAACCTGATTATATATTGAAGCTAACGAAACGCTTATTAATATGTATCAACATATTTTTCGACATTTTGGATTTAGACCTTTTTCTAACAGAAGACTTTGTTGTCATCGATGGGTACAATTTGGAAATTGTCGAGAACTTCACATACCTCGGGTCTAACATCTCCAGCTCACTCTCCATTGATTCTGAGGTGGGCGGCAGGATTGCCAAGGCAGCAGCAGTGATGGCCAGACTTAACCAGAGGGTCTGGAACAACCCCAACCTCACAGAGAAGACCAAACTGCGTGTCTACCAAGCGTGCGTGCTCAGCTCACTTCTCTACAGCAGCGAAACATGGACCACCTATGCAAGACACGAGAGGAAACTCAACAGCTTCCACCTGAGATGTCTGCGGCGCATTCTGCACATCCAGTGGCAGGACAAAGTACCCAACACAGAGGTTCTAGAACGCGCCAACATGAACAGCATGTTCTCCATACTCAGCGAGAGGCGCCTTCGCTGGCTCGGCCATGTCAAGAGAATGGACCCAGGTCGCATTCCCAAGGACCTGTTATATGGGGAGTTAGCAGAAGGTGCACGACCAACTGGACGACCATATCTGCGCTACAAAGATGTTTGCAAGAAGGATATGAAGACAGCAAACATCAATGTCAATGACTGGGAGAGCTGTGCAAACAACCGTTCCAGCTGGCGTCTAGCTGTCAGGCAGGGAGTTCAAAACGCAGAGGAAAAGAGAAGAATAAAGCAAACTGAAAAGAGAGCTAAAAAGAAGGATAAGCAAAAGCGTACTTTGGAGCTATGCCATCGTCTCCCGTAGACGGACGGATGCCAAGAAGACTTTGTTGTCATGATTAATCAAAAACGTTATGAGGCAGGTAAATCTAGTTATAGATTATGAGGCAGGTAAATCAAGTTATAAAAGCTGTTTTTTTTTGTATTTTACATGTTTTTGTTTTTCATTTTTTTATTTTGTGACTTGTGTCTTTTTTACATAAACGTTGTTAACGCCATGAAACAACTCCGCTAAAGATATGCTAATGGAATCTGGTAGGTTTGTTTATATCCATGTATAAATCGGCAAATGGAATTTGGTAGGTTAGTTTTGTATCTATATGTAGATGGTCAAATGGAATTTGCTACGTCTGTTTGTACCTATATATAGATGGTCAAATGAAATATGGTACGTTTGTTTGTATCTATGTATTACATTTTTAATGCCTTTAAAGCATTGCTAAAATAATTTCTAAAATGTTTAGTTTTGTGGGTATAGGCATTTTGGTCTGGGGACATACATGATTTATTAACAAAAATCTTGCGTGTTTTTTATATATCTATCCAACAGAACACTCAGTATTAACTTTTGAAATGGTAAATATATATAGACGTCTTGAAATGGTAAATATATAGACGTCATGAAATGGTAAATATATATAGACGTCTTGAAATGGTAAATATATATATAGACGTCATGAAATGGTAAATATATATAGACGTCTTGAAATGGTAAATATATATAGACGTCTTGAAATGGTAAATATATATAGACGTCTTGAAATGGTAAATATATATAGATGTCATGAAATGGTAAATATATAGACGTCATGAAATGGTAAATATATATAGACGTCTTGAAATGGTAAATATATAAACGTCTTGAACTAGTAAATAAATGGACGTCATGAAGTGGTAAATATATAGACGTCGGAAACAAAATCAAATCATGCATTTATTTTAATACTCTTTTCTAATTCCCTATCAAGGTCGACCATTTTCTGGAACTTAAGTATATAACAAATTTTTTTGTAACCAAACTGCCATTTTATGTTCATATGCCTCCCCCCCCCCCAATAACTCTATAGGGTATTTTAAATTGAAGACCATACCCTCGAATGCCCATACGGATCTATGGCGTCAAAGAAATTGTTTCCGTCTGTACTGTGGGACAGCCTGTATGTGTCAATGTGATATGTGGCATCGTGGTATCCCTGCACTGCTACAGCGTAGACCTGACGGGTTTCTCCTAGGTCCACCTGGGGAAAAAAATTAATTAGCATCAATCGGTCGTACGCCAAAAAATTGTACACTGAATGTTAAAGGAAACTTGTTTCACATTAGGCCGTTATAACGTGATTAGCAGTCAAAATATATGAGGTGATGTATTTTGATGTAGTGTTGAATATGAGAGACCCCCATAGCTTATCTCGCTCAATTGTAATTTTAATATGATGACTAATAAGTCATTTGACTTTAAATGAAAGTCGTTCTGACTACTTTGCTACAATTTAAAAAAAAAAGTTCATTGAGCATTCTATTGAGCAGTCATTCAGTAACAAACGATACCAGTCGTACCTTCGTCAATTTGCACTATAACAAGAACGTCTTTAAAAATTCCTACTGCCTCTTAAAGTCTTCCTTGCAAACGTTCCGTCGTTATCTGACTCAAATAATGGATGCTATTTTTGTCAAGTCTTGCAAATATTTGTTTTAATTCAATGAAATATACTTTCAGAAAATGATGATTATCTTAGTCTCATGATATAACCGAATCTTATAAAAATTATTTTTTATTTTATTTATTTTTCTTTTCTTTTCCCTTTTTAACATTAACACCGTCGATTGTTTCCGTGATAGTGACCTGTAACCAGGACTCGGTGCCGTTACCGATCCATCCGTTAGAGGACCCCAGCCTTCCATTCCATGGCTCACTGTTTTCAATTGTTAAGTGTCCGGACATTTGTGCGTTAGGTATCATCTTAAGGGCATCGCCAACACCGAAGCTATTCAGCCTGCATTCTAAATATATTCATATTCAAATAAAATCTCTAAATGTTAACAGGTCGACGATAGGTCAAAGTCTTTAAATTCAGGAAATGTTTTCTTCCCCACACAAAGCTAACACTTTTCCATTATTCTATATTATCACAGATCCCTTGACATTTAACTTTGAAGGGAAAAATTCAAATAAATGTATCCCTAACACGAAACCTTTACATGATACAATCAAACAATCCGAGGAAATACATAAATACATATTTAGATTATATATATATAATGGAAAACTTGTAATTACATCAAACATAAACATAAATAGAATATTATCATCATTGCAAATTAAATATGTATGCTTCTACAAATAGTACTAAAATGAAGAGAGACGAATTATACCAGTAATTCAGTATTTCTGAAAATCACAATTCGGTTACCATTTTTCAGACACAATAATACAATCTAGAAATCTATTCTCTCTCTCTCTCTCTCACACACACACACACACACACACACACACACACACACACACATATATATATATAAGGAGTTTACGTAGCGTGTCATCTCTTTAGAGACACAACAGTTCTCGCATACCAGACAAATAATAGTGTCAACTTCCCACTATAGGAATTGTCATGTCCTACCAATTTCACAACTTCTGTTTCCGTAACCAGTAGGACACGTACACCGAAATGCACCTATATCGTCTGTACAGTTCCCTCCATTTAAGCATGGGTTGCTAGCACATTGGTTACGCTCTGAAACATCAAACAAACTCGGCGATTGCATGTTTGCATAAATAATACAGTATAATAATAATAGTAATAATAATAATGAGGACTTTGTATAGCGCCTAATCTTTAGAAGCTCTAATCGCTTTACAGCATTAGACAACACCTATAAGATAAAAACATATATAATGATATGATTACAAACACAAACACCATGAAATTAGAAAACATAAAAAAACATGCTGAGAATATTTAAGGTAGGAAACATTAACAGTCATGAAAGTACTAATGAGCACACAAGTGTTTTAGTGGCATCAACTTAAAGATATTTGCGAATGGAGCTGATGCGTCTCAGCTCAAGATATGCAGTCTTGCATATGTTCATCATACTGATTGTGTAAATTTAATGTTGGTGTTGTTGATATTTATTGTCTGAGGTAAAGGATGTGAATGAGAAAGTCTTTGTGTTGTGATCAGAATGGCCTGTTTTATCATCATTCATCTGCAGCTTGTTACATGGCATCCATGATTTCACATCAGAAATGCACCTCTCTACACCTTGGACGGTAGCATTAACTTCCGTTGGGTGGCTAGATTTGTATATTTGGGTGTCATCAGCGTACAATTGATGAGACACTGGATTATGATCTATGACACTTGAGAGCGGCTGAGTGTATATAATGAAGAGAACAGGTCCAAGAACAGACCCCTGGGGAACACCACAACATAGATCAACCGGCCTAGAGTGTATTCCATTTGCAGACACAATTTGTGTCCTGTTGACCAAGTAGGACTTGAACCACAGTAAGGCTGTGTCATAAATGCCAACTACATGCTGGAGACGGTGAAGTAATATATCATGGTCTATTGTGTCAAATGCTGCAGACAAATCAAGGAGGGTGAGGACTGTAATCTTTCCGCTATCCAAAGCAGAGAGAATATCATTAACTACTTTTAGAAGAGTAGTTTCAGTACTGTGGCAAGGGCGATATGCAAATTGTACATTGCTAAAAAGACTGTTTGAATTTATATGAGATACAAGCTGGGATAGAACAAGCTTTTCTAAGATGTTTGATATGACTAGCACGGCCATAGTCGTTCAAAATTAGCCTTACGGGAGATGATAGATCGCTCAGCCAACCAAATCACGTGACACGACCACCTGTTAATAGGTCAGTTCCTCAAAGGAAGAAAAACTGTATACGGATATGTATAGTCCCATGAAAGAAAACTATGAGGTGCCGTAGCCGACAAAATCTGGTCCAATCAGAACGTTGCCGTTGAAATTGTAATGTTGTATGTCCAGAATTCCAATTTCATGTGTTATATAAAAAATGCTTGTCCTTAAAGTTCCAGTTTCTAGGTCGAGATTTTAGATTGTATCTGTTAAATTAAACAGTAGTGGTTGAAAGTTATATATTCTATGTCAAGGTTTTAGATTGTGTCGTTTGAGTTACACGGCGATGGTTGAAATTTCAATGTCATACGTCGAGAATTCCTAATTTACGTACTGGTTGAAAGAGTTTATGTTGAAAGTTCCATTTCATACGTTGAATATTTAGATTTCTTCTGTTGAGTTACACAGCGCGGGTTGAAAATTGGATGTCATATGTCGAGTTTATAGATTGTATCTTCAGAATTGCATGGCGGTTGTTGAAATTTTGATGTCATATGTGGAGAGTTTCAGTTTAACATGTTGAATCTCATTGATTGTACTGAAAGTTCCATTTCGTATGCTGAGTTTTCAGATTGTACCCACGGCCGGATTATCAAATAGACAGAGTAGGTACGGCCTAGGGGCCCCGCGACAACGGATCAAAATAATATTGATAAAACGTATTAGGAGATAGTTTGCGAGGGGGACCCCAAGATTTCGGCTGCCTAAGGGCCTAAGGGCCTCCACAGGGTTTAATCCGGCACTGATTGTATCTATTGAAGTCCACAGCGGTGATTGGACATCTTATTGTGCTTGTCAGAATTGTTATTTTTATATAGTGAAATGATGTGTTGGTGTTACAAGTAACATTATACAATGTCCACTTTAACAATTCAAAATAATATCGAGTATTAAGATACATCATTCGTGTATTCAATTACGAGTCACCATCACATTTCATGCCTTTACAGTTTGAAAGTTACCATTCACAGGTCGAGAATTGCTATGAATTTCTTCGCTAGAACTTTAAGGACATGCATGTTGATCCAACACTTGATATTGGATTTCTCGACATACGACATCGAAATTTCAACTGCAACGTTCTCACTGGACCAGCTTTTGTCCGCTATGGTGCCTCATAGAAAACCAGACATAGTAATTATAGTCAGCCATGCCAATCACTTTGATAGACAATTTAAAGTAGCCGAACATACCGTGAATAAGCTAAAACCTCTGGTTTGGTGCAAATCACACTAAAAGGTCGTACTTAAATGATGCTGAGAGTGATACAAAATTAATACTGCAAAATCTCCCACCTACCATATGCACACACAGTTTGTCAATGTTAATTCTTTATAGTGTCCAAACAAAACAAGGATACAAATTACTTGAGTGGAGTCATTATTACTCTCTATAGCAGTTGTAATGATGTTTACTCATTAATGCTTGATACTAACAATGATATGGATTTGTTTGAGATATTTGAGAAACATGTTGTGTAACCTCGGATATCTATGGAGAACATCCCGTCTGCGTATTTGCCATGTGGGTCAGTTGCACGGATGCCGAAGCTGTAGGTGGCATCCACATCAGGGGCTGTTCCTAAAATAATGCCGGTGGATTGGTTCAGACTCGTGCCGGGTGGAAGGTGGCCGGATATCAGATTGTAAGTAACATTACCTCCATCTGGATCCTAGAAGAAGATCAATAATAAAAACAACAAAATGAATAAAATTAAAATAAAAGCAAACAAGTGAAAATTTAGCAAGTTTTTATTTTTCAAAAAAGGTACATAATTTATTTTCTTTTGTTGGCGATGTGTGAGCGCAAACATCCGAATGGCTTAATAGAGAACTGATTTACAAGAAATGTATGTATTAATCGAATGATTGTTGGCTTGAGACTAAAAGACTGGGGTGTGGTGGGGTGTTCTTGGTTTTATTTTTTATTGTAAAAAAGTGGAGTGTCAAGACCAGACCTTACCCCGCCCCCAACCTAAAACTATCCTCCACGAACAGCAACCTTTGGCACGGTTGCTTACACATACACGGGTATACACAAGTCGCAGTCCGTTGCTGCTCGACGACTTGAGCGACCTCAGTGAAATCCACACCTGTCAGTTATTCCAAATTTACGTGGCTGCTGTTACACTTATCATCGTTTATTTTGTTTGTTGGGGGTGGGGGTGTTGGTTTAGGTTGTTGTTGTTGTTAGTATTCGAGGTCAATACATACATTAACGATGAAAGCTTAGACAGACCATTGACTGACCACACTCGCTTCATGCTTCTTTAGTGTGAATATCAGTTTCTTGATTTGTTCTGTGAAATTCAACAACAAATTCAATTTGAAAATATGTCATCATTTTAATATAAAATAAGCCGAGGAGAAAGGACCTGTCTTTGGAGCGAAATATGGTTCCGGTAATTGGTCGTATCAAGTACGCAGGGCCGACAAGAGTGGGTGGCAACCGGGGATATGTCCCCGGGGTCCGGGCCGAACAACCATTTTTAATTTTATAAAAGAAATTTTTTGTTTGAACATGAACTAGGAGAGGCCTGGGTCTTTCTTACCCCAGGGCCCGTGATCGCTCTCTATGGCCCTGCAAGTACAATTATGAAATTGTTCTGATTCTTCTGTTCCTTCCAATATCATGATTTGATTCTTTCTTGTGTGTGTGAGAGAGAGAGAGAGAGAGAGAGAGAGAGAGAGAGAGAGAGAGAGAGAGATTGTACTTACCAAGGCCTCGACACTAACACTGAGTTGCTGGCCAGAATAGAAAGTCCCTAGAGTTGCATGGACTGACCGTATCGACCACACTGGAGGCAAACTTTTCACTTTCTGAGAGATATTTCATGCCGATGTATCAATAAATACAAAACAAAGTAAGTTAATTTTACTTATTTAGTTTATATTCTTATGTTTTATATAAATAATTATCCAGTATGTCTCTAACTGGTTTATGCATGACTTTGTACGAAGTATATTTCTCCCGGATTTCTATAATGGTATTCAATATAGTTAGAATAAAGTAAAAATGTAGGACAGACAAACTGGACGTAAAACAAGCAGATGTCTATGTCCATTCTCGTAAATGATAAGATGTGATAAATATCAAAAAACGTTAGCCGCAGTGTGAGGATTCACTCTGAAGATAATGAATTGCAATATTTTACAATAAGCCCCTTTCTTGGTGAAATAAAGTAGACTTTTTGTATAGGCTCTTAGTAGCTGGTAAGTTCCTATCACGAAACAATATATATTGCTTAAACGGTGTGTGTGTGTGTGTGTGTGTGTGTGTGTGTGTGTGTGTGTTTCCGGATACCTGAACGAATTTTCTGAGGTCCACATCTCCAAGGTAAACTGAACCTCCGTTGCCCGGCTTCAAAAATACATTGCCATTATATCCAGCCTGTACAAAGATAAAGGTAGGAACCTTGTTAGAAACAACAAGAATTATATTGATAGGTTTCTGCTGACATTATTAAAATTATTATTATTATTATTATTATTATTATTATTATTATTGTTGTTGTTGTTGTTGTTGTTGTTGCTGCTGCTGCTGCAGTTGTAAGATAAAAAATAGACGGAGAGGAGAGACATATATTTTACTGATATATACCTGTATTATCAACTTTATGTGCCATGAGCAAAAGTCCATATCATATCAATTGTTGCATGTGAAAGTCCATATGTTAATTGTTACATGCTAAAGTCCATTTGTTAATTGTTACATACTAAAGTGCATATGTTAATTGCTACGTG
Organism: Sinohyriopsis cumingii; assembly: GCA_028554795.2. NCBI lineage: Eukaryota > Metazoa > Mollusca > Bivalvia > Unionida > Unionidae > Sinohyriopsis > Sinohyriopsis cumingii. Next base: position 78,294,033 of record CM068829.1, on the reverse strand, counting down.
CGAAAGTCCATTTAGTGCTAATTGCTACATGTTAAAATCACTGCAATTAAATATTATTACCGGTGAACAATTAAGTGTTATTACCTCAAATATAAGATTTCCTCCGGCCTCTGATGAGAGGTTTACATTCGGATAAGAAACCTGAAAGAAACTGTAAAGAGAAACTAATAACTTTCTCTAAGTATATAGGACAAATGTCGTTGCGATATCAGTAAAAAATGTGTGTGTGTATGTGTGTGTCGCAGAAAAATCAATGCATGTTTCAGGATTTGCCGTGGTTATTGGATGGAGGGATAGAGTTAAGTTTCGTGGTGGTATGGGTTGGGGGGGATGAGAAAGAAAATCGTGAGTCGGTTTGGTAATGGAATAGGGATCAAGCAAAGAACATTGTCATACACTTTTATACTAAGCAAATGTTGTCTCTTTATCTGAATGTCTATATATATTTAGAAAATGTCCTCTTTCTCTCTCTCTCTCTCTCTCTCTCTCTCTGTATACATATCTAACAGGAGTGTATACATATATATATATATATATATATATATATATATATATATATATATATATATATATATATATATATATATATATATATATATATATATATATATATATATATATCTGTGTGTGTGTGAAGCTGTTGGAGAATAACAGAAGAGGAGTAGGAAGATAAATATACAGGCAGACAGAGAAACAGACAACAAGAAGAATTTACAGGGATGAAATCACCAAGCAGAAAAATATTAATAGTTACCTGCAAAATGCTGTTGGAGAACAACAGAAGAGGAGTAGAACCACAATTTCAGATCTCATGTTTCTGTCAGTGCGCTGAAGAGGCTGAGATTCCATAATGTGAGATTTAGTCGTCTTTCAATTTACTCCTTTGAAGAGGACACATAGTTTCGACAGTTGGAAACTGTAATATTTTTATGACCATTAGGCGAACACTCACTCACTCCCTTATCATTCACCCCTAAAACACATAAACATATGTCAGGAATATCGTAATAAATTACATTCACCGATTTAAAGTTTAAAAATAGGATATTTTTAATTAGTGGGGGACGTTTCGAAGCCTATTGGAGATTGTGAAATATTTAAAGTCGAACTCATCTAGGGTTAGCAAATATTTCCAGTTTCATACATATTTTTTCCAATTTCCTTTGTAGTTTGATGTAAATTTAATCCGCACTTTGCTGTTTGGCATTGAAATGTTAATCAGAACTCGCAATATTTTGCATATTACTTATTTGCAATAGCGTCCTCTGGATGTTGCGTGCTACCTTAAACGGTCCAACCAATCAAATTCGTCTGCTGTTGACAAGGAAGTTGGATTCCGCGGCTTCCAGAGACCAACCTGGAGCGACCACAATAATCGAGATAGGTTACACCGCTGTCCTGATTCGATGACAGTCTCCGATCGCAGAATAGCTTAAATATTTGAAGAAAATCATGTTTTTGCTAACATTGTTATTGAATGCAGCCGCAATTCTTTTTATCGTTGAAGGGAATAGGTGAGTAACAATATACCTAAAATGTGTATTTTTGGGGTCGAAAAATGCATATTACACAAACAGTTGTGCTAGTTAGAAAACAAATCAACATCACCGATAGCTAAAATATGGAGAAAAAAAATTCAGTGTTTCTTACAAATAAATTATCTCACAACGATCAATATGTATTTGTTTAAAATAATATTTTTTTTTACTTTTTAATTCTCATATTGCTGTAACATGCTCCATTTACCAAATCCTAGACGATGCATGTTTTTATTAAAATTATAGTAGCCGATGTTTAGATTATTTTTCAAACTTCCTAGTTTTTTAATTTATATTATTTGACTAACAAAATATGAATTTACATCCGTCAAATATTCAAATAAATTTGATCATATTTTTAAAAATCTGCAAACCTGTTCGGAACAAAATCACAAAAGAACTCGGCATATTGTAGAGAAATCCAGATGTTCAATTAAATTCAAATGCATTTGTTTACAAAATACACACACAAACACAAACACACACGCACGCACGCTTTTCTTTTGTAAACTCTGTTCAAGACCCAGGTAATAACTGCTGACCTCAAACACTTTTATAATTGCAGCGACATATCTGTTGATAATATCGCCTTTGTTTTCCATACAGTGTTTTGGACATACAGTACCCAAACGTAGGAGTGGACGCAATAGACAATGGAAATATCACTCTACAGGTAAAGGCCAACAAAACTACGGTTTTTCTTAATCATTCTGTAGTATGTATGTATGTATGTATGTATGTATGTATGTATGTATGTATGTATGTATGTATGTATGTATGTGTGTGTGTGTGTGTGTGTATGTATGTATGTATGTATGTGTTATGCATGTGTGTATGTATGTGTGTATGTATGTATGTATGTATGTATGTATGTATGTATGTATGTATGTATGTATGTATGTGTGTGCTCGCGTGCGTGCGTGCTTGCGCACGTGCGTGCATGCATGCATGTTTATATGTATGTGTGTGATGTGATTTGGATTTTTAACGTAGCTTTAATAATTTTTCAGTCATATCGCTACGATGTCTGCAGTGTGGCAGTTTGTAGTGATCTCTAGCATAGGGGCATCATGCCGCAGTCATATTGCATGATGTCCCACCCAGTCACATTATCCTGACACCAGGCCGACCAGTCCTAACACTAGCCTCTTAATGCTGAGCGCCAAGCGAGGCAGCTGTTAGTACCATTTTTGTAAGTCTTTGGTATGACTCGGCCAGAGATCGAACCCACGACCTCCCGCATCCGAGGCAGACGCTCTAACCACTAGTTTATATGTATGTGTTTTGTATTTATCTGTCACGATATACATATACCGATTAAATTATTCCATATTTTAATATATAAAATAGGATCTGGTTTTAATGTCATTTGCTTATCTGCTTTTAGTCGGGTGATGGAGGCAGTATCTACATAAACCCTGGGCCTGGAGGACAAGTCTACCTGGAAGGTGTAGACATTGTTAAGGTCGGTAATACTATAGTCAATGAGACAGTGAAACTTTGTTGATCCAAACATTTACGTTTTCATATCGTGATTAATGCGGAATAAAGATTATGGAAACGTTATCATTATTTCAAATAAGTAACCCGAACCTGTAAAATTCGTGACCAATTTCGCTTTATTGCTTTTCACACTGAATTCAGATCATTATTTACGTTATTAAATCTCTTTGTTTCTTAAAAGATTAACATCATAAAGAAAATGACATAAACAAAATATTTTCATGAATAGTTCTAAGGCATTCTAGTTTAAAGTTTATTTAATGTCTTAAATGGCATATAAATTGCATGGAAAATGGCATATTAATTGCATGGCAAATGACATATTAATTGCATAGAAATGGCATATGAATTGCATGGAAAATAGCGTATAAATTGCATGGAGAATGGCATATGAATTGCATGGACAATGGCATATAAATTGCATGGAAATTGGCATATGAATTGCATGGAAAATGGCACATGAATTGCATGGATAATGGCATAAAAATTGCATGGAGAATGGCATACGAATTGCATGGAAAATGAATTGCATGGAAAATGGCATATGAATTGCATAGAAAATGGCATATGAATTGCATGGAAAATGGCGTATTAAAAGATAAATAAAAGTGGATAATTAAGATACATATGTCTCTTTTGAAAACTAAAGCAATATAACACATATAAAGAAACAAAGACAAACAGTTGTATTTTCCATTAAACATGCATACTCGACTAAATATGAATTTATTAATTAATGAAGTTTATAAATAATCTTAGAATTAGAACCGTTACGGAACATATGTAACTTCTGGATAGCATTTCAACGCCTTGATATTCAGTGCTTGCTGACCTAACAGCATTTGTATTTATTAGGACAGAATGTTTGAGTAAAAGTATTAATATTGAAATTTTCTCTAACTTGTATTAAAAGTAATTTTTCATTAAATTATGTTGAAAGTAATTTTCCACTAAAATATATTGAGATTAATTTGATCTATGTCTGTACTACAACTTTATTCTATTTTAATAAATATTGCGCTTTATGACAAGTGCAAAACACCATAAAAATACATATCTCTTGTATCCAAAGGTCAGCAATTTAGAGATTTGGTGGGAAGCTGCTAAACAGGCAAATTACTAAATCCCTAATTGATGAGTAAGCTAGATGATTCATACGTTTTCCGTGTGAAAGGACTAGAGCCTTGTTCTGATTCGAAATGTGTCTAACACATGCACTGCGTATAAATTGAGAGCAGGCTTACGCAAAACTAATTCGTGCATCGAGAGTCAGAACAGCTCTGTCTTTCTTTACAGGTAAGAATCATCCGTGTTTGTAAACTTCTTTAAAGAATATGTACGTTTTAATATTTGAGATTTTAACGGTAAAATTCATATTTTTGCAACATTTTTGTGAGTTCTTTCTAATTTATATTGGAATGTAATGTTTAATTGTTTCAAAGAATTTATATTCATTTGTATTTATTGTATGTATTATTGGAAAAGGCGAATTCGCTACCAACTTTATGTTTAGATTTAATTTGGTGTGGTGTGACAGGTTGCTATGCCGCCACTGTGGTAGTGTGTTATAGTTGGGGTGAGGTGCTCCCAATATTCTATTTAAATTATTATACAAGTCCCATAGTTCAATACTCAAACGATGAAAATTTCCCACGTACTCTCCCTCCGCTCGACCCTGCATTATTTGATTAGTAGTGTGAGATAGCTTTCCACTTGTCCTTGTATTCTATTCATCTGTGTGTTCTTCTTTCCTATCCCTCCAATTCCTTCTCCTCTTCCTCCCGACTTTCTCCAAATTCCTTCTCCTCCTCGACTCCTCTATACGCTTCCTCCTTCTCTACTTTCTCCTCCTCAGCTCAATTTCCTCCTCCTCATCGACTCTCTCCACCAACTAGACTTGTCGACTCCGACTGCTCTGCTAGTCTCACTTCCGTCACCCCTCTTAGAGACTCGGGACTTAACGGAACCTCAAGTTCTGTCCCACAAAAAGATTCCTGTGAAAACACAAGGACGGTACGATATTTTCCTTAGCCCTCTCATCTCACACTACACCCAGCCTCTCATCAGATAACGGCAATTAAATTTCTTCGGTCGCGCATTCATTCACATCGAAATATACGTTATTGTATGGTAAAATAACGTAATAAAAGCATAGTATTAATTACTTCTTATACATACATCAATAAATTGCGTCACATCAATAAATATTCATAATCCCATTATACTAAACGACATCACAGCAATCAGACGCATTTCTTAACATTACAACTCATACAAAGTACACAAATATTCAAATAACCATGCTCTGATATACCCATACATCCATATTAACTGAACTTACACACTTCAACCATTCTCCAAATTCACAATTCAAGCATGTGTAAATTCTAACATATCACATGAATAAATGCATTAGTTTACTTCGAAGTAACCTAATAGCAAATTACAAAATTAATTCTGACCACAAGCTAACAGTCTACATAATTCTCTACATAATACTCAAATATGCCTGTAAATGAACATTACAAAGGAAAATTCTACGTACTAAATAATCCTAGTAATTAAGTATACTTACTACACATAATTATAATTAGAATGCCGTAATATTCTGCAAAAATCGAGCAAATAACTTACTGACCTTTACGAAGCTTTGTCTTTCCTCAGAATATCCTCTCTAAATTTTACCGGCAAATTACGAGTGGCTTCCTCAGAGTTAACCCTATATTGCTCAGCAATCTTCCTAGGCGAGACTAAAGTTTCGTTTGGTAGTTAGAAGCTATAATTCGGATCGAAATTGTTATCACTTCCTCTGTCTCAATTCCGATTGGGTGTCGTTGTGACCCGATTCAATCAAACTTAGCGGACAATGTCCTTCTTGCTGTCTGTCCACGTGGGGACGGATTTAGAACACGCCCCGTTCCCTCGCGGGTTCCTCTGACCTTAGGACTAAGTTCTAACGCATAGGTGGGAAGTCGCTTGATCTAATGCCTGTGCCGATCGAAGATGCCGGGTCTCCTCTCTGGTCACTGTGACCTTGCGTAAGAGATTAACTCTAGCCTGCGGCAATGTTCAGATATCAAACCATGGCTTGTGATAATACCTTAGCTGATACATGACTTACGAACTGGGGCTGAGCAAACGTGCATTTGGAAACGAAAGATTCTTTAAGTAATAAAGAACAATGTTTAGTAACCTATCCCAAATTAGTATTCTATTTTAAATTTAGTAAAATACATTTCTTCAAAACGATTGTTTCATTAATCGCAACTATTGATTTATATACTCTTTGGCTATCATGAAGTTAATCGAGATATAACTAATCTGTATTATATTTTAAAATGCAGAAATTATACAAATGTATGAAGTTGGTAAGCTCAAAGAAAAAGTGTATTCTTATATGTATTTCGTGTATTTTAAATATAAAGGTTTTATAGATGTATCTCTAGAATGGAGCATTATATATATATATATATATATATATATATATATATATATATATATATATATATATATATATATATATATATATATATAATTTAAATAAAATTCGTTCATTGAGAGCCAGAAGAGCTATGTCTTTCCTTACAGTCGCTCCCATTACCTCTCGTTCAGCCTCCTCAAGATGTAGCCATGTCTACACGGTTATGAGTGACACCCTTTGTTAAGAGAGCCTGAATTCTTTCTCTCTCTCTCTCTCTCTCTCTCTCTCTCTCTCTGTTTAAATTCCTTCTCATAGCAAGAAATGAGAAGAGGGTTATGATACACAAAATCATTTTCATACCATATTATAGTGAGAAGTTAGCAAATATGACAGTAAATGGTAACTGTAAGGAATATATGATTGAATCTTTAGGGACTGAGAATTTATTGTCTATTAAATTCTAAGATTGGCAAAGATCAAATTCTGTCTTTTTGTATATATATATATATATATATATATATATATATATATATATATATATATATATATATATATATATATATATATATATATATATATTCCGTGATCTTGTATTGATAGTCATTTATATTAAGTATCATTGATGAAGTACGAATCCGGGTAATTAAAATAATAAATTCCTCGATTTCAGAAGAAAACAATTAAAAAGATATTGAGCTCAAAAGTTCAAACTTTACTCTTTATCTAAAATGCTTGTCCTGGGCGTATTTTATGTCAGAGTAAAATAGGTGTGAATACATTTGTAGGAAATTGTTTAAGTAAGTGAAATTTTTTAGAGGTATATGAATTCAGACAGATTTTCTTTACATGGTATGATCCTGAAACACACAATATTTTGACCAAAATATATATCTATATCGCAAAAGTCATATGAATCCATGCACAAAATATAAATGCATATGACTTGATATCAGAATCAACAACGTTTCTGACAGTCTGCTTCAAAACTATTATATCATGCATGACATATCTTAAAATTTGGTGGAAAGCATCCACTTCTTTAAATATATGAGAGTAAATTCCAAAGCTAATTATTCCGTTCTTAGTTTCATCACTTTGTAGACTAAAAACCAAATTAAGTCCCTTCAATAAATATCTCAGTATATGGTTATCTATACAATCACAAAAGGAATTTACAATTTTCATATATTTTTAAAACACTTACATTCAAGAATATGCTTAGCATTAGTTCGTGGATGGGTTTGACGTGTGTGTTTTGGTTTTATTTTTTAAAATCTTTTTTCTTCAATGTTATGGTACAGCAGTGGTTCCCGACCCCCAGGTCGTGACAACAATCAGGGTCGAGAGGACGTTCTGTAGGGTCACCGAGGGTATTTTTATTTAAGGGTGGCACAAGTTGTCAAAATGTTGAACGGGGTCGTGAGGCACAAAAGATTTTTTTCGCGGCCAAAAAAGGTTAGGAATCACTGCAGTAAATATTATTTGTTCTGTAATAGCTTGTAGGACACACCGTACTAATTGTAAGGAAAAATTGGAACCAGCCTGAAAATGGGGGTAAAATAGAGTGTATATGGGTTTGGGTGGCCAGGATTGGTTGATAATGAAAGTTATTTTGTAGGAAAATCAATCTTTTGAGAGCTTATCCAAGTTGTAACTTAAAAAAATAGAGACATTGTTTTCTTGATGGAATTTTCGTTCTATACTGATAAATATAGGTGTGGTCATGAATATACAGAAAGTTAAAGTTATTGAATATTTAATATCATGGTGTTTACATACGTTTACAATGGGAACTGAATTAGTACCGTGAGTCCTGTAGACTGCTTCAGTGTCATAACAAAGATTATTTATTCTGTCGTAGTTTGTAGACAGACTGCTTCAGTGTTATAGCAATACTTATTTATTGTGTAGTAGCTTGTAGACTGACTGCTTCAGTGTCATAGCAAAGATTATTTATTCTGTAGTAGTTTGTAGACAGACTGCTTCAGTGTTATAGCAATACTTATTTTTTTCTGTAGTAGACAGACTGCTTCAGTGTCACGGCAAAGATTATTTGTTTTTAGTAGCTTGTAGGCTGCTTCAGTGTTATAGTAAAGAGTAATTATTCTGTAGTAGACTACTTCAATGTCAAGGCAAAGATTGTTTGTTCTGTAGAAGCTTGAGGACTGCTTTTTTTTTCAGATGATTGAGATGATCAAGAGCTTTCCGCCGGTTTGGATAAAAAATTCATCAGTTGGATTTTTCGGCACTTACCACGGAGGTGAAACTGTGGACGCAAAACTCAATGCAGTGGTAATTTATACTTCTGCTTCTTTACGGCAGTTTTAATCAACAAGCAGAGAACGAATATTATCTATCGAGACTTAGCCATTTTAATGAATCTCACACACACACACACACACACACACACATACTTGCATACAATGCTGCTACTACTACTATTACTACTACTACAACAGCAACTAATAATAAAAATAATAATAATAATAATAATAATAATAATAATACTGATAATAATAACAAATTCACATAATACATGCATGCATGCTTGTAACAGGTCACTTATTTATACTACAAATGAAATACATTTATATACGCCTCATAAGTATGTGGTGGTAACGATAAATTGACATCTATATACGAAACTATTTCATATCCAAAATTTCCTGATTTTTGGAGTTTCTACGGGCTTATAAGTTCACTTTAAGACATACTGGAATTCTCATTTTGATTGAACTGTTTTGGTTTTCCACTCACCTACGATAAAGTTGGCAGAAATAAACGTATAAAATAAATCGCTCATTGGAAAACAAAGTTAAAAACATGCGAATGTTGCTTCTGCTTGCCTAATGATTCTTGCAAAGTACCTGGAGGGAGATTTGATGGTAAGACACCTACAGTACTTTATTTGTGGTTTTAACAGGATCCAGGAGGAGGAAAAATACGGTATGAACTGGTGTCTGGGAAATTTCCTCCCGGCATCCAAATCGACCAGTCCAAGGGGGCTATTTCCGGTATAGCCCCTGACGCAACGGCGCAGTACACTGTCACCATCCGCGCGTGGAATGAGTACGGCAAGCTTGCCGATGCCATCTTCTCCATGGAAATAATAGGTAAACGCATCATCACAAGATCAGGCATGTGAGGTTACACATACCAATTCTAGGTTCACGATGCGACTGAAAGAGGTCAACTGCACCATGATGAATTAGTCTAAATATGAGACAACAAAGCGGAAATAAAATGGCTAACATCTGCATGTTTTTGTATTCACAATACTGTTAAACGAAACGTAAAGAGAGATTCCAGTACATAACAAGTTTACGTTCCTGCCAAATTAACTCGCAAGCTCAAGAAATGATTTGATGATTCAAGTCAAAACATTCATAAATTGTCCATGCTCAGAAGTGTCGCTATTTTAAATTTGTTTTGCAATTTCATTTACAAGACAAAAATATTAAACGGTTATCCTAGAAATTCTATTTTTTGCATGATAAAGACACTGATAACAAAAGTCGTACATAGAGGCAAAATACGTCTTCAGATAACTTAGCTTTTGTTAAGATAGAATTGATTACAGGAGTCCGGTGGCCTAAGTGGTTAGAGCGTTCGCCTCGGATGCGGAAGGTCATTGTGTTTGAACCCTGGATTAGTTATATCAAAGACCTTTAAAAATGGTACTAACAGCTGCCTCGCTTGGCACTCAGCATTAAGAGGTTAGTGTTAGGACTTGGCGTGGTGTCAGGATAATGTGACTGGGTGGGGCATGTTACATGTATGCGGCATCATGACCCAGTGCTAGACTTCACTCCCACACCACAGCCATCTTAGCGATCTCACTAAAATTGTTAAAGCTACGTTAAAATCAAACACACACACACACACACACACACACACACACACACACACACACACACACGAGTCCTTAAGGATACCATGTGAAATAGCTTAAGATAGATGTTAAAATAACAGTCACTGATATTATATATATATATAAACAGTCGGGCCACTGTTGTGAATAACCACTGCTACGAACCACCAAAAGTGTTTACATCGGTGATGTACATCATGCTATTGCAAAGTTTGCACTCGCTACAAAAGAAAAATAAAATTGTTTTTATGATCATATGAAACAGTTCAAATGAGTTACTTAGTTTAATGAACTTTAATTGCATCATCTTACAGAGACCAACCAATGCACGATGAATCCGTGCCAAAATGGGGCACTGTGTATTGACCATACGGGCGGGTACGGGTACCGATGCAACTGTTCCAGTTTGCATGGAGGAAGGAACTGCGAAATAAGTATGCTTTATATATATATATACCTACATTTCTGCCTTTTCTCACCCATCTAGCCAGCTTTGTACCTGCCTACCTGTTTACCAACAAATCACCTGACCCATCTAACTACCTATGTACCTACCCACATGTACATAAAACGTACACCCCTGAAATATTTTTGTATAGGTTAATGCTTGTAAAGCTATTTGTTTTGCTTTCAAACATGTTTGCAGAGTTAATATTTCAAAATCCGTAATAGGAATAACAAGGTATCAAATGGAGCCAGTTCAAAGACTCAACAAAATGTTACTAGTGACAAATGAATTGCATGATTTGTTGAAACTGTACAGATTGAAGAAAATTCATTACATGCGAAAAAAAACACAAATAGGAACTTAAATGATGTCATCAACCTGTAAAAATCTTATATGAATCATATCTAAACTGTCGTAACGGTACCTTCCAGGAGAGAACTCATGTTCAACGGTTAAATTGTCTTATATTTTGCCTCTGTAAAAAGATGACATGTCCATAAAAACAGGTTTTGTGGTCCCCTGAGTGTCCAGGATGGGTTCCAGAAATATTGTTTAGGGGTAGGGTAAAAAAGTAGAAATGGTGTCTGTGGGATGGAAACCTTGGTGGAGGCACAGGAAGCTCCCAAATTTAAGCATTTCCAGAGCATAATTGTTACTATTTAACTGTAAAGAAAATGTACTCTTGGAAACGTTTCGTTTGTTTCGTGCTCATTTCTTCTGCCCAGGCGCCAGGCGTACTCTCCCCTCTTCCGCCCCTGGCGTTCTTTAGAGACATGATTTCCCTTCAGCTCTATTATAACTGAACTACAAGTCAACTCTACTATAATTAACTGCTATTCAACTCTAGTATGATTGAACTACAGTTCTAATCTATTATAATTGAACTAAAAGTCAACTCTATTACAATTGAAATACAAGTCAACTCTTACAAATGAACTACAAGTCAACTCTATTACAAATGAACTCCAAAGTCAACTATTACAATTTAACTGCAAATCAACTCTATTACAATTAAACTACATGTCAACTCTATTATAATTGAATAACAAATCCACTCTATTACAGTTGAACTACAAGTAAACTCTATTCCAATTGAACAACATATGAACTCTATTACAATTGAACTGCCAATCAACTCTATTACAAATGAATTACAAAGTCAACTCTATTACAATTGAACTACAAATAAACTCTATTACAATTGAAGTACAAGCCAACTCTGTTATAATTGAACCGCAATGCAACTATATTACAACTGAACTGCAAGTCAACACTTACAATTTAACTGCAAATCAACTCTATTACAACTGAACTGCAAGTCAACTCTGTTACAATTGAACTGCAAGTCAACTCTATTACAATTGAACTGCAAGTCAACTCTATTACAACTGAACTGCATGTCAACCTTTTCTATATTATATACTTTCTTACTGGAAAGGATTTTTTACGTCATGGAGTAAAAATTAATTATAAAACAACGTGAAATAACAAATAGTAGCTGCACTTTCGTATTAATATATTTTAAAGCGTACAGACAAGGAAACTTATTCAATGAATAACATTTAGGAAACTTAATTTTCTTTTGAAAATTCTCTCATGATTTACATAGGCTACAAATCTGATTTTTGCTTGACAGGTATGCATTTAGTTTGGATTGTGTGGGAAATTGTTAGAAATGCATGTTGCCTTAACAGATCGTAATTTATAGGAATTAAAAAAGATTACCCTAAGAAAATATAAAGCATAACATTAAATCAGATTTTCCAATTTTCACATTTTATTAAAGAAGTCCATGCTAATTGTAAGAATCATTTTGAAATTATGCAGAACTTTGTGGCTTAATTACATTCTGTAAATAGCCTTTTGTGGATTAATTTACAGCATGCCTCAATAGTGTTGTCGGTGTCAGTGATCGAAACAAGATCCCCGACGCGCAGATGTCAGCATTCCTCACTAAAGATGGGTATGTGCCTCAAGACGGGAGACTGCATTTGAACTCCACTGTCTGGTGTGGACAAAACAACGATTCATGGCTACAGGTAGATCTTGGTAAGATTTCTAATTTCTGTCAATGATTGTCTCCACCTTTTCAAGAAACGTTGGTCATATATTTGTTTCCTTTAAAGCCTGTTGAGAGAAATAAATGAAACTTATATACTCGGGTATGGCAAATAGAGGGTGTGTCACCTACCACCATTTTTGGGTCATATATTCAAGGTTAGACCATCCTGAGAAAATTACTGAGACTGAATGGTGTCCACAAACTCTTCCACTGACAGTTTCAAGGATGGACTACACAGGTGCAAACTCAGTACATTATCAGTGGGTTATTTCAGGAACGTATGTTTGCATATACAAATGGACAAGGTCGTTATTTGTTTATTCTATTATCTTGGGTGAATAAAGAAAGGTGGAATGAAAGGAAAAGACTTACTTGCGATGTTGTGATCTTAGTGGGCACATGTGTTGCCTATATACATGTTATTGTATTCATTTTAATAACTTCGTCGACCTTGTCGAGAATAATACTGATTAAATTACATGAAAGGTCAATGCTGTTAATAACGACATTATTTTGCAAAATGGAACTCTTCGATCTCAGATGTCTGTTGCTCGATGGTGCAAATGTACAATGGACTTTCTGGACTGGTTCTGGACACAGACGACTTTGGAAACAAAAAGCCATTGGCTCACCAATAAAAACATCTGCAGAATAAATGTGTATGGATTTCATTATGCCGCACGCACGCACGTACACACACATGCACACATAATCATTGCACAGATCTCGACGAACTTCAGGTTGATTGATGTTTTATCCTCTTTTGCAGGCCAGATGACGGAAATATCTGCCGTGGAGGAACAAAGTTTTAGCAGTTACTATTATGTTAATTCATACTACGTCTCCTACAGCGCAGACGGAAAAACATTTCAGAACATTAACACTTCTCCAGTTAGTACTGTTCTTCAGGTAAGTGTATTTGCTCTCAGTTATGCTGTTGTTCATAATCGATCACAAAGTTTCTGTCGCATTCACGCTCTCTCTAGTAGAAAAAAAAATATGTTACAGGTTTGCGTGGTTTAGGGGTCACATTATTCTGTCACAATGAATCAAATCTGAATTGCCATTCTTATTCTGGGGTTATTTATCCATTGGTTTTGATTTGAATTCTGTATGTGATTAGAGAAGTTCGGTAGGATTCAGCTACTGTTCTGGTATACTACTTTGCAGAGATGATATGGACTAACATACCTTATGGTCTAGGTTTTCTATGATCCAGGGGTCATAGGGGTCATAGGGGTCTTATGGCAGCCATTTATTCTTGAAGACTATGAGCTGCCAATGAAGCGCGTGCATTCTCATAATCACCAGAAGCTGTGGTATTCAGCAAAGTTACATGTGAAGCTTGGACTGGTTCTCTGTTTCAGAAAACTTGGCGCCATGAATTACTGACTACACAATTTAAAATGAAATTGTTTAACGGAACCATTTTAAAACAAAAGATCTAAAAGGCATTCAAATTAACCATTGTCCTCTAACATTTCATTTCTTGGATCTAAATGAATGGAAAATCCGATGAAGATAGGACTATGAACTGTTCAATCATTCATCTGTCCATAGTAAACTTTTGACTGTTTATTTTTTTTCTTGTTTCGTTCACATAGATTGTATTTTATGTCATCGTGTGTAACAAAACATTCGTAAAGAATTCGTACAAAATATTGCTAAAGAATTCGTTTATAAAAATTGAGCAAAAAAAGACTGACCGAAAGGCATGACCTACTTAGACGTGAACTATTTCAATTAGCTTAACGTGGCATGGAAAACCAGCTTATCGGTTTTGATAAGTTGGGAGACTAACTAATTAATATGAATTGATGTTTACAGTGGACACTCGAGATGAAATGGTCCCAAAAATGGTCCCAACTTTTGAATTCCTTTTATCATGCTTAAAAATTCTCGATTTTTGTACTCTTTCCTTAACCGGACTAAATTTTTATAACACTGTCTATTGAACACTAGCTTTCTTTAAAATAAAATAAAATAAAACATAGCGAACAGTCTGCGAAGAAAACTTGTAGGGACGGAGTTTGCAATACTTTTATGTACAGGGTTTAGTTTCAATTGCTTCTGTATTTAATACATAAAATGTGCACGGATTGCTATGACGCTACATGGACTTTCTGGACTAAAATTTATCTCTGTGATTATTAATTACTTCTTTATTCTACTTATGTATGAGAATGTGTATGCTTATGTTGCAGAGATATGAAAATGTGTATACTTATATTGCAGAATTTCAGAGGGACGACCAGCGAATTATCCAACAAACACAACCTGCCATATCACGTGACAGCCAGATTTGTTCGATTTCATCCCTTATCATGGAATAAGACCTATTTCCCATGCATGAAAGTCGAGATATATGGGTGTGTAAGAAACACCCCACCTGCATGATTTGACAATGGGGTTTAAAACGTTCCCTGTCATGATTTTGTTTTTCAAATAAAAAAGTACAAAAGCAAATAAAGAAAAATTCAATCGATGAAAGTGCTCTCATTCATTGTCCATAAAAGAAAGTGTATTATATTCAATAAATACAATATGCCTTGACTTTTTCTTTTCATACTTTTATGTCATACAGTCCAATTGTCCCTAAAAATTGTATTTAATAATATTATTTCATGGAACTGATACATCATGACCAGTGCAGTGCAACATGGGAATCATAATTTCTCACTTGTCTCGAGTACTTAGGTCCGGAAAAGTACTACTTCACTTTTCATGTGGTAAGAAGTGTATTTTCTATCTATTTTTCATTAAATTCTCTTACTACAAGCTTATGTTGTGTACGTTCGAACACGGACACACAGGCACATTCAATATTTGTAATATTTATAATCACATCTCATATACAAACAAAGCATATATTAGCTGCACAGTTTTAGGTTTTTCTGTACACACACACACACACACACGCACATTGATTGGAAAAACCATATCGGAGCTATTAAAGTAGCAAACTTTGCATACCTTTACCAACCTGCACATGACGCTCCATCATAGCTTTCATTACGGTGACTCACCTGAGATGAATTATTCTTGGCCAGAATATTGCCAACTTCATTATGTTTTCAAGCAAGAACGACCAGGACACCATTCTTTTACTGAACTTGTGCAGATCATTTTATAAGGGTATCATTATTCTTTGACTTGGTTCTATTTTGTCCTAAATACTTTAGTGAGTGACTGAGAATTCAGTCATATTCCTGCGATTTCCCCCCTTTAGCGCTGTATCACTGCATCCAAATATTTCCAAGATGGATTATGTCAAACTGATCACCACGTGGTGCTCTCGCTTCTCTAGAGGTACTACTGCCACAATAAACTGATAGCAGCTAATGTATTTCTGAAACAACTGCTCTTGTGTTTACGTTAATATTAAAGGATGTGCAAAAGCAGCAGAACATATAGAAATATGAGGACTTTAGCCAGCCACTCTAGAAAAACCACAAAGTGTTCCGATTGATCTCATCATCAGACATCTTAAAATACTTGGTTCATAATATAATTTATTTTCTGTTCTTTTCGAATTAATCATCTGTTCCAGTCTCAGGATTAGGGGCCCCGAGTGGCCGAGTGGTCTAAAGCGCTCTTCGTTACGGATCACTGCCATCTCACCTCTGTCTGCGGCGGTTCGAGTCTCGGATTCAGCCAATGTGGGTATGTGAGAAAGCTTGCCAGTAGCTTCTCGTGGGTCGGTGGTTCTTTCCGGGGTTTTCCTGGGTTCTTCCTCCACCATTAATACTGGCCTATCGTGTGCTGAAAAATGGCGTTAAACCCCACAACAACAACAACAACCAGTCTCAGGATTCATGAGACAAGTGCAGGGGTTGTAAATCGTTACATCTGGAAAGCTCACAAGCAAATAAAGAGTTGTATTTGGGATGAAGGAAACAGGAGAAATGCACCAACCTTCAATGGCCAACAATCTATTTTACCACGCTGTGGGGTATGTGGTCAGTAGTTTTATGGGGGTATTTGGGATCATACAAGATAACATTAGCCAGTAGACTTACATTGATGCAGCTGTATGGGGTCATGAGGAAATCGTATGTTAAAGTGGTCCATAATTTTAACACAGGAATGGGTTTATGTGTCAAAAGTGTTTTTTGGGTCAAATGGTAACAGTGTTACAAGTGGCTGACCTCAACTGGGTAACATAGTAACAGTGTTAAAGCTGACATCAGTAGGCTCCACTATACGTACGATTAGGAAATCATATGTTAAACTGGTCCATAGGTTTAACATAGGAATGGGTTTATGGGTCCAAAGTGTTTATGGAGTCAAAATTATTTATGGGGTCAAAAGTGTTTATAGGGTCATAATGGTTTATTGGGTCAAAAGTGCTATAGGTTAAATGGTAACTCTGTAACTGTTATAGGCCATTTCCATATTGAAAAATCTATTGGACATATGGTAAATGTCATATCAACAGTGTTAGATACAATCCAACACACACTTGTCTGAGTATCATTCAGCGCCTCCTTTTTTTAAATTACATTTCAAATACATACCATACAATCTAGCATCCACTTTTGATTACAATCCAAAAACACCAAATATACAATCCAGCACCTAATTTTTTTATTACTGTTTAAACACACATGTTTGTATGATTTCATCGCTTCTTTTACATCATAGCCCTTTCGCTGACATATACTATTCAGCCTCATTTTTTCATCACTATACAAACGCTTATAGGGCACTATGAGAAATTAACATTGGAATACTAAATACTATCCAACTACACACGGTCCAAAACGACTTATGTAGTGTCTAACATCCCCACAACTAATGTCAGCGAAAGGACTATGATGTAAAAGAAGCGATGAAATCATACAAACATATTGTCCATCATATCATCTCTACCATCCAACACCCATAGACAATCCAAAATGCCCTGTGTAGCGTCTTGTATTCAAATATCAACTATCAAAAGAACGGGATATGGTGTAAAAGGAGATGAAATCTTACAAAAGTATTATCCAACACACCATCTATACTATCCAATAACCCATACACACTATCCAAAATACAATTTTCCAATCATTGAATGCTGTGTCGGTGTGTGTGTGTGTGTGTGTGTGTGTGTGTGTGTGTGTGTGTGTGTCCACAATATAAAAAATAAAGACAAAAAACACATACGTTTTTCACTGGTATATTCTCTGCTTTTTCACACACTTCACAAAAATCCATTTTCTTCTTTCACTATCTGTCTCTCTTTGAATTTCTTCGTCTTCTGTTGTTCTTCGAGTCGTCTGGATTTCTCTCGTTTGTTCCGTTTTTATTTCTTCCTTTCTAACGACAATGATAACAGGTATCGTAACCTTTGTCTCTCTTTTCTCCTGTCGTTCCTTTACTTTGACATTGTGGGGATTCTGGAACCCAGCGTCCTTTCTCCTGACAGGTTTAGCAAGTAGCTTGACTTTTATCTCGAGAAGAGGAGTAGATGTCTTGTCAGAGGTATCGGTTGTTTCCACTTGAATTCACAAAATGTGTGTACTTCCATATCCGCCATTTTGATTCTCTAGCCACGCAAACCGGCACCTAACAACATTGTTCATCCCACATAATTATGAAGGCATGTCTCATTTTGTGCACAAGTATATAACATAACATCACATTATGTTGTGCATATCAACTGCATGAGACATATGCGTGTCTTTTCTCCTTTTTTCTTCTAGTAGAACATTGAAATTTCAACCATGTTTGTTGTTCTTTCATAAGCAAACAGATCCATCAATAAATAGACGCATAAACAAATGGATACACAAACAAGTAGAAATATGCATTTACATGCGCTAAAATCAATTATTTGATTATAGCTCAAGTTAAAAAGCCAATTGGTAATATATATTTTTAAATTTTAATAAGGCATTTCAAGAATAATCGGTTTTGAGATTCGGTACAAAGTCGTGCTTCTCTAGGCAAATGTTTCGTTTTAATACAATGAAGACAATTTCCTTGAACAGTTATCGTTTATATTCAATATCACCCATAATCTCCACCACAAATACAATATTTGACCCTACTTATTAAAACTGGTTCGTCAGCTGTCTTTAGTACATGCACGTGTTTGAGAAAAGAATTTGTACATAAAAATCTGGCATAATACACATAGTATGATATTTTACTTCCGTAACTGTTATTGTATCCCGAAGATCATTGCCCGGAAATACTCTTTCAAGGTGATAAGCTTAGGGTCAAAACACAAAATATTTTTTAAAAGACAATATTTTCTGTTTGTATAAAAAAAACTGCATTTATTTTTTATAACAATATGCTCGATTACGCTTCAACTTCACTCTTCTGTCTTTCGATATAAGCCAGGTAACTTACAGTTTTATTTTTATTTTTGTTCTATAGGGGTACATAATTTCAAATCCAATCTATGTATCATTTCGATTAAGTAAATATCCTAATCGACAAGTAAATAAGATTATTATCTTGAATATACGTGATGACTCATGTTGATAAAGGTTTGTTAGGGACTCAAAATGGAGGCGCAAGATACGCTCTCGTTGTATTGTGTGTATTTGCGTACACAATCATGACGTCTGTGAAAACAACCCATAATACCTTCGTATGACTGAAAGCAGTATGTTTCATCGCCGATTTGTGGGATCCCTTATTAGAAACACTAAAACAACAACGTCATTTTAAAGAAGATGATTGTTTGAGACTCTCCATTTATTACGACAGTTTGAAGTTGCCCGTCTCGATTGAGTTTAGCAGATCGGCAGAATTAATGCCGTCTGAAGTCGTCCACAAAATTCAACAGCAATCTAATAACGAAATTAAGATGACCAATGGAAAAGCCACACTACACATGATCATATTTCATCTCCTAAAGATATTACTGGTATAATAAATTCACAGTATAGTCCAAATCAACAACTCCCAAGACTAGATATGTTTAGCCCCGGGCTATCTTTATGGGTTGAACATATGCCTACAAGAAGGAAACCGCAGAATGGAAAAGAGCATGACAGAGAACTCGACAATCGGACAGACGAAAACAACGCAGAACTAATGTTACAAGAGGTAGACATACGGAAAGAGACTGCGTGTGGCATTCAAGAAAGGCAAAAAATTCAAGACGAATCGGCTCCTCCCTAAACATTTAAAGTATTCCCTCAAGTTGATCGTCGACCTCTGGTGTTTCTGGTGTTTCGAGGGTACACTTTCCCAGACGGAAAATATATTCACGTTTATCATCAAGGACATTTCGATGCCATTACTAGTATCACATGATTTCTCGAATACAGTTACTACTGTGAGAAATGTTACCAAGGAGTTACTACTCGAGACCAACACATTCACTGAGGAGAGAGATGCTGGGGTTGTTTGGCGTCCAAGCAATGCATTCCTGAAGGAAAGGAACGAATTCATTGCTTTTCATGCAAGCGAACCTTTGTCGGTCCTACGTGTTACGAACAACATCGCATGAAGCAAGATCAACAACAGAAAAGTGCTTGCGAATTATTGGACATCTCATTAAAATCAAAAACTCCAAGACACACGTTTGTCAAGAAAAGAGAATGAAATGCCGTTTCTGTGACCTGATCGTGGACTCTGAACATTAATGTTGCATTAAAAATACAACAATGAACTGAAGGAAGACCAGCACAAGAAAAAGAAACAAGTGGATTTCATCTTTTTTAATGTTGACTGTACGCAAAGAGACTGACATTGCCGTATCTAATTTCTGCGTAGCTCAGTGGGCTTGCTTGAAGTTCATCCAAGAACCGTCACTGTCCTAATTGTAGTAAGTTTCCAGGAGGACGTACAA
Organism: Sinohyriopsis cumingii; assembly: GCA_028554795.2. NCBI lineage: Eukaryota > Metazoa > Mollusca > Bivalvia > Unionida > Unionidae > Sinohyriopsis > Sinohyriopsis cumingii. The sequence goes on along the minus strand of CM068829.1, from coordinate 78,273,395 downwards.
AAAAAATCTTTCGAGGACCCGCACTCTTCTCGATTTTGCCAACTGGATCTTATACCCTACCGACGACACTTTTAGCCAAGAGGGCATCCAGCGTTACGGAGACTGCCATTGATATGCTACAGTTAAAGCTTACATTTTCGGGATACGACACACGGCTTCTTTTGAAATATTATTCAGAACAAGGCACGAAATGCCCTACAGTCATCATGAACGGAGCCAAACTCATCTACAGGAAAGTCGGACAAATTTTATTTAAAAATTCCACGAGTTATTTGACCATGCCTTTGAGAGCCTAAAATGTTCGAAATGACAGAAATGGCAAAAGTGGTATTTTCACACTTTTTTTTAATACCGATGCCAATAAATAAGCGTTGCTCCTGCATTTGCATGAATTTTACTTTTAAAACCCCCACAGTATTCACACATAACAACGAGAAGCATTGTACGCTTGGTACCAAGCTTGCGTTTCCAACCCTTTCGACTTTCAGGATGAAATATTAAAGTAGTGTCGGTCCGTTGTGGAATGTTTACGTTGTTGCTGTAGAAAAGTTCGACAATTATTTCTGGATCACGGAGTAATCGATCCTTTGAAGGAAACCTCTACCATCGATTAATGTACCGCAAGAAAGTCATGCCCCGGCACAAACTAGTCACTAAACCCAATACAACTTACCTCGCCGTGAGCCGTCGATACTGCGTCAAACCTGCGCCTTAGCTGCATTACTTGTGCGAAAGACAAATGGATCCAGCCTGCTAGAAACAAGGGAGAAAAGAAAATTGGAAGTCTTTCGGTGGACAGTTGGGATTTAGAAGACCCATTGAAGAGAGGTTGTCAAGATAGTTGTGAAACGCTAGGAATAATTGTATAATTTGCGGCATATATTTTTTAAACTAGTGGTACCTAACTGCTCTAGGAGGATCGATTCTTTTGCAAGTGTTTAAATGGTCAGACATTGAACAACTACCCACAGATAATAAGGATTTTGATGCGTTGACTTCTATTTCTAAAGTAACTTCTTCTCCAGCGATATCTTTTTTAGCTGCTGCTGAAGCCTGCATCCACTAAAAACTGGCCACACCAAAATCCAAACTCTGAGACAGAACGGAAGTGTTGCAAGGTTCGATTTATCTAAACAAGAACTGTCACGATTTAGTCCGTTTGAAAACACCTTAACGTCGAGTGATGCCTGTCATGAAGCTGATATTACATACCGACAATCAGTGGGTGCGAATTCCAGTATAACAAAGAAATGGAAGATATGATTCACTTGAGTGTTTTTGCTCCTGAAACAAATAATTTCATCCCAAAGAAGTGTACACTACTATACTCGTCGTCCTCACAATATATCAAAAGAAAAATGAAAAAACTTCAAAGGACTTCCTCCTCTTTTATCGAAACATTGGGATGTTGCAACAAGAATTACAATCGTTGTTGGATCGAACAAGGATAAGGATAAATCGCAATGGTACGACGAAGTATTGCAATGTCTTCAATTATTTCACCAGAAAGCATTAGACGAAACTGCTAAACCTCAGATATGTCAAGGTACTCACGAAAAGCGAACCCAAATTTTCCAAGAAGAAGACACACGAGAATCGTTTCAAACTGGTCTGCTCCCATACAGACTTCGATGTCATCAGCTTCCTTGTTCACACCTTACCCAACTCCCAGACAAGAAGAAATAAAAGCTTGGGTCAAATAGATTGCGTCGTCAACATCTTCGGCTTAAGAAAAAAAGAAAGAATGAAAGAAGTGAAGAAAGAGAGCAAGATAAACGAGACCCTTTTACAACCCCGGCTGATACTCTTGTGGCTCGTCCGACATGTCAAACGTCCTCCGAACCACACGAATTGAAGTGTAGAATCGGAGAACAGGGTTGACTTATTGAGGAGTCACCATGGAAACCCTTTTAGCTCGCATTTACTACAATACTGTCCATGCTGCGTTCACAGACGGGTTCAAAAATTGTTTCGTGCTGCTAAACCCAAGCTTACAAGTGTACGTTTATTAGAGGTTCGACAATGGTTACAATAATAAGCGACGTACACGTTATACAAACCCATTCCAGGAAAATTTCCAGATGTCAAACCAAAGAGGAAGGCACCGATCATCAATGGCAAGCGGATTTAGCTGATGTCTCTAATTTGGCAAAGGACAATCGTAGTTACAACTATTTGTTTTGTGTCATCGACGTCTTTTCCATATCAACTTTGGTCGTTCCTTTAACTTCCAAAACGATTTCCGAGTTTGTAGGAGCTTTAAAACTGGTTTCAAAACAAAACAAACAGACAAAAACACCACATTCCTGAACCTAGCTTTAGAAAAGAAAAAAATAAGAGAGACATCCAATTTTTACCACCGAGGATAACGAAACGAAAGCCAGTCTCTTGGAACGTTTTCATCACACTTTAAAAGAACCTGTGTGAATATATTTTACATCTCAAATACATCGACTTGTTACCACGTCTCGTCTAAGCTTGCAAACCAATCGCTGTAAGAAAAAAAAGACTCGATCGATGAACATGTAAAGTAGGCAAACACAGACTCGAGAAAATGAAAGTGCGTTGGAAAGGATATCCACCGAGTATTGTTGTTTTTTTTTGGATTGCCGCCTCGCAAGTCATCGATTATAAAAAGAAGTAATGATCATTCCATTAAGCACTGAACCTACCTCTCATTCTTAAAGTTCCTCTCTACGATATCTTAAAAATCAATCCCTGTGGGTGTAGTGTGGAGAACGTGAGCTTCAAACTAACAGCGTCTTTTTCTGCCAAATCTTTATGGTTTACTGTGTCATCAGAGCAGCCATCACCAAACTGATTTTGCAACAAGGAGACAAATAATTGTGGACCATTTTACTCAGCAGTAGCATCTGGTATCTTTTTTCAAATATTTCCTGGAAATATTCTTGTGACAGTAGTAGGCTTTCCATCAAGCCAGTCATCGTAATAGTGTCAGCAACAATAGTTTTCTTTTGGAACATTTAGAAAATCATTCTCCTTTGATATCCAGTGACTCTTCGGGAAGCAGAACCATCGAAGTCTGAATAATATACCCAGTGACAGTTCTATGGCTGTGTTTCACAACAACTATTTATGTTATTTCAGAACCAAATTGCCTCAATCCTTAAAATTTGATCACGAATCATTATCGCCCAAATCCTGAAAGACTAAGTTCAAGAACCGCTGTGCAAAATTAATTCCCTCCTATACGAATTCAAAAAGCAAACACACTCCAGTCCATCTCAAATGAGTACCTCTACCATAAGAATTTTTGTTTGGTATTAGTTTAATCCTCGACATCTGGTCTAAACGACTGCTGATATTTTCAATGAACAGTTTGGCAAAGCCCTGGAGAAAACTACAAAGAGCGTGAAGATCGAGTACCATACAATTGCTCTTCGCCTGAGAAGGCAGTTTATGGATGACAAAACACTGACTTTTGAATTTTGTCCTAAATTGTGTTATATTCTGGGTGGTCAGACATCAAGGTTAACACGAAAGTGATCAACAGTTCCAATCGGTTATTTTCGTCACTTTGTGCAGCTGAATAGAAAGAATGAATTTGATGTTTTTGTACTTCGATGTGGCGGAGTACAACGTGGTGGTAAACACGGCCACTCCGTTACTGAGAATCATTCCTGTGAAAGCGAATTCTACAGTAGGTGCTTACGAGAAAGGTGGAAACACGTAACATGTTCACCGTGAGTTTGTACGTCCTCGCTGTCTTCTTGTCACTATATCTTACTTTGTGAGTGTGAACATTGGTATATATGGAGATCTGGGACAGTATGTTCCATTCTCAAAAGGAAAAGTCGCGCTGAAACTAAATTTTCAAAAATGATTCTCTAGCGAAATGTAACCCATGTATCCTGGAGATATGCTAAAATCCGCTTTTGTACGGTGACAACCAGATTAAAACCGATGGTGACACGAGGATTGTATGCTATGAAAGGTGTCACTTTGACGCGAGGCCTTCCTAAGGACAGCAAGTATGTGTTTCTTCAAACTGCAGATTTTATGTAGGGTCGCCAAGAGACCTCCTATAAATTTGCTACCTGCTTCTAGCCAAGGCATTTATTTTCTCTTCTAGGCTAATGCAAGGACAAGGCAGATGGAGATGGCGAATCTCATTCCGATCTCATCAACACGTTAAATTACTAAGTGAAACAGAAAATGCACACATGAGTGTTCACGGTCCGAACTCTGTTTGTCATGACGATGCAAGAATCCTGATGGGAAGAATTTCGTCACGTTTTGGTTTTGAATAAATCAGCCCACACTGAATTTGAAATCAAAGTAGAAACCGAAGATTTCATCGATCTGAATAACAGTCGCTTCTTGTACCTGAAAGTCAAAGTTCTCAAGACGGACAACAACAATTCAGCCGGCGATGCAAGAGTAGCTTCCGTCAACCATTTCATGCATTCATTGTTCAGCGAAGAGGATTTGTAATTGAATAACAAACACACTAGCAGCAGCCTGGATACGTACCTGAAAAATATCGTTAGGTTTGAACAGAAAGCCAAGAACACACATATGGATGCTTCTGTGGTATGGAAACTTGACACTTTAGACAAGTTTAACGACACACACATAAAGGAAGATGGCTAACCTCATAAATCTGAATTTAAAAACCGTCGAAACAAAATCAAACAAAGAGCAGTTTAAAATTAATGGATCGTTTGGATTTGGCTATTCGGTTGCAAAACAACTGTTTGTTGAACGGAGTGTATATAGGCCTGAGACTGAATCGAAGCAGTACCTTCTTCCATTTGATGGCTAATGCAAACGAGCACAAACCCATTAGAGAAGCCCGACTTTACGCGCACCGTGTAAAGTTTTATAAAAAGTGGGAAACGACATCAGTCAAACTTTGAGCTGAACGACAACCAAACATCCTATAAGATGAGTGAAGGTGAAAACTTGACCGCTGCCTCTGGACTCCAATCCTAGATCGAAGATAATCTTATCCAAGGACAGCTAACTAATTAATTACTCACTGACATCATCTGTTTCGAGTATTAACACACGTCAACGTATCTAAGATAGAGGTCTCTTGAGATGCCCAGAGACTGTGTACCAGACGCTTTGAACCTAAATTTTCCCAGACAAATTACTTGAGATCATACTTGAACGTGTTTGAAGATGCGAGACAGTTATTTGCCAACAGCAGCCACAACATTCGTACGACCATTATATGCAGGAGGTTATGCTCTGTGGGGTTTTAATTTAACTTCAGACCAAGGTAGCAACAATGGACATTTCCACCCTATAAAATAGGGCCAACTTTGTGTGGAACTTCAGTCCTCAACAGTTCTGATCAACACAGTGAACGTCATCTTGTATGCAGAATGAGATAATACTCTTGAAATCAATCATTTTAGATAAGTGATTCTAGTCTATTAAAAGCTATGGAATACGAACAGTCTTTGGAAATAGAATATGATGATGTGTTAGAGCAAAACAGCAAGAAGAAAATAAAAACAAACTACAGAAGGAAAAGACAGAGACATCCAATATGTCGAGATGGACAGAACAAGAACATAAATTATTCTCCTGGTTTGCTAATGATCTGGTTGAAAGAATTACAGATCTCTACTCATGAATATTATTTCAGCTGTCAAAACGATCAACCAGCCATATTCAGCATGACTTATGTATGATGTATCAAGAAGAAAAGTTGGAGGAGTATATGGATGATGCCTAGAATCTTCGATTTTGAGAAATTGGTATAAAGACTTGTGTGACTAATCCTTACCGCCATTGACTTCTCTGGAGAGCGAACGAATCGAAGCTCTCTTTCAACAGATTACTTACTGGACAGAGATTTTCAAGGCGAAATCTATTTGTGAATTGATGACTCATTATTGCCTGTGAAAAAATAATGGATGCCTATGAACTTCATTATTTTCTGACGCACATTTCATACACTTCTTCTTGAAATCCTGTGGTGTGTGCTAAAGAGATGAACTACTTCTCCATCGCAAACCTAAAGACATTCAAGCTGACGTCATTAACACAGACGACAGTCATCAAATATGAACCCATTCGGTAGCCGTCTACTTTCCCAACGATCAGAGTTGTGACTATTTTGATTCTTACGGAGCACCTACTCTAGAAGACGACATAACTGAATTTATGAGAAAAATGCCATATCAACTCAATTCAGTAATGTGACGTTACAAGGAACAGATTCCATAGCGAGTGGACAATATTGTGTGTTTTTTCTCATCAAAGTAGTCTTGTATATATCTTGGAAGATTTAGTGATTTTTTTATCCTGGGTACGCCAGAGACGATAATAAAGTAGAAAGATGGTTTTGTGAATAATATGGTTATCTCAGGTTTTTAGCTCAGCAACGTAGTGTGTATCGACGGCACAATGACAGTTCCTTAGATCAGTGGAAGTCATGTTTGACTCCACAACGTTGTCAGTCTTGCAAATGCGTTAATGTTTGCAACTGTTGAATTGATGATTTGTATTTGTGTGTACTTCTTCTTGTGATTACACATGTTAATTTTTTAAATGGTGTCTCTTGTTGTTTTATAGAAAGAGTATGAAAATATATTATTTCACCTTTCTCTCTATAGAGCTTGGTCATGATTTCCTTCACGTTCGCGTGCCGAATCGAAGAGATGCATTACATCACGTAGGTGCTTTAGGCACATAAAGAGTTGTGTTTGCCAGTCTGTTTCGATATTTTTTATACTTTAGATAAGTGACTTGAACACTCACACACGCACACCATTCAATCATGGGGCAAAGGGATTTTCGATTGTGTGTTGGATAGTGTGCGTGGTGTTTTGGATAGTTTGCTTGTGCGATTTCGTGTTCTTTTAAATCTCACCCCTTCTAGTCTCGTAGTAGGTGTAGGTGTTTAGACACTATATATTTGTGTGGTTTCATCCCTTCCTATTCATCACACTCTTTTCTTTTCGTTTCAGACACAAACTTTGAGGATTAGTGGGTAATGCCTGTTGGAAAGTGTATGTGGTGTGTTGGATAGTTTGTTTGTGCGATTTCATATTCTTCGTTTACATCATATCCATTTTGTCTGATAGTAGATGTGGGTTTTTTTAGACACTTCACAAGGCGTTTTGGATAGTGTGTAGTTGGACGATATATAGCTATTGACCATATAAACTAAACCTATGGACCAATTTAGCATATGATTTCCCATTCGTACTTATAGTGGCACATATTGAGGTCAACTCTAACAATGTTACTGTGTCGCCCAGTTGAGGTCAACCACTTGTAACACTGTTACCGCTGGATCCATTAAACAATTTTGACCCTATAAACCCATTCTCATGTTAAACCTATGGCCACTTTAACATAGGATTTACGGTATGGCCCCATAACGACCCATCAGTAGAAGTCTTCGGGCCAATGTTAATTTCCATACGAACCACAATACTCCCGTACAACTATTGTGGTCATTCATATTGTAATGGAGCATGGAAACTATTTTAAAATCAAGGGGAAGAAATTAGCAAATATCTGCTTCTTAAACAGACTGTACCCCCGTTTCCAGGTAATGTGACTTATTATAACATTATTAAGTCAGTATTAGATAAAGTAATTGATTTGTTTACACTTGAAATAACTTGTCAGCAATGACAGATAAAACGAATTTCTTGCGGTAATTCGTTTTCAAAATAGGTCATGCTCAACCATATTTGAATATTCGCCATATCTACAACCATCTATTTATGACTACTAATAAGGGCGCAATGTTCTTATATGACACGTCGTAAAAACTAACCTGAAAACGGAAGAAGTATGATGCAGATTACTACGGCGAACGATTCAAAAGCAGATTTTGACTCGAGCACCTAAACACTATTTTATACGTGTTTCTGTGGTGAAAATCGGCAGTTTTTGGGTATTAAATAAGAGACATACTTTAATTGTTTACGGATATGTATGCAATATTTTCAAATTTTCTGACTGAATGCAGAAAAAGTGCCGAGTGTTAATCTCAAACGGCTGTTGCATTTGTAGATATCTGATCATTTTAGTATCCTATCGGTGAAAGAGAATCGGGTACTAACAGTAGTACCACATCTAACCTTTGGTGTGAAAGAGCCAGGGATTTAACTCAGAAACGCAGAGATCTAAAGCTTGTTTTTAGCCACTAGTTCTGCCTAGTAGTTTAGATTGTCAGAACGTAAAATTAAAGCGTAGCCAGGAATAACGGATCCTTTTGAGTTTATAAAACGCCGTATTCATAGTGTTATGTTCATTTAATTTGTATTATGTGTTGTCTTTTCTCCATGATTATATACTACGCATATCCATAGTGTTTAGGGTTAGTCAAACGTCTTGTTATTTTGAAAACATATTGCATAAGTAATATTTTTCTATGATTTTTGATTATATATTAAAATCATTATTAACCGGAGGTAAACATCTTTACGGATGTTGAGTTCAAGATCTAGGGGCTTTCTTGGTGGGTTTTTGTTGTTGTTTGTTTTAGAAATTAAGAATGTTCTAGAATCAAATTGTTTCAGAATTTGATGGGAAAATGACCTTCATCTTGGCTGTTATTATGTCTTAGCTTTTAATATTAATGTTGTTTACTTCAAAATTATTCATTCCAATCTCAATATCCAAAGTGGAATCAGTCTTATTGTTATGTTCAAGTTTAATTTGAGATGATTTCTTTAAATTATTCTTTCTGGAATTACAAAGTGCTCATCATTAATAATGTAGGATTAAATCACTATTTTGAATTACTGTGAATTCATTTACTGACATTTTGGATCATGTCATTGTGATATATGAAGATATAGCACATAAACACTATTCCAAGCTATTGGTACATCAACACAACCAAACTTGGACTTGTTTCGGAACACCAATGGAATTCATTCAGAATACTCTATACTTTTTGGAGTTTTGATAGAACTCTTAGGACTATTTGGGATTAAACTCAAAATATTATAATTTCTTTCAAATTTTCACTTTGTATTCTCGGGAAATCAATGATTTGTTGAATTTTATAAAACGTGTCGCTTTTCACTCTTTTCTGTTACTTAGTTTATGATCATAGATTGGTAACAATAGCATTAGTTTGGATATTCTCTAGCATCGAAATTTGTATTCCTTATTGTGTGCTTAAATGTCGTATTCATAGCATTATTCCTGATATACTCTCGCATCTAAGTTTATAAGTCTTCTCGCTCAAGGTCGGGATACAAAACTTAATTCTTTGTAAAAGTTTCCTTGAAGCTTTGCTTCATAGACAGTCTACGAGACAGTTGGCAAAAACAAAGAATTGTCATTTAATATTTAATGACATGTGAACACACGTGCACGGAGAGATGACATACACAAATCTTCGCGTACCTTGGTTTGAGAAAAATAAAATGAGTTCGGTATTACTGCCACAGTTTCTCATGAGTGGATGAACTAAGTCATAACGAACAAAAAAAATGTCAACAAATAAGCACATATATTGACGATAAAACTCCAGTTTATTTTCATATATTCCATAAAGACTATTTAAGCATGGTCTCCTCAAGGCTTTCCTAGTTGTCCACTTTACATGCATAAATCTCGACCCTCATTCCAGGTTTGATAGCAGACGTCCAGTTGGACGGGTGAAACCGGATGTAGCGAGCTCTGATGGGCATTGGTAATGGTTGCCTGCTCACGCTATTGACAGAAGACCCACTGCCGGCAAATAACTGAAATATATCAATAATATTCGGGATTTGTTGCAAAATTGTTTGAATAAGATCTTAATATAAAATATTTTTTCCTGGATTCCCATGTATGCCGTTAATTATAGTTTTGTTTTTTTATTAACACATTTTCGGTATTTAAGCATTCTTTTTAAGTCACTATAATTGTCCAAACTTGTGCTGCATTCTAAAATAAAATTCAAAAATGCACAATATATGTTCAGTGAAAATCATTAGTCATAACCGACTGAGTGATTGAAAACATAAACAAGTGAGGCATTCTGCGCATCTTGACCCTCCACATTCTTTATCATTAACGTCTTCCTTCTCCTCCCTCATCTTGTTAGTCGCAGAAATACAAATGACAGAGCTGTAAAAACCATTGTGCGACCAAACTAGAATCACCACTGAACAGGCCTGTACATATTATTTGAAACATCAGAAATGGGGCTAAATGATCTATCTACCTACCTATCTATCTATATGTCTATATAAATACTTACCTGTCTATCGTCCTATTTATCTATCTACATATATGTCTATCTACTTACCTGTCTATCAACCTATCTATCTATCTACCTACTCACCTGTCTATCAACCTACCTACCCGTCTAACTATCTGTCTATCTACTTACCTCTCTATCAACCTACCGACCTATCAATATGTCGGTCTATCAATCTACCGACTTACCTGTCTATCAACCAACATACCCACCTCTCTCTCTCTCTCTCTTTCTCTTTATATATATATATATATATATATATATATATATATATATATATATATATATATATATATATGTATACCTAATTACCTGTCTATCAACCTACCCACCTATCTATCTATCTATCTACTTATCTATATACCGATTTACCTGTCTGTCTATCAACCTATCTATCTCTCTATCTACTTACTTACCTACCTATCTACATACCTACCTACCTATCTATCTATCTAGCTAGCTAGCTACTTATATGTCTATCTACCTATCTATCTACCTACCTACTTACCTTTCTATCAGCCTACCTACCTATCTATATATGTGTCTATCTATATATCTCTGTCTGTCTGTCAGTCTGTCTGTCTGTCTATCTATCTATCTCTATCTATCTGGGGGTATATATATATATATATATATATATATATATATATATATATATATATATATATATATATATATATATATATATATTCAAAAAGTCACCATAAAATATGTTTATCTCTGTCTCTGTCCATTTCGTGAAAGTGTAAAACTTTGCATTTACTAACCGTAGTAGTATTTCCGGTCTTGACCGCATTGAAGTTATTTCCATCCACACTGTAGGTAATACTGTACTGATTGACGTAATAGGAACCGATAGCACCTTGTGTTTCTACAGCATACACATCATGGACTGCGCCAATATCAATCTGTAATGATTGATATCCATAAACATGTTTAATCGACGGGCAACCTACGCAATGTTATAAATATGGAAGACATTAATAACAGGGTTTTGTGGGGCTATGACACAGTTCCATATCTTTTTATCCAACAACGTTTGTTTACATCGTTTTTACCCTTCTATGTCGAAATTTAACAACCCTCTTGTGGTAATCCAGATTGTTTAAAAAAAATAGAAAATGATTACCATGATGACACCTCCAACAACGACATTCTTTTTTACTGCGTCTAAAATTAATTCTGTTTCTTGCTTCATACGAAATATAGCTCAATAAACCCCACTAAACCCAACTACTAAACAGACTGAAAACTTATCTACGAGTATGTTTTATAATATCCTAATACCATCAGTACAGTATAGTTTGTCATCGAAATTATTTAATCTTTGTTTAGCTATCTATTCTGTGTTTATTTCATGACAATATGGTCTTATCGTGGTCATTTCTGAAATGTGATTTTTTTTCTTCATTACATAGTACCTGACGAAAATTGTTATGAATAACATTCTTTTTTACCACGGCTTTTTTAACACCTTTAGAATTAATACGTTTCTTTGGATTTGAACATAATACTGAATATATCTTGCTTCGAAGTCCAACAAATTCGATAACTGGCTCAAAACAAACTTCGTCTTTCATCTTACCGATTCCTTTTTAATTTGTTGGGTCGTGAAATCCTGTCTTTTGAGAAACATCAGATAGATCAAATATTTCTATATTATTATATATATCCTGATACGCATCATCATTAGACAATCAACTCCATCAGTCTCATACGCGAGTGAATCAGTATCTGTGAACAACACCCTTGCACTTGGCTATTTATTGTTTACAAAACTACACTGAAAATCGTACATAAACCACTTTGAGATTTCTAACATAGATGCATCGACATAGACTGACTTATTAAGTACTAAAATTGTTTTATGCTTCTTAATCATAACGAGATTTTCATTGAGGTGTATTAATCCAGCAAACATTCTGACGCGCCAAGCTTGCTGCATCATTTGGGATTATCAACGACTTCAATATCAACTCCATTTCGAATATTCTCCATCGTCTTTCCGAACACAGAATTGTTTGTCAGCTTCAAAAAAGCTTTATCACAATCCGTTTTAGCTATCGTTTGCATATCAGTGTTGAATTTGATATAATCGGCCATCCACCGTGATTGTTTTAATTTTAAAATTCAGTGATTTTTTTAAAAGAATAAGTCATTATTGAGCGGCTGTTTATGCAAACAGTAATGACAAATATAACTGTGTTTACTCAACAAATGCGGGACTAATTTAGTTACTGAATACGGCTTTCATCGCCGATGTGATAACTGCTCTTTTCATTATAAAGAATATCGTAGTATCATTTTTTCTGCCATAAAAGGATAATCATTATGATAATTATGCAACGTTTCGGGATAATCAACATCTATTTCAACGAAATAAGTAAAATCTAAATCGGAAAGATCTACAGTTATATTTTTTGTTTCTGTGAGCAAATTGCCTATAGTTTCCCTTATAAGGCATTCGTTCTGACATTGCCTAGCCATACAGGTTATTGTATTGAAATACAAAATATATTTATTTGGTTTAGTCGGATCATAATCAGATAAATATTTATTGTTAGCGCGTGCATATTTTTTTAAACGCTGATTACACAACGAATACCTTTTTCAATAAAATAGTACATATCAGGATATGTTATTAGTTCTACTTCCGTTTTGGTTAGCTTGAATAATGCATCCCATGCTAACCCTGGTGATGAGAAATACCAACAAGGATCTAGTTTCTACTTGTCAATATTTGTTCGACGAAAACTCTGAATTATATCATCGATTACTAAAACATATTACATCAAATACAAATCTAGATAATCACCAAGAGTCTTACAACTAAATTCTTGCCAGACTCGATGTGCGTGATTATATTCATCATCAGTTATATTTTCCACTGAGAGTGATGAATACAATTTATCATGATCTGGGTGTAATGTTTCATTAAGTCGTTCAAAGCTATAAAAATACTCGAATGGGAAGATGCCTACTTTCTGCCTCCTTAATTCTGCTCGTTCATCAAAATGTCCCACCAGCGACGGAATGTCCTTACAATTTTTTTACTAGCGAGTACAATGAAAAGTTCATGAATCGCAGATTATCAATAAAACGAAGTAGCCCAACTGTTAGCGACATAATTTTTTCAGCGTTGTTTGGGATACCATCTATTTTGCGACCATTACACAGTTTGATAGTATCAGGATGAACTAACACTGATATGATGAAATGACCAACATAGGGTGACCTAACACTGATATGATGAAATGACCATCATAGGATGACCTAACACTGATATGATGAAATGACCATCATAGGATGACCTAACACTGATATGATGAAATGACCATCATAGGATGACCTAACACTGATATGATGAAATGACCATCATAGCTTTTAAAATTATGTGCAACACAAGGAACGAACTTGGATGTATGAACTTTTACATTACAACGATTATGTGCGGTTCTTCTGTATTATTCAGTAATATGACAGTGATCACGAACTTTTCTAGTATCATCAAAATTTGTATCTGTTAATGGAGTTATAAACGTTTTTTTCACAAATATGACAGCATGCAGCTGCTTCAAACCCGTGCTGCTGCTCTGTGGTTAATTGGATCATTGGAACTGGATTGGAAAAATGTTTAAATATTTTTGATGCTTCATTGAAAAGATTTTTTATTAACTAAACAGCTGGTTCTTCATCGTTTTTATTTTTTCGTCGGTAGATTTTAACAGGCTCAGATAGCGCAGGATTAACCATACAAGTAACTTTATAAACAACAGAGACTGGACTGTGTTTATTTGTGTGCGTGTTTATTAACGATCCAACAAAATTAGATTCTTCAGGAATGAACTCTTGAACTGACTCAAAATCGTGCCTAATTGTGAATGGTATCACGAACTTTTTCTTATAGTTAGAGAATGTCAGTACTTTATCTTTTTCGTCTGGCAATGTTGTGCGTTGTTGATGAATACAGTATTTTATTGTGCTTCAAGAGAAGTTTTCCATAGGTAAAATCCCATAAACAGCGATAGCAAAAATACTTTTTTCTTTGTGTTTGTTAAACTGTTTGCCTGCTAATCCATTAAAAAAATTTTCAGCGCATAATGTTTCTTATACAGCAACAGATTAACTGTTTTACAATTAGCTCTCTTTGACTTTCATCTTGGAAAGATTCCATTATCATCAACACCAAATACATTGACTACACTTGGTAAGAGATTAAGATTATTTGTTCTATAGTGTCTATTTGTGATATTTGCTTTTTATAAAAAAAAAAGATGCGTTACACATAAATACACTCCTGGCTATAAAGCACCGACTAATTTTAGATATAAAGTAACCAGGGGTGCCCGCAGATTTTTTTGTTTTTTTTTGTTGGGGGGGGGGTAAAACTTGTAGTGGTCAGCCATTAAGTTTTATGAATGTAGGCCAAACGTAGAGGTGATTGTGCACGTAACTGCGCCCTTGAAAGTCACGTTAACATATAAACCATTTACGTTCTGATGTAAGGACCTTACTAAATTAGCTTTTTTTTAAAAAAAAATTAACACTTGCTGTAAGATACGTTTGTCTTTGCAATGAGGAAAAAAAAAGAAAAGGTGCAGATGATTAGGAATAAATGAGAGTAATGTTGTGACTGGTTCCCTACGGCGACTATTGCAGGTACGATAGTCAGATAAATCAGTCCCCCAAATCTGTTGATTCTGATAGACGATATGTTGGTCTGAAGTTACATGATTATTAAAATGTGCAAGTTTTCCGCATGCAGATCTTTCCGGAACACACATGCGTACGATTTAGACACTCACCAGTATTTGGTTATAGTCATATCTAGCACGAAATTCAAAATGTTCACAGGGCAGAGGGTTATTCCACATGGATTAACAAGACGGCAAACATAGGATTTGATCTGAACATAGTATGCACCTATCGCCAAAAGAACCCTTCAGCTGACTAGTAGCTCAACAGCTGAGAGCAATACCGGTGTGTGCAGAGAAAAGTGACAGCAGATATTTGCATCTTTTAAAGAATAGGTGATATCAGCCCCTAAATCGCTAGTCAATATTGTTATAGGTCAGGGGCTGATTTATAGGCCAATACTAACAGTAGATCAATGGTAAGGGCGTTTTGATTCATGACCGGATGTGCGCGGGTTCTCAGATCAGTCCGGATTGACTAACGTGATGGTTCCTTCTGTATCGCACTTCACAAAACTTACCTGGACACGATGTAACTAACTACGAAAGATACGTTGTTTGCCGTAACATCACCTAATGCCAGCCAAAACTAATTATCAAGTTTAACATACTTTGAATAAACGATGAACCCGATTTACCGGGAAGGTCACTTCCGCCAGTTTTAAAACGACAAAAACTAACTATTTTATTGATTACAAAAAGAACCTCATACCTGGAGCCATGAGTTAGCTCCATCTCCAATCCAGCCAATGGAGTCGTATAGCCGTCCGTTGGCTCCGGACCGGTCGTTACTGGACAAGTGAGCGGACAACTGGGCATCTGGGATCTTATTAGCGGTATTATTACTCACCCCTACAGCCGTAGTGGAACAATCTAAAAATAAGAGTGTATATATATATATATATATATATATATATATATATATATATATATATATATATATATATATATATATATATATATATATGGTCATACATACATGGTCAGACACCTGGACCTAGCCATTGGAACATTCGAAGTCGATTTAGAGCATCTATAATCTTCAAAATATAAAACAAGGATTGTTATGGCGTCAACACATTCTTAAGATGCCTATTATAAGTCGATCATTCCTCGTAATTCTGTAAAATAGGTCAATATTGCTTATCCGTAAATTAATTTCATATATTACAATTATGAAAAATAAAGGCTTTGTGCTCACAAGAAATCTATCGAGGGTTAACGCTGTAAGTGAAATGAAGCTTAATGAAATGAAGCTTGACTGCAAACCTGGTTGAAATAAGAAATGAAAAGAAAATGTTGATACGCTGATGCCACCGTTCGAAAGCTTTTTCACAAACAGAAGGACATTACTACGGCGGGAGCTAATAATAATAATAATAATAGGAAGAAGAAGAAGAAGAAGAAGAAGAAGAAGAATGCTTCTTACTGTACTCGCAGCTCTGACCCCCATACATTGGTAGGCACGTGCATTTGTAGCTATCAATCAAATCTTGACATGATCCACCGTTGCGGCATGGGTTGCTTACACACTGGTCTCTCTCTGTGAATAATAATAATAATAATAATAATAATAATAATAATAATAACACTACTACTACTAATAATAATAATAATGATAATAATAATGTAGTAAATTTAGAGTATGTGCACTTGGTTGTAGTGCCCCGTTTTAAGCAATTCTTAGATTTGTGTGATTACTTGTTTGATTATTGGAATTCGGCGCCATGGAAATATTCCTGGCCCGAACTAATGAGCTAATTAATAGAAGCAAACGTCACGGAGTGAAGTGTTAGTGTGTTTCCATGATGTCCTGGTTCACTAGTAGTGAATTCGATCAAAACCGAATGAATGTCCCTGTCGTTAAATAGTACATATTAAAATCTAGTGGTATACATTGGTAGCGTGACTGCAAGGACGGTACTTACGGTATTAAACCGGTAAATTACACAAGGGCATAAATAAAAAGGGACTTGACAGACACCGTTCATGTCGCCATGTGGGCGAATATGGTGCAGTTATATCGGCGAAATGTGCCTAGAAAGCATCATTGACTGGCCTAAGGTGGCGGAGTTAAAATAGTTCCCATTGTTAGGGAGTATTCATATATGTTCTAAGGCGTGAACGGTTGGTGGTACGGAAACATAATGAAGCCAAAACATGCAGATGTACGGTTGATAGATAGTTGGCAGTTTGGTTTATCTGTGGTCTTGCATTAATTAGAGGAAAATTTAGGTATAGAATGGACACGTCGGGCTTTCTGATTTACATCTGAGGTTGTATGGAAGTCTTTGGAAAGTCGGGGAAACTTATGACTTCTAGCGAGAATCGCGCCAGGGTTTGACAACCGCTCGGTCAAGTATTTACCCGTGTGCGTGTAATAATAATACTAATAATAATAATAATAATAACACTACTACTACTACTACTACTACTACTAATAATAATAATAATAATAATAATGACAACGGCGCAGACGAGAACAACAAATATATATGCGATAATAGGAGTAGTAGTAGTAGCGAAATAGACAAAAATATCATTGGCAGCAATGGTGATGGTAGTAGTAGTAATGAACACAAATACAGTAAGCAACAGTCATAGTAGTAGTGGTAATGAAGACAACTACAGTAAGCAATAGCTATAATAGTAGTGGTAACTAAGACAACTACAGTAAGTAATAGTGATAGTAGTAATGGTAATGAACACAACTACAGCAAGCAGTAGTCATAATAGTAGTTGTAATGAACACAACTAGCACGACTCGGTTGCCCCAGGAAGTTCATTAAGATGATCCAACTTTTCCACGACGGCATAACGGGACTCGTTCTCTACAACGGGGATGTCTCCAAGCGATTCAACATTTCTAACGACGTGAAGCAGGGCTGCGTTCTCGCCCCAGTATTATTCAACATATTCAAGAGGCACTTTTCGCAGATGACTGTGCTCTCATAGCACACACGAAAGCAGATCTCCAGATCATCGTTACTCGCTTCGCGGAAGCCTCGAGACTTTTCGGACTCACTATCAGTCTGAACAAGACATATGTACTTCACCGACCTGTCTCAGTCACCATAGCCCCCCCCCCCCCCCGATTATGTCTATCAAAGGCATCCAACTGGAAGCTGTCGATCACTTCAAGTACATTGGAAACATCATATCTTCCGATGGATTGCTAGACGAAGAGATAACGGCACGTATCAGCAGCGTCAGTCAATCATTAGGACATCTCTGCTTTAGCTGTTGAGTCACAGGAATATCAAACCGTCCACCAAGATAAAGGTTTATAAAGCAGTTGTGCTAACAAGCCTCCTATATGGATGTGAGACCTGGACAACATACAAGAAGCACATCAACCAACTTGAGTACTTCCACACGAGAGCCCTGCACTGGATTATGGGCATCAGATGGCAAGACAGAATGATGAACCTAGAAGTGCTGGATGGAGCAGGCTTAACTTGTATCGAAGCGATGGTCATGAGGGCCCAACACCGGTGGACGGGTCGTGTCATCCTTATGGAGGAGTCTCGAATTTGCAATGAACACAACAACAACAATAGTCATAGTAGTAGTTGTAATTAACACAACAACAACAATAGTCATAGTAGTAGTTGTAATTAACACAACAACAACAACAGTCATAGTTGTAGTTGTAATTAACACAACAGCAACAATAGTCATAGTAGTAGTTGTAATTAACACAACAACAACAATAGTCATAGTAGTAGTTGTAACTAACACAACAACAACAATAGTCATAGTTGTAGTTGTAATTAACACTACTACAACAAGCAATAACCATAATGGTAGTTATAATGAACGCAACTACAGCAAGCAGATTTCATAGTAGTAATTGTAATGGACACAACTACAGCAAACATTGGTCATAGTAGTTGTAATGAACAGAACAACATCAATAATCATAGTAGTAGTTGTAATTAACCAGCTACAGCAAGCCATAGTAGTTGTAATGAACACATGTACAGTAAGTAATATTCATAGTAGTAGTTGTAATTATCACAAGTACAACAAGCAATAACCATAATAGTAGTTATAATGAAAACAACTACAGCAAGCAGTTGTCATAGTAGTAGTTGTAATGAACACAACTACAGCAAGCAATAGTCACAGTAGTAGTTGCAATGAACACAACTACAGCAAGCAGTATCCATAATAATTTGTAGTAATGAACACAACAACAGCAATAGTCATAGTAGTATTTGTAATTAACACAAATACAGCAAGCAATTGTCATAGTCGTAGTCGTAATTAACACAACTACAGCATGCAATTGTCATGGTAGTGGTTGTAATGAACACAACTACAGCATTATTCATAGTAGTGGCTGTAATGAACACAACTACAGCATTAGTCATAATAGTAGTTGTAATGAACACAACTACAGCAAGCAATAGTCAAAGTTTGTTATAATGAACATAACTACAACGGCTAAGACAGAGGTACATGTTTTTGTTTTATTATTTATTCACTCATAACGATCCGTGGAGTTGCTACTTCTCCCGTCGTCTGACTAAAACTCACAATGGCATCAGCGTCAACAGTATCACCATCGTCATAAACAAGATACACAACAACAGCAACAACAGTCACAATAAGAACTCCAATAAGCAAACACTGTAAATTACAACAAAATTAATATGACGAGGATAATATGACCGATCAGAATTCTGTTTATTTCATGGGGGTCCGACTACGACAAATCCATTGTTGTATGTTGGTTGTTGTTGTTGTTGTTGTAGGGTTTAACGCCATTTTTCAGCACACGATAGGCTATACATGGCGGCCAGTATTAATGGTGAAGGAAGAACCCGGAAAACCGCGGAAAAAACCACCGACCCTCGAGAAGCTACTGACAAGCTTTCTCACATACCCACATTGGCCGAATCCAAGACTCGAACCTACGCAGACAGAGGTAAGATGGCAGTGATCCGTAACGGAGAGCGCTTTAGACCACTCGGCCACTCGGGGCCCCCTTGTATGTTGGTAGTTATTTTCTAGGCAATGCCAGCTGCTATTTCATTAAATTTAATTCATGCTTTGATTAATTTAATAAGTTTTATTGTTTTTACAAGTTTTTATGTATTTAAATTATATATATATATATATATATATATATATATATATATATATATATATATATATATATATATATATATATATATATATATATATATATATATATATATATATATATATAAAATGTTCCGAGTTACCTCGCGTATCAATAGAGAATATCTGGTCAGCGTACTTCCCATGCGTATCGCTGACCCGCACTCCAAACTCGTACGACGCATCTACATCTGGGGCCACACCACTAACGTGACCAGTATCTGGATCTATGATAACTCCTGGAGGAAGAGCCCCGGAAATTTTCTCAAAGCGAAGTTTGGTTCCTTCTGGGTCCTGTATAAAATACAATATCATTCGTGTGGTGACAGTCATGGAACATCCACATTTGGTTCTCTGTTTTAGTGTTGGAATGCTGCTATTCAAACTCCGTAGATCTAAAAATTGTTCATATTTTAAAAAAGTAAAGATGGGACCGTTCGAAGTTATAAAAAAAGAAGAGGAGGCGGGACTGAGCTTGTTTCGTCACTACAAGCATAATTTATTATGATTTAATATAACACCCACATGTACATTCCACGGGAGTTTGCCCTGGATAAATTATTTTTACAATATTTTATCTCTTTCGCATTCAGTACATGAATGGAACAATTTACTTAACGCACCAGAAGTATTAAAATGGATGTCGAACTTATCCTATGAGCGCTTTTTATTTGCAAATGAACAGGCTTAGTGAGCAAAGTTGCAAATGAAATCGGTTTATTTATATTACACATTTCTGCAAAGTTAGAGTTGATTCTGTTTGATTTACTAACAATCTGATGGTAGTCAATCCATGGTATCTCAAAACATTCTAGTGCGAACATTGGGAACAACTCTCTTAACATAAAAATCAGGTGAAAATTCCAAGCTAATTATGAAAACCAAGAGTATTTTTTACCTGTGCCTCGAGATATACGTTGATTTTGCTACCACCAAGGTAAGTTCCCAGGCTTCCATGGGCGGATTTTTCACCCCAAATCGGTGGCAGACTGTTCACAACCTGGCAAAACAGGCAAAATCTCTCCGTATAAAAACGGGATGATAAAGACAAATTTAGGAAAACTTATGACTCTATAAGACTCAGCCTTCATAAATATATCAATCTTGGCGTTCTGAAGATATATATATTACACACAGACACGCGCGCGCGTGCACGCTCATATTGCTAACACGTCATGCAAGTTGGGATATCTCAGATATTGCACATAATACACGTTCGTTATGTCTTAATCCAAACGTCGCAGGTTAGATACACGCCTTGACAAGCCATAGTCGGCTGCCTTGATGTGTCTTGAGGAAGACTTAAATTTCCTCAGCATAATGTGCTAAAAGTGCCGTTAAAACCAGCAAAAATAAACATAATTGTGGGGATAGAGGAATGGCATTTTCAAGAATTTAAAAGTTATTCATAGACCATGTAATAAAACAAGTATGCACATTTTAGTTTTAGTACATGAAACCAGTCTAACAATCACGTCATCTCCGCTTTACGTCGTTCACAACATGATCATATAGCATAGTCTTGACAGCGACAACCACTGTCGGATAACGATCGCTTCCCAGTCACACGTGTGTTTGTTTCGTCTCGTTTAATGCATAAGTGAGAAAATGTATCTATCAAAACAACAACTCCTTCCAATTCAGACCATTCATTACAACCTGAGGTGTACACTAAATACGGTTTTACGGTAAAGACACACACATGAGAGAGAGAGAGAGAGAGAGAGAGAGAGAGGATATTGGCAGAAAGGGACACATGTATCATGACCATAAGCGAATACCTCAAACAATCTCAATATGTCTGTGTGACCAATGAAAACGGTACCATTTTTTCCGGGTCTCATGTGAATGTTTCCTCCAACTGGACCCGCCTGGTAAAGACATAAAGATTAGTGTTCCAAACCTATTATTATTAAACATTAATACATTAACAAAAATGCCCCTCATTACATTGTCGTTTGCATAAGAAACCACGTTTTGAAGTTCTGACAGAAAGGTGTGCACTGTACTCGTATTAGCAATAATTGCAACTGAAGTGTAACGGATAAAGGGTGGGGTGAGATTGTTTTAAAAAAAAAAATAGCTTTAGCTTGTTTTTAAGACTGAGAAGAAAAAAATCTAATTATAAGACCTAATTTAAATATTACCACCAAGTCTTCTGGTTCTTAATTTATTGGTATTATTTCTAGTAAGATAAATTTAGAAAAATTAAACTGTACACACTGCTTATGATGGAACTCATCGTTTCATTACCATATATTGACCCAGGTTTTTTAGCTAAACTAATAAACAAAACTGTGCTCCTACATATTTAAATTAGCGAAGTCGCATACAGGTGTGACCTTGCACAAGCATAATCTACAAGGCAATATCTTTATTCATGATTAAATAGAAAGCAGAAAAGTAATTTAGAATAATAAATAAACTTAAGAATATTTTATAAATTTGCAAGAAAAATAATAAACACTACGAAACATTATCAGCTGGGAATTGTAACGGAACTTTTACCTCGATTGTTATGCTTCCATTTCGCTCTGCTGTCACGAGAACGCTGGGATACTGTACTTCGAAGAAGCTGGTAAAATAGAGAAAAACAGATTAGTTGCACACAAAAAGGAATGATCACGATCCGAAGGTGCAGCGATTATACTGAAAGTAACATTTCTAGCATAATTTAAAGTATATATATATATATATATATATATATATATATATATATATATATATATATATATATATATATATATATATATATATATATATATATATATATATATATATATAAACTAAATTTTTCAAATAATGTTTGAATTTGAAAGCCATGCTAAATTTTCTTATTATAAGATAGCCGATTTCTTTTATGGTGGTCATGACATTAAAAAACCTTCTACTTAAAGGATAACCATTTTATCAGAAGAAAATGGAAAATATATTGATTTATACGTGAATTTAAAGGTTGACATTTAAAAAATGAAATGATTTTGCCAAATGTAAATTTACCTTGCATATGTGGAAGAAATGAATGCAAAGCAGATGAAAAGTGGTTTCATCTTCGTCTAACAAGGACTCCCCGTCAAAACTGGAAATTGGTCTTAGTCAAAGTAATCGTCTCTTCAGTCAAACTTCACGTTACTGGGGCACAGTCGTTTAGCTTGGTACAGTTCACTTGTGATATCACATGTTATCCGCTCTTGGATACAAAAACTGTAACCCTTCAGACAAGTAATAAATTGAAGTTAAATGTAAACGATGTCTTTAAGTCAAAACAGAAAAGATCACATATGTTATATACAGATATAATTAATGATTGGTAATGATTCTGTCTGTTTGCAAATGACATGGGAGCCAGGATACTTTACCCAGCCATTCAAAAGTACTCATTAAGGTAGCACCTTACTTAAGGTTGTAATTCTCAAGCAGACCGTCTTTGACATGGTAAATATAATATAATATTAAATAGCACAGATATTTTGAATTAAAGTTACAAGATTTCATGTAAAAATTTATATTTCACTCTCATGAAATAACGAGTTCAATTCCGAATGCAGTGTAGAAAAAGTTTGTTTGTTGATTTATTTGTTTGTTTGTCATTCCGTGTGCGACCAATGTAACCGCTAATTGGCGTTTAAACAAAATGTCAGATAATCTATTTTATTTTTAAATTAATTATGTCATGTGGAACTTGAAATTAAAATTGAACTGGGCATTCGATGCTGTGCAACTCCAATGTAAACAGTGGAATTTTAAAATCGATGGGGGAGACCAATCCACACAGAAAGCTCATGCCGACACTTGTTAGACGCTCTAAAAACCCGGGAGCGCATCCCGAAAAACTAGCATGCATTTTTGCACATTAATTTAAAATCCTGGGTTTGGGTGTGAGTTGGTGGGGAGAGGATAAAAAGATTTGTTGTTTTTTTCCTGTTGCAAAATGTGATTTACCACCTCGAGAGAATCATCGCAGTTGATTTTGAAAATGGTACATATGCAAGATACTAAGTAAGTCAAAACAAACAAAGTAAATAAATAAAAACTTATTTTCACTTTCGGTAGAATTATGTGGCTCCCCCACCCCACTCGTCCAAGCTACATAATACGTCCATTTTCTTCAGATAAAAGCATTGGTCTTAGCGCACAGAAATATTAATCTCTGTCGCTTTGTGTCTTTATCTGTTTATTTATTTATTTATTTATTTATTTATTTATTTATTTATTTTCCTTGCTACGTAATGATATGCAAACTGATATAGAGTCGGCTATTTTAGATCGAACCAATATATATAAACGATCCATTTATTTGCTATGTAATTTAATGTATAGTTTACCCTCGTACACTCATTTATCTTAAGTCAAACACAACGAGTACATAACATGCCCTAATATACGCATGAATTATTTTTTCTTGATGGCACATTGCACTGTAGTGTAATGCAGCTCTTATCATTACTAACTAGAACAATCTTTTGATACGACCCCTAATGTACTCAAATCAGGCGGCCCGCAGATTTTCCACCTTGTCTTTATTTGAAGCGTTTACAATGGACAGGGAAAAGATGCTGATTTTATTACATTTCCTGTCATTCGCCGGACTATGTATATCGGAAGAGTAAGTATATGTTTCATTAATTATATTACTCTGTTAATTAAAGAGATCTTTTTGAATTGCAAATGTGTGGAAGTGTATTGTTAATTTGAAAAGGTGTTTCGGTCTAAAGTCGTAAAGTAAATTCCAGTTGTCCCATTTATATCGCTAATGTTTCGTCTAGCTCTCTTCTCTCTTCCAAAACATAGTGTTGTTCTCTTTAAGAAATTTTACCGATATATAAACCGATGGTATTATTACTAAATTTAATGTGGTCTCAATATCTCACGAGAAAAACCGTATTGAATTCAACATGTAAGGTAGCAATGAATGAAAACTATACATATTTCTGTTTAGTTCATTCATAAAGAAATGCTGCCATACAAAACATAGATAATTGTGTAAGAACACTGTGAAAATTAGGATCAAGGATGTCGAGAATCGAGAAATAAAATCCGAACATTGACAAAACAAAAACAACAAAAACATTGGATTTAGCTGTAGTGAAACAATTCATCACTTTGTTACTTTTTGTGACTTATTGATGATGTTTAATGCATTTAGATGGTTATTGGTAAGCAAGATAAAAAAGCAAGGGCTAAATGCAACTATGTAAACAATTATCCAAGATATATTTAAAAACAGTTTGCCAAAGGACAAACACACACACACACATATATATATGAACACACACACACACACACACACACACACACACACATATATATATATATATATATATATATATATATATATATATATATATATATATATATATATATATATATATATATATATGTATGCTTGCGTGTGTGTGTGTGTGGGTCACATGATAAATGATTATAAAAACGGCCGCGGGGGGGGGGGGAGCAGCAAAAGTAAATACATCCACAAGTTTTGTTTTCGCACGTATTTGCGTTGTTTTCAGGAAAGCAAATTTATTATGTTGTTGTTTATGATGGTTCCGATATTTCCCTTTGATATTCTCTACAGCCTCAATATCCGATGTTGCTAATAAACTGTTATTTTTATGTATCTTTTTTTTCTACCGTTTAAGACCGAGCGTTCCTCTCATTGTCAATAAACCGAATGTGGCCTTCGAAGCAAAAGTAAATGGAAGTATTGGCCTGGAAGTAAGTAAATGGAAATATTGGCCTAGAAGTAAGTAAATGAAAACATTGGCCTAGGAGTAAGTAAATGAAAACATTGGCCTAGAATAAAGTAAATGGAAATATTGGCCTGGAAGTAAGTAGTCAAACAGAAGCAGAAGATAATAATAGAAGACAAAACTTGATCTTTATCAAATGTAACTAAAGTTAAAAACAAACATGGCAGTCTCAAACACATAACAAAAAATTTGTAACTATCAGGGTTAGATTTGAAAACGAATAGATGGAAAGATAAGTGATGTGGAGTTTAGAAAAGAGCTAGATTTGAATAAATGATTACTTTACTTCTTTGAGCTGAAAGGAGAATTTGGTTAATAAATATAACGATAGGCATATGTGTTTGGGGTAGTGATTTTGATTTTAAAACGAGTCTGTGTTTTCCGACACAAGCGTTCAGATCAAAATATACGAACGGTCTAATAATGATTCAGATATGCCTAAACAGACCATTTTCTTTGTTCTCTGACTTGAATATGAAAAGAACGTTTGATGGCAAACAGCTTGACATAATAAAGATATATTCCAATCTGGGAGTTAGTTCATTAAATATGTTGATAGTTTGCATTGAAACTCCAGCAGCAGGAGGTGTTAAGTAATGCTGCCGTCGAGGATATAATCCAGAACTTATTATAACAAAGTAAAATTGTCTAGATATAACCCATGACTTATTATAACAAAGTAAAGTTGTCTAGATATAACCCAGGACTTATTATAACAAAGTAAAGTTGTCTAGATATAACCCAGGACTTATTATAACAAAGTAAAATTGTCTAGATATAACCCAGGACTTATTATAACAAAGTAAAGTTGTCTAGATATAACCCAGGACTTATTATAACAAAGTAAAGTTGTCTAGATATAACCCAGGACTTATTATAACAAAGTAAAATTGTCTAGATATAACCCAGGACTTATTATAACAAAGTAAAGTTGTCTAGATATAACCCAGGACTTATTATAACAAAGTAAAGTTGTCTAGATATAACCCAGGACTTATTATAACAAAGTAAAGTTGTCTAGATATAACCCAGGACTTATTATAACAAAGTAAAGTTGTCTAGATATAACCCAGGACTTATTATAACAAAGTAAAGTTGTCTAGATATAACCCAGGACTTATTATAACAAAGTAAAGTTGTCTAGATATAACCCAGGACTTATTATAACAAAGTAAAGTTGTCTAGATATAACCCAGGACTTATTATAACAAAGTAAAGTTGTCTAGATATAACCCAGGACTTATTATAACAAAGTAAAGTTGTCTAGATATAACCCAGGACTTATTATAACAAAGTAAAGTTGTCTAGATATAACCCAGGACTTATTATAACAAAGTAAAGTTGTCTAGATATAACCCAGGACTTATTATAACAAAGTAAAGTTGTCTAGATATAACCCAGGACTTATTATAACAAAGTAAAGTTGTCTAGATATAACCCAGGACCTATAATAACAAAGTAAAGTTGTCTAGATATAACCCAGGACCTATTATAACAAAGTAAAGTTGTCTAGATATAACCCAGGACTTATTATAACAAAGTAAAGTTGTCTAGATATAACCCAGGACTTATAATAACAAAGTAAAATTGTCTAGATATAACCCAGAACTTATTATAACAAAGTAAAGTTGTCTAGATATAACCCAGGACTTATTATAACAAAGTAAAGTTGTCTAGATATAACCCAGGACTTATTATAACAAAGTAAAATTGTCTAGATTCAAAGGTCGAGTCCTGCTAGACCAAGCTGCATTGCGATAAAACCATCCAGCACCAACACTTTTTGACAGAATGTTCGAAATAAAAATATAAATGTGCAAAATCGAAAGAACGTCAAATAGCTCAATTGTGAGCAGTTTTCAAAACTTTTGCTTAAGGTTAAACATATGAATTTGTTGGCATATATAATTTTAGCTTCATGCTAAGCATATGAAGTTTTTAGCAGCATAAATTCTAACACATGTAAAATATGTATGATGTTGCTTGCTCTAGGAAGGGATAATGGACACGCTATTTTCTTTACTTGCAGTCAGGCGCGTATGGCAACATTTCGTTTCTCCCTGGCACTGGCGGAAGTGTGTATTTTGACGGAGAAGATCTAATAGAGCTGATTGCCGTATGAATACCTCTCTCAGTATTCCTTTGCGAATTTAGAACAGAGAATTCGAGATTATAATCTCAAAGATGATTACAAAATTTAACAGACAAATATAAAAGCACAAATTGTATTTTCATTGCAATGAATCGTTTTATGTCTTGAAGTAAAGTAAAAAAATGTTTAAGATCAATAAAGCTGACAACCCCAACAAATTTAAAGCATTGGCCCGCACCGAGGATCAATAGCAGCGTAACCTCCGTTAATTGTTATCTCTTCTAAACAATAATTCATTATATATAGTCTGGTTTTAACTTTTCATTTCTTCTCCTTTTGGTGTTGTCTGCAAAATTAACGTTCTCTGCGAATTCGTTGATCTGTAAATTGAGTTTAAAGCAAACACAAATAAGTACTAACGACTTGTGGTATATTTTTGGGTTTTATGAGTTTTTTGTTCTTGAATAACAAAATGCTTAACTAATTTTATGGCATTTTTTATTGGTTTTATCCAGACTATCATCAGCCTTCCCCCCGTGTGGGTGGAACATTCTCCATTTGGATACCTAGGTACTTTCCATGGAGGACAACAGATCAGTGTCCAGTTGGAAGCCAAGGTAATTTCTAATTGGAATAAGAATATTCCAATTATCAGCTGTGAGTACATTGTTTTCACAAGTGCTACCTGTTTGAAATTAATAAGAAGACAGAAGCAATAAATTTGCGCTTTGACTCCTATAAGAAAGTAATCTAGATTTGGTCATATTGAAAAGAGAACAATAATATTTGAATAAAAACCGACACGGATGAAGTGGAAAATGAAGAAACGAAAATAATAAGGTACATATAAATAGATATTCTCTCTGTATGAGTAACTAAAAACACTTTCAGAAGATGCAGCTTTTAAGACAACTCTCATGGAAAAACAGCAACATCTTGTTCTTGTTTTTTATTTCGTGCACTTTCATTTGGATTCTTGGACTGGAAGAATATGACCTTGAAAGGTCGATAAACATACTTGGAGCAATACATGTACTTTAATTTGCTTTCATTGTGACGATGGAAGCTAAATTATTTTCAATGTGTCGCAAATTATACAGATTTCATCATTATGTAGCATAAAACATCAGTCGAGGTTGCTCGTTTAAAGGAAGATTACATTTATTTATTAAAAAAATTGATTTGAGAGTAAAACTTGGTATCCATATTTGCCTAGTGGTACTGATGTGCATCTTCTTCAGTTTCAGTACTGTTACTGTTTTTAACCATATTTCTGTTCATCTTTCAATTAATTATCTACACTTTCGTTTCCTGAGCAAACTCCAAAACTGTTTCAGACATTGCTATGGAATTTGATACATATATTATATGGAAGAAATCGCCTTTAGTTTCAAAATGTTTTCGTTTCAAAATTTTTCACATCTCATCTGTTTGTATTCCATCCATCCGTTATTCAGACTTTGAAATAATAATAAAAAATTTCCCAAAACCGTTCAAGATATCTCAGTGAAACCTGGAATATATTATACTAGTGGTCCAGACAAACATTTACAGTTCAAAATTCTTCGTTTCAATGCCTTTCAGTTTTCTGAGAAACATTTACTATTCAAATTTCGTCGTTTCAATACCTTTCAGTTTTTTGAGAAACATTTACTATTCAAAATCGTCGTTTCAATACCTTTCAGTTTTTTTGAGAAACATTTACTATTCAAAATTCTTCGTTTCAATACCATTCAGTTTTTAGAGAAACATTTACTATTCAAAATTCTTCGTTTCAATACCTTTCAGTTTTTTTTAAGAAACATTTACTATTCAAAATTCATCGTTTCAATACCATTCCGTTTTTGAGAAACATTTACTATACAAAATTCATCGTTTCAATACCATTCAGTTTTTAGAGAAACATTTACTGTTCAAAATTCTTCGTTTCAATACCTTTCAGTTTTTAGAGAAACATTTACTATTCGAAATTCTTCGTTTCAATACCATTCAGTTTTTAGAGAAACATTTACTATACGAAATTCATCGTTTCAATACAATTCAGTTTTTAGAGAAACATTTACTATTCAAAATTCATCGTTTCAATACCATTCAGTTTTTAGAGAAACATTTACTATTCGAAATTCTTCATTTCAATACCATTCAGTTTTTAGAGAAACATTTACTATTCGAAATTCTTCGTTTCAATACCTTTCAGTTTTTAGAGAAACATTTACTATTCGAAATTCTTCGTTTCAATACCTTTCAGTTTTTAGAGAAACATTTACTATTCGAAATGTTTCGTTTCAATACCTTTCAGTTTTTAGAGAAACATTTACTATTCGAAATTCTTCGTTTCAATACCTTTCAGTTTTTAGGGAAACATTTACTATTCGAAAGTTTTCGTTTCAATATCTTTCATTTTTTGTTCCTCATATTTGTCTTGCCATTCATTCATTGTCCACTCTTTTTTTTTGTAATCGATGACTTTATAACCTAAAATAATCTTTTGACTTAATGCTATACACATGTCTCTTTCAACTTTACGTAAAAAACCTATAGGACCCAGAGGGAGGGTGGATATACTATAGAAAAGTTGCCGGCGATTTCCCACCGGGTATAAATATAAATTCCAAAACCGGCGAGGTTCGAGGTTTGATTCCCGATACAGACACGACATTCATCTTCACAATCCGAGCAACAGATATCCATGGAAAATTTGCAGACTCTGTCTTCAAAATAGTTGTAAATGGTATGATTTTCAATCTGCTTTAATATATATATATATATATATATATATATATATATATATATATATATATATATATATATATATATATATATATATAGTATTAAACACTTATATGCAAACCCAATTTCGTAATTAGGGATAACACACACACACACACACACAGACACACACACACTTCAAAGCCACTTACGCTTAAATACAATTTCGAATTTTGAAATATATGTCCTGTATAAACTTTATACGGCATTCTCAACACACAAGGTAAAAGTGTGTAGTATTAGGGAACCTACATGTGCTGCACAGCGTCTTTGTAACTTAGGTTAGTTTGAAAAAATTGTTTTTCAAACTGATAAATAACTGTAAAAGATACAACTCGTGAGAAACAATGTGGAGAAACTCCGTACGTGTGGGGATACCTCTTTTCAAGTTCTTATCCGTCTCGTTTTAAATAAAAGAGAGAATACTTGAACTCATTACGCCTAATTCTCTTTTGCATAAAATTTGTCATACTTTGTGTTTATGAAATGCAAAAATATGGAAATACTATCATAATCATGAAACATGACTGGAAACATATTGTTGATATTTTGACCCAAAAATGACGACTCTTTCATTATTTCTGTATTCTTCTCAAAATTAAATATTTTACTACCTTTGCTGCAGAAGGTGACTCTTGCACAAACATGACGTGCCAACACGAAGGAGTGTGTCACGATATCAATGACGACTTTCAATGTGATTGTGTGCATCCATACGGTGGAAAACAATGTGAATTAAGTAAGTAACTATTTATCTAAACCATCATGAATTTTAACTTCTGTAACTTATCATCAGTCAATTTATCGTGACGTACAGTCGACGAAGCTTTTTTATTTATTTAATAAATTAGCATTTACACAAATATAGGAGTTAAAGGGAATGTTTTCTTTTCTCGAATGGCACAGGCTTCAAACGGAACGTCAATTTTTCATGATAACAAACAATACAGTGTCAGAACTGAAACCGAATATGTGGAAGAGGAAGAAGGCGAGGAAGAGAATAAATATTTATCAGATTTTATCTTTATTTTCAGATTGTACAGGTAACTCCCTTGGTGTACAGGATCCACACGTGATATCCGAGGCACAGATGACTGCTTATAAAACTTACAATGGCTATGCCGCTTCCAATGGTCGACTTAACAACGCTCATGGCTGGATTGGAATGGGGAAGGGTTCTTATCTGCAAATTGACTTCAGTAAGAATTATAAATGATAAAACATGCCATTTAATGTATTCATTACAGTATTTGGTATATAAAATATGGTCGACTTTTGCACACCACTCCACACCCTGTATGCCAAATGACTAATTAGGTCAGCCCCAGAGATCGAACCAATACTGGGAAGAGCCCGCAATACCACGTGGTAAACGACAGTGAGAGAATACAATTAATATCGAGGGTTGTAACCTCAGCTACAAGCTGTAAAGTTGTATCCTCCGTCATTTTCAGTTTTACACCACATGATACTGTGGTCGCTCCGGCATTGTCAATTTTAGCTATTGGGTATGCAGAGTGGGTAAACCAGAACACGCCAGAAAGTTGTGGTCAAGAACCCAATAATTCACAGGTACCCCTATTGACGAATCCACCACCGTCTGTCAGTGAATAATTGTTTGTCGAAATTCTAACTGACAAACAACAATTTGACACCGTGTTAGGTGTGAATGAGACCTGCGGTATTAAGATTTTCTTCTTTAACTCCTCTGTACCTTGGTTCACTAAGGATTAGAAAATTATGTAGTCCAACAGAGCATCCTCTGAAACCTGCTCTGATATTGATGGACGACTAGTGGGTCTGAATTCACCGAGAGCCGACCATAGGTCGATTGGACCGAATTGGCCAATTGGGCCCCGCGCTCACAGGGGTTCAGCTCGTCAGTAGTTATTAAAAAAATATATATTTATAGAGAGAAAGTAATTTTGACACGAGGGAAGAAAATTGTTAATTCAGTATTATATAAAATTGTTTAAAAGTTTATTTCCAAATGCCATGCTTACAGAAGATCCAGCTCGTAAATCCTGGGACCCAGCCAAAATGATCAATATAGATTTTTAATTTTTAATTACAATTACGGGGATCTTAGTGATGAATCCTTCCGTCTCACCTGGCGTAAGGCTACGTAAACATAATATGACAGTAGGTTTTAGTGATAGATCCGTCGATCCAGCCATGCCCGGGGCACGACTGCTACCGGCAACAGCCAGACCGACTTCCACACGGCCGGTAACCGTGCCGACCATACTTCTAGCGAACTATCCGTCCGTATCAAAATAGTTCGGCAGAGCCGGCTTGTCTTAATATTCACTGCTTACCCGCAGGGCATTGGCCATGATTTATATATAGACGATTACATCTCATCATCGTTGCCACAGGCAATGTTTTATCTCAGAATGGAAGCAGATGATGAACAATAGTGGGTGTGAAGATATTCCTGAGTAACAGCCTTACTCCTATTCGACCATGGAGAGGACCGAGCTTAGTTTTAAGGTATCGAGAGTGTTGCTGTTTTTTTGTGTGATTTTTTTTAATGCATTCCATCCACTATAGTCAGGAATGATCATAATATTATAGTGTCGGTCGACATCGACCCTGAAGAAGACTCCATCCTTCCGGCTGCTTCCCCAGCCAATGAAAACCAATGGGATTAACGATAGACTGGCTATCTTGACATATCTGTGACCCGGGGAATACTAAGGTTTTCTTTTCGGAGAGCCAAGTAACAGCGACATTTTCATCGCGCTGGTTCAAGACATTAAATCGCTTGCAATACTGAACTCCATCCGTTACATAAAACTTTTGAACCCGTTAACAGGTCAGCCCAACCTTTTTTATAAAGTGGATAAAAATGTGTTCCTCGCCACATCAAAGTGATTTCGTTACGTTTTCGCCCTGTCTACGATGTTGGATTTGACCTCCGTGGCTATTTTCGGACTGGGGTAAAAATTTGACAACCAACACGCCTGGGAGTAGAAATACTCTGATCATTAACAGAGCAACTCACCATTCAGTAGCGAAAATATTGACAGACTCTGCCAATCATGACTTTGTATGTCGTTTCGCGTGTTTGCGCCACAAGTCGCTATAGTCGCATCAGGTTCTGGCTTCAGTGATGACTCCATTTGGCTCGCCATTGCTGTTTATGGGCAATATTAAAGACGTTTTGGAGGCATTCAGCTCAAATCTACCCCTCCAACTTGCCGTTCCACCCATATCTGTTTTAAAAACCAGCTGTTCCTGCAACAACTAGGGGCTATAAGCGATCTAAGCAAAAAGAATTCTTTACGTCCAAAGTGCTATTCAGATCTTAACCTGATGACAGCAGACAACACCCGAACCAGTCTAGGAGGCACCATTACGGGGGTTGTAAGAAACCATTTTTCTCTACCCCCACAAGTCTCCTGCCTCCAGCCGCTGTCTTCTGGACAAGCCCCAAGCGGATGTGTCGGAATGTATAAACGCCAGTGCATACGGTTGTGATGCCACTTGGACTGGTTTCGAATTAAAAACATTGTCCCTTTGAGTGCCTCTATCCCTCAACTAACCGACTTTTTCTCCGGTTTTACGGGCAGAAAGAAACTGGCACCAAATACCATTCCATGATATCTGACAAATTCATGCACTATGGCAGAATATATATATATATATATATATATATATATATATATATATATATATATATATATATATATATATATATATATATCGATCTTTTATCTCAGGAATGTAGCTCCGCAGAGACAAAACCTGAATCTGATGGGTCATGTGCCCGAGACAACTACAAGACCCCGTTAAACCAACACAATCTCTCAGCTTTGCCAGGGAAGTTTGACGATATGAAGATTTCAGTAATCATCTTTTTAACCCGATTTAAAACCCGGTTCTCGTGACCAATGGCTGTGTTGCGTTAAGTGTCAGAGTAGGTTATCGTTCACATAGGAAATCCAATCTTTCTTCCCTAGAATAATGACGAAGGTATAGGTAGGATGCTCAGCATTCCACCCTCCTATTACCCATTACCTTTAATTTTAACGTGATCGGGGAATGTACTTAAAGGAGAAAGCAAATTTTTCACGCAAATTATGTTTCTCCGAAAATACTGACCCTCTCATCCACCCTTCTATGCGAGTCTCCTCCTTGGCAGTTCGCTCAGTTTAGAATCTGCTGAAACGTAGTGGTGGCAAGGGGAAGTAATGTGAACGAGTTACTGCCCTTCGTCTATATGATATAAATAGAAAAGACGAATTTCCTCCCATAGTTGGGCTGGATTCGGGAATTAGCAGACTTTAGGCTAATGTTACTGTAAGTGTAGGAGAAATATTATTTACTAGAAAAATTTGCTTTCTCCGGAAAAGAGCGAGACATAGTGTTCCGTCTGTATTCTTAATGGCAAATGAAACTGAATAGTTGGCCATTGGTATTTTATCGAATGACAGTTTAGTGTTACATACCAATTGCAACTTATAGGGCAGTATAGCAAATACTGAGGGTCACGTATCGGTATAATCTTGAGATCTGCATCGACTTCCCGATACGTTTCCCAGTTGTTGGTACTTGTGTCACGAGACTACAGTCCGCATGGCCGCCGTGTACCAACCTTTGGAAAGACTACTTGCATGGGATCCGTGTGCCCAAAATAGAAAAGACTATCCACATGGCCAGTAGCGTACTACACGGGGCGGCTGGAGGGGGGGGGGGTTGTTCAGGGCGGTATATGTCAGCATTTTACCCCAAATATTATCGTAGTTGTTACAACCACTACGCCAAAACCCGTTTGGGCCATCATCGTAGCACGGCGATCATTCAATGCATTAGGTACTAGTCCAAAATAATCCGAATGATCTAAACGCAACTATAAAACATGACATTTACCAGTCAGTAACATCACAAGATTGGCGGCCGATTGATAAACTATAAAACACCATAAAGAAGGAAATTGTTCCATAGTGTCTATTTCATATGGCCATCGTGTCATCATCATCATCATCATCAGTCTCTTGACCTAGTGTGGTTGTCGAGGCGCTGTGCTGCTGATCATCTGACCACTTCCGTGTACTAAATGTTGTAACGACTATTCGTATGTCTGCCGGTTGCTAACACTATTCGCACTACTGTTGAAAAAAACACCGGAAATTATATTTTCATTCGCATTTCGGACGGTTTTTGTCTTAGAGTTTGGATTATAACAATTCTAGTATGTGTTACTCCCAAACTCTTATTAGTTTAAAGATAGCAAACATATTTGAGCATAGCATAAAAAGAATGTTTTTCTAGTGCGAATAACGGATAAAGGTAATCGATTAGGTGGCAATAGTGGAGTTTTTCACCTACGAGCTACGCTCAGTATTTATTCGAAATTTCCACCGGACACTTGCGTATAACATTGGATAAGCTTTAACGACAATGACTTACAAATTTAGATTAAAGGTAATCGGATGTAGAAATGAGTATACGTCACAGATCAGGTGGTACTCGGATGACGTACGAATAGTTTTATGCAAATTATATGAAAGTTACATATGGCGGCCCCGCGAATAAATTTTTTTCTCTTCAGATTTGGTACACGGAGGTCGTGAAAATAGTTTTTCCTAGTTAAGGTGCACGGCGGCCGCGCGAAAAGCCTCTGCCAACTTGTAAAGCCATGCACGGGACACGTGATGTTCTCAGGACATATTAACTGAGTTGAGTTTTCATCTGAGCATAATAAATAATGAAAATATGTATTCAAATGTACAGAGAAACTGACGAAATCTCTTCCCCGTTTAACTTAATTATGATTGTTCAGTTTTCTACGGGCAAAGGCGTCACAATAATTTATATACTTGTTCTCATTTTTAAACTTGCAATATGCCATTCTTTTAATATTTCAATTCAAATTGACCATGTGTTTAAAGCCACAGAGGTCTGTATCGTGGCCTTCAATTGACCTGTCATACATGTACTAAACAATAACTAGTTATTATATAGTACATGTAAGACAGGTCAATTGTAAGCAACGATGCAAGTCCCTGTGTTTAAACAGAGTAGCATGTATGAAAATTTACAATCCGGTATAAAATCTAGACATTGCAAATATTATCGTAGTTGTTACAAATGCCCGATGATGCTGAATCTGTAAACATCCGCATGTCCGGAAATCTCCGTGCTCATCAAGTTAAATCCCTGCCGACAATTAATTCGTTATACATCACCTGTCATTTAATGCATGTCATTTCAGATAAAGGATATCTTTAATTTATTACAGAGAATAAAACGATGTTGCACTCTGTGATTATGCAGAAAGTAAATACTAGTTACTATACGGAATCCTACTTTATAACGTACAGTCTGGACGGAAATCATTTTGACACTGTCAGTGATCTACGCGGGGATATGTGGGTAAGAATTTCAGCTTGCATTGGTCATACTCTCTCTCTCTCTCTGCGTCGTGTTCCATTCTCGTAACAATGTTTCTAAAGTCATATCGTGCTTGATATTATTTTCATTTATTTATTATTCGTTCATTTTATAGCTACCCCATTTCTCCCAGAGAGGGTTTGTTTATTTACTCTTTCATGATGTAAGATTTACTGATCTATCGTTCTTATATTAGTGTGAATACCATGTAGCTGTGGTTATCCGCTTGGAAGAAATAGCAATAAATAGATTTGGTAGAAATGTTGGAGATCATACGCGCACCATTTTCGTGTTGTACAAACTAGACATAATACAAATGTAATTGACCGCTTCTTTGGCCTAAGTGGTTAGAGCGTCCGCCTTGGATGCAGGAGATCGCGGGTTCGAACCCCTGCAGAGTCATATCAAAGACTTATAAAAATGGTACTAGCAGCCGCCTCGCTTGGCGCTCAGCATTAAGACTTTTGCCTATTATCCCGTCCATTATATTAATATCATCAAACACATGTTGCCTATTATCCAGTCCATTATATCATTTATCAGATATATATTGCCTATTATCCAGTCCATTATATCATTTATCAGATATATACTGCCTATTATCCAGTCCATTACATCATTCATCAGATATACATTGCCTATTATCCTGTCCATTACATCAGCATCATCAGACACAGCTTGTCTATAATCCTATCCATTATATCAGTCAAGGAAACATTATTTACTATCCTGTCCATTATATCAGCATCATTAGAAACACCTTATCTATTATCCAGTCCATAATAAGAGTTATCAGACACACTTTGTCTATTATCCTGTCCATTATATCAGTGTCGTCAGAAACACCTTGTTTATTATCCTGTCCATTATAACAGAGTAATATGAAACACCTTGTACATTATCCTGTCCATTATATCAGTCATCCAACACACCTTGTCTAGCATACTGACCATTATATTAGTCAACAGAAACATCTTGATACTATTATCCTGTCCATTATATCACTCATCAGACACACTTTGTCTATTATCCTGTCAATTATATCAACATCATAGACATACCTTGTCTTTTGTCCCGTCCATTATATCAGTCATCAGACATACCTTGTCTTTTGTCCTGTCCATTATAACAGTCATCAAAAACACCTTGACTATTATCCTGTCCATTATCTCAAAGTCATCAGAAACACCTTGTCTATTATCCTGTCCATTATCTCAAAGTCATCAGAAACACCTTGTCTATTATCCTGTCCATTATCTCAAAGTCATCAGAAACACCTTGTCTATTATCCTGTCCATAATAAAAGATTCATCAGATGCATGATATCTGACAGTTAGGACAATTATAATTTACCATAATATTAATCATGACAACCCAGTAGGTCTTGATGGAAATGTTTGATCCACCCTTGAAGATGTAAATGTAATTGCAAAACAAATACTAGTGTTTGATTATACTATATTATTATATGAAATGTTATAAAAGCCCACAGTGTAATGTATATATCATAGAGCATAAGCTTATGAAGCCCACAATGTAATTCATATATCATCAGGCATAAGGTTACAAAACCCACAATATAATTTATATAGCATTGTGTGTAATATTCTGAAACCCACAACTGTCTTCTGTCTTTCTTTAATTCTGTAGTTGTAAACATTCTGTTCTTATGGATGTATTGTTTAATTAGGAATTTAACTGAATTGTATAACAACTAATTTCGCATACTTTTACTTTTTATTTAGAAAGGAAATGGGGGCAACAATATTTACAAAACAGACCTTGTGCAACCTGTTGAGGGACGGTTTTTCCGTGTTTACCCGTTTACATGGACAGCAGCTTCTAATCCCGGAATGAGGATAGAAATGTTCGGTTGTTATGTGTTTTGAAAAGACATTGATCTGTGAATTTCAGTACAGAAAGTAAAGTCAAATTCCCGCATTAAAATCAAACTCTTATTTGTAAATAAATAGTTTCCTTTAATTAGAATCAGGCTGAGACAAATGTCAGACTGTTTCTGTTAGTATTTATTTTTCTTCTTCTTCTTTTCTTACATTTGTATCACTGGTTGCTTTTCCATTTTTCTAGCATCAAGGACCAAAATTAAAAATAGTCATTTTAGCAATAAATGTAATACTTCATCAGTGTTGATTAAAGCCACACATCAGGTGGAATTTAAATATTGAAGACTACATCAATCAGGATTCAGCTTCATTAAACATGGAATGTCAACATACAAACATGAAATCCATGGCATATCTACATTGTTTTCAAGATGTTTGGCTCCATTTCCCTGCTTTCCCATTCTTGTATCATGACTGAGGAGCCAATATTCAACACTTACTTCATGTTGAGTATCTCTCTCTCTCTCTCATGAATATTGATCAGCTGGGGCGCTGGAATATGGGCTGTAGGCAATCCGACATAGCATGGTGTTAACTTCTTATATTTACAATGGTGATGTTATCAAATCTTGTTCTACAACTCTGAATTGAAATCAGTTCACTCACAGATTCTGCCAATTAACATCAGATTAATTCGTACATGTGCAAAATGGCCAGGTTTCTCAGTCTGAGGGAGAAATTGGTTGGCTCATAATGTGATGCAACACTGATATCATCTGGTGTTAAGGGAACCCAACAATGTTTAGGACCAATATCTTTCATGACTGAGTATTATTCAGATGATTTGGCATGTACGACTTTTTGCATGTAATGGCAGCATTGGGCTTGTGATATGCAAAATACTTTTTAATAGCCATGTATAAGTATACATCCTTTACTGTCAAACATCTTCAAAGTTGAATAATAGAAAGGAAAGAATGAACGAATGCCTAAACTATAAAGTCACTACATTAAATTTGAAGATAGCCCCCCCCCATGAGGTAAAATGCAGAAAAGAATGTGCAAATTAAAATTTAAAATATTAATATGTTACCTTGACCCTGAAGATAGGATCCCCAGTCTGCTATAAGATATAGAAAGATATACAAATATAGAGGGTTTCATTCCAAAATTTCTAAGGGGTTGAAATTTATAGAGCAAAAAGAAAAGTGTGATGTATGGACAGCAACATGAATACTTTGTGACCAGCTTTCTATGACAAGGGACAAAACATGAAAAGATCACTGAAAAATAGTGTAAATGTACAGGGTTTATTCTGCATTAGAAATATATTTCAGTATACAGGTGCAGGGATAAAACGTTACCACTGAAATATGGGTTTTGCACATGTCGAGTTTAATCTAATGTTTTGTACATTTTTACCATGGTGGGTATTAACAACTGCTATCTGCAAGAAAATAAATTCCCTCCATAAAATAATTTGGTTTTCTTAAGTTGGGATGCATGTTTGTTGTGTTACAAAATTCCTGCTGGCCAAAGATATAAAAAAATTAAGAATTTATTATAGGTAAGATGAGTCAAATAGGCACTGAAAATTGACAATCCAATTAATGCACGAGTCACATTACCATTCCAATGTGGGGCCCCGAGTGGCCGAGTGGTCTAAAGCACTCTCCGTTACGGATCACTGCCATCTCACCTCTGTCTGCGTGGGTTCAAGTCTCGGATTCGGCTAATGTGGGTATGTGAGAAAGCTTGCCAGTAGCTTCTCGTGGGTCGGTGGTTCTTTCCGGGGTTTTCCTGGGTTCTTCCTCCACCATTAATACTGGCCGCCATGTATAGCCTATCGTGTGCTGAAAAATGGCGTTAAACCCTTCAACAACAACAACCATTCCAATGTGGAAAACACTGTAATAAGAAACTCCACATAGATGGACAGACAGACAGAGAGATGGACAATTAGATAAATAAACGTAATCCTAGGTACCATTAGTTTCTTTATGATGGGTATAAAAATAAACAAAATGAATATATACAAATTAACTCCATCATTAATATGTTTATTAAAAAGAAGGCCAGCTTCTTAGTAAGCATGGTACATAACATTAAGACTTGTTACTAAATATTTGATTAAATTCTGGTAAATTTACAGACACAATGTTAATCCTAATGTGTACACTGAAAACATAGTTACAATCAATGCTTTAAAAGTTCACAAATATTGTACAATGGACGGAGAAAAACAATTGGCAGATCACTACAAAAAACATTAAAAATAAATTACAGATGAATAAAAGCTGCAATTGGGTATTTGAATAAAAGCTGTAATTGGGTATTTGAATAAAAGCTGTAACTTGGTATTTGAATAAAAGCTGTAATTGGGTATTTGAATAAAAGCTGGTATTGGGTATTTGAATAAAAGCTGTAATTGGGTATTTGAATAAAAGCTGTAACTGGGTATTTTAATAAAAGCTGTAATTGGGTATTTGAATAAAAGCTGTAATTGGGTATTTGAATAAAAGCTGTAATCGGGTATTTCCACCTGATTTTTGACATCCTCCTCAAGATATAACACAGTATCTAAGTTGGTTAACATCTCAAGAAATTGGTTTGATTGCTACCTAGTATTCCAAGAGGAACAATTTCTGGAAATAAAACGACTCAACTTCTTTTGTTTAAACAAGGATGCTTTTGTCATTCCTAATTACTATTTTCAAACATAAACATGTATAAATTTCTTACTTCTAAATCAATCTTTCAAATTATTTGTACAGACAGGAATAGATAAGTCTGCCAAGGTTATATAAGGACTACATATAATATGTCTCACTTGTGAATGACTGAGGTAAAAATGAAGAGTCCCTCTAAGGTCCGACAGGGATCCCTGTAACATAGTGTCTTACCTGTCACAGACAAAGACAGAAATAAAGAGGTCCTCAAAGGTTAGACAAGGGTTCCATGTAACATGGTGACTTGACTGGCTGTCTGAAGTAGAAATGAAGAATACCAATAAGGTTACATAAGAGTTCCATGTAACATGGTGTCTTGCCTGTGACTGGCAGAGATATAAATGAAAAGGCCCACTAAAATTAGACAAAGGTTCATGTAATATGATATCTCAGCTGTGACTGGCAGATATAGGAATGAAGAATCCCTCTACAGGGTAAAACCAGGGTTTCATTTAACATGGCGTCTATCCTGTAACTAGCAGTTATATAAATGAAGAGACCCTCTAAGCTTACATAAAGGTTCATGTAACAAAGTACCTTGCCAGTAACTGCCAGATATAGAAATGAATAGGCTCTCTGAGGTTACACAAGGCTCTGTGTAACATGACATCTCATCTGTTACTTGCAGAGACAGAAATGATGAGGCCCTCTAAGGTTACACAAGTGTTCCATGTAACATGTTGTCTACCTTGTGACTGGCAGAACAGAAGAGCTCTAAAGTTAGACAAGGTTCCATGTAATATGGTATCTTGTCTGTAACAGGAGTAGACAGAAATGAAGAGATGTATAAGGTTAGACAAGGGTTCCATGCAACATGTCTTGCCTGTGACTGGCTGAAGTAAAAATGAATAGGTCCTCTACTATCAGACATGGGTTCCATATAACATAGTGTCTTGATTTTGACTGGCAGAGATAGAAATGAAGTAGAACTCTATGGTTAGTCATGGGTTCCATGAAACCTGGTGTCTCACCTGTGACTTCCAGGGTTAGAAATGAAAAAGCCTTCCAAAATTAGACAAGGGTTGCATATTTTGCCAGCGTCTAGAAGCCTTAGGTTAGACTAAGATTCCATTTTTTGACACAATGTCTTGCCTGTGACTGCTTTAAGCAGAAATGTCCCTTCAAGGTCAAACTATGTATCCATGTATTATAGTGTCTTGTCTGTTACTGGGAGAGACATAAATGAAGAAGCCTTCAAATGTTCAACAAGGGTTTATATAACATGGTGTCTTTCCTGTCACTGGAAGAGACAGAAATAAAGACGCCATCTGAGGTTATACAAAGTTTCATGTAACATGGTGTCTTGCCTGTGACAGGTAGAGATGGAAATGAAAAGGCACTCTAAGGTCAGACAAAGGTTTCATGTAATATGACATCATGTCTGTAACTTGCTGTGCTTGAAATAAAGAGGGTCTCTAAGGTTTAACAAGGGTTCCATGTAACATTGTCTTATCTGTTATGGCAGAGACAGAAATTGAGATTAAAACATTGGTATAATAATACACACACACCCGACACAAACACACACACACACACACACACATACAACCAGGTTCCAGTAACTGATAACTTTCAAAACTTTTTTAATTCAAATTCTCACACATACATTGTTGTCAATGCAGGTGAGAAAAAGAAAAAAAACATCACATCAGGGCACAACTTTAGGCACATATACAGAGTATACCAGTTTTATTTGAAAAAAAACAACAGGTAAAAGGGAGATAACTTTCACAAACTTAAATACAGAATCTTAATGCTGTCACTGGTAGAAGAGTGATAACTGCTTCACTATTCACTGCTGAGTTAAACTAAATCACTAGTGGTTACTAACAACAATTGAAAATATAACTAAAGATAACATAATGCTGAATTGGCCTGGACCTCATAACACTCTTAATCTTGACACTGAAAGATCTTGTATGAAACAATCCCATAAATTGAATCTTGTAATGCAACTTTGAATTGCCTCAGAGTGAAAACTCCAACATCGGACTTAAGCTCAAATTTTATTAATCTTCAGACCATATCTCTCTTATATTTCATGTTCTATAATGACAACTGATAACACAAAGCTGCAGTGATAACTCAGGCAGATAATGTTACAAAACCCACAATGTAATTCCTATATCATTGGGCACACAACTGTATAGTGCCCAGAAGAATTCAATAAAGTGGCAGTGGAGAGGTCAAAAATTCATTTTACTCAAATAATATAGGATTGACAAATTTCCATACTTAAAACCTGAAAATAATTTCCTTCCATTTTGAAAAATCTGTCATCCGTGTTGTCATGTTTGCTGTGGAAATAAGACTTCAGATCTTGTAACATCTAATGATATCTCATAAAATCTCCATAAAATATTTAACCAGAGAAATTATTTATTACAGTTGTTTGAATTTTTAATTATTTATTACATGCTGTCTTTGCCTTTCATGTGGCTGAGTTCTCAACCCAAGCAAACTAACTAAAATGTTTTTCTCTGCCACCGTGTATCATTTTCTGATATGGTTGGTCACAAACTACAAATGTCTAATAATCTAAAGTGGTTGAGAACAAATTTTTTTATACATCTGACACAGAAAATAGTACATTTATCTGTACTAATGTACCTATACCTTTACTAGTACATTTTACCTGTACTAACGACTTTCATGCTCTCCGTCTCATTAACCTGGAAGTCAAGAATTTTCTAGACATGTACATCATAATTTTGGAGATATCAGGTCACATTTTTAATTTTTTATACACTACTGTAAATGTTAAATTCTGTGATGGGTTTTGACAATCTTTTACTTTCTGGGTGCATTTCGGACAGCAATGTAAGAAATTTTGTAAGCAGGTGATGTGATTCATTTACCTGTAGATCTCTGACTTCACTCCTTCTTAAAAAGTCTACTCTTCTGGTCACTAGAAATCAACCACAAGAAAGCTTAGAGTTAACAATGAAAAATGCATATCACAACATAGGCTTGTCAACATCATGATGTCAGCACCAGATGATGGAAAATCTGGTGAGAATTAAAAAATACTTGGATGCAATGAATACTCGGGGGTAGAAGAAAAAAATATATTCCCTGGGAGCCCTGGACAACTAAAAAGTAATGCCAGGGAACCATTTATTCTAATGTGAAAGCCTGGCCAGGCAACTAAAAATATATTATTAAAAAAATGTGTAATGTTAAAAATTATAATGAACATTTAACTGTTACATCAGTACTCTGTGGTAATAAATTGCTCATTATCAATTATCCACAGTACTCTATGGTACATAAATTGCTCATTATCAATTATCCAGAGTCAATACTAGAATTTTCTTGCTAAATTTATCAAATTGTTATACATTTGCAATGGACAGCATACTGCAACATTTCA
Source organism: Sinohyriopsis cumingii (assembly GCA_028554795.2). NCBI lineage: Eukaryota > Metazoa > Mollusca > Bivalvia > Unionida > Unionidae > Sinohyriopsis > Sinohyriopsis cumingii. Next base: position 78,228,420 of record CM068829.1, on the reverse strand, counting down.
TCATAAGACAGATTTGCCTTAATCTACAACCAAAACAATAACAATGGTTTTACAATTGTGGACACATTTCCCTCAGCTTTCAGCTCAACCAATTAAAACTATCGATACATTCTTATTGTCTAAAATATTTACATTAAGTGAATTTCAGCTAAAGCAAGTTAGTGTGGACATGTCAGCTGCCTGTCTGGTTTTATAGAGAACTTTACATAAGTTCGTATACTCAGAATGGTGCATACTTTAGTTCTTATGAATGCAGTACTATACATTAACTCCCTGAGATACATGAGGGTTATGTTCCCGGGACCTCTGTGTTAGTTGGTTTTTATGTAAGTTGGGTCTTACAATTGTTCTTATGCTTTAATGTCATGTTGAAGGGTACCTTCAACAAACACAAAAAAAACCCTTAAAATTATGAAAAAATGTAACAGGAATGATTTATACATTTACATGAGAGGAGAAGCGGAACTAGATACTGCAGAGGCACTTGATCTGAAGGTTGCAAAAACAGGTAGCCTAGACCAGGCATTAAGTCTGTGCATATTTACGGTTCATTTACGTATCTGCAAGTTTATGTATGTCACATTTTACATATCTTGGGGAGCTGGTGTACAATAATAACCAGAAAAATTATTGCACAATATACAATTGTCATTTGAAACTGATGACATTTGATTCTGTAACCTATACACCAACTAAACCACACCTCTTAATACAAGATATGAAACAGTATGATCGACTGTACTGTTTGAAATGTACAATAAAACACAAAATATATATTGGACAGTTTAACAATTCAAAACAAATATATTAAATGAATAAGAGTAATAAATCTAAATCTAAAGTGATACTAGAATCATGACTAATGGTTTTAATTAGAGAAAGAAATTCTGAACCTATTTATAACAAAAATTTAATGAATTTTCAGATATCACAAAATACTGATTTAAATAAAGTATAAGGCCTGTCCTTACAAAACAGTTCCTGTTAAACAGTGAGCATGGTCATGGATTCCATGTCGTCAAGTGGTAGAAAATTATATGTATCATGTTCCTCATCATAAGGTGTTCCCACTATAAGGCAACATACTATATGGTTCCCATTGACAGTGTTATAATGAGTTCTGTACAAAGTAAGACAGTCCATGGTTTCATTTTTCTTATAAGCAGGTTCCAATTTGCAAAATAAATTTATCAAAGTACTGTAATTTTTTTACAAAGTATGTACTTAAAATACCCATAATAAATTAAAAAAATAATGAAAGGCATCAGTTTAATATATTTCAGAACTCCATGTGACCAAAATAATGCTTGTCTCTCTAGTGAACAGCCAAAGGTTATTTGCCAATGATCATGCTACTGGAACTTGTGCATTAGAAATATCTTGTTCTCATTAAACTATTTCATTCTTTTTTTATCCATAGTGCTGAATCAGCCACCAAAAACTAAATTACATTTTGATGGGGAATAATGACCAAGAGAATTATAATTACATTCTGGAGAATAATGAATGCATACTTAAAAGCAAATAAAGATTGGAACACATATTAAATTTGTTTTCCATAATTTTATCATCACTGTAAAAATGAAGACAATTCCTATAAAAGCTTCCAGTAAATATTCATCTCTATTTAGCAGACACCTGGACTCAATGATTATTTCCATTCTCTGGCACGGAATTATCCTTGATAAAGTTGTGTATTAAAATATTCAGTCGCTTGAGCATACTGACCATGAAAATAAAGAATTTGTTTTCCTCCAAAAAGACACTGTTCATATAAAGACATGTAAACAGATCAGTAAACTTGTCTTTTCTTGCTTCTATTCATTCAAATCAATATGTTGGGTAACTTCAAAATGTCTTATTTCTTTATTGTTATTATACGAACTGAATAAAGGCAAAATATTACTTAGAAAAATTAATTACTTGGGTAAATGCTCAATGTAAATCATCATTGTCATTTGTGGGTATGCTGCTGACTGTACAAAATGTACTAATCATAAAAGATTAATAGCTAACTGGATTTAATTGTTTATCATGCTTTCTCTTGGCATAAACGTCATGTGATGTGAAATTTTACTCTGCTTCCTGTCTGAGAATCTCCTGAATCATAAACCCTTGGATTTTTTTCTGACATTACTTGAAGAAACATTAACATTGACACACTCATTAAAGGTCACACTCAGGACCTGGACAGATTGTCTAGGATTATCAAAGATTGCAATGAATAAGATAAGACAGTACATGGTCACCATGACAGTACACACTCAGGACCTGGACAGATTGTCTAGGATTATCAAAGATTGCAATGAATAAGACAAGACAGTACATGATCACCATGACAGTACACACTCATGACCTGGACAGATTGTCTAGGATTATCAAAGATTGCAATGAATAAGATAAGACAGTACATGGTCACCATGACAGTACACACTCAGGACCTGGACAGATTGTCTAGGATTCTCAAAGATTGCAATGAATAAGATAAGACAGTACATGGTCACCATGACAGTACACACTCAGGACCTGGACAGATTGTCTAGGATTATCAAAGATTGCAATCAATAAGATAAGACAGTACATGATCACCATGACAGTACACACTCATGACCTGGACAGATTGTCTAGGATTATCAAAGATTGCAATGAATAAGATAAGACAGTACATGGTCACCATGACAGTATACACTCAGGACCTGGACAGATTGTCTAGGATTATCAAAGATTACAATCAATAAGATAAGACAGTACATAATCACCATGACAGTACACACTCAGGACCTGGACAGATTGTCTAGGATTATCAAAGATTGCAATGAATAAGATAAGACAGTACATGATCACCATTTTTGCTCATGATTCTTGATATTTCCACTTGTTTCTCCTTTTGTTTGACCCCCTTTTGTGGCATCTTTTCAAATTATTTCAGAACTGTAGAACATGATATTCCACTAATTTTTCTACCGATAAAATCTTTCTTGATTAACAGAATTTTCATCTGCTTCTGACTGTCTCAGTTTCTTACCATGAGGTGATATTTTTTCATCCAACATTAATAAAATATGAATTTATACATTAAAATTAGTTTCCTTGGTAAATTTACTAATCTTCATGCTCACCAATATTTTGTGATTTACTGGACGAGGTAGCAGTGGAAGTGTCAATAAATCTCTCTACGCAATTATTATTCTGATGCTCAACACTTATCTACTGGGTTTTTTCCCCTGAGGTAATGTGAAAACATCATTAAGACCAAAGGAGTGAAATATCTTAATTATTACCAATTATCTACCATAAACAACTGATATAAATCTACGAAAATGACCTTTGTTTTAATTTTGCATGTTAGTAAATAAAGTGACAGAACAACTAAATTATAACAAGGGGCATAACGATATGGTTTACATGCATGTAGATTAAAGCACAAAATTTCATCACAATTTTAAGTGATCTAAAGAATTTGAAATAAGTTTTAAAAACTGGATCCAAGACAAATATATCAGTGAGGGCATATTACAAATGGGTTACATTATACACTAAGACCACCCCAGTCAACAGAGAGATCCATCACCAGTCAAAAGCCATTTTAATTTTCTTCCTGGCTGTCTTAACATCCTTGATGGCATCCTGGCATTCAATCTGAGTGTGACAAATCTTGGCCCTGTTGTGCTCCACAATTCTTGATATTTCTGTCACCTTCTCTTGAGTGTACCCCACCTCCTGGCTCTCTTCTCCAGCATCTAGTGGAAGGAGAACTGGGAGGGGCTTCTCACAAAGCTTGCCAATGATTGTATCAAAGTCCTTCAGCAGTGATTCAAGCTGTGGGCACTCAGTCAAGATGGTTTTGCTAACCACTACATACTGGAAGATAAAACGACAACACTGACCATATATGGCTGCAATGGAGATGGGTGTATATAATTCAAAGATGAACATAATTCTAAATGTCACTAGCCATGTTGGGGAGGTGGAGCACACAAGATACTTCGCTTTTTGAGTAAGTTAAGCAATGCTGAGTAAGCCCTGGAAAGTGGGTCAAAATAACCCAGTTTGGGTGCATTACATACCTTCATCCCATAACCCCATGTAGTACGCAAATTGCAACAACTGCAGGAAACATAATACAATTAATGTTAATGAAATAATAAAAGTAGGTCAGAGAAATCAAACTTTTTTTGTGCAAAACTGCTTTACCCAAAGTGAACCCATACTAGAATTTTGGTTGCCAGAGGTGAATAGGTACAGTGTGACCCTGCTATAACATGGTATTTGGGAGCCATAGAACCTGACCGTGTTATAGACTGAACCATGTTATAAGCAACCAGGTCAGTTAGCTGACGCAAATGACGCATGTACCCCCAAAAATATGTGCAGGAGGTGGGTGTGTAGGTAATAAATGCGGGCGCAAAAAATATGTGCTTTATTGGCACAGTTACCATCTTAAATTGATGCATATTAAATGAGAAATACAACTGTAGTGAAAACAGAGAAGGAATATATAATATTTTACTTTATTCAGAGACCCACACATTGGTACATGTACATGTATACTGTTAATTATGTACATGTCTAATGTATAGCATTAATAGAGTATCAACACCGTGTACTCACCTGCCAATCTCATCACATACATTGAATCTGCAAGTAATTCTATTGAAAATATGCACATACACAGATTTAAAATATTCAATAATTTTGTGACAGCTTTGAATTCAGTGGAAAAAAATAGCACAATCATGTAACAAATGATGACGCACATTTACTTTTCAGTACATCTCAAGTTGGTAAAATTTAGTTTGCATTTTAAGCTGTCATTGTTAGCATTCGTAAGCATAAACTTTTTTCCTGCAAAAACGAAACTTTCAAGCAAAGTAAACATGTTCAAGCCATGTTGGAAAATGAAACAATCCATCAGATTCCATTGCTTTTATTTAAGTTTGGTACTGACTTCCTTTGAAGAAAAGTTCTTTGTTTTTATTGAAGATTGAAGTCAGCTTTCTTTGATGGAGGGTGCAGGCATTATTGAAGTCACTGCTTAATGAAAGCTTTTGAGAATCAAACAAATGCCCATTTCATATTGTGGTGGCAACATCAAATAATTGTACTGCATGACTAAGACTGATTTTTTTTCTCCCTTTGCTTAGTACATTTTCATAATCTGTGTTTCAAAGTTAATCCGTTTTCTTTGAAATTTCAGCAAATTATTTTATCTGGGTACATTTTTAAAAAAGGAATTGGCCATCATTTGGTCAATTGTAATTACTGTTTCTCCCTGCCTATTGAATAGACCAACAAGATCTTGGGTTTTTAATTTTTAATTTTTTTATAATTTTTTTTTTGTGGTAGCAGAGTGATACTGCCTTCCACACATGCATCAGAAATTTAAAAAAGGGTCAATGGTCAATCAGGGATTACTACAGAAAATGTGAGTGTTCTGAAGGATTTAATTCTGAGTGAAAAGAAGAGGAATTTTATTTACAACCTAAATACAAATATCAGTCTATGTAAATATATTAATTACTTGCAAGTGGCCGAAAATCCAATTAAAGATAGATTATGAGACAATGCCAAGTCTGGTTGATCTCCACTATTAGAAATGTCAAAAACAAAGTGGATATCTCAAAACTCATGCTAGATGTCAATATAAGTAGATTATGATATAACAATGCACTGTTAAGATGGTTTGTCAATATGGACAAAGAATTTGTTTATGTAACAACAGATAAATTTCAGTGCTTTTTATATCAAGTTAGCAGCTTCCTTGCATCTGAATTTCTCCACTCCAAACCAATGGTTGTATATACAAGTTTAGACGGCCAACAATGTCGCCTATAAAAAAAAATCCCTAGATGGAATATTTTGCCACCAAAAAGAAATTAAAATGTGATTTGTGACATTGGCGAAGCCCTGCGTGATCTCTGAATAAACATTTTACACGTTATTTTTCCTACTTTTAAGAAGAAAAAACTATTTTTTCGTGTACAAAAAAAATACAAATAAAATTTCAGGAGCCACAACATGATTGTCTTGTAATATTCATACGTGATCTCTTTCCCAAAATGATAATAAACTTTTTAAGGTTTTTTTTCACTTTTAAGAAAGACTTTTTTCTGTGTATGAGAAAAATACATGTATATGAAATTCCAGGTGCCACACCATGACCGTGTTATATCCGAATTCATGTTATAACAGAGTGTGCTATAGCAGGGTCACACTGTATTGGGATTTAAGCCTGGTCAAAATATTTAGTGATAATGAATAAAGCACTGAAAATAATTCACACTGACCTAGTTTTTGTATATGATACATTTTAATATAAGTTTTATCATACTGAAATTTGGTGTCAATGTTTTAACAGGGTTAATAATATAAGAGTTATAACAAGGACAAAAAAAGTGGACAATGTGAATCCTACAGTCCCTGTAGCAACAACAAACTGGAACCAAACCATAACTCGCTGGAACCCAACCATAACTCACTTTGTTATAATACAACTTATGGACAATACACATAACAAGTAGAAGCAAATCATCTAAATCCCCTGCTCTGCCAAAGTGTGTGAATGAAAGATGAATGGATGCACAGACAAATGGATAAAAATAAAAAAAAGATTCTGAAACATGAGTTTTGCAAATGACAAAAGACCCCTCCAGAATGCTAGTCTAATATGTGTATCAGTTTCAAAGAGATGGATAGATGGATGAATAGACAAAGAGATGAAAACATTTTACAATATTAGCAAAGATGAAGAACTCTGAAATGGAAAAGGAACATTTACTATACTACCATTATACTGTGAACACCAAATTCAACATAGATATCTGATAGAGTATTAGTTCTTTTTGGTGCCAGAAATGAAGGTAAGGATAATGGATGATGGATTGACAAATGGCCCAAAACAATGGAATATTTTGAAATGAAGAATTGTGAATAACAAAATGCACACCTGGACAACAAGTGTAATATATGTAAACTTTAATGAGTTTCAGAGAAATATCTCAAATGGTTTTGGAGTTTTGCAGAAATATCTTGAAAGGTGTTGGAGTTTCACAGAGATATCTTGAATGGCGCAGAAGTATGCTTTGAAAATGAAGGTGTGAATAATGATGGGATGGATGCACAGGCAAACAAATCAAACATTAAAAAACATTAAAAATAAAGAATTGTGATTATAAAAAAGACCTTGCCATAGAACACAAAAAAGCTAGCCAACACAGGCTTATATGATGATAGGAACTGAACCCACAGCCTTTCAGTTGTTGAGTGACTTGCAACCAAATGTTCAAACCCTGCCACTAGATCATCCCTGCATTGAGTGCTTGGCACTTCACTCTAATTGCTTAAGACAAAAATTCCATTAAAATATAGAAATGAAGCACTGTAAATAGCAAAAAGGCCCATCTACTTTCCTATTCTAATTAGTATATAAATTTCAATGAGATATCCTATACAGTATCAGAGTTTTGCCCTGGAAATGAAAGTATAGATGATGGATGGATGGATAGAAAATGGTCAAAAATGTAAAAATGCCAAAAGTGAAGAACCGTGAAAGTAGTAAAAGGCACACCTTGTCCACTAGTCTAGGTTTCATAAACAAAGACAATATACAGTATGTATGTATGTATGTATGTATGTATGTATGTATGTATGTATGTATGTATGCATGCATGCATGCATGCATGCATGCATGCATGCATGTATGTACACACACAACACACACAAACATGTTTGATATGAATACCAAAGACATAAAAATATCTGTAACCAAGAGTTTTTAAACATATTTCTAATCTTATCTTCAATAAATACCTCATCATTGAAACATTTAATTGCTTTCTTTACTGGTTTTGGTAATTTCTTGTCAACGTTATCTTTCACTATTTCAAACTTGTAAAATCCTTCATCCTCAACTTTCTGTAAAAAGAAGAAAAATAAGTCATAATTTTACAGGATTTTTTTTACTCACAAAAACATAACATAAAAATGATCCAAGATGTTATTCAGTGAAAAAGCAAATCTTTGATTATTTTACAAAGTGCAAGACTTAATTTGAAGATAATTAATATTAGGTGCAACCTAATATACCATAGTGTGAAGTGAAGTATAAATGCTTGTGATGTGCACCATTCATTTAATTTTGGGTTCATAAAGGGAATATGTCCTCATTTTTTAGCAGTAACAAAGATATACCCTGCTGTTAACCATTCTGTTTTGGAGACAAGTAATACAAGAACAGTGATAAGCCGAAGAAATAAGAATGTTTAATTAGGTCTAAAAACACAGTAAAAACTGTTTAAAATTCATGACAGAATATTTGTTCATGCTTCTCTGATTTATGACATTTTATGTGAAGAAATGGCAATACATGATTGTAAAGTAAATCTAAATCTATAATTATCTGCAGCAGTATTTTAATGATACAACAAGCCTACAATGAATGGTTGTTGTTGTGGGGTTTAAAGCCATTTTTTGGCACACGATAGGCTATACATGGCGGCCAGTATTAATGGTGGAGGAAGAACCTGGGAAAACCCCAGGAAGAACCACTGACCCACGAGAAGCTACTGGCAAGCTTTCTCACATACCCACATTGGCCGAATCCTAGACTTGAACCCATGCAAACAGAGGTTAGATGGCAGTGATCCGTAACAGAGAGCGCTTTAGACCACTCGGCCACTTGGGGAGCCACCATGAATGGTGCATTATTTTATTGTTAGAGCAAGCATACCGTAGAATGGTACATTATTTTAATGCTAGAACAACAGTGCCTTGAATGGTACTTAAAATTTAAAACCAGAACAATTGTTCCATGAATGGTACATCATTTTAATGCTGAACAAATGTGCCATGAATGGTATATTATATTAATGTTGAAACAAGAGTACCATGAAACTGTTTCAATGCTTGAACAATAGTACCATGAATGGTACATTATTCTAATGGCAGAATAAGTGTACAATGAATTGTACATTACTTTAATGCTTGAACAAGTATACCAAGAATTGAACATTATTTTAATGCTAGAATTAGAGTGGCATGAATGGTGCATTATTGTAATGCTAAAACAAAGCTGCCAAGAAGGGCACATTATATTAACACTAGAATAAGTGTATAATGAATGGCACATTATTTAATGCCAGAACAAGAGTTTCATGAATGCTAAATTGTTTTAATGCTAGAACAACAGTACCATGAATGGTACATTATTTTGACGGTAAAACAAGCATACAATGAATGGTACATGTTTTAGTGCCAGAACAAGAGTACCATGAACAGTGCATGATTTTAATGCTAGAACAAGTGTATCATCTACGGCACATTATTTTAATACTAGAACACTAGTACCATAATGGTACAATATTAGTTTAATAATAGAACAAATGTCAATGAAAGGTACCTTATTTTAACTCAAGAACAATAGTGCCATGAATGATCAATTAATTTAAAATGCTAGAAGAATGTCATCAATGGTCCATTTTTTAAATTTTAGAACAAGTGTACCATGAATGGTATATTATTTTAATGCTAGATAAAGTGTGCCATGAATGGCACATTATTTTAATTCTAGAACACAAGTACCATGAAAGTCATGTTAATTTAATGCTAGAACAAAAATACCATGAATGGTACATTATTTTAAAGCTAGAACAATAGTACTTTTAACGCCACAAGTGTACCATGAATGGTACACTATTTTAATGTTAGAACAAAAATACCAAGAATAACACATTATTTTAATGCTGTAAAGAAGTGCATCATGAATGGTATATTATTTTAATGCTTGAATTAAAGTACAGAGAATCACACATTATCTTAATGCTAGAAGAAGTCTATCATGAATGGCACATTATTTTAATAGGAGAACAAGAATACCATGAATGGTACATTATTTTCACTTCTCGTGGGTCGGTGGTTCTTTCCGGGGTTTTCCGGGTTCTTCCTCCACCATTAATACTGGCCACCATGTATAGCCTATCGTGCTGAAAAATGGCGTTAAACCCCACAACAACAACAACAACATTATTTTCATGCTAGAAAAAGGGTAACATACATTTTACAATATTTTAATGTTAGAACAAGCGTACAATGAATGGTACATTATTTTAATGTTAAAACAACAGTACCCTGAATGGCACATTATTTTAATGCTAGAACAATATTAACATGCATACTATGAATGTCACATCATTTTAATGCTCGATAAAAGTGCCATGAATGGTACAATATTTTATTGCTAGAACAAGAGTACTGTGAATGCTATACTATTTTAATGCTACAACAAGCATGCCATGAATAGTTCATTATTTTAATGTTAAAACAACAGTACCCTGAATGGCACATTATTTTAATGCTAGAACAATATTAACATGCATACTATGAATGGCACATCATTTTAATGCTCAATAAAAGTACCATGAATGGTACAATATTTTATTGCTAGAACAAGAGTAATGTGAATGGTACACTATTTTAATGCTGCAACAGGCATGCCATGAATGGTACATTATTTTAATACTAGAACAAGAGTGCCATGATTGGTACATTATTTTAAAGCTAGATCAAGCGAACCATGAATGGTACATTATTTTAAAGCTAGAGCAAGCGAACCATGAATGGTACATTATTTTAATACTAGAACAAGAGTGCCATGATTGGTACATTATTTTAAAGTTAGATCAAGCAAACCATGAATGGTACATTATTTTAAAGCTAGAGCAAGCGAATCATGAATGGTATATTAATGCTAAAACAAGAGAACCATGAATGGCACATTATATGCCTGCTCCTGTGTTAAAGTCCTCTACACAGGCACCAATGGTTGACTCTCGAGATTATTGACCGATTGGTCTCAATGACCTTGACCTTTGCTTAAGGTATGCAATCTTAAACTAAACTCACTGTGCAGAAACTATTATTTTCTTATCAGATTTAACAGAACTGTACCATCTGATCTTTTTTTCTTACAGTCAGTGACCTTTACTTTTGACCTTTTGGCTGAAATATCAGTAGGCTTCTTTTTTACTCTTAATGCAAGTCATTCACAAAGTTTGATCCAGGTATTTATACAGAACTGATGCAACTGTGCAGAAACCATATTTATTTTTCAGTCACAATGACTTTGGCCTTTGACCACTGACCCTAAAATCAATTTGCAATCCAGAAATTTGGTAATGGTAGATGGCAAAGAATCTGACTGTTTATACAGAAATTAAATTGGAAAGAGACAGATGGCTAGACTTGTGGATGGTCAATATCAGAATATAATATACTCCACCTTATAACAGTCAAAATTATCTCCACATTCTTCAGCATCTCTACAACTATTCAATTTTCATTACTCAACCAGATATCAAGTTTTAGATCAACATCCTGTCAGTTTCACACAGTGAACTGCAATCTTCTCATCTGCTGCCAGCTGGTGGCTCAAAACCCTCTGACTTCAAGAAATTTGAATACTGTAACTGTCTTCTTTTAGAACAATGTGGCATTTTTTGTCATAATATTTCACTGACTTAGTCTTATACGTTTAATTTTGGGCCAGCTACTTAAAAAAATAACGAAAACGCTAAAACTGCAGCAAGAATATTTTACATCCCTGATGCTGACACACTGCTTCATGCAAATGGAATGAGATATAAAAAAATCCTTTAACACTTTTCATGGTTAAAATGAAATGCTCACATTTTAATCTCTTTCAAAACATATATACCTGCTGTTAAGTTATTGCATATCAATACTAAACCTTACTTTGATCTGAAATCCTTCTGGCAGTTTGTTCTTCAGACCCTGAATGCAATCTTCAAGGCTATTTTCATCCTTGGTTATAATCTCTGCCTTACAGCAGTTTTGCTTGAACTTGGCCCACGCCACTTTATGGTAATGCATAAGCATGGCCAGCTTCTTAATGCAGGTGTCCCCCTGGACAAAGACCTCATCAAACTATGCATGACAGACAAAAGAGGATAGTTATCATAGGTATGTGTGGCAGGAGTTACTATTTTTACATGCAAGAATGAATAAACCCTGTAATGAAGGTAACAGCAACCTAGTTTTGGTGCACAAAACAGGATCATCTCTAGATGCAGAAACATTGAAAATGAAGTAGCAATAGAAGAAAAATATTGGCATCAAAGTCTAAACACAATTTTGTTTTCAGTCATATCAACCCAAAAAAGTGGAACCATGTAACCTTGTTTGAGTGTATGACACATCAGAATCTGTATTAAACTTCTTTTGCTGGACTGCAACTCATCAACTCTGTTACTGGATTGATGAAGGATATGTAGGAGGGCAAAGAGGCATAACTCTTTCCTTGCTAACATTTTTTTTTACTGTATATGAATATAATTGATATAAAGAAGTATTACAATGAGGTCCTGTGTGACTTCAACAACCAAGATCTCTTGACATCTGGCAGATTTGTGGCCATTTTGTTTGTCAAAAAAATGTGCCAAAGTGCTCATTTTAACACTCTAAAGTCCATTTTTCTTAATGCCCGCAATTTCTATCAACATTAAATTGAGGCAGACTGAAGATACGTACAGATTATGTTTTATCATGCAGAATTTAGTCATATTTGCAAAAATATGGCTAGATAATTCAAAAGTGCAAATCTGTAAATGTTCAAAACTACATTTATTAGACCTGGTATTTATTGTTGTGTTTAGAGCACAATTTTTTTCTATATATAATTTTCTTTTGTAATCAATAACATTGCAAGCCAAGTAATAAATTACTGAGAAATACATGTCCCATAAAAATTAAAAATCTTCTCTGTACTACATTGACCAAGTTCCTTGTCAGTGTTATTTCCTTTAAATGTGGACAAAAGTGTTGATGACAAAATCTTTCCAAAAATTCATATATAAGCTATAGAAACAGAAAAGGAGGCAACAGAAAAAAATACACTGCTTGGCTAAAAGAACGAATGTTTCTTTACACTAGGCCAAATTCTGAAATATCAGAAACTGAGATATATTTGAAGTATGAAGCCCAAAACTTGAGCATTTTAACAAATAGCTTATAAACTCTAAATTGTCAATACTGGACCAAACATCTGGTGGAAAGTAGCCAAAATGTTTCTGAGACAACATTGAAAATTAGAGCATCCATTTCCAAATATATAATAACCAATATTTTCATTCCAGTGTTGATAAAGCAAACTTGTTTAATGAATATTTTTCTAAACAATCCTTGGTAGATAATGCTTTCACTACCCTGTCTTCTTACCACTTCTTGACACTGGCCTTAATAATGTCAATATTAGGATCAATGGTCTTAATAATGTTAACATTAGGATCAATGGCCTTAATAATGTTAACATCAGCATCAATGGTCTTAATAATGTGATCATTAGCATCAATGGTCTTAATAATGTTAACATCAGCATCGATGGCCTTAATAATGTTAACATTAGCATCAATGGTCTTAACAATGTTAACATTACCATCAATGGCCTTAATAATGTTAACATCAGCATCAATGGTCTTAATAATGTTAACATTAGCATCAATGGTCTTAATAATGTTAAAATTACCATCAATGGTCTTAATAATGTTGCCATAGATAATGCTTTCACTACCCTGTCTTCTTACCTCTTCTTGACACTGGCCTTAATAATGTTAACATCAGCATCAATGGCCCTAATAATGTTAACATCAGCATCAATGGTCTTAATAATGTTATCATTAGCATCAATGGTCTTAATAATGTTAACATTACCATCAATGGCCTTAATAATGTTAACATTAGCATCAATGGTCTTAATAATGTTAACATTAGCATCAACGGTCTTAATAATGTTAACATTACCATCAATGGCCTTAATAATGTTAACATCAGCATCAATGGTCTTACTAATGTTAACATTAGGATCAATGGCCTTAATAATGTTAACATTACCATCAATTGCCTTAATAATGTTAACATTAGCATCAATGGTCTTAATAATGTTAACATTAGCATCAATGGTCTTAATAATGTTAACATTACCATCAATGGTCTTAATAATGTTAACATTACCATCAATGGTCTTAATAATGTTAACATTAGCATCAATGGTCTTAATAATGTTAACATTACCATCAATGGCCTTAATAATGTTAACATTAGCATCAATGGTCTTAATAATGTTAACATTAGCATCAACGGTCTTAATAATGTTAACATTACCATCAATGGTCTTAATAATATTGCCATAGATAATGCTTTCACTACCCTGTCTTCTTACCTCTTCTTGACACTGGCCGTAATAATGTTAACATCAGCATCAATGGCCCTAATAATGTTAACATCAGCATCAATGGTCTTAATAATGTTATCATTAGCATCAATGGTCTTAATAATGTTAACATTACCATCAATGGCCTTAATAATGTTAACATTAGCATCAATGGTCTTAATAATGTTAACATTAGCATCAACGGTCTTAATAATGTTAACATTAGCATCAACGGTCTTAATAATGTTAACATCAGCATCAATGGTCTTAATAATGTTAACATTAGCATCAATGGCCTTAATAATGTTAACATTAGCATCAATGGTCTTAATAATGTTAACATTACCATCAATGGTCTTAATAATGTTAACATTAGCATCAATGGTCTTAATAATGTTAACATTACCATCAATGGCCTTAATAATGTTAACATTAGCATCAATGGTCTTAATAATGTTAACATTAGCATCAACGGTCTTAATAATGTTAACATTACCATCAATGGTCTTAATAATATTGCCATAGATAATGCTTTCACTACCCTGTCTTCTTACCTCTTCTTGACACTGGCCTTAATAATGTTAACATCAGCATCAATGGCCTTAATAATGTTAACATCAGCATCAATGGCCTTAATAATGTTAACATCAGCATCAATGGCCTTAATAATGTTATCATTAGCATCAATGGTCTTAATAATGTTGCCATAGATAATGCTTTCACTACCCTGTCTTCTTACCTCTTCTTGACACTGGCCTTAATAATGTTAACATCAGCATCAATGGCCTTAATAATGTTAACATTAGGATCAATGGTCTTAATAATGTTATCATTAGCATCAATGGTCTTAATAATGTTAACATTAGCATCAATGGCCTTAATAATGTTAACATTAGCATCAATGGTCTTAATAATGTTAACATTAGCATCAATGGTCTTAATAATGTTAACATTACCATCAATGGTCTTAATAATGTTAACATTACCATCAATGGTCTTAATAATGTTGCCATAGATAATGCTTTCACTACCCTGTCTTCTTACCTCTTCTTGACACTGGCCTTAATAATGTTAACATTAGCATCAATGGCCTTAATAATGTTAACATCAGTATCGATGGCCTTAATAATGTTAACATCAGCATCAATGGTCTTAATAATGTTAACATTAGCATCAATGGTCTTAATAATGTTATCATTAGCATCAATGGTCTTAATAATGTTGCCATAGATAATGCTTTCACTACCCTGTCTTCTTACCTCTTCTTGACACTGGCCTTAATAATGTTAACATCAGCAAAAATGGCCTTAATAATGTTAACATCAGCATCAATGGCCTTAATAATGTTAACATCAGCATCAATGGTCTTAATAATGTTAACATTACCAACAATGGTCTTAATAATGTTGCCATAGATAATGCTTTCACTACCCTGTCTTCTTACCTCTTCTTGACACTGGCCTTAATAATGTTAACATCAGCATCAATGGCCTTAATAATGTTAACATTAGGATCAATGGCCTTAATAATGTTAACATCAGCATCAATGGTCTTAATAATGTTAACATTAGCATCAGTGGTCTTAATAATGTTAACATTAGCATCAATGGTCTTAATAATGTTAACATTACCATCAATGGTCTTAATAATGTTGCCATAGATAATGCTTTCACTACCCTGTCTTCTTACCTCTTCTTGACACTGGCCTTAATAATGTTAACATCAGCATCAATGGCCTTAATAATGTTAATATCAGCATCAATGGTCTTAATAATGTTATCATTAGCATCAATGGTCTTAATAATGTTGCCATAGATAATGCTTTCACTACCCTGTCTTCTTACCTCTTCTTGACACTGGCCTTAATAATGTTAACATCAGCATCAATGGCCTTAATAATGTTAACATCAGTATCGATGGCCTTAATAATGTTAACATCAGCATCAATGGTCTTAATAATGTTATCATTAGCATCAATGGTCTTAATAATGTTGCCATAGATAATGCTTTCACTACCCCGTCTTCTTACCTCTTCTTGACACTGGCCTTAATAATGTTAACATCAGCATCAATGGCCTTAATAATGTTAACATCAGCATCGATGGCCTTAATAATGTTAACATCAGCATCAATGGCCTTAATAATGTTAACATCAGCATCGATAGCCTTAATAATGTTAACATCAGCATCAATGGCCTTAATAATGTTAACATCAGCATCGATGGCCTTAATGATGTTAACATCAGCATCGATGGCCTTAATGATGTTAACATCAGCATCAATGGCCTTAATAATGTTAACATCAGCATCAATGGTCTTAATAATGTTAACATCAGCATCGATGGCCTTAATAATGTTAACATCAGCATCAATGGCCTTAATAATGTTAACATCAGCATCAATGGCCTTAATAATGTTAACATCAGCATCGATGGTCTTAATAATGTTAACATCAGCATCAATGACCTTAATAATGTTAACATCAGCATCGATGGCCTTAATAATGTTAACATCAGCATCAATGGCCTTAATAATGTTAACATCAGCATCGATGGCCTTAATAATGTTAACATCTGCATCAATGGTCTTAATAATATTAATATTTGCATCAATGGCCTTAATAATGTTAACATTGGCATCAATGTCCCAGATATTGTTCTTTAAAGTCTCCACATCAGTAAGGCAGTGGGTCCTGATAAGATCTACTGTAGGAAACATATAGGAGGCACTTACATATTATCACAGCATTTATCAGAAATGTTCAGTAATTCACTCCAATCTTCATAGTTTCCAACAGAGTGGAAAGAGGCTAATGTTATTCTTATTCATAGGAAGGGAACAAAAACGTTGTAGTAGACTGTAGTGTTTAGTGTTATTTGTAAGGCCTTTGACAAGGTCTGGCACAAAGGTTTATTTCAAAACCTACAAAATACTGGAAGTGGTGATGGACTTTTGGAATGGTTTGAAAATTATCTCTCAGACAGAATGCAAAAAGTTGTAACAGAAGTCTGCACTTCACACCGACAACATGTACGAGCTGGTGTGCCCCAGGGATCTATACTTAGACCACTGTTATTTTTAATTTACATGTAATAATATTGTGACTGATATTCAGTCCAGTATAAGACTGCTTGCCGATGATACATCACTGTCAATTATTGTTGAGGACCAAGCCCTGGCTGCTGGTGTTTTGAATGAAAAAGCTAATTGAGATTAATGTACTCAGCCAATCAATAGTTAGTTGATTTTAATCCAAACAAAACGGAAGAATGACTATATCAAGAAATTCTCAAAAGGAACAACATCCACAAGTTTTAATGAATGGCACCATTATTATCACCTTGCATGCATACTTAAGCCTAATTTTGAATGAATCTGTATTTTGGCATACATATACAGGAATTAACTACAAAAGCATGGAAAAAGTTAAGTATACTATAAAATTTGAAATTTAAAACTTGATAGAAAATCATTAGAACTTCTTTATTTCACCTTTATAAGACCTCTTTTAGAGTATGGGGATATTATCTGGGATAAATGCATTTGGATAAAATAGATCAAATGGAAAAAATACAAGATGAAGCTTGTAGAATCGTTTGTGGAGCAACAAAACATACATCATATGCTAGAGTTTTGGAAATGAAATGGGGAAAGACTTTCAACATGGGGCTACAAAGATAAAATTATAACTTTTCATAAATGTACCACTGCATGGCTCTAGGATACATGTGGTCAAGTGTCCAGTGGGTAAGTAACAGACAACTTTGTGACAGAACAAACCTCCAAATGCTCTTGGCCAAAACAAGTCCATACCAAAGTTCATTATTACCAAAGAATCTTGCAGAAAGGATCCTTCTCTGTCAAAACTCAAAACAACCCTTCATTGTACTCTTTTAATCACATCTAAATATGAATCTAGAAAAAGTCCCAATCTATCATTGTCAAGGAGAAAGAATACCACAAATTATGCACACAAAATTTTGACTTGGTTGAAGTTTATTAAATGACAATCTTTTCAAAAACCATTTGTTTTCTAGCAATTGATGTTCGTGTGGTGAACCAGAAACTACAAAGCATTATCTCTCAGACTGTATAAATTATCTTACTCTTAGAAATAAAATAATAGGAATGCTGCCCCACAATACTAATAAACCATTCTTATTTGCAGGTAACCATTTGCAATCAGTTGGGGTCAATGAGGAGACCTTCAAGGTGGTCCATAAGTACATGTACACAATTACAACTAAGAGATTTGCCTGATCACTAATTATGTCTTCACTTTAAGCTGTTATACGTCCAGTATGTATTAATATAAATATATACCACTCAGGCTGAAGTTAAAAGTCTTTTATCTGCTCCCCACTCTGTCAATGCCTACATCTTAATAATTTTTATTCCTTTTCTCTCATTTGTTGATTTTGCATGTGTATATATATAGTAAAATGTTTCTGCTGCAAACACTTATTAGTTGCTGTCAGACATTATAACAATATTACATGTACAATTTTCTTTAAAAAAGACTTTTAACTTCAACATCTCATAATCATTTCAATATTTAAAATATTATGCCTTCATTAACCACATCAGCTACATTATATATTAATATATTAAAATAAAATTAAAATATTAATGTCAAGGAGAGAGCCTGAATTAAGTTTTGCTTGCTGCTCAATCTTCTATATCAATTATTTGAATTTATGTGCTTTCAATGATGACATCTAAAAATAGATGCTGTATAAACAAAAATCTCTTCAAATTTGAATGTAATTGTATGTTTCTTAGGAACCCTTTTAACATGACAGACTTTCAGCCACTAATATGCACTATAAATGATGTTGTTGCAATCTGGGTGAATTTCCATGAACCATACCAAAACAGTTTCTTTACAAAATCTCTTATACTTTAAATGAAGGTGTCTTTTAAGTGTCTCTTGAACACTTTTGGTCATGAATTAAAATCTGCAAATTTAATCAGGCTGCTGCAGTTTGATTGGGCTGCATGCATTAAGTACAACATTGAAGCTTCATGAGGTTTACATAGGTTTAAGTGAACAAAATTCAAGAAAAAATTCAAGTACAGTTCAAGGACAGAGCCCAGATTCTCGAGTAACAGGGAATATGATGCTATCTAAAATGCCTCTAAAATAGGTAAAGTAAAAAGAAGATAAAATAACTACTTGAAAGCATGCTGAATTTACCATTAATTCAAGTCATAAAAATGTACAAGTACTACAGTCCAAACTGACATGGCGTACAACTATGTTTTCTTTTTTTGTGGTGCCAGTGTGCACCACAAAAAAAGAAAACAAGACAAAAACATAAAAACCCTTAAGTCCAGAGAGTATAAAAAAACTGAAAAACCAGTGTAGGAAAGAAACTTCTTACATGAAAAGCAGTATGCTTTGTTAGTGCCTTTGTCACTTTTTCAAAGCGCGTCTTTATTCTATATTCCTTCATTTCAAGTCGTGTTTCTTGAAAGCAACAAGAACCTCATGATGGCTCATGACTGATCCATCCCTTTGTTTTACTTGCTGGCTCTTTTAAAAACAGGTGAAAAAAACTTGGTACACATTTTATTAAGTGAAGAAAAAAAAAATGTACTCATAGAAAGCATATGTTCTATGGAGAAGGGTGACTACTCACGATTAGCAGATGACATGTTCACTCACTGTCCACTAAAAACTATGAACACTGATATTTTTCCCTTCAAAATATGAATTGTAAAGCAAAGGAGATGCAGAAACATATAGTTCAAATATTTTATTTTCTTATTTGACAAATTAAAGTATATTCAAGGACAGTGTCAACAACTGGTCACAATTCAAGCATATTCAAGGACATGAAAAAAGATTTCAAACCTGAAGGACATTCAAGGACATTCAAGGATATTCAATGTGCATGCAATCCCTGCTTCATAGAAGTAAAAATAATTACTGTAATAAACCTAAAAAACTGGACTTTCCAATTTTCCATATTTATAATAATTGTAAATAGTACCAAAAATTTCAAGACATCAAGCAGGTTCTCTTTGAAGCTGAAAAGAAATTAACTGTACTGAAAAAAACTGGTGATTGTATAATAAACCATCTGGCTTTGGAATAGATTTATTGGTCCTAATTATTACGTGCATTAACTGATGGTGTTGTCAACATGCAGCTGTCATGCTACACAACTCATTATCTGATGTAGGTCTCTTAAGAAAGTGAAATGTGAGCTTGTTAAAGGTGATAATATGGAACAAACAGTAGATGGAATTAATAAATGAATCACTTTCATAACTGTAAAAAAAACAACGGCCATTGATGTTAAATTGAGCCAACATGTGACTGCTGTCTTCATTTATATTTACCACTAGAATACAAAGGGAGACAGAAACATCATGCACCTTAATTCCTACTCTCACCAAATTGGATTAAATTGGGTGATATAGAGTTTAAACATGCGTGTGGGTTTGTTTATTTTCCCTTTTCCAGTAAACTAAACTGTGTTTACATTTATTGGTGATGAAGCAGTCAATGTCTCTGTCACCCAAGTTCACAAGTTCTTGTAGTCTCAGTTTTATTCAATGGCATATTTCCCCTTGATAACTTCATTTTTGGACAGAGTCAGTTTGGTTTTCATGCCTGTAACCAAAGTACAAATAATGGTATTCTGCAATTAAATTCCTGAACCAGTCAAATGATTTTAAATATACAGGGCAATAATCAGCATATTTGGTGTTTAGCCAGAACTATTAGAATGTGGGGGTCCACAAAATTTATTTAAGAGGAGATCCTCGTACTCGAAAAGGTTGGGAAAAACTGATGCAGAACTTAAAGGCCTAAAAATTCTGTACTCTGTGAGATCAGCCAATATGTGTCAGATTTTTCAAACCTTCTTAGATTCAAGTACACAAAAACACTGCATATGCTTGAACAATCAGAGCTCATGTGTGGGATATACTCATCTACTTTTTCTAGCCCTTCCAGTTAGCTTCTAGTACCACACTATTATAAATAGTATAAATTAGTTTACACAGGCTATAGGCATGTAGTAAAGTAAAGCGAGGTT
Organism: Sinohyriopsis cumingii; assembly: GCA_028554795.2. Lineage (NCBI taxonomy): Eukaryota > Metazoa > Mollusca > Bivalvia > Unionida > Unionidae > Sinohyriopsis > Sinohyriopsis cumingii. The sequence continues at coordinate 78,207,150 of CM068829.1, read as the reverse complement.
AATACAATTATTGACTTGTCATACTCACACTCTCCACATCTGTCATTTCCAGTTTTTCATAGAAAATCTCGACTCTCTTTTCTTTTTCGACTTTTTGTTCCTTTTCTTTTAGTTTCCTGAGCAAGAACTTTTTCTCCAGGACATGTCGGACAAGCGATTGTAAAGCAAGATGAACCGTATTATCTGCATCCTTTGATGACACATGGACACTAAAGTGGAGTAAAAGTTGTTAATTAGTTCTGAATACTAGAGATAGAAACAATTGAGAATGTAAGGGTATGGAAAATGAACCAGAGGAACAATTGACTCACATAAATATATCCTCACCTCTCTCATATCACACTTCTGGCCCATAATATGAACTAAGTTTCACAGCAATTCATTAAATCCCACAAGAGTAGTTGCATTCACAAAATTACGTTATACCGTGCCTCCAGCTGTACATTAAAAAGGGCAATAACTCTTGCAAAAATCAGGAAAGCACAAAGATTTATCAACATGTGCACCTTTAGATGATGACAATAATATCGACCAAGTTTTACAGCAATCCATAAAAAAACTGCAAGGCAAACTGCAAGACTAGTTGCACTAACAAGACTAGTCTTATAACGCATTACTCTACAAGACAAGGGCAATAACTCCAACAAAAATTCCAGAAGTAATTTGTTGATATGTACATTTTTAGGCAATGAGCATTAAGTTTTCCGAATTTCAACACAATGAATCAAAAACTGCATGACTTGATGTGCTAATGAGATTGTGTCATACACAACATTAAGCTACAAGACATAAATTGCAGGGTCAGAGTTACCTGTCAGCATATACATCTTCAGATGATAACCATAAAATTTACCACGTTTTGTGGCAATCCATTAAAAAAAAATAATTCAGGACTAGTTTCACCAATGAGACTGGGTCATCACTACAATGACAAAAAAAGCAATAACCTGGATAAAAATTGCAGGAGCTAAGTGATTTGTCCATATGCATATCTTCACATGATGACTATAACATTTAATAATCACCATAATATTTTCTTTGCAAGCCATCAAAAATGGTCGAACTAACTGCACTAATAAATCCTTGATATAAAGGATGGAGGGACAGATGTACAGAAGGATATATCATCAGATGGACAGAAGGATGGAGGGATAGACGGACAGAAGGATGGAGGGACAGATTGACAGAAGGATAGAGGGAATGATAAACAGAAGGATGGATAGACTGATGGACAGAAGGATGGATGGATACAAGGGTTATGATATACACCTACTTGTATAGGTATAAAAGATTAAGCTTACAACTTACACCTCTCCTTGCATAACACTGAGGTCCAAAAACACACACGGTGAATATAAGCAAGGGGGTGAGTTACTGAGGGACCTTTGAAAAACTAATAAAGGGATGAAGATTGACAGGAAGAGACAAAAGTGAAAATTCAGATGAGTGGTGGGAGCAGGTTATATTACTGAATATTCATATTGTTGAGAATAACTGATTAAATAGCTTTTATAATGGAGTTCTTCATTTTTCTTTATAAATCACCTATAATTTTGAGACAAACAATCTTAAAAAGATTGTTAAAAACAGCATTCCAAGCAGTTTCAGTACATGTGTACCACAGAACGCAGTGTGCATTTACATCACTGCTTTTTGTGTTAAGTAGACACATTCTAGTATTATTTGTCATTCAAAATTAATAGAGGGTTCTTTTTAAAAAATGGCAGACTTAATTTCAAAAAACATTGTTGCAAGAGGTGACTTAAGCCAAACTGGATAGATGTATAGATAGAGAAAATAAAGGAAAAAAGGTTTAAAATGAATGCAAATATACTATTAAGTGGAATATGTGAGAACAAAATCAACAACTTACATTTTGTCCATCATCATTTACTAAAACCAATAGAAACCCATACTACTTGACATTTTACACCCATGAATTCTATTCTAGGTCACATACGGGTATAAAAATAGTTGTCCAAAATTATTCAATTTAGAATATTCCAAAATATGATAATTCCACACATCTTACAAATGAACAATGAAAGTTAAGTAAACACTTCCTATAAATGTCATTATCATTATATCATCTGGTACAAAGCCCAATAATTTGTTCTGGTTTCTTGTAAACATTGTCTGACTGCTTCCTCATCTTACTGTCACCTGTGCATGCTTATGTGGACACTGAGCTTGTACTCTGGAGTGACACTCTAATCATGCAGCAGCTGAACATGTGTTAATATAAACTCTTGTTAACTTGATATAAGAGTCTGCTTGCCACTGAATAAGTATGAAATCTGTGGCTCAATCAAAGGGTTGTCAGCTGGAAAACAAAGTGGGTGCTGCAATTAAATGACACTGAACAAGTATCAAATCTGCAGTTCAATCAAATAACTGTCAACTGGGAAATGAAAATCAATACTGCCTTTATAAGCTAAGGGCTTGCTCTGGCAGATAACTTAAGAAATATTACTCAGGAATTAGATCTGGCATGTGAAAAAGGCAAACATACATCAAAATCAAACATTTATTGCATCACATATAAGCAGTGTTTATGCAGCAAAATACACAATATAATACAAATACAGGTTGTCTGAACACTACAAAAATAGAAGCACTATGTTTACTGGTAGACATCCAAGGGAAAACAACAATTAACATAATAATGCAAGGTGGGTCCATTTTAATCAATTCTTACAATGCAACAAACACTTCCCAAAGATGTAGATTAAAACAGAGCAAGCACATTATTAGGGTCTTACAGAAAAGCTTACAGGCAGAAATGTCATGGTTGATCAATTCTTTATGTCTGAATAGAAGAGTATGTACCATGATTATCCTAATTATATTAAAATAGAATTAAAAGATTACAACATGAATTTCACCTGACAGTACATCTCTAATTGGTATTTTTTTCTTACAGTGTTGCCACCTGCTAGCATTTACCAGAATTTCACTGACCACTATTTTTCTATGTATCATTATTTTTGTAGTGTAAAAAATTATTTTTATTCATGAAAATTTAACAAAAAGTGATTTTTCATTAAAACTTGCTAATTTCTTGAGGATGAATCTAGATTTCCAGGCACTAACTGATGACAAGATGAGCATTAAATTGGGGTTTCATTTACAAACTTTGATTGCAATTTTCTTCATGTTAAAAAAATAAGGGCATCTTCTATAGGTGTTTTCTACAAATAAATGGCATCCATACCTGACCCTGCATTATAAGTGGGTTTGTGAGTTATCTAGATACATGCTACTAAGGGAGAGGTGTATCATTATTATCTATTTTTTCTATGAGTTTCTTTTCTCCTGATTCTCCAGTTACCTTGACCTCTGAGACCACCATACACTGAAAGTCTAAGTGTTAAATTACCTGATATAAATTGTGACAATTTGTTTAAAAATCAATGAAATTACATCAATTAAATTTAGTTTTTCAAATACCTGCTGACAAAATTGTGTTCCTTGGCTATGTCTTCCAGTTTCTGTACACAGGCAGGCTTGATTTCGTTCCCATCAGGACCAATCCATGGCCGAATGTCCTCTGGAATCAACAAAAAATATCAGTATAGGTTGGAGTTTCCTAAACTTAATAGTTTTTCAAAAGGCTGGACTATATCCAAGTTTCCATGGTATGAAGTGACCAAAGAAATGACCAATGAAATGATCCCCCACAGCGCTGCACACCACCCCACAGCACTGCACACCACCCAACAGCACTGCAAAAGTTGATGTCCATTTACACAAAGTCTACAGAAGAAAGGAAGTTAATGACAGAGTTTTGAAACCCACACACTCAGATCTGTAAGCTGCAATGCCAGGCCTCCTTAAAAAAATCTTGTATGCAAGTGACCTATTGGCTCAGTGCTTATTCAGTCATTAGTTGGTTCTAGCTGCAAAGACCCCAGATCTGCAAAATGCACTGGCAGATCAGCATCTATGCAGTTTGTTAGGAGTAATCAAACAAACAACACAGACCATGACTTGTCAGTGCATTATCTATGCTGTTTGCAGCTGGATCCAACTTATAAGTGAGTGTGTAAGGTAACCCTCCTTGTATACACTAATTATTTTCTTAAAATGTCTCACCCAAGAACAGGACTATGAGCAAGTGTTGTGGTGATGCTGGTTTTGAGTCAATAGATCTTCTAACCCTGAGTGTGTTATGCATACATCTAGGAAACTGATTCTTTCTTGAATGAACATAAAACATCATTATGATAGATATTACAATAAATGTATTACCTGGCACCATAAAAGGAGCAGTATAAAAAAAATGTTCTGTACCCAGTGTGTTTTTGTTTTCCTTCATGCTCGCATAGACATTCATGTTCAAGCACCTGTGTGTAAAAGTTCCTGTAATAATTTTTTTCACAAGACGATATTTCCAAAATGTGTAGATGATGCACAGCTGAGAATAAAAACAATTAAAATTATCTCACCTTAATGGATTATTGTCAACCACTGAAGTACTCTCCCCCTTAATGGATTAATGTAAAACCTTGAAGTACTCTCATCCAACTAGATTATTGTAAACCCTTTAAGTACTCTCCCCAACTAGATTATTGTAAAACTTTGAAGTACTCTCACCCTACTAGCTCAATGTAAACCCTTGAATACTCTCCCCTACTATAGTGCTGTAAAACTTTGAAGTACTCTCCGTCTACTAATTATTGTAAACCCTTTAGGTATTATCTCCTACTAGATTACTGTAAAACATTTAAGTACTCTCCATCTACCAGATTACTGTAAAACTTTGAAGTACTGTCCATCTACTAGATTACTGTAAAACTTTGAAATACTGTCCACCTACTAGATTACTGCAAACCCTTGAAGTAGTCTCCATCTAATAGATTACTGCAAAACTCTGAAGTACTGTCCATCTACTTGATTACTGTAAAACTTTGAAGTACTGTACATCTGCTAGATTACTGTACAACTCTGAAGTACTCTCCGTCTACTAGATTAATGAACAACTTTGAAGTACTGTCCATCTACTAGATAACTGTAAAACTTTGAAGTACTGTCCATCTACTAGATTATTGTAAACCCTTGAAGTACTCTCCATCTACTAGATTACCGTAAACCCCTGAAGTACTCTCTCCTACTAGATTGCTGTAAAACTTTGAAGTACTCTCCATCTACTAGATTACTGTAAAACTTTGAAGTACTCTCCATCCACTAGATTACTGTAAAACTCTGAAGTACTCTATATCTACTAGATCACTGTAAAACTTTGAAGTACTGTCCATCTACTAGATGTCTGTAAAACTTTGAAGTACTCTCCATCTACTAGATTATTGTAAAACTTTGAAATACTCTTTTACTAGCTATTGTAAACCCGTGAAGTACTCTCTCCTACTAGATAACTGTAAAACTTTGAAGTACTCTCTCCTACTATATTACTGTAAAACTTTGAAATACTCTCCATCTACTAGATTACTGTAAACCCTTGAAGTACTCTATCCTAAAAGATTACTGTAAACCCTTGAAGTACTCTCTCCTACTAGATTACTGTAAAACTTTGAAGTACTCTCCATCTACTAGATTGCTGTAAAACTTTGAAGTACTCTCCATCCACTAGATTACTGTAAAACTTTGAAGTACTGTCCATCTACTAGATTACTGTAAAACTTTGAAGTACTCTCCATCTACCAGATTATTGTAAAACTCTGAAGTACTCCCCATCTACGAGATTACTGCAAAGCTTTGAAATACTCTCCATCTACTAGATTATTGTAAACCCTTGAAGTATTCTCTCCTAAAAGATTACTGAATATATACAGGTAATACATTTACTGTAAACCCTTGAAGTACTCTCTCATAATATATTACTGTAAAACTTTGAAATACTCTCCATTAACTAGATTATTGTAAACTCTTGAAGTACTCTCATCCTACTAGGTTACTGTAAAACTTTCAAGTACTATCCATCTACTATATTATTGTAAAACCTTAAAGTATTCCCCATCTACTAGATTACTGCAAAATCTTTGAAATACTCTCCATCTACTAGATTATTGTAAACCCTTGAAGTACTCTCTCCTAAAAGATTACTGTATATATACAGGTAATACATTTATTGTAAACCTTTGAAGTACTCTCTATTATATTACTGTAAAACTTTGAAATACTCTCCATTAACTAGATTATTGTAAACCCTTGAAGTACTCTCTCCTAAAAGATTACTGTACCCTTGAAGTACTCTCACCCTACTAGATTACTGTAAAACTTTGAAGTACTCTCCATCTACTAGATTACTGTAAAACTCTTAAGTACTCTTCATCTACTAGATTATTGTAAAACTTTGAAGTACTCTCCATCCACTAGATTACTGTAAAACTTTGAAGTACTCTCCCCTACTAGATTACTGTAGAACTTTGAAATATTGTCCATCTACTAGATTACTGTAAAACTTTGAAGTACTCTCTCCTATTAGATTACTGTAAAACTGTGAAGTACTCTACCCTACTAGATTACTGTAAAACTTTGAAATACTCTCCATCTACTATATTACTGTAAACCCTTGAAGTACTCTCTCCTATTAGATTACTGTAAAACTTTGAAGTACTCTCTCCTACTAGATTACTGTAAAACTTTGAAATACTCTCCATCTACTAGATTATTGCAAACCCTTGAAATACTCTCTTAACAGATTACTGAAAACCATTGAAGTACTCTCTCCTACTAGATTGCTGAAAACCTCTGAAGTACTCTCCATCTACTAGATTACTGTAAAACTTTGAAGTACTCTCCATCTACTAGATTACTGTAAAACTTTGAAGTACTCTCCATCTACTAGATTACTGTAAAACTTTGAAGTACTCTCCATCTGCTAGATTACCGTAAAACTTTGAAATACTCTCCATCTACTAGAATATTGTAAACTCTAGAAGTACTTTCTCCTACTAGATTGCTGTAAAACTTTGAAATACTTTCCATCTACTAGATTATTGTAAACCCTTGAAGTACTCTCTCCTAATAGTTTACTGTAAACCCTTGAAGTACTCTCTCCTACTAGATTACTGTAAAACTTTGAAATACTCTCCATCTACTAGATTATTGTAAACCATTAAAGTACTCTCTCCTACTAGATTACTGTAAACCACTGAAGTACTCTCTCCTATTAGATTACTGTAAAACTTTTGAAGTTTTCTTTATCTACTAGATTACTGTAAAACACTGAAGTACTATCCATCTACTAGATTACTGTAAAACTTTGAAATACTCTCCATCTACTAGATTACTGTAAAACTTTGAAGTACGATCCAACTACTAAATTACTGTAAACCCTTGAAGTAGTCTCCCCTTATGTTGACACCTTTTTTAAATCTTGTATTCACAAAGAAAACATAGTTCATACAGCCCCATAGAATCTTGTTCAAGGAGGTTTCAAAAACTTTCGAAAGTTTGTAAGAAGCATTTGTTTATAAGGGAATTGAACTTTTTCAATGTTACTGTTATTTCACAACATACATGGGTACATATGAAGAGGAAAAATGGTAAATTATCTGTAGTGTGAATCATTTGATCCACCCAACATTATCACAATTTCTTCATTCATCAGTTTGGAAAATATGTAAGTAACAAAAGTGCTTGAATTAAAAAGTCACATGCATTATTCAAATTCAAGTTGTCATATTCCCTCTGAACTTTTGGTAACAATTCATGGACTTGCAAGAATGAATTGTCATGGCTTTACAAAACAAAGGAAAATACTTTTTTATAACCATATTTCAGGCACAGATGATGGTAAACAGCATATGCAAGTTGAAAACAGTGTTTAAATATCTCTCTTGGTGCTATAACACTCAGAACGATCAAAAGTTCTCTGGTGACAAACAAGTCTGGTCTGTAAGGAGGATGTAGAATCATTATGAAGTGCTTTTCCAACATGTACTCAGTAACCTTGACCAACTTGTAAGCTGAAGCAGCAGCTTCAAGAAGCAAAGATCCTCTGATCCTGGACTGTGTTTACACAATCCTCTAACCCTGGACTGTGTTTACACAATCCTCTAAAAGTTTCATTTTGTCCTTGCAAAAAATGCCAGTTACTGAAGCACTGTCTGGCAATGGTATCTAGACAACCAGGCAGTTAGGGTAAAGAACATCGCATATAAAATCCCTCTTTGAAACATCCCTTATATATTTGACCTCACGATCCTGCACCCTAACCATCACCCATTCCAGGGTCCTCAGGCATAGGCAACAAGAATTCCAAGGGGACTCACATTATACTAGCAGAAACGAATTTCTATAAATCCAAGACATGATTGCTTTTTTCTCTTATTTATTGAGAGCAGATACCATCTCTGATATATCTGAGCATTACAGGATTTTAAAGATGATCACCATGGTACCCATATTGAATAAGAGCATCACCATTTTTATTTAGCACTAAACAGAGACCATAAAAAGTCTATTGGTGAAAATCCCATGTTGATATGACCAATCAAGATAGTTGTCATGGTGGCCATATTGAATGTCTGATTAGTACCAGTTCATTAAGAACCAACTAGACATCAAACAAACTTATTGCATCGAAACCAAATGTTGATACAACCATCCATCCATGAGGGGTAGCAGTAAGATCTGAGGTCAGATTAGCACCATTTTCATTAAGGACTGCATTTAAAGTCTTTTAGTGAAAACTCCATTTTAATGTGACCATTCCATTCAATAGGAGAAACATTAACAAGATTTTTAACAAAGCTGCCGTGGTGGCCATATTGGACGTCAAAGGAGCAGCATTTTAATTTAGGACCCTGAGATGAATGTGTTTGTGTGTGTGTGTGTGTGTGTGTGTGTGTAAAGTTTCAAGGCAATCCTCTAAATAGTTTAGAGACGAAGTGATAATAAACATGTGCTAACAGACAGACATACAATGGATGGATGGACAACAGACAATGGATGAAGGACATGAATAGCTAAAAATGATAACCTTTATACCAATTCATTATTTTTTATGTAACAGTGTCACTTAATGCATGGATTTCTAATGCTGTGGATAGAAAATGGGAAATGGCACAAATGGATGGATGGATACAGTGAAAGCTGAATCTTTTAGGTTGTTGTTGCTGAGATGATGATCTTTTATTCAGACAATGGAACATAAATGTCATCTTCTGAAATTATCCAATAATTCTGTTTGACAAAGACTAATGATCTTTTGATGATATCCTTTAGTCAGGGTGACATTTTACTTATACACCTTCATTAATTGTCTGCCCTTGTAAACTTTGGTTGGTTATAACAACTTGCAAACAATGCCACTATATCAGACTATGTCCTCCAGTTCGGTTGATAAAAAACAAATATGTATTATTAATGACAAATCTTTTGTTATGAACTGATACACTGCAATTCAGATATGTTATTAAATAGGTTCTGGACGTCTAGTTAATACAATGAATACATAACAACATGTCTAAAATATATTTCATTAAATAAAATGCCTAAAATGGTTGATCCAATACCCATTTACCATGTCACTAAAGTTGTAATCAAATACTTTCTTTTTTCTTGAAACAATAAGATTATAAAATTACTAAAGTTGCCCATACCCATGAACATCATTATCATCAGCAAATTATGGTATTATGATAGCATAGAATTGCAAAATTTATAAACGCATATAAATTTAGGTTTACAGTATTAGGATACTGTTCATATGTTGCTGTATTCATTATAACAGTTATTCAGTTACTTTCCAATAAACCTGTTATTCAGTCACTATCTAATATATATGTTATTCAGTCATTATTCTCAAAAGCTTCCAATATACTTGTTATTCAGACGCTATTGTCAAAATTCCATATATTCTGTGTTGGCAAGGAAGAGAACAGTTAGCTGGAGTGAAAATGTCACCATGCAGCCTTGAGCATAAAACAAAGTGCAACCAACACACAGTTCCAACAATTTCATGTGCTGCTCAGTTTTTTATTCAAAGTTATTGAATTCATGTTGCCATCACTGGATGCAAAATAATGGATTCCCCACAAAAAGTTTTAATAAATTTCTGGTAACCAAATTTTCACTACTCTGGGGACTATTTCTCTAAATGTACAATTGGAGTTAGGTTAAAAAAAGACAGTACATATTTGCCATTTCTAGTACACGCCTTGTACCATATCATCTCTTGGAATAAATGTAAATATTGGATATTTCTAGCACACTTAGAATATCCCATCACCTTTAAGAAGAAAAAAAAACATATTGGCCACATTTGGCACATGAAATGTACCCCTTCACGTCTTGGAAAAAGGTATATACACTTTGGCACACAGACTGTACCTCTTCAGCTCTCAGAAAAAGTACATACACTTTTGGCACACAGACTGTACCCATTCATCTCTCAGAAAAAGTACATATACTTTTGGCACACAGACTGTATCCATTCATCTCTCTGAAAAAGTACATATACTTTTGGCACACAGACTGTACCCATTCATCTCTTAGAAAAGAAGTACATACACTTTTGGCACAGAGATTGTATCCATTCATCTTTTGACAAAAAGGTACCTATTAGTCACTTATAGCATACACCAAATAATGGCATATCTGGCCAAAATAGTAACACTTTGTAACTATGACAATTTTAAAGATCTGCTACCACTTGTGCCTTCATTGTTTAAGATTGATAAATTACGTTCAGCTATCTAATTCATGGCAATTTCCATCACAAACTCTGTGAATATAAAAAGCAAGTAGGATTAAAATATTCTCAAGGCTTTCCTTTAAAAATCTAAGAAATTTAAAGAATTATCCAGAATGTTGTCTTACTGGCAAGCCTTACAATAAAGAATGATTACACTAATGAATGGTTACAATAATGAATGATTGAAATAATGAATGGTTTACAATAATGATTACAATAATAAATGGTTACAATAATGATAACAATAATAAATAGTTACAATAATGATTACAATAATAAATGGTTACAATAGTGAATGGTTACAATAACGAATGGTGTAAAAGCTTCACAAAATTAGCATGAAATCATAATGCTAACATTTCTGTCATGTTTTCTGCCAGAGAGTTACCTTTGTTTTGCAACATGGTAATACTGGCAAGACAAGAAATCAGCTGCAAAAAGACCAAAAAAAGGCAAGACATGAAATCAACTGCAAAAAGACTGAATACAGGCAACACAAGAAATCAAGTGCAAATATACTGAATACAGGCAATACAAGAAACAAACTGCAAACAGACTAAATAGAGGCAAGACAAGAAATGAACTGCAAATAGGCTGTATACAGGCAAGACATCAACTGCAAACAGACTAATATATGCTACACTAAGAGCATTTGTCTTACCTATATTGGGATTACTGTCCAAAAACTTAAGCCTCTCTGCACGAATTTTCTGTTCAATCTGCAAACAAAAGACATTATTCTAATTTATTACATAACTACTGCTGTTAAGTTATGAGAAAAAATCTTTGGGTAAAATGGAGGAAATGATTTTAAAATTACTGTGATACAGGTTAAGAGTTTTGGGTTCAAAGTTAACAATCAGAGTACCTAATAATCCTTATCTTAAATGATATTGTGAAAGATAATCACGATAACCCAAATCTGCAAAGAAATATTAAAAAAACAGATAATTCTCTTTCATTGATAAATCCAAAATAAAAAGGTGACAGGCAGAGAAACTCCGACCATATATATTTGCTTAAAAGTCAAGTCCAACTAAAAGATGCGCAGACCCAGATATGCCATTGTATAAATTGCTGGCAGATCTGGATCTATGCAGTTTGTTAGCAGTAATCAGGGGAATAAACAAAACAAACCCTGATGTTCCAATGATCACACATATCAACATTTGCATTTGTTGCTATCTGAATGGTCACACATATCAGCATCTGCATTAGTTGCTATGGTCACACATATCAACATTTGCATTAGGTGCTATGGTCACACATATCAGCGTTTGCATTAGTTGCTATGGTCACACATATCAACATCTGCATTAGTTGCTATGGTCACACATATCAACATCTGCATTAGTTGTTATGGTCACACATATCAGCATTTGCATTAGGTGCTATGGTCATACATATCAACATTTGCATTAGTTGCTATGGTCACACATATCAGCATTTGCATAAGTGCTATGGTCACATATATCAACATTTGCTATCTGAATGGTCACACATAACATCTGCATATCAACATTTGCATTTTCTTTATAATCTGAAATTTTCAATGTCAAAGGATTTACTTTTGTTCTACTAGTAGCTATAACAGTTATTTTCATCTGGTGTTCTTCCTACCATACTTCTAATGCTGGGTCCAGGATTTTCTAATTGAGAATTATGTTTCGATTTCATTCTCCTATTTCATATTTCAGAAGCAGGATTTCCAACCAATGGCACATAATGAGCAGAAGTTTTTTTCCTCATCTTGCATTTTTCATGAGCAAATTTAATGAAGATTGGCAAGTTAATTTATACTTAAGTCTGTTAGAAACTGTAATGTAATTCTGACATTATGACTCCACAGATTTGCACTGTGACATCATATCTCCATACAGTACTGTGAGATAATTGTGACATCATGGCTCCATACATTGCTGAGAAATTGGTATTGTGACATCATGATTCCATAAACATTTCAGAGATATTTGTATTGTGATATCATGACTCCATAGAGTGCAGAGAGATCTTTACTGTAAATCATGACTCCATAAAGAAAGCAGAGATTTGTATTGTGATATCAAGACTGCACTGAGTGCAGAGAGTTCTGTAATGTGACATCATGACTCAATACAGTGCAGAGATCTGTACTGTGACTTCATGACTCCATAGGGTGCTGAGAGATCTGTATGTGACTCCGTAGAGTGCAGAGAGATCTTTAATATCACAACTCCATAAAATGTGCAGAGAGTTTTGTAATATGACATCAGAGATATTTGCATTTTAACATCATGACTCCAAAGTGTGCAGAAAGATAAGTAGTGACATCATGACTCCATAAAAAATACTGAAACATCTGTATTATGACATCCATGACTCCATAGAGTGCCGTGAGATTTATATTGTGACACCATGACTGCAGAAAGAGTGCAGAAAGATCTTTATGTTACATCATGACTCCACAGAATGCAAAGAGATCTGTATTGTGAGAGCATGGCTCCATAAAGAGTGCAGTAAGATCTGTCTTGTGCTGTCATGACCCCAGAGAGTGCACAGAGCTTTGCATTTTGTCATCTAGACTCCAAAAAGTGCTGAAAAGATTTGCATTTTGACATTGTGACTCCAAAGAAAGCGGTGAACAATTCTGAAATGTAGATAATTAGGGATGGTAGTTTGGTATTTGAGGATCTTAAGATTGAATGGTATTTAACGGTATTAAAAGTGAGGCATCACTCAATCTGCAGCAGTAAATCCATCATTAACATTTTCGTATCCATAACACTGATATTCCCTTCTTCTACAACTGTTGGATATCTCTGTTCATTACAAGAACTCATACACATTATGATATAACACTAAATCACAAAAAGTGCAAGGGCTGATAATTTCATTCAATAATGCAGCAAACTCAGAAACCTTAAATGATGTATGGGCCATATTATAAAGTAAAGAAGAAAGAGATCGAGACCTTTCTTGACACATAATATATACTCACAACCTACAAACTGTATAAACAGTAAGCAGTCATGCTTAATGCTCATGGAAAACTGTCACCAAGTGAAAGTTTATGCTACTGATTGGCACTGATTTAAGTAAGTGGCAAAGATGGTCAGAAAATAGCAAAACACTAGTGCACAGATTACTTAATGACTGACAATAGCTAGGGTAATTATGTGTTAAGAGTCCACTGAAGGCTTCTGTGGGAAACCTCATTAGGCTAATTTGCATAGGTAAGATACATAAAATGGAACAACCCAATTCGTTTAGGTGAATAAAGAGATTCGGGCTAAAGAAACAAACCTGATAACACTTTGTTGCCTTGAATAATAAAGTTTAAATCATCTTTATTAAAGATAACTGGTTAGTCTGTGATCAGCAGCAACATTAATTTGGAATTATAAAAGGCAAAACATGATTATTTCTATGGCTGGAATAGTGCTGAAGTGAGATTCAGTTTTTTAAAGAAACATGGCTGTGATGGTTGATCCATCTGTGGATCAAGGAAAGGCCAGGAAAAATAAATTTTAAAACTCCTGGTTGCTGAGCATTTGACTTTACGAAAGTCAGTAAAGGGAAACATTTTATACTTTGACATACTGCAACCAACATACTGATGTTAGTCGTTCTCAAGCAATGTGTACAGCCTCCATCAACACAGCAATATCACTCTGCCTCCAGGCATTTACAGAAAGAGCATTTTTAATGTTCACAAAAATTCAACAAGATTTTCAGCAAGTTTGAACAATAGTACCATCCAGTCTCTGATGAACAGTAATAACACTTGTAACACCTTCAAACCCTCCAATAAACTACTGAGAGCAACAAAGTCTGCAAATTAAAAGTTAATAATACATTCCACAGATTTTAAAGACAGAAACTTTGTGCATTTTGCAATTTGATGTATGTTTGTGATTATGTGAGTGTGTTCACAAATGTATACGTGTGTTTATCATTATGTGTGTTCACAAATGTGTATGTGTGTTTATGATATATGATATTGCTAAGTCAGCTTTGTTTTGTTTGAAAGTGTACTAAATGATTCAATGAAAATATTTTTTCCCTTGATCTAAATTCCAGACATTTTTCATAGGCTTATATAAATAGATAACATATTCTCAATTGTTTAATTCTGCTTCTTTGACTTATTTGCACTGACACCACTTGGGACCACAAAAAACACTTTTTTAGTCCCACTCCAACATGATCTGGAAGACTGGCATGAATTTAAAACTAAGGACGATCAAAGCTCCTGGATGTAGATATTGCACCGCATATAAGTAATCTGTCTGTAAAACAGTATTAGGATGTACTTAAGCTGATGTTATTTTGACTAACCGTGTGCTTCATGTCCACTGACCTGCACACCATGATTCAAATTAATGTTTTACTTTTTTTCTGCTTTTGAATTGACAATTCTTTATATTACATACAGGTAAAACCCATTAAAACACAATTCATTTTAACACAATTCTGCTTAAAAAAATAGCAGCATGGCTTCCAATTTTTTAATTTAAGGTGACCTCTCTTTTTAGCATCCTAAATACATGCTCTCAGAAATGCCGATTATTTGTATCCCTAACAGATTTTGAATCCCAAAAATGCATATAATGTTGCCTTAACTTCACCATGCACCATTTCTGCCGTATTGGCATGTATACAATTCAAAACTGAAGTATATTTGATGTCTGATGAAACCCAGTGAACAGAACAAACAATACTGAAATTTCAATGCACATTTTCTATGAGGAAGTTCTTCGAAATTTTTTTTAATGTAATCCCGCTTACATTACAATGTTATTCTTTGGACCCTGAGCATCGCATTATAATGGGTCTTACATGTACAGTAAAAACTGTTATGAGCAACCTCTGCTATGAGCGACCACCTGTCATTTCTGACCACAACTGTAATGTGCGGAGAGATTTTATTACATAAACGCTCTGTCATGAGCAACCACCTGCTGAATGCAACCAGTGACCACAACGTCTAGGCAAAATATACATTTTGACAATGCTATGAACAACCACATTCCAATAATGAGGATCTAATCCATTGACCTTTATTTAATCCCTGTAAAAATGACCACTCATACAGTTAAAAAAAAAATTGGCTGGCTCTTGATATCTAAAATTTTGTAGGTATCCTTATAGACTTTTATAGTTTTTGCTGCAGACCAGACTGAACTACATGTAGATTATTCCCAAGACTGATTCCCTGCTTTGTATGCTCCTTGTGTCGTTTTCCACTATTTGTAATGGGAGAGCAATGCAGGAAGCATACAAAGTAGGGAACCAAACAAATTTTTATCATGCTTATCCTGCTTCCCGGCCTCAAGGTAGATCATATGTATGAGTACAACCCATCATCCCTATGAACAAGCATATTGCGAGAACGCAGACACCACTGACCTATATGCAATTAATTGTTACAATGACAGCTTGATTAGTAACAATTGTTCTGATCAAAAGACAAAAATAAAAAGAATAATAATAATAAAATTAAAAAAAGATTGTGACTACCAGTGATAGATGCTACAGTCCATAAACCAGGTTAATGTACGTGTCACAAATTGCCATTGTAGTGCCGAAATTGATGTAGTGGTCGCGTATATTGTTTGTCTTTAGAGTTAATACGTATTGCCTTGGGTAAATAAGGTCATTGTCTATTAAACCAGCACAAGAGAATCATTTGCGGGATTCGATTGACAGTGTTCAAGACTTGTGATGTTTCTTGTTTTTTCCCCTGATGTTAAGTGATTACATCCCAATCAAAGCTGTCGTCTATTCAAGTTGGTGCAACCGGGTTATACACTGTTTATTGAGTTAATCCTTGTATGTCTTCTTTGAATTAAGTCGTTCACTTTTGTCTCTGAGTAAATGTTTCTGTTTCTGGATGAGATAACTGTTTCTTTTTATTTCATTATTGTTAGATAGGCAATGCACATGTATAGATTTTTCATATTTTCCCAAAGCCTAGTCAAAACTGTCTGTACGTTTAATATTACAACAGAGCACTAATAATGTTAACACCTAGAACCATAATAACAATGGATGAACCTCCAACTAAAACAAGACAAATTTTAAGGCTGGAAAAAATAATTATTGTAACTGAAAGAAGTGAAAAAGAGCAGACCACTTGCAAAAAAGTGGTCAAAAATGTCAGTAAAACAAATTTAGGTTGTTATAATGTAGATGGAGTAAATCAGAAATGATTTCATATCTAATGTATGTGATCTTCAAATGTAAATGTGATTTCATGCTTAATGATAGAAGTATATCTTTATTGCTACATAATTTTGTTTTTAGATGAATGCATACAATATTTTAGCAAGAACTATTAATAAAATAGAATATCTCTACAGTGATTGTGGCTATTTTTCCTTAAATTGTTCTCAAACTGGACCTTGGAAACTGATCTTTTTGTACAAACCTGCTATGAGAAGTCACCTGTCTTGAGAGACCATTTTCTGTTGGCAGAAGGGCCAGTCTCTCATAATAGGTTTTACTGTATATGCTTTGATCATCACATTGAAAGGGTTTTAAATATATGTATATGTTCTTACCTGAAACAGATAAAATGTGATACCATTACTACTATTGTTAATTACAAAAACAACAATAACATGTGTCAGTTTTTTTCAGCTTATCTACGCTTAATTTTAAAATAACAAGTTTCAACTCACATCATCTACCAGCTCTGCCACATTTTTAAGGCATGAAATCAAGCCACTAAGTGATATCCAAAAGTTATAATTTTAGGTAATACATACCACATCATATTTGGTCCCTAGTAACAGAACTGGAAAGGTCTCAGGGTCCACAGGGGTTTCCTCCACAGTGATGGTGCTGATTTGATTGTTATTTGTACTCTCCAGTATTGTCTGGGTTTGTGTGGTATTGATCAAAACAATCTGTTTCCAAACTGGGGACATATTCATGCTACTGTCATCTGTCATGTCCACCACAACTGAAGCATGAAGTATAAATTTATTTGAAATACAGCATCTTAAAAGATGGTTTATTACATGCAAAATTTATTAAACAAGTTGAAAAATAATAATGTGTCACCAGCTGCTCAAAGAATACATGTTCGTTCATGAATATAAGTTGCCAGTTCTATTTATCACATAATTTAACAGACCTTGAGTTATCTTATCACATAATGATATAACTTATATGTCACACTTTGGTGCATGATATTTAAGACATAATGGTATAACTTATCACAGCATTATTTCAGAGTTTGGTGAACAATATTTAAAACATAATGGTATAAATCATTATGGCATTATGTCATAGTTTGGTTTACAATACATAAGACATAATGGTATAACTTATCAGGGCATTATGTCAGCTTGGTAAACAATATTTAAGACAAAATGGTATAACTTAATCAGGGCATTATGCTGCAGTTTGATTTACAGTATTCAAGACATAATATTATAATTTATGAGGGCATTATGTCACAGTTTGGTTTATAATACTTAAGACATAATGGTATAACTTATCATGGCATTATGTCACAGTTTGATTTATAAAACTTAAGACATAATGGTATAACTTATCAGGGCTTTATGTCAGCTTGGTGAACAATATTTAAGACATAATGGTATAACTTAATCAGGGCATTATGTCACAGTTTGGTTTACAGTATTCAAGACATAATGGTATAATTAATGAGGGCATTATGTCACAGTTTGGTTTACAGTATTCAAGACACAATGGTATAACTTAATCAGGACATTATGTCACAGTTTGGTTTACAGTATTCAAGACATAATGGTATAACTTATCAGTGCATTATGTCACAGTTTGGTGAACAATATTTAAGACATAATGGTATAACTTATTAGGTTATTATGCCACAGTTGGTGTACAATATTTAAGACACAATGATATAATTTATCAAGGCATTATGTCACAGTTTGGTGTACGATATGTAAGACACAATGGTATAACTTATTATGGCATTATGTCACAGTCTGGAGTACAGTATTTATGGCATAACATCATCCTGCTTCATTAAGACTATTCTCTTGTTCCCATCATGTCCATACTTGAAATGGTAATTAAATTTTCATTACAACCTGCTTTGGGGCCCCGGGTGTCCAAGTGGTCTGAAGCGCTCACTTTTTCTGATCAATGCCATCTTCCCTATGTCTGTGTGGGATGAAGTCTCTGGCTCAACCAATGTGGGTATGTGAGAAAGCAGCCAGTAGCTTCCAATGGGTTGGTGGTTCTTCCTCCACAACATGTATAGCCTATTTTGCATTGAGAAATCACATTAAACTCCAAAACAACAACAACTTGCTGCTGAATTGTGAAATTTTACCAAAAAAAACTTATTTTCATTGAACTTAACTTCACTTATACTCAGACCAATATGAAATTAATAAGTGAAGAACATGCTAGTATTTGCTATGCACTGAATGATATATTAATAATCAATTTATTTTTCGAAAAGATGTTTTCCTGAAAATGGGGTTATTTTTCAAACTCTCTAAAGTATGAAACAGTGGGACTATAAAGCAGAAACTAAATCTTGACTAAATAATAATTTAATACTGAAATCATGGTCAGTTAAATGGTCATTTACCTGAAGAAACTAATACTTGAAAATTTGACTGACTGGAATGAGTACTTGTATATTTAACATTTCCATGCAGGTATACAAGGTTGTTTTGTGTATTTAATGCCAATTTTCAGCACATGATAATACATGGCCAGTATATTTGGTGGAGCAAGAACCTGAGGAAAACCATGGAGTCACCAACCCAAGGGAAGCTACTGACAAGCATTCTCACAAACCCACATTAGCCAAACCAAGACTTGAACCCCTGTGGACAGAGGTGAGGTACCCAGGGCACCTGCAGACCAGGTATAATGGAATTACATCAATTTAAATCATCATTTTCCCTATATGGTGGGGGGGAAAAAATTAAACAAAATTTAACTCATGTCTGAAATGATTCTCTGAAATTTGACTAAGTACCACATCGTTTCTGAGAATGAAATTAAAGTCAAACAAGGGCAATATACAAACTGATCACCTTATTTACACATGAACCGATATAAGCCTATGAAATTTGTTTATCTACAATGAATAATTTGTAGTGACAAGCCTAGTCAGTTTTCAAACACAACATGTATAATCAAAGTGAAGCATTAAAACAGTGAGCTTAACAAAACAGCTAGCGTGACAAAACAGTGAGCGCGACAAAACCACTAACTTGAGAAACTTAAAAATGAATAGCAAACTAAAACTAAAAATTTCATCAAGTTGAAAAAAGACATTCCCAAATGGACTGATAACAGATTAATTGGATCCTTATTTAACAGTTCACCTTGTATTGATTCTTCTATGAATATATTTTAGTTATACACCTCTCCCTCAATAACTTGCGCATGTCGGGGTCCAAAAACATCAACCAAATTATAAGCGAGGTGCAAGTTATCAAGGAACCTATAAAAATTAAAAAAAACTGATAAAGGGATCAGTGAAAAGACAAAAGGGGGTGGGTGGGTTGGTAGGTTATGGTGATGAATACTCAATTTATAATCGTGCTGAGATTAACTGTAAATAAATATCTCTTCGTAACGGTGTACTTTATTTTTTCCTCATTGAGTAACATTAATTTCAGGATAAATTACAGTACATTGAGGAGATCATCAAAACATTATTCCACATGGTTTCCGTTTGCTTAACACATGTACCACTTCACAAATTGTGTACTACATCAATAATTTTTGTGTTGAATTGGATACATTCTAGTTTTATTGTTTGATCCAAATTAGATGACTTTTAATACAAAAGATGTACACTCTTTTCGAGAAACAATGCCGATCAAATGATAGATAGATAGACAGATAGATTGACAGATAGATAGATACATAGATAGATAGATAGACAGATAGATAGACAGACAGACAGATAGATAGACAGATAGATAGATAGATAGATAGATTTGATTGTGGTAGAAGTAAAATGAGAAGAAAAAAATCACAAGGGATAATCATTCCCCCAATATGAATTTAATGGGTCTACAAATTTAAAACAACGTAAATTAGAACACGATAATACTTGCAGTTTTGACACACATGACAACTATCACTTTAGATTTAGAAAAAATCAGTTAATTTTTTGTGTTACTCATTGATTTCTCTGCTGCCGAGCAAAATCCCTCAGACTTCTCAACTGCATGATCTTTACATAGTCAACAATTTGGGTCTCCAACCACCGTATGTCAATGTTAAAGATTTGACTGCTTCCTGTACAGAGGGGGGAGGTGGTGCAACATCTGCATTTGCATCACTCTCAACACTTGTGGTACTCCAGTTGGAATGTCTTCTGCTGCAAATTTGTTCATCATAGAACTAATAATTTTTTCATCTGACACGTATTCAGCTGTGGGACAGTCAATGTCAGCACAAATCCACTCCTCCATATCATTAAGAGAAACACCCATCTCAGGACCATGAGTCTGTACAAATTTCTCCCAAACAGCCTTTGCATTAATCACATCAGTTTCACTGAAACCTTCAAAGTCACTATTATTGTCGCTGTCTCTGTTACTGTTTCACTTTACGTTAAAGGCAGCTCCAAGACCCTTAATCCAGCACCCCTCTATGATCTTAGGAGTGATTGCTTTCCAAGCCTGACCACCCATGAATACAGCCTCTTTTAAATTCACACTCTTGAGAAAGGTCGTAACACCTTCTCCACTGTTAAGCATTTACTGTATTAACAGCCGATGGTAATTCTGTTTAAAAGTGCTGATAATTCCTTGATCCAGTGGCTGGATTATAGATGTTGTATTTTTGGAGAGGTATTCCACCTGGATCTTTCCATCACTTGTTACAAGTGAATCAGCAGGGGGTGGGCTGGGTAATTATCCAATAAAAGTAGAGTTTTCTCCTCTAAGCCCCTGGATCGCTGGTGGTTTCTGACAGCTGGGACAAACATCTTGAAAAACCACTCCGTAAATAGGACTTGTATTTGCCAATATATAACAGTTTCATCTTGTGTGTACCAGTTTTGTTCACACTAAACAAAAGTGTTAATCTCTCTTTGTTCAGCCTGAAGCCCTCCTTTTTGTGTGGGTCATCCCTGGTAGCAAATGTTTTATCTGGCATCATTCTATAGCAAAGACCAGCCTGATCACAGCTGTAAATTTGGTCTTCTGTGTATTGTTCACATATGGTTATCTCTCTGAGCTGGTTAGGATAGTTACATGTGGCTTTCTGATTCTTTGAGTGCATCTCTACCGACAATGAATTTTGTTTCATTCCATGTCAGTGCTGGAATCTCCAAAGCCATCCTTGGCTCGTCCTAAAATGAGAATCATTGTCCATACATTTTGCCATTTTCTCTGCTTGGGCCTTGAGAATTCTTCCAGAGATGGGAACACCTAGTTCACGTTACTGTGTAAATCATGTGTACACTGCATCATCTAATTTGGTATCACGTGCAGTCTGTGCTCATTTTTGTTTGATCCCATCATCTGAATCAACATCACGTAAGTAATTCTGAAGTTTCTGCTCATCCTTAAGCCAACCTAATGGTCACATTTACAAATGACTAGGATACATTACTGATTAGTATATACTTTAATGATGTATAGTACATAAAAATGTGAAACCATTTTTGATTGGTCAAATAAAATGAATTCTGAGAACGGTAGTGATCACAAGAACTTATGCTTGGATTTGCATACCTTTAACATTTTTTCATTGTACCTCCCTTGCTTGATTTGATACAAAAGACATATTTAAAGTGATAAAACAACACAGGTCTCTTTTAATTGATTTTTTTAATGCAACAAACACTTCCCCAAGTTGTTGATCAAAGCAAAGCCGGCATGTAATTAGGTTCTCACAGAAGTGCTCACAGGTTTCGATGTGACAGTCAATTGACTCTTTTCATGTTTTCATAGAAGAGAATACGTTGCGATTATAATGTTTACAATGAAACAGAATTAAAGGATTAGAACATGACTTTCACATATCAATACATTTAATTGGTGTTTATTTCATTCTCTGATGCCACCTGTTAGCATTGACTAGAAGTTTTCATTGATCACTATTTCACCAGACTGTTTTTTTACAGTGTATTGACAACTATCTATCATAAAAAAACTTACATAATCTATGATATCTTATTTAGAACTATCAAATTTCACAATATGGGTTCTATCTTTACTGGCATTAATCACCATTTTTGATGATAAAACAAGCGATGTATCAAGGTTTAATTTACCAATTCTTATCGTAATTTTTTAACGTTCAGCATATTTTAAAAGATATTTAAAATATATTTTCTTAGGACAAAATCGGGATCCATGCTGGACACCACATTATGTGCAGGTTCACTAGTTATCAGGGCATGAGTTATCGAGGGAGAGGTGTATATGACAGGGATTAGCTTAATATATTTATAAATACAGATACATAAAAAAAGGACAGACACCTCTTGACCATGTGAAACAATCAAAGGTCATAAAATAACAACGGAAATTTTGCTATAATATAATCTAAATAAATGATATGTGGAAAAAGAAAAATTGAATACTTCTCTGAACATGTTTAAGAATTAGGAGAGATGCAAGTGATGCTCATCATGATATGTTCTGTGGGTCTCTAAAAATTCTGATGGTACCATATCGCCAACAGGCTAGAAAATCTATAATTATCTTTAATTTTGTTTACATTTTGGAGAAATCAGAAAATATTCTCTCAAATAAAAAACAATATAAATGCATAACAGTATAATGACTTCATCCTACATTACAGCTGGTTGTGACTGGTATGTGTATGACAATCTTGTTCATTAAGTCTCACATTTCTTTATAAATCTTAAAGCATTGGGACACGGAAATTTTTTTTTTTTTTAACATGCATATAAGTCTCCAGACATGAAAAATAAAAATGATTTTTCTTCCTGTCCAAAGACTTGCATCCATTACAATACACTGTCTATGACCCATCTAAATAATGGCATTTGTTTTGCTCAAATAGCAAGAGACATACCCAGCCAATTAAATTTTTTTAATGGCTCCAAAGATTTTCAAATATTCAATTATTTTTCTTAATTAATGCATTATCTATATAGGAAAAAGGGTTACTGGCATATCAAATGAACATGTTGGTTTTCTGAGCTATAGAGGTCCATAAAATAAGTCCTCGTTCAATTCTCTCTGTGTGTGATTTGGATTTTTAATGTAGCTTTAACAATTTTTAAGTCATATCGCTACAATGTCTGCAATGTGGCAGTTTATAGTTATGTCTAGCACTGGGGCATCATGCCGCAAACATGCAGCACCCAGTCACATTATTCTGACACCAGGCAGATCAGTCCTAACACCAACCTCTTAATGCTGAGTGCCTAGCGAGTCAGCTGTTAGTACCATTTGTACAAGTCGTTGGTATGACTCGGCCAGGGTTCAAGCCCATGACCTCCCACATCTGAGGCAGACGCTCTAACCACTAGGCCACCAGAGCAATCTCCTCATGCAATTGCTAAAATTGGATAAATTTAGAAGATATGTTAGTATGTACACCCTTTAGTGAAAAAGCCATCAAGATATCATATGTGATCAAGTATTTCTCCCAATCTGTAGATTAATGTCCTAATACTTTCAAACTATTTTTGCCATTTTGCATATATAGTATGCAGCAAAAGCTAAATACAGATTTCAAACCATCTTTGAAATTTAGCACAAATATTACAAAGAAACTAAATTAGGGAAGAAACCTAAGCAATCTAATTTAACAACAAGGATCAACTAAGGATTTACCAATTGCAGCATCTAAGTTCCTGAAGTAGGATTTGTAAAGGTCCATATCCTCTTTCCCAGGTATGTCCCACAAGGCAAGGGACACAACTCTGCCAGCAGGTACATTCAGCTTCCTCACTGCATTTTCTAAAATTTATAAGAATGATAATAATAATTCTTTATTTATAGAGGGTGACTCATTAGTCAAGGACTATTCTCCCTTGAGGCCCTCTAAGGAGAGTATAACAATACACAATGTATGAAGACAGAAATAATTACTGTTTATTTTAACATGTTTAGTATTAAAATATTAAATTCCATTATCTACTATAAACACACCCATGCTCATGATATCTCTTCTTAAATACCATAATATTTTCAGCAGATTTTACATGTAGTGGAAGCTTGTTCCACAGAACTGTACCAGAGTATTGGAAGCTCTTTTTAAATTGCTCTATTCCTGGTTTTGGTGCTAGAAGGTTTCCATGTGATATTGATCTCAACTGGTATTTTGTTGAAAAAGGCCTGAATAAGTCCTGCAAATACTCTGGTGCAGTCCCTTGTAGACATTTATACAAAAGAACTGTCTTGTGAAAATCTATCCTGTCTCATATATATATATACATACATACATACATACATACATCCATACATCCATCCATACATACATACATACATACATACATATATATTAGCAACAGTAACGCAATCTTGATTGTTAAATCATGTTGAGATGCCAGCATCAGAAAACTGGGATCATTACAAGACTTGAAGTTTCAATTCATCATCCATATTTTCTGATGCTGATGAGAAGACATGATGTAGACTGAAACATTATGATGATATGTTTGCTACACATCTAATGAAATCACTTAACTGAACAAAAAGAAGTTGCTTAATGTGTAGACCTTTTTAATAACAACTTTATCTTAAATCGTGAACAGAAAATTACATACTGATCAGCTGCATGAGTATTCCTGTTTATGAATGAAGCATATGAAACAACAGTTACCTCTCTTTATTATGATCACTGATAGTAACAGATTTTTTTTATGCATGGAGGAAGCAGACATTTACAGTTATTGTGCAGTTGTTAAATTTTGCATCACAGAAGATTCCAACAGCCGAATGACTCTGAAAGTTTCTCTCTGAGGCCAAGCTAAAACCAGTGTGAAAAGCCATGATGGGAGTAAGGCATCAGGGAATGACGGAATTATTTTGACAGTTATTTACAATGGGATTGGACAAATTGTTGGAACTTCATGAAACTGGTTTGTTACAGAAAATGTTACTCATTTCCTTCTGTATGTCAAGTGACACTATGTTATAGTCATTCACGCTTATTCAGCTGATACCAGAAAACCTTGAGAAAAAAAAGTAGTTCCACCCTCGTTTGAAAAGATGGTAATAAGGGATTGGAAAACAATAGTATCATTTTATGACTTCAAGGAAAAGACTGCAGAATTCAGGCTCTTTCTTGGGTAAATAGTGTATAATAATTTATTTTTCTGAAGCTACTCTGCTGTTTATAAAGTTCTAATTCTGTTATTCTCATATTTTGTCATGCTATTCGTATGTCCACATCTACCTACCTATAACTACCTTGTTGGTTGGAATATAAAGTGGGCTGAATTGGTTGTGGACATATCTCATGAGTACACTTGTCTTTCCACATGCAGAATCACCTTAAAAAAATTAACAAAAATAAATCCAGGAAACAATGTTCGTAATGAAGGTAAACTCTGTAAAATACAATTCAAATATTCATGGGGATAACATTTCAAAGCCTGGAAGAAAACAGATGATTTCAGGACTGAAAAGGGATATGGGGGAAGAAATAACATTTAGTAGGGCCTTTGTGTTTATCTTAATACCCAATACAAAATACTATGTTTCATGGTGAGATTAATTTCAAAGATATAACAATGGAGAAGAAATAAAAGAAAAATAAGATAGTGAATTCTCACAAGATATTTCAGATTTCACAGTATCTGAATACAATTCAATGTGCATGTTTAAAAAAGTGTAAATTGTACTCCCAAACTTTAAATTTGCATATCCTTATACAGTTCGCTGCAATAGTTGGAAACTAAATAAACAAGACATAAATGCATATTTTTCTTAAAATGTTGTTGTTGTTGTAGGGTGTAATGCCATTTTTCAGCACACGATAGGCTATACATGGCAGCCAGTATTAATGGTGGAGGAAGAACCTGGGAAAACCCCAGAATGAACCACCGACCCACGAGAAGCTACTGGCAAGCTTTCTCACATACCCACATTAGCCGAATCCGTGACTCGAACCCACGAAGACAGAGGTGAGATGGCAGTGATCCATAACGAAGAGCACTTTAGACCACTCGGCCACTTGGGGCCCCTTCTTAAAATGTGATTCAGTACATATTTTCTCATTATTCTGAACAATGCACACAAAAAATGACGTGGAGCTGCTGACTCATCAATTTCTGTAGGATAAATACATTTTTATTTAAAATATGGAGTTTGTGTGAATATAATAAATCATGTACGTTTTCATTTACAAAAAATATAAATTTTTTGAAAATGCAAAAATTTATACATAAAATTATTTTATATTTCTGAGTGCTTAGCATCATGAAATATAAAGGTGTCAGACAAAAAAAAAGATTTGCATTACCTTCAATACCTGCCAACCTCTGCATACTAGTATAAAAAAAATAAACACAAAGTTTATGTCCCATTTTTCTCATACATGCTTTTCCTTTTGATAACACCTGGTTCATATGTTTTCGAGTATAATTATCAACAATGAATAATAAAGAAACTTCTCTATGTTGTAGACATTTATTTCCTCCAATTGTCCAGTTCAACCAGTGAAAATTAAGATGTATGAAGTTATGTGCGAGGTATATTCCTAGAGCAACAGTAAGCTCACAATTGTAATTACAATAAAACAGCTTGTGACACTCAAACAGCCTTTTGTTCTTATGAGAGAATGTGTGAGATATGTGGATGCAACAATAATATTGTGCTAAAATTCATGCATTCAGATCAGTATATCTTTGTATCCATTAAGGAACATTATGTTGGCAATGAAGAGAGATTGATCGAGATGACACAGTTACATCACTAATCCTCATGCACTAGGGCAGTACTATATTACGGTGGCAAACACCTCTAAATAAACATTTAATTTCTGTCTTGATTACATTAGACATTGTCACATCACCTCAAAATCTACATGGCAATGTGGAGTTATTACATGCTAATTAAATATACCTAGAGATTTTGGCTGAAACAAAGTTACTAGTGGATTTGTGGTGGAATGAGTACAAAAGGTGCCCATGTGAGAGAAAATTAGTGAGGATATCAAGGGAAAATGAAGAGATCAGTAGGGAAATGAGGCCATCAGGTGGAAAATATAAACTGACAGGTTGAAAATTTAAATTTTTAGCATTAATAATAAATATTAACAGTAAATGCCTTTAACAGCCAATGTCTATATATAACAATATAAAAATGATAAAAACTTGTACAGTATAGGGAAATATCTCTATTATCAACACAAAATAGTTTTTTTTAAAAGTATGGTATTAAATTAGGACCATTTCAGTTAAGGCTGAACAAATGAGTCTCCCTTTGGAAGAGGTTTGATAAAGCTCAGTAAGGTAGACATGTCTTTTGTATAATGGTAACCATCATTAGTAGATAAAATCCAAATGCAAATCAAACATACAGAACCAAAATGTATCACAACAAGCACAATTACTAAAAGACATTATTAAAGAACTGAAATCGCTAACTCAATGACTTTTTACATTTATGACAGTAAATGCAAAGGTTTTAATCATTTAAGTTGTTTACTATAATGAAACAATACAAATACTTGATCCTTGGTCTATTCTCTTGACTTTGAATTGTTCTGATGGACAATTTATCCTAGATATAAAAAAAAAAATGGTTTCCAATCTCTCATTTTAAAATGTATGAGCTATATGGGTGTAGGACAAAATCCCCCCAGAAAAACTTCCAAAATGAAAGATAATAAGACATAATTCCCTCCTCCTGTACAAGTTTTTTAAACTTTTTAAACTGTCAAAAATATAATGACCTATTTTGAAAAAGGATAGAGGAAAAAGAAGAAATCTGAAATATCATGAATATTTAATTTAACTGTGGAATTTCATGTTCATAGAATAAAATTATGGCTTAGATATAAGTACTTCCCAAAATATAACAATAATGGTCAAATACAGTAACTTCAGCACTTATTCCATCTTTAGGCCAGAATTGCTCTAATTCCAATGGATATGGTATGCAATAAAATGTAAGTGTTAAAAACCTTGAGGAAGGATTTAATGCAATAGATTAAAAGTGTTCATAGTGATATTTATAAAAGCGATGTGACAAAAGACATGCGCATGCAATTAGTCTTTGGATCAAGATCATTAGGCATCTTAATCTTGTCTGTTAAGCTCTAACATCTAACCCACTCACTATACATCATTTACCTACTAAAGGGAAACTGACACAAAGCTTCAAAGGGCCCAAACTGACATACAAAGTTCTAGTAAAACCTTAAAATTAATGTATATTTCCTTTAGGTTTGTCTGAAAAATAATTTTCAAAATGTTACATTTTTTCAAAGAATGTACCAATCTTATGTTACAAATTTTATAGGTTCTGAAAACAATGTTTTCCAGGATTTTTCTCCAAGACTTAACAGACTGGTATCATGACTATAGTTTTACTTACCAACTAAAGCTATCTTCAGCTGGGGTACTGTGCCAGATAAGGATGAGCCTACAAATCAGAAACATATTAATAAAATGAATACTGTATCTAGGATATGTATTCTGGTAGTTGTTGCATTAAATCCATCAAATGCAAATAATAAAGTTTTGCGAACAGGGTATATAAATGCAATAGTGAAATTATAAAATGTTGGCAGCCACAATGGTATTGTGAAGATGTTAAAAAGAAGTTCCTTGAATATTTTTATATTTTCAGTAATAACTGTCATAACGAATGATATCAGCATTATGTTTACCAGTTTTCTAGGCATTCTTGCTAGGATGCTACCAGTCTAATTTACTGAACTTCTTTTTAGTATTTTGTTGAAGTCTGGAAATGTCTTTGTTGTTAGTAATATAGACCATATAAGATGCAAGATCAGCATTATATGGACAAATTTAATATGCCTTCATGCCAGAATGCTGTCAAATATAGTCCAATTCTCTTGTACCCAGTACTCTACCTGTCAAATATAGTCCAATTCTCATGTACCCAGTACTCTACCTGTCAGATATAGTCCAATTCTCTTGTACCCATTACTCTACCTGTCAAATATAGTCCAATTCTCTTGTACCCAGTACTCTGTCAAATATAGTCCAATTCTTTTGTACCCAGTACTCTACCTGTCAAATATAGTCCAATTCTCTTGTACCCAGTACTCTACCTGTCAAATATAGTCCAATTCTCTTGTACCCAGTACACTACCTGTCAAATTAGATCAAATTCTCTTGAACTGTTTTGGGAAGAAGTTATTTCCAAAAAATTTTTTCTTCTAATTTTGTACATGGGGCAGCTCAGTTTGTTTGACAAAAATAAGAAATCTTCAAGCAAGGATGCTGTAGCTGCATTTTGTCAAATTATGAGATGCAACTTTTTAGAAGGAATCATTTTTTCAGCTTTTATTAATGGCAGCCATATTTGGTGGCAGATCAGCATGATTTGTAAAGGGTGGTAATTAGTGATGAATCAGCATCATCTGTTCAAACATGGCAAAAAAGTCTCCACCCTGGATTCCTTGTTCACACTTCTCTCATCCTTCTGCCACATTATCTCCTGTAGCTAGCACTCTTTTGCATTTTCATACTGGCCCACAGCTCATACAAATTCAGAAACCTCTTGCAAATTTGATAGTATATTACTTAGTTCACTTATCTTGCTGTTGTAAACAACACACACACATCACACAGCAATAATAATAAACATTACAGACTTCATTATGCTAATGGCAAATTGGCTATGTGCATGTGTGTGTGTGAATTAGATTTTTAACATAGCTTTAAAAATAATCAGTCATATCGCTACAATGTCTGCGGTGTGACAGTTTATAGTGATGTCTAGCACCGAGGCATCATACCGCAGACATGTAGCATGATGTCCCACCCAGTCATATTATCCTGACACCATGCCAACCAGACCTAACACTAACCTCTTAATGCTGAGTGCCTAGCGAGGCAGCTGTTAATACCATTTTTTTGAAGTCTTTGGTATGACTCTGCTGAGGTTCGAACCCGCGACCTCCCATATCTGAGGCAGACACTCTGTGCAATTTTTAAAGGATTCATTCATTTTAGATGGAATCTGCATATAAGATGCTGGCTGATTTGGACCAGACTTATTCGGACCATATTACAAACCACATGAAATAAAATGATGCTTAATCTCAGCTGTAAATATATTTACAAATGTTTAAAATATTTTTTTCTCTCATTATTTTGCATTTATATTGAGCAGTTCAAACACTTACACAAGATAATAGTTTTATCTGCAAATCAAATAAAATAATGTAAGACTGTTTATCTTGCATTGCTAGTTTAACAGTAAAATACTTTAAAGCAGCTCATTCATATTTATACAAAATTGAAATAGATTATTTTACTGACAAAGAACGCAACTAATAACACTGAAAACAAATTGTGAAAACTGAGTCTATGCAATAAAAATCTGTCTTGTCTCCATAGAACGCTGTGCCATATTCTCACAGTACTAAACAAGAAGACACCTGTAAATAAAAGACAATCATTTACCTGCTAATGAAAGCTGCCTTGCTAGATTATTTACCATTTATCTCCAATCCTGTATTCAGCAAATATTGTAAATGATATCAATCTAAAATGTCAAATGGAATATAAGGTCTACAGATATTCTTGTATTCTTGCAGTAAATGTACTCACTACATAGAAGTCCAAACAGGTTATGAAATGAACACAATGTCACAAGTAATACACTGAATTGTCCATTCCAGAAAACTTAAAATTACCAAGTTTAATAGTATTCACATATTTATGATTGTTATGAACATATACAATTTTCTTTCCAGTTATTCTTTGAAGAGGTAATATGGGCACCTGAAAAGACACTCTCTAGTCATTATTCTCATTTCTGAGAAGTACAGTGAGTCCATCACATTTTCCCATATTGACAATAATCAGTTGTTTGTAAATTCCTCTATATCAGTGACTTTGACTTCTGCTGATCAACATTTCTACTGTTTGTCTCTTCTGTACATAATTTTGTGTTTATTTATCTTTGATTTTCATTTATGAAAAAAAGCTTTTCTTTGCAAAATTGTATTCTCTTCATTTCAGTTGATGGTCGATGCTTTTGATGATGACGTTTGCCCATCTGTTATGGATATGCTGTTATTGGAATAGATTCTGTACTTTCTAAAGACAGTTGTGGTGTTTTCAGGAAACATCGCTCTTACATTTCTATTCCATTCACTCCATTAGTTCCCTCTTTGTCAAGCATATGATTTAATTTCCCATTATTATTCATTACAGCTTTTCTTGTAATGTATTAATGTTATAATTTCTTTTATATATTTTGGTATGTTATTAATTATACAATCTGAAAGAGCCATATACAATTACAACATTTCTGGATGAAATAAAAATTTCAATAAAACAATCTTTATTGTTTACCATATTTCTAGATGTAAGCGATATCTAAATAAGGTCAATCATGTGATTAGGCTTGCATCATTGTAAACAATTATAATATTTGATGGCCTTGTTCATCTAAGAAAAATCTGGTTCAGCTTTTAGTTTAAGTCACTGGAGACTTATAGTTGTATGGGGATAAAGGGAAAGTAGATCTTTGATAAACTGTCCATTCATTCACTGCTTGGTTGTTTATTTCCGGAAAAAGTAACACTGTTGAAAGACTTATTAGTTATTAAAGATTAAACTTCTCCTATTTATAATACTACAACTATAAACGATGGCAGATGGCGTAACGGTGTATTTAGAACGGAATTGTCAATAGCGCAAGATTGGAAAACCCATGGGAATAGGAGAAAGGAGCATGTACTGTATTGGTCCAAATTAATCATGGTCCGAGTCGGCGAGCATTCTGCATATAATCGCGCGTCTTGAAAAAACTCTGAATATAATTTTTTTTTATTCAGAAATGCTGGCTTTCGTCCACAGAAATAAGTGGTGGACTGGTTTGGGTCATAAAAGGCTGACCCAAGTACACGCCAATGGCGTGAATATTCCTTGTGTCTTGAAAACAGGAGACATTTGGAAACAGGTGCCAGCTCAATAAGAGTTGCAGTTGGGAATCAAATAAAGCGAACTTTAAATACCAGTGGACGGAAGGCCTATGCTGCAACCAGTTCCCATTCTAATGTATCATATCTAAGGAATTAAACTGTGTTTAAAATTCATCCTAGTATCACAATTTATACAAAATAATCAATGGTTCTTGTCTTTGTTCGATGGAAAAAATTTAGCTTGGTCGGTAGTTATGGGTAAAACGTCACTGTGTTTTGTGTGTATAACACGACCCAAAGCGCATCGCTGTAGGTCCCGTTCTATTTGGTATTGACGAAAACGGTTGTAAAATCGGGCAAGAGCTCCTTGGGTAAAATTTTAAATTCATAAAATTTCACCTTTCTACAACTAGATATCATATCTAATTAAAATATGGTCTGCTCTGAAATCAGCACCAAAAGCAAACATGCATCAAGACACACATGTATAGGAATGAAGAATGTTATCATTGTAAACAGTACGTGTCTAATACTCGAAAGACAGTTTTAGAAACTTAACAAAATAAATATGCTGAAAAATTATAGATTTCTTTCAAAAGTGAAATTCAGTGAGATATTTCAAAATCTTTACCAGTTATAAAACTAGGCACCAATAAAAGGACATCCATGGATCACTCATGAAATCAAATGGTTGGTTATAAAAAGAGACTATCAATATCGATAACATAAGAAATCCGATAAGGCAGCCCTCAGAAATGATCTCATGAAAATTATACATCTGTTTAAAACAAAAATTAAACAACTAACAACAGTTAACAACACCAACAACACATCTGCAGCCTCACTCCATACGAATTAAGAAGCAAATCGATTTTTTAAAAAAGAAACAGAAATCAGTTAAGATAATTTAAACTTGCATAACAATGGAGTCTCGTGGAGCTGCTTCACTAAAACAGCTATACAGGGAAACACAACGCAAGAGAAACTAAAAATAAGACGAAATTTCTGTCCGTTTCAGTCTTAATACCAAATTTCTATCCGTTTCAGTCTTAATGCCAAATTTCTATCCGTTTTAGTCTTAATGCCAAATTTCTATCCGTTTCAGTCTTAATGCCAAATTTCTATCCGTTTCAGTCTTAATGCGAAATTTCTATCCATTTCAGTCTTAATACCAAATTTCTATCCGTTTCAGTCTTAATGCCAGATTACATCCTAGATGTTCAACCAGATCTGTCAAAATGTTGGTTCAGGATTATTTCCCACTTGGCATCGTGAGGAGGTTTGGTTTGAAATTGTATGGCACAGGATTGTATAGTGGCGTTCGCACAATGTGCATGTGCCACTGTTCTATGCCTGCACGGCAGGCTATTTAATTATTCATGGGGAAAGTAATTTGAATCACATCCCCCAGGCTTTTATGTGCTCAAAGAGTACCATTTAATTAAGCCGTCAGGTCGTAGGACTATTTTTTTTTGGGGGGGGGTGGGGGTGGGGGGAAGGGATACTAGACAGTATTTTCATGTTTCTATGTTTCCCCCTAAGGTATGTGTGTGTGTGTGTGTGTGTGTGTGTGTGTGTGTGTGTGTTTCAATTTTATATTAGAATTTTGATTAAAATTTAAAATTTAAAATTTTGGATGGGATATTTATTTTGCCTAGTGTGTTCTAAAGGGTTGATCATCCGGTTTCGGCTTTAATTGCCCAGCCGAAATCCCTTCCCTTGTTATTTGATTAATGAGTGAAGACGGAGGAAATAAGAAGGAAAAAAATCACAAAACCTATCCCCTTATCTCGTTTCTAAAGTAAAGTGTTGTTATTTATTCTCTTTAGTTTGTAAATATAATTTGTTTTTTTTAAAAATAATTTTGCGTTAGATTTATATTTCAATTTGAATGGGAAACAGTTGCATTTCTACTTTTTTTGAAAATAAATCCTATTGTTTTAAGTGTCTGGTCATAGTGAGACGTTTCCCGTATTTACAGATTTATGATAGACAGCCATGACTTGTTTTAAGTATCCGCATTTCTTTTATTTTTACATGCTTCTCTTAAATTGGGGCACGGACATGTCTACCAGTGAGATTAAATTTGGCTAAAAGAGCGTCTAAGACTATTAAATTCTATTTGGTTGGAGAAAAAAAATTCGAAAAGAAAAAAGGAAAATTAACAATTTTATTCTTGTTAATTTTGGGGTAACCATGCGTACTATGTTTTCCCCGTCTTTGTGTCATGTCTGTCAATGTCCTTCGTATGGGTTTTTCTGAGACTCTTTCACAGGCCTGTCCACTTTGCGTAGCGTCATGTGGCTTACATGCGTAGGTTCCCTGTCCTTCTATATAGCAAAAGAAGCTAAAGAAAAAAAAAAACAAAAACAAATAGAAGGAACATTCTTTTAGTTCTATTGCTTCATGGTTCCCAATTAGTTTTCTGTTAAAGAATTATAATTATTGGTTTTTATTGGAGTATTTCTATCAGGTGAGAGATTAGGTGAAGGATCCAGCCTGTGCACAGACGGAACATACCCCTACTTGGGAGTAAACCGATGCCCCCCCCCCCCTTTATTTATTAATTTATTGTTACTTATTGGGTATCTGCTAAATTTTGGTTATTCTTGTAACACTTTTCTTCAACGTACATGCATTAGTAGTTAAGGGGGACGATTTAGGGACTATGGGAGTTATCATTAAAAACACCCCTGGGACGATATAGGGACTATGTAAATTTAACATGGAGAAAACCCCT
Organism: Sinohyriopsis cumingii; assembly: GCA_028554795.2. Lineage (NCBI taxonomy): Eukaryota > Metazoa > Mollusca > Bivalvia > Unionida > Unionidae > Sinohyriopsis > Sinohyriopsis cumingii. Next base: position 78,171,730 of record CM068829.1, on the reverse strand, counting down.
GGGACGATATAGGGACAAGGGAATTAACATTAGGGAATAGTTCGTGGGACGATATAGGGACAAGGTTAATTAACATGGGGAAAAATCGTGGGACGATATAGGGACAAGGGAAATTGAACATAGGGGAAAAAGTCTTGGGTCACTCTAGCCTCAAGGGAAATTGAACATGGGGAAAAAAAATGGGGCAAGCAATTGAAAGTCAAATCTCTTTTCGAGACCTATGGGTGGCCCTGAAAAGGGTCTTTGGGTTTCTTCTTCTTTTATTTCCTCCACTTCTTCATCCATCCCCTTATCTTTTCTAATAATCCTTTCTTCTTCTTTATATCTGACTCCGGTAACCAGTCAGGATGGCCCAACTCTCTAAACTTCGTCTGTATCTTCATCCAATTGTTGTTAAGCCTCTCAAACTCTTCCTTTTTCTTTTTCTTTTCCTCATCTTTTCTTTCTTCCCTCCATCTCTCTTTAATCTTCTCTACTTCTTCCTCCATTACTTTTCTCATCAGATCTTCCCCTTTCTTCATCTTGTCCAACCCCCATTTTACATTCCTCTACACTGTCCAGTACAATATCTTTTCTAGGAAGCACCGGACTTGGATGACATGATCCAGTGCTTCCTTCAAACTTCCCACTCTGAAGTAAGGTGGGTTAATGAAGCCTCTTGACTTATTGACTTCTTCTTCTATCATCCCTGCTATCATCTCCATGCCTCCATTCCTCTTCTATTCTTCCTACAACATATTCTACATCCATTATCCAAAAATAGATGACTCTCAATAGATTAAATAAAACTGATACTTGAGTCATTTTGTCTCAGTTATTCCTTAGAATGGTTCCAACATCAAACTTTGTGGGTTCTTATAGTGAAAGCGCGGACGCGATGGAAAACATCCCCCTAAAACAAAATTGATCTTACCTAGATCATGACCAAACAACGCGCGGACGTGAAGGAAAACATCCCCTACTTTTCTCATTTCATATGATCTACTATCCACATACGTGAACCAGCAATAAACAAACCCCAAATCTACTATTTACACACGCAAATCATTAAAACGAAATCCATAATCTACTGTCCACACAATCGTACGTGAGCGGTTACAAAACCCAAACTATACTCTCCACATGCGCTAAGAAACAATAAACAAACCCATAATCTACTATTCACACAAACGTACGTGAGCGCTTACAAACACAAACACACAAACACAAACACAAACAGATACCCTCACACTAGGAAAAAAAGAGTCAGTGTTTATATTAACACTACTCTACATACACACATTGGCAAATAGATTACTATATCTTTTCTAGAGATTGGGATAGCCCTGAGAAGGGCTGTTTGTTTTTTTGAACTCCATGACACCTGGTTAATGATGGCACCTTCCAGGCCTGGCACAACACACACATCTTCTTCCCCAGTCTCTTTTCACTCGTTTTGGGGGAAGAGCAGAGGCGGGATAAGTGGCTTCAGAATCCCAATTTTCTGTCTCTGGGATTCTGAAATTTCCTCTCTCCTCTTCTTTGTTTCTTCTCTCCTCCTCTTCTTTGTTTCTTCTCTCCTCCTCTTTCATCCTTCCGTCTTCTACTAGGGCCTCTGCAGCCAGCTCATTCACGATACGCCTGGCATATTCCAGGTGTACATAAAGTTCAAGCAGTTTTGCTAGTCTGGTGTTCATTCTCTTGATCAATCAACAAGGGTAGCTAGACTGCCGAACGAGTTTCAATTTATACTGAAAGCGCGGACGTGATGGAAAACATCCCCCAAAACAAAATTGATCTTACCTAGATCATGACCAAACAACGCGCGGACCTAAAAGAAACACTCACTCACTTTTTTATACTGCCCATCACTATTCTAAACAATTTTATTAAACAAATAATATACTATTCACATACGCAAAGCAATCCAATCAAACCCCCAAATCTACTCTCCCCACACCTCAAACAGCAAAAAACATGATCTTAATCTACTATCCACACAAACGTACGTGAGCACTTACAAACACACAATCATATACACAAACACATACACTCACACTATAAAAAAGAGTCAGTGTTTATATTCACACTACTCTACATACACACATTGGCAAATCGATTGTTATTTCTTTTCTAGAGTATTGAGGTAGCCCTGAAAAGGGCTGTTTTTTTGTTTGCTATGGCAATCTTTTAGTTTCTAAGAATGCGACGTCCTCTGAGGATAGACTTTCTGACGATAGGTCTGCTTCTTCGGAAAGAGAAGAAGAACTCTTTGGTGTCGATACGACAATCGACAAAGCCTCTGTCAGGTTCAGGTTGCTGCTGCTGCTGCTGCTTCTGCTGCTGTTGCTGCTCTCTCTACTGTTTCTGAAGTCTGTACTTCTCTGTCCATTCTTCTTTCTCCCTGTTCACTTCTTCTCTGAAGAGCTCTTCTATCAGGTCTTCAGTGACGTTTAACATTCTCACATTCTCTATCTCTTCTGGCTTCGGTATCAGACTGTGTCTGACCCTATGCAAATTCACGTAGGCTTCGTTTAGCTTAGCTAGTTTGGAGCACATCTTCGTAGGAGGATGAGTCGACAATGGATGGTTAGACTGGAGTCTTACCCGGCTTTAAAGTCAAAGCGCGGACGCGAAGGAAAACATCCCTACACGGTTTTCGAGCCGCAACGTTCAATGAGTGTCATGAGAGAGATAGAGAGAAGTCAAAGAGCATGAATCAACATTCTTATAGCCAAACAAACCACAAAGGCATTTTTTCAAAACACAACATTTTTTTATTCAAAAATCACTTAACACTAACCAACAACTCTAACATTTTTTAACAATAATCCAACAATATAACATCAAATATTTTTTCAAATCTCAAACATTTTTTTTTCAATTCACACTCTACTTTAAACAGGGTTGACAACGTTGTGAATGAAATTGTGATTTCCACTGTTGGAAGTCATTAGGCCATTGATGGCCACTACGTTTCCTAGCTTAAGACAAAAGATAAGCATAATGGTCACAAAACCATCGATCTACTTTCACATCATTTCTAGAAGAAGAACGAGGATCAAAATGAGTCACTAAATGTTCTAAGGAATAGCCCAGGCTGCGATGATGCAGCAAATACACACAATATTGTCCACACACCAAGGAATCTGTGCCTTGTAATTTCACATTATTAAATCGGGTAGTCTGAGCATTTCTTCTCATAAAGGCAATGATATCGTCTTCCAAAGGGGGCAATCCGTACGAATCGAAATATTCCACACATCCTTCTTGAGGAAAGTAAACGGCTACCAAGTGGGTTCCTGGGAGATGACTATCGACCGTGTTGATCACATAAGCTAGATGGTCTTGAGGTTTGCGATGAGGAAGTTCATCTTTAGCACAGACGACAGGATTCCAAGAAGACGTATACGAACTGTGGTTCAAAAGGTAATAAAGTTTCCCAGGTATCCATGTTTTGTTTTTTTCTTCTTCACAGGTAATAATAAGTCATCAATTCGATCCTGACTTTTTGCTTGAAAATGTCTGACAAATAACCGTTTCTTCGTTTCGTCTCCTCACTCTGATTCAGGAGAGCTTCGATACGATCGATCTCTTGAGTGGTTAATGGTGGACAAGAATGTTCACGCAAGTCTTTATACCACTGATGCCACACGACTTCGTCCGAGATAAGACTCCAAGCTTCGTCCACATACTCGTCCAATTTTTCTTCTTGAGTCAGCATCAGGCATTTATCGTGCTGAATTTGACTGGGATGATCGTTTTGACATCCATAGCAATCTTTCTTGATCAATTCCGTTATTTTTTCGACCAAGTGTTTGGCAAAACAGGAGACTAAATGCGCTTCTTGTTCTGGCCATCTTGACTTCATCTAAATGACTTCTTCTTTTTCCACGGTCTCCTCACATTCCATCTCCAAAGTTTCTCCACTAGGTAAAGAGGGATAACAATCTTCCATGGCTTCTAATAATCTAGAATGACTTCTCTCAAACTGTTGATTTCTATCGTATTATCAAATTCTGCATAGAGGATGACGTTCAACGTTGGATCAGCAGGGTCTCGTTTTGCAAACTGAATTTCCACACGAATCTGGCCGGATTTTATAGGGTGGAAATGTCCCTCGTCGCTGCCTTGGTCTGGAGTGAAATCAAAACCCCACAAAGCATAACCTCCTGCATAATCCTCGTACGTAATGCCGTGACTGGTGTTGGTTCCTAACTGTCCGGTGGCTTCGTACAGGGACAAGTACGATCTCAAGTAATTCTTCTTCTCAAAGACAGGTTCGAAAGGTCTGGTACACAAGGTCTTGCCATCGCGACTGACTTCGATCTTGGACACGTTGAAGTGTCGAAAGTAGAAAGGATTTTTAGCGATAACTCCGTTGAAGGCTTCATTCTCGACCATACCAACGATCAAACGTTTGGGTAGCTGTCCTTGAAACAGATGATCTTCGATCATGGATCTTTGCCCCTTGGGAATAGTGAAGGTTTTCACTTCCACTCGTCGTATCGGATAATTCGCGGTCGTTCTGCTCAACGTCTGACTGATGTCGTTACCTACTTTAGGTAACACTTCCACGCGGCGTACGTAGAGTCTGGCTTCTTGGATTTTGGTTTTGTAATCGTCAGTATCAGCCAATAAATGGAAAGTGCTACTGATACGATTCAGTCTCAGGCGGACATCCACCCCGTTCAGCAAATATTTCTCTTGCAACCACATGTCCAAATGCAAACGATCCATCAGTTCTAAACTTTTGTTGGGTCCCATGATTCTGTTTCTTCGTTCTAGAAATCCCTCATTTGTTAATTTAGTTTTATCCTTTGTATCAGTTTCCAATATTTCAAACTGGTCTGCATCGTCAGCTTCCCATACCACACAGGCATTGAGATGAGTATTCTTGGCGTCTATTCCGTACGTCAAGAGATTTTCCAGGTACGCTCAATAAGGGTAAGTATCCATGCTGCTACTGACTAGTTTGTTATTCAAGTACAAGTCCACTCCACTGAACAAGGAATGCATGAAATTGTTGACGGGAGCTACTGGCTCAGTGTCTATATCACTTCCTGTCTTATCTACAACTTTGACTTTCAAGTACAAGTAACTGCTATTCAGATCGATGTAATCTTCGGATTGTCCTTTGATTTCAAACTCGATGGGAGCGGAATCCGTCAAAGAGGAGACCGGGTGAAATTCCAACCACTGGGATTCTTGCATGGTCATCATGATGGGCGGCATGGCAAACAGATCCAGTTCCGACATGGAACAAGCGCAAGACTCTCGGTGCATCATTTTTTTCTTCTGTTTTTTTTAGTAATCGAAAACGTCTAAGTCTCGAACGGTTCTTCTTTACTTTGTCTTTCTAGCTTTAGACGTGTGAAGTCTGGTGAAAGGGTGTTTTCTTCGTCGTCTCTTTCTGCCTTGTCCTTGCTGAATGCCTGACTCGGTAGCGTGCAGGGCATTTATAGGTGTGTCTCGTCGGCCCAAAAGGTCTTTACCCGTTTGCAGCAAGACATTTTTGCCTGCCCTCATGAAGGCTTCTTTGGGGTTTTGTTTGTCGATGATGACATTTTGGAGAAATTCTTTGCCTTGCGTCAGTGCCGCATCTTTCAAGGCGTGCAATCCGCGTGTCACCATCGGTTTCAACACCGGAGTCACCGAATGAAAAGCCGATTTTAACATATCTCCTAAACCGTGTCCTCGCTGTCGAGCAACCCCTCGGTACACTGGATACATGACTTACGAATCGTGAGAGAACCGTTTTCGAAAATGGAGTTTCACCGTGACTTTTCCTTTGGTGAATGGAATATTTTGTCCCAGATCTCCTTTTATAGCAATGTTGACCGTGTCAAAATACGACTTGCTGACAGGCAAATAGTGAGGATGTACAAATTCGCGGTGAACGTGGTAAGTGTTTCCACCTTCCTCGTCACTGGTCGTGGTACTATCCACTTTGAAAGGAATGACACGCAGTAACGGCACGGAGGTGTGTCCCACCACGTTATACTCTACCACATCGGAGTACACAAACATCAAATTCAGTCCTTGGTTCAGTTCTACAGGGAATCGAAAAAACTTGTAAAATTCTGTATTGCTGTTGATCTTCGGTTTAAAATTTGGAGCCATTTTTGTGTCTCCTTCTAAAATATCAAACAAGTCACGATTAAAACTGATGGACAACGTTTGGGTATCCTGAAATTTCATCAGTAAGCGACGAGCCTCTTTATGGTACTCCAGGGTGACACTTTTTTTGATTCTGTTCAGGGCTTTGCCAAAGGCTAACTCGAACCTGGAAGCAATGGTATCCACCAAATATTGACCACTAAAATAAAACCCTGAAGGAATTTTCAAGGTGTAGATACTGAAGGCTGGATTGCTGGATTGTGTCCCCTGAAAACACGATGTCATTCATGGCTTGTTGCAATTGTTCGTTCAGGATATCCACCTCAAAAGTGTTTTGCTTTTCGGTGATGTTTTGGATTTGTGTAGGGTGAATCATTTTCACTAAAGCCACTTCCCAATGGGCTTCGTGATCTAACTGGATGGCCTGAGGTAATTTGGCCGTGTAACAGCACAACGTGTTGTGGGGAAACACCTCCATGGAACTGTCGCTAGGTAAGGTTAAGTAAAATTGGTTTTGGTGACTCATAATTCCAGAGTTCTGTGGCTGTCCGAGGGGTTACTGGACGTCAGAGGCGTGTCTCCGCCCAAAATGGGGTTCTGGTTGTTGTTGGAGTGGTGACTGGCACAGGCACTGGACACAAGTTTTCCGTGGTTCCCGTTCGAGGAGAATTTCAGGGAGGGATTGGGAAGCAGGTAACCGATGCAACTGCTCAATAAAATGGTCCACAATTGTTTGTCTCCTTGTTGCAAACTCAAACTGGCGATGGCTGCCCCGATGACACAATACACCACAAAGATTTGGCAGAAAAAGACGATTTGCGTTTTAGGCACACGTTCTCCGCACCACACCCACAAGGGTTGTTTTTGTAAAGCTTGCAGAGAAGAACTGGGTGAAGGAGTGGTCGACGTAGCTGTGTCTGTGTGAAAGGGCATGATGGTCACTTCTTTTTATAGTCGATGACTTGCGAAGCGTCGATCCAAGAATCAAAACTGAGTGGATATCCTTTCCAACGTACTTTGACTTCTTTGACACGTCGTTTGCCCAATTTACGGGTTCTGCGTTCGAGAATGCTTTCGATGTCGTACACGTCGTCTTCTTTTTTGGTGACACGTTGTAACTCGGGCAAATAAAACGTTCCTTTGAGCACTTCTCCGTTCATGTCTTCCAATTTATAGACGGCAGGATTACGGCCATGCACTCGTCCAGTGACACGAAACAATTCGGTCGTCCAGTTAGGTAAGTAACCTTTGTCGAAAGTGTGTTTGGTTTTGACAATGCGCACCCAATCTCCTACGGCCAACACTCCACTTTTCTTGGGGACAGCCCTCGTCGGGGACGTACCAAACAGACGCTCAAACACCAGCACTTCGTTGTCGGGAGTCACTTCTTGCAGGGCACGTCCGATGCTTCGATGGTAAGATTGGTTGTACGCTTGCACCAGGTGCGGTAAGATGTCGATGTACTTCAGAGTGTGGTGATGCGTAAAATATTTCCACATGCGTTCTTTCAAAGTGCGTTGAAAACGTTCCACGATGCTGGCTTTGGTTTCGGGATTCTCGGTGGTAAAAAAATGAATGTCACGTTTCTTCAATTCTTTTTGGAAAGCTTGGTTCAGAAATTCGGTACCTTTGTCCGTTTGCCATCGAAGAGGGTGACGACCGCTTTGTTTCAACACTCGTTGCAGGGCTCGCACTAACTCGCTGCTGGATTTGGAAGTCAAGGGTACGACCCAGGCAAATTTGGAAAAGACGTCGATGACACAAAACAAATATTTGTAGCCACGATTGTAGCTGGCCAAATGAGAGACATCGGCTAAATCGGCTTGCCATTGATGATCGATGTCTTCCACTCGGGTGCGACTTCTGGAAAACTTGCGTCGAATGGGTTTGTGTAAAGTGTAGGTAGCTTGTTCTTGTAACCATCGTTGCACTTGAGGTAAACGGAGACTTTTCAGTCGCAATTTGGCAGCACGATACAATTTTTGAACTCCTGCGTAACCTTCAGGATGCGAGGGATCGTAGTAAATGCTGGCTAAGACTTTTTCCATATTTTGTGTTTGTTTGTGTGTTAATAGGTTACCCACTCTTCGGTGATGCTACTTTGAGTGGGACGAAAGGGTGGTTTAGAAACGGATTTACGTGTCCGATGGGCTACGGGAGTAGAAGTCGAAGGTAGTGGTGGCGGAGGTGGCAATCGAATGGCTTTGGTCTTCTTTTCTTTTTTCACTTCTGGCTTCCCTTCCTTCTTTTTCACTTCTGTCGAAGGAGGAGTGGACATCATCTTTTTAAAGCAAGCTTTCATTTCTTCTCGTTGGGGTGTGGGCGACGGGGTCAACAAGGATGCTGCAATCTTACTTGAAATGGGTGCTGCTGACGGTGTTTGAAACACTTCTCGCATCTCTTCTTCCTCAGGTCTTCGTCGGGTAGCATCTCTGCTGACCCCTGGGGATGGTAGTAGTGGTGGTGGTGGTGGTAGTGATGATGGTGCTGGACTTTTCATTAAGGTCTTAAAATCTTTCAGAGTGGGTAGAGCTGTTTCGTCTAAACCTTTCTGGTGAAAGAGTTGCAGTCGTTGCAAGAGTTGACCGTAATTTTGCGATTTTTCTGTTTCGACAAATATTGGCGATCCATCAAGGACTGCAATTCGTGTTGTAAGTGGGACATCTCGCTCAAATGCGGATTGGCAGGTAAATGCGGGGTGCGTTGTTCTTGCCAACGATGGTATTCCATCCATCGTTTGTAAGGCACTAAAGCTAGTTTTCGTCCTTCCATGGGGTTGTCAGGGGTCGATTCTGAGATCTTGGGACTTCAGAGGGCCTTTTTATCTTGCTCCCACCAGTCCTCCCAACATGGTTCCCAAGACTCCTTTCAGTAAGGGGCCTAACAAGAGCGGTAAAATGCCTCCACGTTATACCAACATCTTCTTCTTTTGACGAATGGGAATTTTCTTTTGAACCATTTGGCGAAGAACGTGACGATGTTTGCTTAAGCATTGTTTCTGGTGTCTGGACAAAGAGATCGTGCCTTTCAAGACGTTCAAACAGCATTCGCACAGGGTATCGATGACCTCTTTGGAGGCTGATTGAATGAGTTTTTTTTCGTAGGGGTGGAGAAGCTTTGGACAGGACAGATAACATGTTCCCATGTTTGACTAAACGAAGAGGCAGTCCTTTTCTTTTCTTTCCTTGGGGCTGTTTAGAAGAGGGATGTTTTGTGGAGGGTGACATCTTTGAGTCTTCAACACCAAAAACACTGATACCCCGACTTGGTCACAGGCCTTTTTTTATACTGGAACGCGTCGCCACTGATTCTCTTTACGTCGTATCAACTTCAGGACAGGCATGACACGTCGTGCAGGGGTACGCAACGGACTAAATCGAGCCAGTTCTTGCTTGGACAAATCCAGTAAACTTTGTAACATGCCCGGTCTTTCTTGGACTTTGATTTTGGGAGAAGGTACTTTGTGAGCAGCAGCCACTGCCACTAAATTGGAGGGTCCTGCCACTGGGAAAGTTCTTGGGGTCATCAACGGAGAAGTTCTTGGTGTGATCAACGTCTCCAAGTACTCTTCAGTTCTTGGTGTCATCAACGGAGAAGTGGATGAACGTGAAGCTGCCGGAGACGCAGTCACCGCCGTGGCAGGTCGTGGTTTGCGAGTGTAAGGTTGTGTCCTGGCCGAAGTGCCTCTCTTGCGACTAGTTTTCTTCTGTGGGCTTTTCTTTTTCTGGGGACTTTTTGTCTGTTTCTTTTTCTGGGGGCCTCTTTTCTTTTTCCGGGGTGGTGTCTGGTAAGAGGAGGGTCCCGCCACTGGTGAAGTTCTCCTTGGGGACCTGGTCTTTTTCTTCTTCTTGGAGCTTCGTTTGACTTTTTTCTTGGGGAGAAGTTTGGGGGCATTAGGATCCCATCTTAAGAGAGAGCGAATGATGACCCCTGCTAGAGTACCGCTCCCTCCAGGTTTCAAAATGATTTGTTTTTGGTTTGAGTGTCGATGCGGGGATCGGCCAGTTGGGTCAAAGCGACTTTGTTTCGATCAAAAAAGCTTTTCGTTTGATGAGGAATCTGAATGATCCCTTGTATTAATTGACGTGCCGTCACCGTGAACCATCGTAACACTTCTTTGAGACTAGCTTCTAAGACACGAGCTCGTGTTTGTGGATTTTTTTCTCGACTGATGCCATAAAAAGCACGAATCAATTTGACGGGAAGATGCGACTGAAGGGACGTCATGTTCAAAATCTGTGTGAGACAGACGAAAAGGGTCTGAGGTTTTTATAGATTTTTTTGTGGAGTGAAATTAAGTCGAGGACGGAGACGTGTACAGGACAGGCCCTCCCCGTCTTGGCACCAGTGGTGAAACAAGTGGGTACGAAATCGCAAATCCTCGGGAGTCGTAGGTTTCAAATCGACGAGTAAATAGGCGTGTGGAGTTTGAGTGGCATCGTCTTACGCCTGAGTCAACCAAGGCGTTCCTAACTGTTTGGCTAAGACTTGCACTTGCGATTTATCTCGAGGGCTTTTAAACAAGACCACGTAATGCGCATTGAGACTGATGGTACGATGGGCTTTACTTTGTTGAAACAAATTTTGGGTGACGTAAACGACACTGGCATTACGGTGATGCCCTTTGCGCGTGAACCACAGTTTAATTTCTTCTTCGTCTTCTCCTAACATGTCGTCGAAAATGACCAAATGGTTCTGACGGGAGTCAGAGACGATGCCGTCGTTTTATTTAGGAATGCCTTCCACAAACACGATGGAATCGCCTTGACTTTCTCGCAAGAGGCTGTACACCGATTGCCACTCTTTGTAACACCACACGATCCGCTGAGGTGGTCGATCGATCAAATGATGTTTATATTCCATCAAACGTTTGACGAATTCGGTTTTGCCTGAACCGCTAGGTTCAGCAATGAGCATGTTAAAGGGATGGCGAAGATACAAAGCCTTCCAACTGGCACGATCTAAGTGTTCGTCGATGACTTTGACAGTGGAGGAAGAGGGAGCAGAGACAGCAGAGGTAGCCATAGTGTCAGGAATGTCACTTGTGACACGAAAACAAACAAGACGAGAGTTTATATACTTTTTTTCAGAACACGTTTATTGAATGTTTTAAACATGAATACGAAAGACAAAAATATATAAAAGCCAAAGGCTTAAGTACAACGATAAAAGGCACATGAAAATCATTAACGTCGAATAAAAACAAGTGTCTGTACAAGATGTTTTGGGTAAAGTTCTGACCAATTCTATAGAGGGTAAGGTCACACAAGTGTCCTCCCGAAAAGGTCTTTCATGCCTGTCCACGACAGTCCTGTCCTGGGTGACGGGTTCTTCTGGCACCGTCACTAACACAGGTTGAAAAGTAACTTTTTTCTTTGGACGTTGAAAGGAAGGATCACAACTCTCGAGCATACTGGGCCACTTCTTGGGTCCAAGCCTCAAAATCCCATTTTTTACAGGCACGGACATCTGTCATATGGGGTGTAAGTCACAAGCTACACACACATCGTCATACACGTCTTGGGTAGCTAAAAGTTGACGAATCTTTTTTTCCCGTAGAGGTCGAGAAGTATCCAGATGAAAACGTAAGGCTTTGAGCAAAAGGAGTCTCTCGTGAACATTTAAAGGCACCACTTTCATGTTGGATGGGGTGGTAAATACTGTTCGTGAAGAGTCCACAAGGAATCGGCTGGTAAACGAAATCCCAGAAAACAAGTCACTAAGACACACACCACTTGTCGACCCAAATTGAATGGATACAGTTCTTGTAATAATCGATGGTAATGATCCACGGTTTGAATATGGTTATTGAGTTCCTTCCACGGAATCTGTTGGATTACATGTGATAAAAGTCGTGGCATGGCAGCCTGTTTTTATAGTCTCTTTGTTTCGGAAAGAATACACGTACTTTCTAGCCAGAGATCTTCGTTTTCCAGTGGGGAATTTAAATGTTGCATACTGTAACCGAAACGTCAGAGTTTGTTTAGAAGTTTCCTCTTCCACTAAGTAGATTCCACGTAAAATATGTCGGTAATCCTTTACCTTGTCTTCCTCAATGCGTTGTACTAGGTGAATCTCGAAGTAACCAAAATAATCAACACGTGGATCATCGGGGCCCTGGAAGTATTGAACAAGGTCTGACCATTGAAACAATTTCTGACGAATCAGTTCTCTTATACCATTCAGGTACCAGTGGTTAAAGATCTGGGGACGTAACGGATACAACTGTCCTTTACGTTTGACTTGTATTTTGACCAGCTCTCGGTAAATGCGTTCTCTCAACTCCACAGGCAAAGCATGAATGTTCTCTTGTAAAGTATCCATAAACAGATTATGGTAAGTTACTTCAATGTCTCGGTCCCACTAAGGGTAAGTAATGACAATTCGGTGACCATCGAGCATGTTCTACGTAGGCCGAATCTTGCAGTTCCCAGTGATGAAGTGACACACCGCAACTGAAGCATTTGACTTTATCTCCTTCGCCCAAGTACAACAATCCGGATCTGGCTAATTCTTCGGGGGTCGGTCCTCCCAGATACTTAGGCCATTTTCCTTTGAACGATTGAAGACGATTTTCAAAGTCGCAATATTCCGACAAACGCACAGGAAACGAATATTCGTCTTTCACAGGTTCGTTTCGATGAGGGTTGGGTGACATGGACAGGAGTATGCTCAGAGCTGGATGACATCCGTAGGGGGGTAGACGTGAAGGTGAACATCCACCTTTAAAACGAAACCCAGTAAAATGTCCAAGAGGACGAGCGGCATCGCTTTCGCATCTCTCAGGTTTGACACGCACAGCATCACTTTCCATGATAGGGGTAGTGAGAACAAAGTTCCCATGATGCTTTACGGCATCGCTAAGGTCACAACGTACAGCATCGTACCCATCGCAAGGCTCACAATCGCATTCCACTTCCGAAGCCCCACACATGAATTGTGCCTGTCTAAACTTGTTTTGTGTGTCTCTGAAAGTATTCATTTTGTTCGCTAGGTCTTGGTAGTCCCAATGAACTATCGATCTTGACCATAGCCCCTTTTTATACTAGTCGCAAGGTAAAGTGGTTGGGTAGTCGCACTCGCTTCTGGTACACTATTTGATAGACTTTTTCCAAGGGTCGACTGACGATGTGGTGAGTTGGTAAACGTACAATCTTGTTCGGTTCATAGGTGGTCACTTTAAAGTGTTCATCCTCTCCAGACTGCAAGGCTTCTTTCAATACCCCAAAGTTGACCACACGACTGGTACGATAATTCAGAGTCAATCCTTTCACTTTACACTGCGTGTGCACTTCTCCTTGTTTGTCACGGTATTCGTAGCCGTAATTTTTTGGACCGCCACTGACGAAACTTAGAATCGTGTCGTCGGGATGCTCGTCTGTCCAGGCTCCTAAACGGTCTCCTTCGATGTCAGGGTGCTGTTGACTCGGGTGATGGATGTAAATGCACTGTCCGTGTCAAAGTACAGGACGCGTTCCCTTAACAGTTCTAAAGCTTCGTACAATTTTAAGCGAGCATGGGCTGTCACGTAAGCCGCAATGATGACATTTCCAAAGGGGTCGTCTTGTACAAAGTCCAGATCTTCTTCGTAATTGACCAAGATCAAATCCTCACGAACGACGTCCACGTGTTTCATGTATCTGGTTTTGTCGTGAATCATCTGAAAGTAGCGGGAAGGTTCTGTCAAATATTCCGTCTTGGGTAAACACGGGCGTTGTGCCATTTTACCCCACAAGCAATTTAACATGACTTTGGCAAACGATCGCCTGCCTTCGTTTTTCTCGATGTGATCTAAAGGGATGCCTTTTGTTCATAGTATTTCTCTTTGAATGTCTTTTGGTCTTCGGGAGTGTGACACCAGGAAGGATAGTCGCTGGCTTCTTGCTTCAGTTTCAAAAAGGCATCCACGTAGTCGGCGAAAATACCCTTGTGGTATTGTTGTGTCTTGGGAAAGTGACAAATTTCGTACACTTCTAACAGTTGGTATCCCATGTCCAGAGCTTTGAACAATTCTACGCTGACCAAGGCCCGTTCTTCCTGGGTGTGCTGACAAGGTTGGTCTTGGTTGCACGTTTCGGCACAAGTACGGCACAAAGGAAACATCAGTTTGCCTTGGCAATGGTGAGGTAACACGGGATGGTACAAGTCCGAGGGAGGCAAAACTTTACACTTGATCAAGCCTTCGTATTGTCGAATGTTTTTCAGGTCGATGTGTTCCGTGAACAATTGTGGGTGCCCTACAGGAAAGCGACAATATTTGCACACGTAGGGATACTGCGAACACACGTCCAAGTATTTGATTTCTTCTCTTTTCTCTTCGTCGGCTTGGTACAGCAAACAGGTGGCATTGGTCCTTCCTCCGTACAAACTATCCCTCGGGTTCAGCGGGTCCATGAACTGGTAACTTTCCACGAGGCGTTTAAATTCGGGATCGATTTTCAAACGGTGATCGTACTCGTGTTCCCACATTTCCACCACTTGGTATCCTTCCTGTTCTAACTTTAGGCGTCGCTGACAAATGTCCTGGTACAAGTCTTCCATGGTTCGTTGTAAAAACTGATTTTTGGTGTCGTGGTCAGGGTAGCGGAGGGGACATCCGTGAAATAAGCAACCGTTAAACTCGTACACGATCTTGGGGTTTTCTAAGTCCCAGCCATCGACCGAATGCGTTCCGATGGTCTTTTCACCTCCTCCGTTGCGGACATGCTGAATCCATTTGTCTTCCTTGTCGCACAAGTAATGTAACCAGCGTAGGGCTTTGACCGAGTATTGACGTTTGACATAGTTGGTCGTTTGAGGACTGATGACAGCCACGGTGTTTTCAGGCATGAATCGTTGCCGGTACACTAAGGAACACGCTTTGGCAATGGTGCAAGCTTCTTTCAAAGGATCGACCCCTCCGTGTTCTATGAACAGTTCTCGAAATTCTCCACAGCATCGCCGTAAAATGTCCACGTCGGAACGACAATACTTTAGCATTTCTTCCTGAAAGTCGAAAGGGTCGGAGGTGTGAGCCTGGTACCAAGCGTAGAAAGCTTCTCGTTGTTCGGTACGCATGTTGTCGGGGTCGTAATTGTGAGCCTCAGGTAAATGGGGTAGAACGGCGTGTTGATTGGCTTCCGTATTGAAAAAGTGTGGAAAGTACCCTTTAGCCATTTCTGTCATTCCAAACGTTTAAGGCATTCGACTCAAAGGCATGGCCAAGTAACTCATCGAATCTTTAAACTGTACTTGTCCCACTTGCATGAAAATGATTTTGGCTCCGTTCAAAGTGACTTTAGGACGTTCGGTGCCATGTTCTGTATAGTATCTGAGAAGAAACTGTCCATCGTATCCGGAGAAATTGTGAGCCATCACCGTGGCATGACGATGACAATCTCCGTAACGTTCGATGTCCTCTTGGCTCCACGTCTTGTCGATGGGGTCTAAGACCCATCGGGCGAAATCGGCTAGCGTGTTCGGCCGTCGAATGATTTTTTCACGTCCTCCAGGAATTTTGCTGTAGTGAGGGCAATGACTGAAGATAGGTTCTTAAATGCACTTCTCGCAAGCTCGATGAGCCACGCAGAAATTAGGAATGTGAATGCCAGTCTCTTGCATGCATTCGAAATCGAAAAAGATGAAATTGCCTTTCTTCTTGTGTAGCAGCAGAGAGACTGAGCCCACCAACTATTTCGTCAAACAGAACCTTCGATCCAAAACACTCTTGATAGAAGGTCTTGTCTTCACAAATAAACCCTTAAAGTCAGAAACAATGATAAATAGGCTTTCTCGCTGACCAGAAGGGTTATCTCATGAAAAATATCTACCTATATAACTACTACTCGATACAAGGGTCTACTAGACGGAACATTCGGTGTTGTTTCAGTCTCTCTGCTGCTCGAAATACTTTGTATTTCTAAAAATCCTTTAGGATTTCTAAGTAAAAATTGTATCTAATCCTATTCGATACCGTGTCCGAGGATCATGTAAATTTATCGTTACAAATCCGTGTGGTTTTGCCTGAGCACGACTAAAGAAATTTCTGAATTTATTTATGTCCATGTCACCGCTGCACCAAGTCTGATGAATATTTTGTAACGTGTGTGCGTCAACGCCGTTAAATACCGCGAGAACGTTACAGTTATCTCTGATCACTTTTGGCATTTGTGTATACCGTTGAGTTACATAAATCACATCAGTGTTTTTGTGCCGTCCACGTGAGAATATCCTGGCAGGGTTTGATTGTTTGTCCAACATGATATCGTCGTACACGACTAAATTATTAATACTCGCATCAATATCATCGATACTCGGTGCTTCATCAATATCAGTTATAAAATCAACAATATCTTCTTCACTTATCGATTTTGCACTTTCGTTAAAATCTTTTAACACGCTGTAGCATCGCTGATCGTCCACTGACGGTGCTATCAAATATAATTTATCCAACTTCATCCACTTCATCCAGATGGACCCATAATAATCATTCGAACAGAATTTGGTAGCACTGAGTTATGTTTAATTGGCTCTCGTCGCTTTGACGCAGAAAAGTCAGTAATCTCCATTTGAAATGTCTTTGACATTTTTATATATCATAAAAATAATATGGATTTATATTGTGTGAAATGCCGAACACGTACCCCAACTGTGGATATGACAACAATTACAACAAAAAATAATCGACAAGCGCTTACAGGCAAGTGTGAACGATGTGGCATAAAAAAGTTTAAATTTATTATAAAAAAGGGAGGTGATATCGCAGCCAATTTAGCCAAGTTACCAGGAACACCGTGGGCTTAATACCCAGGAAAAAAACATCTTCCAGGATAGAATTACTGTGGTCCTGGAACCCGACTTGATATCAGACTTGATGCTCAGGATCAGCCAAATCCAGGTGAGTATCCGATAAATGCTATTGATAAGGCGTGTCATGTTCATGATGTAGCTTACCGAAGTAAGGATTTGCAACAGCGCCATGTGGCGGACGTGAAATTAATTCATGCGTTAAATGCCATCACTGATAAATCTTTCAAAGAAAAGTTAGCATCCTGGTTGATAAAATCTGCAATGAAAGGTAAAGTAACGCTAGGTACTGGTATATAATGGAGTCGATTTATTATTCCCCAAGCGGATATTGGAGAGGTGGCGCAGCAATTAGTAAACTCGCTGAAGCAGCAAAAGTTACAAAAGTTACTGTTAAAAATTGGTTATCCCGACAGGCAATATGGCAAATTTATCTACCGCGCCCTAAACAAATTCACTTTGCACATTTCGATGTTAGTGTGCCAAATGAGGTTCATCAGGCTGATATATTATTTCTGCCACATGATACTATCCGAAGACGTAGATACAAGTACGCGTTAACTGTAGTTGATATTGCAAGTAGATACAAAGATGCTGAAACGTTAACGACTAAAACAGCATCTGAGGTTGCTTCTGCGTTTAAACGAATTTATCAACGTGGTCTACGTTTGCCAAGTCTATTACAAGTTGATCCTGGCAAAGAATTTCAGGGTGCAGTATCATCACTGATGAAACAACATAACGTCATCATCAGACGAGGACATACTGAAATTCATCGCGATCAGGCAATTGTTGAGCGATTCAATCGAACACTTGCTGAGCGGTTATTTGGATATCAGTATGCGAAGGAATTTATTCAAGATACGAGATCGCGCGAATGGGTTGCAAGATTACCAAGCGTGATAGCTGCGCTAAATAATGAGATCACACAAACAACCAACATGAAACCTGCCATCGCGATCACAAAAAAAACATATACCCGTACGACGTGATTCTTCAGCGCAGCCAATACTGGGTAATGTCACTGTAAGATATTTATATGAACCAGGTGAACTTGAAGGTGGTAAAAAAAGAGCAACTGATCCTATTTGGAGTGTTACCACACACAAGATATCCACCGTGACAAGATCTACTGGTAGACCAGCAATCTACAGGCTGGATTCAACTGCTCCTCAACGCGGATTCACACGTGAGCAATTACAAGTAATTCCCGAGGACACACAATTACCACCCCGATCACTTAACTAGCACCACGACGTCGATTGCACTCAAGACAGGTCAACAAGATATTATCACGTGTATGACCGCGACTGTTATCTTTTCTGTCTACGGTAAATTGTCCTGGATTATTACTCGAATACTGCCATAGCATTATACAATTACAGCTCGCACAGTGATTATTCTGCTGTTATTTCAGAGCGACAACGAAGTCATCGTCGAGGTCGAAATCGCGATTACTTTTTTGTCACTCTGTTTGTAACCGGCGAGTTTTCTTCTTATTACATCACCATCGGCGATGCTGTTGTTTTTATTAGCTATTGAATCTTCCAATACAATCCTTCGCAGTTGAGATATTCTTCTGACTCTGGACACAGCCAAGTAGACTAGGTTTGACCATTCGATTCGATCATCAACAATCCAGACAGTTGTATCACTGATAGTTAGTCCTTCAGACGAATGAATTGTCATTGCGTATCCTAGCGTCCACGGGGATTTATTCATTTTTAGTGCATCTTTGACAGCATTAATATCAACTAACACAATATCATTCAATACTAAATTCTGTTTCCCTGACTCTGTCCCTGGTATATCAACATCTATATTTTGTAACCGCGTATCAGCTGGTCTATAACATAACGGCACTGGCAACATTGGAAACTTTTCTTGTTGTAATTGAAATAACTGCTGTTGAAGTGTGTCTCTGACTATCTTTCTACTTGCCACTATCAAATCGTCTGGTTTCCAAGAGCTCCAAAAGTCGCTCATCGAAGTTTCAGGAATCATCTCGCGTATAATTTCACATTGAATTTTATTCGGTTGTAATCTGATTAATGTTTTAAATTCTTTCAACGTTGCATCAAGTGCTCTACAATCATCAGACACTTCTTCGTAATAATCAACAAAATCTTTTAACCAATCATGAGGAGATGCGCCGACAAACGGAGGTGGTTGACCGTGATCGCCGCACATAATCACTGCAGTATTTTTCGTTAGCAGCCAATCAAGAAATGTTTTTAACGTTTCCATCGGCACCGTACATATGTCATCCCAAATTATTTTCTCGGGAATATATTTTGTTCCCATTCGATCTGACGTCCACACACCGCCGCTGTATTTGAAAAAGCTGTGATAAGTACAACAATTGACTCCTCGTTGTTTCATCTCCCTGGCGAGCCTGTGTGCAGGTGTTAGCACAATCATATCCGATTTTCCAAATAATTCAATCGCTCGAGTTGTCTTACCAGACCCACCCGGCCCGTTCAAATAAACGGTTTTGTGTCTAGTGATTGGATCATACACAGATGGCAACATTGACTTTGTCAATGTCGTCGACATTTCTGATAATTCTGATTTACAATAATCATCCTTAATTGCAACATCAGCGGATTCACAATATTCATGTAACATCTCCGCTTTTATTCTCCACGAACTCCATGATTCATTGTAAAAGTCTTCGACGCTCTTTGTAAAACGAGCCAGTTATTCTGAGTATCTGCTACTGATATAAAATGAATCCGTTGCAACTCTAACTGCGGTGTCAGGAAATCGATTTATCATTGATAGCAAATTTATAGAAACATAAGCCAGCATTGAAGATCTTAGATGTGTGTATTGAGACGATTCTCCGTCGATATAACTTACAATTGTGCCCAACTTTTTCCCGTCGGACAAGTAAGCGTCCTCCCGATTACAAAATATATTTCTCGCAACAGCGCAGCAATTATAAAATCCAATTCAGCATCATCGATAATCAGTCGCGAGTGATGTAGTTTGTGATCATATGCAACACCTTGAGTAAATTTACCGATTATTCTTCGTCCGAGATCTTTTGCTATTTTTTCACTATTGCTAAGTTTGATCTTGAGAACTTTAGGAGCTTCTTTAATAATGACATCCATGGGAGTATTTGGACTCTCTCGTGCATACTCGCTAATAACTTCATCGAGACTGATACGCTCCGGTGTTGGCAACCAAACTGAGGTCTGTGGTTGATATGATATGATTGCTTCACTGACAGTCAACGATACCAGTATTCGGCTGTCAAGCATATATCGCAATAACACTATTGGTACCCAGCGTTTTTCACTGAAGTGTCTGCCAAACCAAACATAACAGCACGGATGAAGTCCCACGGCGAATTCAAACGAAGTCACACGAGCAAATCCTGTCAGGTCAAAATCGGGTAAAGGACCGTTTATAGCAACTCGTGTCATCGAGTTCGAAGGATGTCCAAATCGCTTAAAGTATCGCGACACTCGCCCATCCCGAGAAAGCTTCCTGGGTAGCAAGCAATCATATCCACGGAAATCATATCCCGGTAGTCATACCGGGTATTCCATAACCCGCCATGTCCATACTCGACACAACTCAAATGTATATCCGAAAGAAACTGACTTCGGGTTGGTCTCCACGAATTTCTTTCTCTTGCGGCGTGAGCGGCAACACTTGGAACTGTAAAACAATTAACCGATAACTGCTCAACGTTTTCATCGATTTTCACATATTTCTGTGCGAGTTTTTTCATTTGTTGTTGCAACGACTCCGTCCGGTATAATTCACCGTTGGGTTTTACAAATTGATCATATTCGCCATATTCGGAACTCCTAAATAACCACACTGACACAGGGTCGGTTTTACTCAGTGTGTAAATAACATCAAATATGTTTTCCGAGTAAAGTTTTACAACACGATCTCGTGGAAATATTTTAACTGCATCAGTCCAGGCATGAGAGTTATGATCAATAATTTCAATCGGCGATCCTGACTTTTTATAATGCTTCGAATTATATAATATTTCCCCGGTTAGTGTTTTTACTGTTATTGAATATTTTAATTTACTTGATAGCACAGCAACATCATTTATTGATGCCCCAGTATCCTTGACTTGCTCAGCCCATGGTGTTATTTTTCACGTCGCAGATCGGTTAAACCGTTTCCTCGTTTTGCGTTTTTAAAATGTTCCATTACTCGCTCGGCTACACAATTTAACGCCAACGACGAAGTCATTTTCATCGGGGTGAGTTTATCAATTTTTGGTTTTTTTTACCGAATATATTCCATAAATGACTGCGGTTACAGGATACGCTCGAGCGTAATATGGTTTATCAATCCCGGTCAGCATTCCTGTTTTGGAATCTTTACTTAACAGAATGGTCTTTCCGTTAGCAAGAACAGGGTCGAGTTTGTCACGGATAATCCACGTATCGGAATCTGTTTGCACAATAAATTTTATTCTGAAAAAATATTTCTTACCGCGTTGATGTTTATCAAGGGGAAGAAAATCAATAATTGTTTTTGCTCGGGCATCAGTCATTGTAGCATCGATGACTTCGTCAACATCGATGCTGTCATCGATGATTTCGTCAATATCGCGGATAATTTTAAACGACGACCATACATGAGATGCGCCGTCGTCGCGGAATTCTATTTTGGCATCCCTGATAATATTAAAAAGATCAGTTAGATTCCGTCGTCGTGAGTCTCTGTTTAGTCTGTCAAGATCGAATCTCCCGGCGCCAAATAACTCCTTCATATTATATTTAAGACAAATATTTAAATAAGAAATATTATATATACAAATGAATAACTGCAAGTGGTTACAAGTTGGATCTGTAACAGTCTGTAATAAGCCCTGCAGGAAGGAATTCTGCGGTGAACACATACAAAGCATCAAACGAGGAAGCACAGGACCTATACCATGCCTGCGATATGTCATTGGGGTCAGGAGTAAAACACAGTTATGTGCGGGATGCGGAGGAAAGCGATACCGTGAACTCAAGCGATATTACAAAAAAAAATAATGGAGATGCGCTGAAACCCGAGAGTGATTATATAACTAAGTTTTCAGACAAATTATAAATTAGACAAATATATTACAGTATAAATGAATCAAGAATTTGTTCGACATCCAACCATTAAGAATTATGAAGCATCTCGCGAGGGAATAGTCAGAAATAGAAGGTTGAAAAACCCAGTTGGTGTTGTTGATAATGCTGGTTATCTTAGATTTACTGTTGGAAAAAAGTTATCACATTCACAGGTTTGTGTTTGAGGTATTTAACGGAGAGATCAAAGATGGTCTTGTAATCGATCACAAAGATAATAATAAACTTAATAACTCTCTCCAAAATTTACAATCCATTACTCCGAGCGAGAATTCTGCACGAGTTGGCACTGGTAAATTTGTAAAAATTCCCAGAGCTGTCAGATCTTTCAACATAAGTACTTGTAAAAAAATAATATTTCACTCAATGAACTCAGCTGCCAAATATTTTGGTATTTCGGTTCAACGTGTTGCAGAAAATATAATCAAATCTACTCTGTCAAAAACATATAAGCAGAAGATTACTTTTCATTATCACGAGGATTTACCAAACTGAGATAACTCCGTTAGGCATATCTCATGCAATTAGTTCCCTCCCTTTGTGCGATGGGTAAATTTATTCAGCGGTAAATCGTTTACAGGTAACAGCAGACGGTTTTCTGCACAAGGAAGTAAATAACTTCCCTTTATTTTATCAAGGTGACAAAGTCAAGAATGACAAAGTCAGGGACAAACGTGTATTTATCTTTGTTTTCCTTGATGAAATCAAGGATGAGATCTTTATTTTATTACACTTGTTTGGGTTTTTGTTACATCCTATTTTCCACACGATCATATTTAAGAAAAGATATTTTAAACAAATCACGATGAGCTATTTTTGAACTTCCAAGTATTAGTCGGTTTATATACGATATCGTCCGAATAATAACGGGGTTTCGAAACCCAACGAAGTTGCACAACTTTCCCCGTTATCACCCCGTTAGGGGTGGTCTTTTACCACTCAACGGGATTGATTTTGGCGGAGGGAGTGCAACTTTGTTGGACGTAGAATATAACCCCACATCTGTCTGTGGTGTCTATATGTTGTACCGTCCTAGGATAAGTTATATATGCAATTATAAATATTTTAAATACAACTGATGTAAATATTGTAAATACAACTGCTGTAAATATGCTTCTACAATGCTGTAAATATGCTTCTACAATGCTGTAAATATGCTTCTACTGTAAATAAGGATAAGTTAGAATTAAGTTATATATGTAAATACAAGGGTCAAAACGACCCACTTTTTTATTTTAAATATATAAAAATATATATAAATATGAATCACGAACATATCAATAATGTGACTGATGCTATTAAAAAATTAGAAAAACAAGGATTTAATATATCACTAAATCCTGAAACAGTTCTGTCTGATTTTGAATCATTATATGAAGCTAAATACGCAGGGCGTTATATTCTTCATGCTCAATATCGATTCATAAAGATGATTCAAAATAATTTGTATAAATCGCTGGCCAGCGTAGAAGAAGCACAAATAAATGAATTTGTTCCATTGTCTCGTGCAATTGAAAAAATTAGGTTGGCATTGGCAGCCGAGTATGAAACAAAAAAGATAATAAATAATAGCGTTAGAAAATTGAAACATTGTATGTCCCTTGATTTCATCAAAGACAAAGTCAGCGATGACAGCGTCAAGGATGATGAAATCAAGGAAGTAAATACCTCTCCTTGACTTTGTCAAGTACTTGGAAGTGAAATCGAAAGTAAAAAAAAATATATTACTTTTTTTTTACTTCCCCCTTGACAAAGTCAAGGTGACAGCGTCAAGGTGATGAAATCAGGGTGATTAGTCGGTTGGGTTCAATGCAAGAGTGTGCATAATTGATAATTTGATCTCTGTCACATACTATTGCGGTAATATGCTCGCGTCTGAGACTATCTAACTGTTGCTGTGTTAGTAAGAAATCTTCTTCTCCGTATTCATCAATGAGCAATTTAACGTTAATTTCTTCTTGTGCAAATGCAGCCTTGACTGCTTGCTCGAGTGCTTGTTTGTCATACACAAAAACATTTATGTGGTGCTACATATTTGAGATTTATATAAATCTATCTGACGATCTAAATAAGCGTATATACTCGAGGATTTGATGTGTAATGCGCGATCACAACATGATATTTTATCAATACTTGTAGTTGTGCGTCAGTCAGTATAAAAACGTCATGACCGTATATATCAACAATTATTTTTACCGGGGTAACTTTTCCGGTTCTGACAGCACTATCAAGAAGTACTTTATCATATATGAAACATTTCACGTGGTGATACATTATATGATACTTGCTTGATTAATTGTTAATTTCTGTGACTTTTACTAGCAAATACCCCGTCGGGTCAGGGAAATATGTCGAGGTCAGTGACTTTTACTAGCAAATACCCCCTCGGGTCAATTAAATCTGTCACCGGCACTGACTTTTACTAGCTAAGACCCCATAAAATCAGGGAAATCTGTCACCGGTGATGGCCTTTTACTAGCAAATACCCCCTAAAGTCAAGGAAATCTGTCGATGTCAGGAAAAATCAGATAATAACTGAAATAACTGAAATGTTTCTGGGATTTCTACGGGATTTGCAATTATTTATTTGTATAGCATCAAGGAAATTTGTCGATTTCAGTGACTTTTACTAGCTAAGACCTTCTAAAGTCAAGGAAATCTGTCACTGGCGATGGAAAATGCAAGAAAATCTGTCGATGACACTGACTTTTACTAGCTAATACCCCCTCGGGTCAAGGAAATCTGTCACCGGCGATGGTCTTTTACTAGCAAATACCCCATCAGGGTTGAAAAATTAGACGATTTCTGTGATTTTTACTAGTAAATACCCCGTAAATTTCAGTGAATTTGTCAGTGTTGCAGTAAAAATATAAAGCAAAATATTTTTACTGCAATATCTTATTGAGACGATCTCGTGAAATGCATGAGTCATGCTATATTTTTTTATAATTTGTTGAAATATTTTTTATGTTGACGGTGACATTACTGCTATCGTCGTCGTCGTCAGTGCCATCAGTGCTATCATCGTCAGTGACATCAGTGCTATCATCGTCAGTTACATCAGTGCTATCATCGTCAGTTACATCAGTGCTATCATCGTCGGTGATGTCACTGCTATCATCAATGAAATCATCATCACATTTTTTCGGAAATGTTTTGCATTTCTGGGACATTATTATAATATAATATTATTAATTGTAAATCGTTTACGATGAAAGTCCCGAAAATCGAAACTTTTAGGATTGGAAATTGTTTTACGATGAAAGTCCCGAAAATCGAAGATTTTTAGGACTTGGAAATCCTCACGATTGAAAGTCCTTAGGACTTTACCAGGAGACTAATATGTAGTGTTTCATTCCGTAAATCAAGGGGATTCCCAGACTGGTCTGTCAGCGCGAAATTTATTTTGGTCACCCATGGATTATGACATCGTAGATAGACCGGATTGATTGGCTCTTGCACGATCAGAAATCCAGGTGGTTCTTTCGGAGTAAATGAATAAAGAATAAATCCTTGCTGGGCTTGATTTGATACTGTCGTGTCCGTGCTGTGACTGCCATCAATGACATCACAAGATTGACCGCGACCACTTCAGTTATGTTTACGATGCCCGGGGATACGTGTCGGCCTTGCCCTTCGGGGTTATTATTGTGTCTGAGAATAGTTGGCTCCGGTAGTGTTTTTCTGTACCGTGCAAGTATGTCGTCAAAGAACTCATCGATGATTTTGGTGGTGGATTTTTTAGTTCGTCTGCGTTGTACCAGGGGAATTTATAATTTGGCAATTCAGCTTCTGTTATTTTGTAATAATCGAGAAATCGTTGTTTATTGACAAGAGTTTCATCGTTAATTATTGCTTGAATTAATCGCCGGTGATAATATTCCATGTCTGATACAAGCTGATTTAATATTTCAATTTGTTTAATGATTTCAACGCGTGAACTTGTTATATCAAAAAGATGTTCCTGGAAATGTTGCCGTAGTCGCGTTAGTTGTGCTTCATGTTCTTGATTAATGTTTTTAAAATGATTAATAATTAAACTTAAACTAAGTGCATAACCTCTTCCTACGGGCGCTGGTAGTATGGGTTGTGCCAGTGGAGCAACTTCAGGCCATCCTAACACTGTTCTGATCGAACTATTGTATATATCCACGGCGTAGTCTGGGGTGTTTATTTCGATCGCAGAAGACAGCGTTGGCTCATGAACAGTTATTTCTATTTGGATTCCTTTGTTGTGATATTTTTTATTCGACGTTGTAATTCATCATTGATTTCTTCGATTTGATAAGACCCGGTTGGTAACCGAATGACATTCCCGTCTGGCGTGCCATCGGGTTTATTTTTGTATGCAAACACAAACGAAATTATTTGCTGGCAATCCACCAAACGATTTTGATCTGATATTGGGCCAACTGTGATATACTCGTAATTGCGCTAACGCGATTTCGCTTACTGGAATCGGAGTTGGAAAATTAATACTGAATTCTGGCTTAGTTGAGGTTACTATTAACAAAGATGTTCGCGACGGGTTTGTATTTGCGACTATCTGCTGAAGTAATTCCGTCATTATTCGTTTGCTGTCGTTTCAAATCGAAGTTCTTTGAAAAACACTTTGTGTTTTCGTAATCGTTGTACGCGGCTGCCATCTGCGCGAATTCGGAATCTGATATTGTTGCATCGTCAAGGCTGGATGATATCAACGAGGACAATTTCGAGTAGGTGCTTGTGGCCGCGCTGTTTAACTTTTCATACCCGTGCAATTTTGTTAACGCACACGAGGATATTTTTTTCGCAATGATATTAGCAACTCCTGCAATTGTCGCTGATGTTGAAACTGTAATTGTGACCGCAATTGCGGTCGTTACCGGAGTTAACGCAGACAATAGCACTCCAGTAGATGCAACTACCGAATACACTATTGTGTCTAATACAGTTACACGCCGTTTGTATTTTTTATCTTTGTTGCGCATTTGTCAATAGTATCTTTTAGCGTTGATTGCCATTCGCGTACTTGATCATATCTATATTGCTGAGCATCTAATGTTGTCGTTGATGCTGATTTCATTTTATTATTTTACGCGGTAACCAATTGAGGCGTTTGAGCAACAAATTCCAAACACCACCAGTAAGATGTTGCGGTTAATGTCTCATCAGCTGCTACCAACATAAAATCCTCTTCGGTTCCCTTGTTTAATATGATAGTCACAACCCCGGAATACTTGTCAGTGGAATGGCTTCTCCAGGGATATGTTATTGTAAAAATCTCAAATTTAGCGGCACTGAACACAGACAGTCTATACACGCCAGTGGCTGTTTCTGTATATTTGATAGTATTATTTTGTTTGGACCATGTTGCGAATCCCGATGATACCGTGTATACGATGTTGGTGATATGCCCCGGGGTAACTCCAGTGGGGACTTTAATCAAACTGGTTTCTACGGAGATTTGTAAACGCGTTTACGTGAACATCATACTCTGCCCGCAACGTTGTTAGTTTACTGTCAATGGCGCTAGTGCTTGTGTGGACACTCGTGTCCACATATTGTTTGTTTGCGGTATCTTCCGGGGATGCTGGATCTCTTAAAACCACTATTTTGTTACCGTTCATGCTGAGTTCACCTGTCATTGTATCACCGGTCTTCGCTACACGTCCCCCTGCAGCTTTTTGTGTGTCATCTCGAAGCATCGCGATTGATATCAGCGAATCTCTGATTTTTCCGCTGTCGGTGAACACAGGGATGTTACCCGGAGTGGCTCCAAGGACCCTACGAATTATTTCATGCCATTTGATATCGCTGGTTTTTAGTTTTCCGTGCCGGTCCTGAAAAATAACAACCTCATCTGGGTCTATCCCGGTTAACGTTAAAAAATTATCGATTTCATCCTTGGTCACATATTTTGATAAATCCACATCGGCGCGTTTTTTTGTCTTTATTTCGAGAAGAGATCTTCCGTAAATATCAACCATTATTTGATAGGAAACTGTTTAAATCGACCCATAGTATACTCGTGCACGATTTTGAGAGGAGAAATCTTTGATTTCGAGATCGCATCAAGAACATTTAATACTTCACGGCCACATATCGGAGGATAGGTCAGTGTTTGTGTTGGTAACGTTGAGTACCAAACCGCTGTCGGGATGTTTTTTGTGTATCGAAGGAATTCAACTGGCGGTGCTAGCCCGTACGAATCGAAATATATAATTCCACGTGGATGGATCGCGTAAGCAACCCAGTGAGTTCCTGGACCATCACTGTTATCGAGATTAATAATTCCGGTTTCTGGATTATTCGGTCGTTTTGGTAATTGATCTCGCATAAAGACGCCTCTGAAGTTCTTTATATTTAATTGTTTAACAGCATCAAGCAAATCAAAATTTGACATCGGTAGAAAACCAGCGGTTTTCAAAACACTTAGAACCTTTTTGGGTACCATGATGGCGGAGTTCCTGGGAGTCTTAACCCGCGTCCCTTTTTTTGTACCCTTTTCCAGTGGCTTTCTTTAATGCCAAATCCAGCAGCGGTTCCAACAGCTCCTAACGCGGCGGCTTTGGCGACTGCGGGGGCATCAGCAGCTATCAACCCTGATATTGCCGCGAGAAGAGGAAATATACCGCCGGTTTTAACCATATCTTTGACAGCTGCAGGAGAGAAATCAAGTTGAGTTCCAGTCGTTGCTTGCTTCGCTCTATGGAAATGTTTTAGTTGGGTTTTAGTTAATGACAGTTTGTTTGGACCGCCCATTAGCTGATCGTGTTTTAGTGTTATTTTTGTCCCACATGTGCTCGCGTTTTTCGATTGTAATTTCTTCACCTGACCAGGAGTCAGAGTGACATTAACATGACTGTATGACATTTTATTTAATACGAGATTGATCTAATTGTTACATATCTTCGGAAAACTACAAGTTTTCTACTGGTGCATCAGCGAATATCATTCGGCCGCCAGCACCTTCAAGCAATATTGCTTTATCGGAAAGTACGACCGCGATTGCTCTGTAATTAGCTATAGCTCCTACGTCTCTATTCACGGTGGCCTGAAAGTGAATATCAACGACAGACTGTCTGGTTAAATCAAGATGCTCTTACGAGAAGTAAT
Organism: Sinohyriopsis cumingii; assembly: GCA_028554795.2. NCBI lineage: Eukaryota > Metazoa > Mollusca > Bivalvia > Unionida > Unionidae > Sinohyriopsis > Sinohyriopsis cumingii. Next base: position 78,142,643 of record CM068829.1, on the reverse strand, counting down.
AGATTGGATAATGAGAGATAAAATCCAATTGTGATATTTACAAACCAGTATCGATATTTAGATCACGCGCTAGATATTTCGACAATCGTTGATATGCACGTACAACATGATTATTACCAAAATTTAACAGTATGTTCTCAGACGGTTCTTGATGTCCGTTTATTCTCAGAGAAACGTCAGTGATACCAAGTTGATCAAAATATCATATGCGAATGTGTTTGTGAGTTTACTCGTGCAGTATTTTGAAGAGCAATAAAAATATGTCGCGGCGCGGAAACCCCCTGCTGTGATGCTATATGCCATGTAAATAAAACATTGATGTAACTTTGAATACTATCTATAGTTGTTGTAAGCCACGATAACAACAATTTACCACCTTGATCCATAAAAGAAAGCAGTCGTTGTTCTTCAGTAATTGCAGGAGTCATTACCGGCATCCACAGTGATAGTTTTGTTATTAATACTTTACCAGCATCACCAGCACCACCAACAGCTTCTCGCCATAAAGCATCATTATCGTCATTTTTTCTAACAAGCACGACTGTGTGTTTTGCTCCGAAAATTACCTTTCTGACATCTCGGCAAAATCCAAAGATATGCGACAGCGGAATCGCACAAGAAAATTTTCTACTATCTCCGCTCAACATTAATTTACGCGTATGAAAACCTAAATTGTAATTTGCATTACCACCATGAACCACAGACCACACATCAGCGTCGGCGTTGTTGGCAAAGTTTCTTGGTCGTCTAATATTGTACTGATCACTGTCAGGATGATTAGAATTATCCTTGGCAAACATCATTGATGGACCAGCTGATCTTGTATAATCATCAGAATATCTCGCTAGACCAATTATTGTTGTAGCAACATCAACATCATTCTGAATCGATTCGATATTTTTTCCATCAATCATATATATGGCGCTACTAAACAAGGCCATAATTCCGTTATTGACAAAACCGATTTTAAACGCATTCCCGTAGTCTGTGTTATCTATTTTTTTAATTTCACCTTCTACTTCAATAAATGCTTCAGCGGGCAGGAAATATCTACTTGTATCTTGAACCTGAAGTTCAATTCGTCCTCGTTTATTTGGTTCTCGTGCGTCATAAGAGTAATACTGATAATCACGCACTGATTCATTTTAAAGAACCGGTTCGTCCATGTCGAATGCTGGGTCGGATTCCCGATTTAACATTTTATTATAGAAGTTATCGTCTAAAACGAAGACCACTTCCCGCCACCAAACTTGTGTTTATTTGTTCAGGATTTATCAGCGCCGCTAGTTTTTGATTTGCGGCTTCATTTATTACTTTACTAACATTTGCTGGCATGTCCGCGGTGGCTGGTAATTTTACCGGCGGAGGTTTTCTACGTATCAGTCGTGCTAGTCTGTCCTTGATTGCCAGGAATGCTTTACTGGAAGCGCTACCAACAGCGCCAGTAGCTTTATCTTTAATAACATCAATGGCTTTCATTGATAATTGTTTTGCGATCGGTATTGCTTTAGGTGCCATTCTCGCGAATAAACCCTGAACAACATCGCCTAATCCGTTTCCATAAGTCATCCTGTATACGGGTACTCGTGAATTTACCACCCTGACCATGAGTGGTCTACGATAAGAATTGTGTACGATCATTTTATTTAATTAGTTATTTATTTAACTAGTTGTGGCGATTTTCAATCGCGGCGACTTTCAGTCGCTGTCCACGAGTTCATCAATAAGTTCTCGATAGATGTGAGTATCCATGATGCCGCCTTGAAATAATCGCTGACAGATATCAGCTGCTTCATTAATTATTTCTGGTGAGTTATTTCCGGCACGCCTACCTCCGATGAGAACTTCTAACCGTGATTCATCATTGATGATATTATCAGGGCAGGGAATAAAATCACCCCCCAAACCTTTACCAGATGTTTTTTTTTTTTTATGCTAGTCGATTGTGTTTTTAATGGTGTTAAACTTTTAGGAGGACCAATAAGCCCAAGATCCACGAGAATATCGCGCCCTTGTTGTTCTTGTTGTTGAACAGGTCTCGCAAGATAATTGTTAATACCGCCAATAAAATCAGACCATTTAGGATTGTCTTGTCTAGCCTGAGGAATATCATAATACCCACGAAATATACTCTTATACCATTCTTCACGACCCATTTTCTTCACGTACTCGGGTTTTAAAAATTTATTTCGCTTATCAAAAAGCACATAAGCCATTGGACCTAACTGATTTTCTGGCATTTTTTTAAACCATCAACAGCACCCTCCTTAAATTTATCAACCAAATCAACCTTAGCCTTAGCTGAAGCTGTTTCTGGTACTACTTCTGAAGCATCTTCGTCTTCTTCTTTGGGCGGTATTGCCGCAGCTATATCAGTTGGAAGCTCTCGTAAAATCTTTTTTGTTTGTTTAGTTCTCCTAGCAATCTTTTCAGTTTGCTCAGCGGTTTGTTTTAGCACTGGAAGAATACCCGGTTTTGTTATATCACCTGGATCTCCCAGTAAAGCTCTTTCAGTGACCACCGCAGCTTTCTCAGTAGCTGTTGTAACGAGTTTAAATAATTCTTCTGCACCTGTTGCAAATTCAACTTGTGCTTGCTGCCGTGCTTGTAATTTTTGTCTTACACTGTCTCGCACAGGAAGAAATTTTTGTATTACTTCTAGTCGCTCTCGAGCTAGTCTAGCGGAATGAGCTTCTCCGATGTTGGCCATTATTGTTAACTTAAGTTTTTAATTCACAGCAGCAGAAACGGCGAGGACAATCAAACCCTGCCAGGATATTCTCACGCGGCAGGCATTAAAACACTGATGTGATTTATGTAACTCAACGGTATACACAAATACCAAAAGTGATCAGAGATAACTGTAACGTTCTCGCGGTATTTAACGGCGTTGACGCACACACGTTACGAAATATTCATCAGACTTGGTACAGCGGTGACATGGACATAAATAAATTCAGAAATTTCTTTAGTCGTGCTCAGGCAAAACCACACGAATTTGTAACGATAAATTTACATGATCCTCGGACACGGTATCGAATAGGATTAGATACAATTTTTACTTAGAAATCCTAAAGGATTTTTAGAAATACAAAGTATTTCGAGCAGCAGAGAGACTGAAACAACACCGAGTGTTTCGTCTAGTAGACCCTTGTATCGAGAAGTAGTTATATAGGTAGATATTTTTCATGAGATAACCCTTCTGGTCAGCGAGAAAGCCTATTTATCATTGCTTCTGACTAGAAGGGTTTATTTCTGAAGACAAGACCTTCTATCAAGAGTGTTTTCGATAGAAGGTTCTGTTTGACGAAATAGTTGGTGGGCTCAGTCTCTCTGCTGCTTGTGTCCATCCTCTTTCTCTGGTGGGGGTTGGTATTTTTGCACGTAGCATTCGTGTTCCAAGTCCACGATGTGGTGACAAATGTGACATTTTTTCTTTCCTGAACATACGTGTGCCTTGGCATTATTGGTACGTAGGCCTTGTCCACACGTGGGGCACAATCGCAGCAGTTGCTGCCAAGCACATTTCTGCTGTGAACCTTGCGTCTTCAGATGTTGTTGGTAAAAGGCAGGACTGACAAACGTGCGCAGACAAGTTGAACAATGCACTGGTGTTTGCCCTTCGCTCAGACAGGGTGGAGAGGCCAAATATCCTAAGCATTTCGATCCACAATGTTTGTGTTGCTCTCGATTGTTATAACCATGATCACATTTCTCACAGTAATAACCGTATCCCAGGAATGCAGTGATACTGGTAATGGTATCGAAATGGTCATCGTGATAATAGACATGAATGTATTTTCCATCCTTAAAGTCTTTCCCTCGAAACAACAGAGGTCCGCGCACTTCTTGAGGGTGCACTTTCAAGGTGTAGAATGGAGCTGGGACATCTTGCAATTTTTTGCATTTCAGGAATGCCGCAGGGTGTGTCTTTGGACAGGTCGGCTTGTTGCAACAGGAGTTCTGCTTCACTTCGTTGTTTGGCTCGGTTCGATTTTCGAATGTTCTCCCAGTCTCTTTTCCATTCTACCGTGTCGTTCTTGTTGGCATAGGTTCGTCCCACCACGATGGCTCGGGCTAAACACATCTGGTCTTGAGAATTGTGAATTTGGACGAGACTCTTTTTGGTGCTACGAAGCTCGTTCACCAATAACACCTTATTGCGTTGTCCGGTCCCTTGAGGAGGAGAGACGTGGGTCATGTCCAGTGTGGCTTTTCCATCGGTGATGTCAAACTGGTCATTGGATTGTTGCACGTGTTGAATCTTGTCCATGACTTTGGAAGCGGTCAATTCTGCAGGGGTGCTAAACTCGATCCAAACAAGGGATTTCAAACCGTCGTGTTGTATGGAAAGTCTCAAGCGATCGTCTTCTTTGGGTTGACATTGTCGCTTGAGTGTGATGAGCAAAGAATCCTACACCCCAGTGATGAACCCTTCTGCTTTCTCTAACGGTACTTCGGACTTGAAATCTTTAAACTTCACCGTGTATTTGTAAGCCGTGGTTCTAAATTTTCTAGAGGAGTGCTTTTCCGTCTCTCGAATGGAATAGTATTTTTCAGGGTTGACTAAGGGTGGCGAACTTTGTTTAGAGGGTTTGGATTCTGGTTCACTCATGTCCTCTTCAAAATCACTGGCATGAATTTGTGCCAAAACTTCAGCCCTGGTACGAGGCGATAGATCACGTTTCTGCCTCTTACTTTCTTCTTCTTTCTTCTCAAATGAATTGGATCGTTTCATCTTGAGTGCAAAACGTCAAATGACTCAAGTTTAAACACCATAGACTAATTTATAGTCATGGCAGACCAGCGTATATAAAAGGGTGTGTGTCTTGTCCTTTCACTATTCATTTCACTCTCAAACCGAGCACAACGATGGAAGAGACTAGCCAAATCGAACGTTTCATCAGAGCTTTGCGAGGGGTCATTAGAAAATTCTCTTCAGACCAGCCGACGGACTACTCTCCTTCCTTTCAAGATAAAAAGTCAAGATACTTGCTATATCTGTCAAAAGAAAGGGCATTGGTCTTCAGAGTGTCCAGACCGTCAAAAAAAAAAAAAACCAGGGGCTAGAAAAGACAAAAGTCAAGATACCTGTTATTATTGTAAAGAAAAAGGACATTGGTCTCCAGATTGCCCAAAAAAGAAACAAGAGGAGTCAGAAGAAAAGAGGGATTCTTCAGAAGAAGAGAGGGATTCTTCAGAGGAAGAAAGCAGCCAGGTGAAGAAAAAGAAACAGGAGAAGAAAAGAAGAAGGGAAGAAAGTGAGGAGGAAGAGGAGGAGGAGGAAAAGACTGTGACGGTGAAGAAATTTAAAAAACAGAGAGACTAAACAATGAGACAGAAGAAGTGTATGAACTTTTTAAAGTGCTTTGTTGTGAATTGTGAATTGGATTGTAACTATTGATAAAAGGATACATTAATTATATAAGGTAAGTGTCTTTGGGTTTTGATTTTAAAATAAGAACGTACACTCACGCACTCATACACAGGCACGTACTATAGGGGTAAAATGTTTTTTTTTGAGTTATTGGCAATTGAAAGTGTATCTCTTTTCGAGAGACGTGGGTGGCCCTGAAAAGGGCCTTTTTTGTGTAGGGGTGAGTTTAAGCAATCAACTTTAACTGTCTTAAGCCTTTGCCACGGCCGAGGCCTACTTCTGATGATGATGATTTGGATGAAATCACTAAGGGTGGTACGGTAGGCTTAGTCACAGGGTTGGCGTGTTTAGCTCGGGAAGGTCGTATTCTCTTCGGTCGTGATAAAGAAGTCTGATACATTTGTTTCAGACTTCTTAACTCCGCTAAAATGTCCAACAGTACCGTGACGGTTTGACTTTCACCCTCTTGTTTCTTTGCTGCTTCTTCTACTTGTTTTTTTCTTACCTCTTCTTCTTCTTGTTGCTGTAAAAGAAAAGCTTGTTCCGCTTCCTTTTGCCGCTGTATAAATTTCTCCAATTCTTCTTTCTGTCTCTGTCTAAAATTCTCCACTTGCGTTAATGAAGGTGACGAAGGTTCCGGAACAAATTCTTGCGAGGTAAGAAAATCCACAAAATCCCAATTCACCTCTTCTGAAAGTAAGTCCGGGTTCCCTTGGTCGGTCTCCACTGCTGGTGCACCCCAATGGATCGTTTTCTGAATTTCCGTCATGTTGAATCAGTGTCGCATAGATTGACTGCACACAGGCGCTAGCGAATCTATATAGACCACGTGACGTCACAGACTGCTCTCTTCGGATTGGATGCGGGCTGACTGAATTTTGTCACGCGTGTTTGGATTGGTCAACAAACTCAATCCATTTCAATCCTTCCTCTACCTATAAATAAGTGCAGTTCACTGCATTGATTCACCTGTTCTCGGCGCCTCGAGATGTGGACCGATGTGCAATCTTCTACGCTTGTGTCTTCGATGATGTTCCGGACGGACATACCCATGTATGTCCGGTCCAAGTGGACAGTTGTCCACAGGACAGACACCAGTCTGTGGATACGTTGGATCTACGTAGAAAGACAAGGATGCCTCAAAAGAGTCCTAATTTACGGTCCTACAGTGAGGCGCAGCCTAACGACAAGAAGACCGATGCGGTGCCCCTTATGTTAATGGATACATTAACATAAACCCAAAGGCCCTTTTCAGGGCAACCCATAGGTCTCGAAAAGAGATTGACTTTCAATTGCCTACCCCATTTTTTTTCTCCCCATGTTCAATTTCCCTTGAGGCTAGAGTGACCCAAGACTTTTTCCCCCATGTTCAATTTCCCTTGTCCCTATATCGTCCCACGATTTTTCCCCATGTTAATTAACCTTGTCCCTATATCGTCCCACGAACTATTCCCTAATGTTAATTCCCCTTGTCCCTATATCGTCCTAGGGGTTTTCTCCATGTTAAATTTACATAGTCCCTATATCGTCCCAGGGGTGTTTTTAATGATAACTCCCATAGTCCCTAAATCGTCCCCCTTAACTACTTGCATTTTTTGAGGCACCGAAGTAACTATTTAATTTATAACGGTTGTGTTGGAAAAAAATGTGTATTTTTCCCTGAGGTGAGAGATGAGGACAGGGCTCCAGCCCACGCTCAGGCCGGAACATGCCCCTATTGGGCAGTTAACCAGGGCCATTTCCCCATCTCCTCCCCCGGTCATGATGTCCTATGGTCAAGTTTATCTTTTAATAGTGATTACCTGACCACAGGCCATCATTGTTTTTGTAATCTGTAAGTTTGGCTATTAGTTTTTTTGTCAAATTCTCCATCGAGAAATAGTATGTTGTTCCTTATTTACCTCTCTTTCTTACATATTTCCATTATAAGTTTAATCTTGTCCGGGTTTCTTTTTTCACCTTGGACTATGGCATGGTATTTTGTGAAATCAGCCTGCTGGCACCTAATGCATTTCGGGATAAACCTTATCTGTCCCAGTTAATTTGTATTTTCAACGAATTGATGTTAGCCCAATGGCCCCATGCTCCGTCCCAGTTAATTTGTATTTTCAAGGAATTGATGTTGGCCCAAATCCCCCATGCTTTGTCCCAGTTAATTCCGTAGTTGTCTTGTTCTACTTTACTTCTCAGATTTTTAGTGATATCTTCCCTTATCCAATCATACGTTTTATATTCATCTGTTTCCCATATTTCCTTGCTATCTCTACATTTACTAATAATTCTTTAATATGCCTAAATTTCCTAGGGACTACTACTTTTTTTTCTCGATAACATGTTATTTTTGTAAATATCATCCCTATTTCTAATAGTGAGACCGTACCAACAGATATATAAAGTGCCTCTCAAGGTGTCTGTGGCTCCGAGTTTAGCCTTTTTATTCTGTTAATTATGTTTGTACATTTAAGGATTAGTGGGCTAGGCAAGGCTAGCCCTCCTCTCATATTTGCCCTGAATAGCGTGTCTATTTTGACATAGTGAGATTTATAACTCCAGATGTAATTAATTATATCATTGTCTATTTTATCCAGCCTTTTGTTTCCTATGTCTATTGATTTTATAGTGTAGTTTATGTTTGAATACATGTAAGTTTTGTCCACTTGGGCCCGCTCCGTAATGCATAGTGGCGTGAGTGCCCAGATAATTTTGTTTTCTTTCATTTTCCCCCCATATTTTTTTAGTTTTCTTGTTCCTCTTCCTTTCCAAAAAAGAGCTCCCTGAGCTTTTACCCGATCCTTTATTAGGTGGGTGGGGTGGGGTGGGGTAATCAAGGCTGATTCCCCTGCCAGTTTCCTATTTTTAAGATTTCAGTTTTTCCGTGGTTTATTTTTGACACCGAAGCTTTTCCACAGGATTCGAATTCCTTTCTAGGTGTTTGAAGGAATTTGGGTCACTTTTAAAGTTCGTGCAATCGTTTACATGTTGGAGCATCTTAAATTCTTCCTTTAAATTGGGGATTTTTGTTCCCTCAATTTCTTTGTTGTTTCTTATTTTAGTACTTAAGATTTGAATTGATATCACGTATAATAACATTGATATTGGGCACCCCTGCCGCACTGATCTTTATATGTCAAATTTCTCTGTAACAGCCCCATTTACCTGTAGTCTTGCTGTTATTGCATTATACAGGATTTAGGTCCAATTTTGAAAACACGTTTCAAATCCAAATTTGTCCAGAATTTTCTCTATCTAGTTATGTTTCAATCTGTCGAAAGCTTTTTCTTGGTCGAAAAGTACCATAGCACCTTTCTGACCTGATTCATTTAAGTAGTCTATAACTGTCCTTGTACTTAAGATATTGTTTTGGAATTCCTTTCTTTTTGCCCCACATGTTTAATTTGTGTTCATCATGGTATTCATTTCATATTTTTACCCTATTTGCTAGTATCCTACTTAAAATATGTAATCTATATTAAGGAGAGAGGTGGGCCTCCAATTTTTTTAATCTTCCCTGTTTTCTTTCCCTCTGTAAATTAGTGTTATTATCCCCTCTCTCATTGATTCTGACATTGTATCATTCTTCAGTATAATATTGTTATATAACCCGTCAAGAATTGGCGGTAAATCACCGTGGAAATTTTGATAGAATTCCTTGTTAAGTCCATCTCTACCTGGGGATTTTCCTTTTGCTAATTGGTTAACAGTGTTCTTAATTTCATACACGGAGATAAAATTATCACATAAAGGCCTTATGTTCTGATGATATTTGATCAGATGTAGTTCCTTCTAGATATTCATCTATCGTGTTTGGATCTATATTTTGTTGTTGTATACGAATCAGCGTAATATGTTCTCATTTTTCCCATTATTTCCGTTTTACCCGTTATATTCCTTTCGTTTTCTCTTAATTTCTAATTAAATCCCATAATGACCTGAGTCTAGGTCGAAGTTTTCATGAGTGGGAATGAACCCAACACGCATTCATGTTCAAGGATCAATGTTCAGTCGGTTCTACTGAGCCAGGTGTCTACCAAAGCAGTATGTTGCGCCCGTTACGATTGGTCGCTACTATCACGTCACATCGGGACACCTGGGTTTTGAGTGGAAATTGTTCCACATCTCCTTCACGGTACGAATGTCCGGGAGAGGCAAGGAGGGACGGGACCTGGCAGATGGTACAAGCACACAGAGCCCTGAAACGTCAGCTCGTACTTAATCAAATCTAGTCCAGTTGTTTTTGATGGACAATGTAAGAATACCAATAATGTGTGAGCCACCTGTGCACTTATAAGTAAATAAATTTCAAAATAATTCATTCACAAAGTTAGAATTTAGTGTACAAAGTGTACATACAATTATCTAATAAATACCAATCAGCTAAGTCAAAATGACTCGTGTATCGTTTTGAATCACGCATGATAAATACCAGAGAAAATTTTTGATGGCGGTTACAAAAGGATCAAATAAGAATATTTTAAATAAAGATATTATCAAAACGGTTTTCAAGCCAAAATGAAAACCGCATACATTCAGCCAGGCAATATGGTAATTGCTCGACCTATTCGCGTCGAGTTCAAAAACGTCCAGGCATGTCCGGATTATGGTCTACACTGGTACTCGGGTTGGCATGTTCTTCATCCGTAGGCAGTAACATGGGTGCACCTCCTCCAAATAAAGCCTGCCATTTCCTTTTTCTCATTCATAATATCTTTCCGGTCTCAGTTACTATTTAAAGTCTAAGATTTGGTCTTTAGACTCGATGGGTAGGTAGATTGGTCTCTGCGAGCAGCTTCCACATGCATATGGCCATGCTCTCTTTTCTTCTATTTTGATGGTTCGTCAGGGCCTTTATGCAATACGCTTTTTTCGCTCCCGTCTCCGCCCTTGTCGATATAGTGATCAACGCTCCGGTGTTACTCCTGCGACGTCAGCAGCATGGAGGTGAACAGATCACTTGCTGGAAAGTCCATTTATGAAAAATAAAACATCATACGAAAAAAAATTGAAAAATACAAGGCCAATAATGTCAAACAAAAGCCTCTAACTGATCGAGATTTTCTCTAACTGGATTAGTTCATTTTGTTACTTTATCTTTGTCGTTCGTGTTATCAAATTTGTATGCGTGTTTTTGTGTACCTTTCAGACACTCATTTTAGGTCGCACTCTCCCCACTGCTGTAGTGTGTGTGAGTAATTAAATCAGTATTATATCAATAATGGAATCTCGCACAGCTAGATTATCTCGAGAGCGACTAGAGTCAATTAAGAAGTATATCCATGTTCGTGATGCTGTCAAACAGCAACTAATCACGTCAGGAGTCTCATGTGGAATTTGCAGAAGGTACAGAACAGTTATTCAAACCAATTATCATACCAAGAAAATTGTTACAGCAACTGAGGCGGCTCAAAAAAGCATTTGAGACATTGCCTGTTGATATTGTTGGCCCTCTTCAAGCAGCTCAACCACCACCCCAGCAACTTCCTCAGCCACAACCTGAGGTTCAACCTCTGCCAAGAGTAAGAACTAAACTTATAGATAAATTTACGCCTAAAGGTATTGCCGATATCAATGACAAAGACAAATTATTTGATATTGCTGCGTTTGGATATCGTAATAGAGATAAATATGTAAAACCCGAAAACTTAAAAAAACAAAACAAATGCCGATTGGATTAAAGATGTATATCGCATCGCTGCTAATACTCCGCAAATCAAATCTGAAGATGATGTTAATAATTTTAACATTTTTAACCAGGATGTATATGATCATATTGAACAAACAAAAACAGAAAAGAATACAAAGAGAAGAAAAAATAAAGTTGCAACTTGAAAAAGCAAACGCTGAACAGAAACAGAGAAATAGAAATGAAGTCGAAACTGAACGAGAAAAGGAACACAAAAAAAAGAAAATTTGGAATTTGAAGAAATTAAACGATGGAAGAAATTACGTTCTTCGCAAAGTAAGAAAGAAGCAGAAGAAAACACTGGAAGTGGTCTTGTTACTCGAGAAAGTGGTATTATTACTCGAGAAAGTGGTATTATTACTCGAGAAAGTGGTATTATTACTCCATGTCTCAATAACGTCCTTGCAGATGTTGAACGATTAGTAATTCTGATTGGCGGAAAACGAACCGGTAATAATTCCCCAAAATTATTAATGAAGCAACTGATATTTGTCAGAGATTATTTACATGGACAGTAATGTTTATTGATCTCTCATCGATGAAATCGTTGACGATTATCACCGTAATTAAGGAGGTATGCAGTTAGATCAGTGACAAGAAAATAAGATGATTATACATAATGCTCAACGTGGACCTGTAATGGTCAGGGTTATAAATTCGCGATTACCAACATACAAAGCGGTCTACTCGGCGATGTTGTTCAGGGTCTATTTAGATGGATAGCCCCTAAAAGCAATACCGATTGCAAAGAAACTGGGAAAGAAAGCTATTGACGTTGTTCGTGATAAAGGTATTGGTGCTGTTGGTGATGTTGCTAGTAAAACATTCTCGTCAATCAAGGATAGAATAGCCCGATTAATACGACCAAAAGCTCAGCTAGTAAAATTACCCTGCACTGAAGTCGTGCCTTCAAATATTAGTAAAATAATCAATCAAGCTGCAAATAAAAAACTAGCAGAGTTGGCTGGTGTACCCGTATCAGAAAAAGAAAAATATATAAATAGACGTCTGATAGCACGAAGTGCTCTTCGTTTTAGACGATAGTAATATTAATAAAATGTTTAAACGTACATCTGATCCAGCATCTGACATGGACTCACCAGTTCTCAAAGATGAATCTGTGGGCGATTATCAATATTATTCTTATGATGCAAGAGAGCCACATCAGCGTGGACGAATCGAACTTCAAGTTCAGGATACAAGTAGATATTTCTTACCCGCCGAAGCATTTATTGAAGTAGAAGGTGAAATTCTGAGAACAGATGATACTGAATACATAGATGATGTTAGAGTTGATTTTGTTAATACTGGTATTATGGCGTTATTCAACAGTGCTACATACATGATTGACGAAGAAATACTGAAATATGTCAGAACGACGTCGACATTGACACGACGATATTGGGTCCAGCAAGATGTTCAGATGATTATTCAAGATCAGCTGGTCCGTCAATGATGTTTGTCAAGGATAATTTTGATCAAACTGATAACAGACAGTATGATATAAGAAGACCAAGAAACAATGCCGGCGCTGCTGACGCTGATGTGGAAAATACGATTATTAACGCTGATCTAGAATTCAACTAAGGATTCACAACACGTGCATTAATGCTGAAAGATGTTCGCAGAATATTTTCAGGCGCAATTCCACTGTCGCATATCTTTGGATTTTGCAGAAATGTCAGAAAGAATATTTTAGAGCTAAGCACACAGTTGTACTTGTAAGAAAGGCTACTGACGATGATGCAGTCTGGCGCCCTATCGGTAGTGCTGACAAAGTAATACTGACAAAACTTTCGTTATGGATGCCAGTAATGACTCCATCAATCGACGACGAACAACGGTTGCTCTCTTTTATTAGCCAAGGTAGTAAATCAACATTATCAAGGTTGATGATGACCACAGATAGTGTTCAAAGTAACATTAATGGTTTATTCATATGATATTTGACAAACTTTGTGTTACTGAAGTTTCATTTAGGATAAACGGGCATCAAGAAACAGCTGAGGACATAATACTGAACTTTGAGAATAATAATGTTGCACGTGCATATAATCGTTTGATGACATTCATGGGACGTGATCAAAATGTTGATCTTGGTCCGCAAATATCACAACTAGATTTTACAACGCTGTATCCAATTTATTGCTTTTCTCTGGAAATTTTAATTTAGTTAGACGGTCTGTCGTTGATAAGAGGAAATACTGATGAGTATAGAGCAATTGCTGTTATACTCCGCGACAAAACAATGCTACTTGAAGGTGTTGGTGGACGAATGAGAGTTATTGATGCCCCAGTGGAAAACATGTAATTAAATCGCTCATGATCTTATAATGTCATATCATCATGTTAGTGTCAGTCTGACACCTGATCAGATTACAAAACTTCAATCAAAATCAGCAACAAAAAAAAAATGTGGAATAAAAATATCACTACAAAAAGATCAGATCACAGGTGGTCCGAATAAACTATCATTGTCAAAACGTCAACTCAGACATTTCAGTGACTCCAAACAATCAAAAACAGGTGTTAAACTTAATCTTTATGCGGGTGCCATTAAAGACGCAGTCAAGGCTGGCGCTATATTTCCACTTCTTGCAGCTATACCAGCTTTGATAGCCGCTGCAATGGGTGCTGTTGGAACTGATGCTGGAATGGCATTAAAGAAAGCAACAGGAAAAAGAATAAAAATTTATAAAAAAAAGGGGAAAGGGTCTAAGATTACCAGGAACCCCTCGCTTTTACGGATAAGGTCTGAGACTTCCAGGAACACTTCGCTGATTCTTCCTATGTTCAGTGTTGATTTAATTGATGTTGCTAAAATAAATTAAATATCAAAAACTTAAGAGGTGTTTTTATGCGTGATCAATTACCAAGACAACCAAACCGTGTTGAATCCGGTATCATTGATCTCGATAAAAGTTCCCGCCCTGGTACTCACTGGGTTGCATACGCGATTGATCCACATGGAATTGTTTATTTTGATTCGTACGGATTGGCACCACAAAAAGAATTTTTAAAATATTTCAGCAGAGTGTAAAGCATTCATCTTCGAAAGACTCCCATCTGGTATTCAACACTAACAACACAAGCCATAACTGATCCGTCAATATGTGGCTGTGAAGTAATTGATGTACTCTACGCTGTGTCATCATCAACAATACCACCTTATAAAGTCGTGCACGAGTAAACAGGTGGACGGTCCGTCGTTTTAAACAGATCTTATAGTATAATGTTTGACATTTACGGAAGATCATCTTCACAAAAACAAAAAACTAACGGAATAACTCATGAAAATGTGTGTAAACAGATCAGTAATGAAATATCTGCATTATTAAATCTTGCGAATGTAGATCAAAACGAAGTGGTTGTATTTCAAGATAAGCAAGGAAATTTAAAAACAGGTAATCTTTCATTGCATGATATTATCGTTATAATTAGTAGAGTAACTGAAAATAGGATATCTGTGTTTGATAGTAATGGAAAAATTAAACCTGGTGTTATTATGTCAACGATATCAGACAATATTCATTGTCGAGTAAAAACATCCGGTGATACAATGACTGGTTCTCTCAATATGTCTAATAATAAAATTACTGATCTTTGATAACCAGAAGACAATGACGCTGTAACGAAGAAATTCATCCTTCCAATGATGAACTCGTTATTTTCATTTAATGATGCAATAACTGCATTGAAATCTGATTACAACACTCATTCGAACACATTTTTCAATTTTAGCAAAAGAATAAATGGACTTGTTGATAATTTTATTTGGAAAGCCAGTAGTTACCGGTATTAATCTCTCAGACGTAAAATTATTACCGACAGTTCAATGTATACAGTAGCGTCTGGATAAGCATTATAGTCACCACTCAATAAATCCTTTAAACATCGCGCTGAGGATACCGGTACATACAGGCTCTCAGTACTTGACGATACAACATTTAGCGATATCTACCACAATTTCACGGCGTTATCAACTCATGATTCCGTCAGGTGGATCTCCTGGATATATTTTAGTGATGTTGGAGCAAAACGACGAGGAAACATTTGTAGTGGAAGCCGAAGCAAAAACAAAACCTCAGCTTGATTTAGTAAATGAATCTCCACCTACTTAAAATATAATGAGCATTCCGATCAACGTTCGACGTTTTAGATACAATCAGGCACGTGAAAGGCAAATAAAACTGAAAAATATCGTTGACGCGTATACAGTAAAAGTAAAAGATATAGCACACGTGTAGCTGCTGTTGACATAATTGTTTATTCAGCGCCTGCTGTTATCGCTGAAACCGGCGTATTATTATCAACCATAACAATGACATCACCAGTAATTATAACAATTTGTGTTTCAGCTGCAACAACAATTGCCGGTGTTCTTAATATCATCGCAAAAAAATATGTACGTGATTGATTGAGTATATAATGAAATTACACACAGCAACGCTAGCATATTCCAAATTATCTTCGTTGATGTCATCAAGTCTGAGTGATGGAATAATATCAGATTTTGAGTTCACGGAGATGATTAAAATTTACAAACAAGTACTGACTGTGATATAATCTACGTCTGATTTAAATACTACTAGTACTACTACTACTACCAATAATAATAATAATGTCAGCGCTGAACGAATTACTACAATAGATTGTTGTTAATACAACTATCGTAAAAAAAAAATACGATGATATCAGCAAGTTCGACTGATCCTGAATTTATCTTCAACTTTCCGACTGCAATTCTAGCGAAAGAAATAGCGCTAGCACAATTACGAGTATATGACAGCTGGCAAAATATTAGATCAAAATCGTTAGGTGGATTGCCAGCAAATAATTCTTTGGTATTTTCGTATAAAAATAAACCCGATGAAACTCGCGATTGGCATTTTGTGAGTATACCTACGGGTAATTATCAAATTGAACAAATCAAATTGAACAAGATTATCGAACAATTTCATCAAATTGATGGGTATATTGCCCAATTTAATCACATTATCAAACAATTTCATCAAATTGATGGGGTAAATAATACTCAAAATAATCACAAAAAAATCGCATCGAAAACAGAAAAATTACATTATAATAATTTCATCCTTGAATTTGTCAAGGAAAAAATAAATATAACAGAATTTAGTCTTTACTTATTCTCGTCCAGATTTCAGGTAAATGGTACTAAAAATAACGAAAATTAGATTTTATAATTCGATGATGTAAATAATGCTAAAATAACGAAAATTAGTTAGATTTTATAATTTGATGGAGTAAATGTTACTCGAAATTGTAAAATAAAGAAAATTACATAATAAATATTATTCATCAGAAAATATCAGAAAAAATAATATTATCAGAACGTATATTATTATCAGAATAAATATTATTATCAGAATAAATGTTTTTATCAGAATTAACATTTTTATTTGAATCTGAATAAATAATTTTTTCATAATAAATATTATTATCAGAATAAATATTTTCTGAATCTGAATAAATATTATTATAAGAATGAATATTATTATAAGAATAAAAATAATCCTGAATCCCTTGACAAAGTCAAGGATAATATTATTATCAGAATAAATATTATTATCAAAATTAATTTTATATTTCACTGATTACTTAATTTGCTAGATGAGAGAGAGAGAGACAGAGACAGCCAGACAGAGAGAGAGAGACAGACAGAGAGACAGAGGGCTTTGCTTGACAGAGTTATCTCCCTTGACAATACTGAAATATTTTTTTTTGTTTGTATTTTTTTTTTTAAATTTTCCGATCAGGTAATATTATCTGCGACATATTGTACTGAAGGCATGCGAATATCAAAATATTCGCCGGCTTCGTTCATTGATCGAATTATCATTTCTTCTCCAGTCTCTGTATTTGCGGATTTAACCGCCCTTTTTGCAATTATTTCTTATTTCCCAGTACCACCAAATTTGCAATTCGAATTCTGTGTAATTACTCGTAAATTATTCAAGGAATTATTTTTCGGATTTGAATCAATAGATTAAACCGTGAAAATGCTCGTAAACGCACCTATGAGAGTAATATCTTTTTTCAAGCAGAACATCTGAGATAACCACCATTATTTTCAACAACATTTGTCTAAGTAGTTATTTTGAAAATCTGGCGAGATAATCTTCAGCATTTTTGTTACCTTGTCACTATTGTTGGGGTGTTTTTTCCTCATATTATCGTTTCAGCTCTATGTATTTTTTATCACCACATTGCACACGCAAATCCGTTTCTCTTCTAACCCCAAGACCACACTTCAAACACAGTTTTGGTCCTAGATTTTCTCTTCGTACACTTTGTAGGTGACGTCCACAGAATTCGTTTATGCAAGATTTGTTACAGGCAGTTGTAGAACCCATCATAAGCCACCAACAGTCATTCTTTGTTTGAATCATTATATATTTATAATTATATTTCAATTTAAATATATATTTGCCTTAATTATAATATGGAAGAATTTGAGAAATTATCTACAATCGAGCCTTCTAAATCTATATTTGATCTTGTCAGAAGACTTACGGAGGCCAGCTCTGGCTGATCCGACGGAAACTCTGATTAAAAGTATTCGCAGCGCCAAGAAAGAATTTCGCGACGATAGTGCAGCTCATGTATGGTCAACATTCAAAATCATGCACAATATCGAATGTGTTGTCGATGCTACAATGAACATCCAACGAGCAGCGACGATCATTAATTATCTCGACAATCAAAGATATTTATTTAGAATAAAATTTGTTGCGGAAGTAGACGATGCTTGGATTATCCGTGACAAACGTGACCCTGTTCGATTACATCACACTGAAAATAATGATGCGTTAAATAGAAATTCTAAACCAGGAATGTTGACTGGTATTGATAAACCGTATTATGAACGAGCGTATCCTGTAACTGCAGCTGTTTATGCAATATATCCGATAAATGATAATACTAGCGTTGATGATCTCAAACCAATGAAATTTTCGAAAATAAATTGTGTAGCCGTGCGAATTACAGAACATTTCGCAAACGCGATACGTGGAAATAAACTAAATGATTTAAGACGTAATTTTTTTTTTTGGGCAGAAACAGTTACAGATATCGGAGCGTCTATCAAAGACATTACTGAACTGGAAAGAAACTAAAATTTCCAATAATGTTAAAAACAATAACCGAAGAGATTTTGTACAAATCAAAACATAAATCGAAAGGAGCTCTGATAAATATTATTGATCACAATGAACATGCGTGGGCGATGACAATGTTTCCACGAGATAGAACAGTTAACATTTATCAAGGAAAAGTTTTCGATTTTATTAATCAGATTAGTAAAAGTGATCCTGTATCTATATGGTTGTTCCAAAGATCTGAAGATGATGGTGATCTGATAAGGCATGATGGAAGTCTTTGTATCGGAGAAAAAAAAATTTGATTAGTTTGTAATACCTAATGGTGATATTCAGAGAGAGTCTCTTCTTACGAAAATGAAAAATATTGCGTTAAAATATACTAGCAACTATGAACAGTTAATTTGTAATTGTTTTACTGTTCCATCTGTCGTAGCTCATTTCGCCTGAGAGAAAAATTTGTGGAAGTCGACTCGGTTTGAATTTCTCGTTGATGTAATATCATGTTGTGTCGAATATGGACATGGTGGATTATGGAATACCAGATACGATTTAAAATATGATATCATTTGATAAAGCAGCGTGTTATCCTGGAAGGTTTCTTGAAATGGGAGAATGTTCGAAATATTTTAATAGATTCGGACATCAACCCCATGAAATGATTCGAGTTTCTGTAAATAGACCTCTACCAGATTTTGACGTAACGGGTTTTGCACGAATTACATTATTTAAGTTTACTGAAAATCTTCATCCGATTTGTTATGTCTGGTTTGGTAAACATTTTTCAAAGAAAATGTGGGCACCAACCGGTTTGCTACGATATATGCTTGATTCATGAATTTTAGTATTGTTAACAGTGAGTGAAATATTAACGTCGTATCGTCCACAAGAATAAGTTTGGTTACCAGAAGAAAGAATTTATTTTAGATCCACTTGAGGATCCAGATATGATTGACCATGAAAATAAACAAACAAAGGATTTTGGTAGAAAGCTAATTGGAAAGTTTACGCAAAGTGATTTACATAAACATAAACGAAACTGTTGATTTAGATTTTATTGTCGTTGATACACTAAATAAAAACATATGTATTAGCAGAGAAACAGCTTTCCTGTTAAATGGAGATAAATTAGGTACTATTGTGAGTTACACTGATGGCGACTTACCACAGTATACTCATTTAAGATCCTCAGTGCTCGCGTATGTTACTATACATCTATTGTCGATGGTGATCAAATTCCCTAAATTAGCCGTTACAGTAGTGACGGATTCATTTTATATCGATTTGTTAAAACAACTAAATAGGATTATTATATGGGATAAATATGTATCGTTTCGTTAGAAACGTTAAAAATATTTCTTGAATGGTTGCTGACGAAAAAAATTCTGTAATAATGTGTGGCGATCATGATCAACCTCCACCCTTTGTTGGAATGTCTCTACGTAAATGCCTGAGGACTTTTGTAGATTATTATGAAGAAATAACTGATGATCATAGAGCGCTTGATCCAGAATTAAGAGAGTTTAAGAAATTATTCAGACTACAACAAGATACAGTGTAAAATAACGCGTGAAATAATTTTAGAAACTCCTATGAACAATTTTTGGAATTGATGGAGACCAGATGATTTGATAGTTGCAAGTATAAAAATAGTTCGTGATATACTTCAACAACAAATATTTCTGTTACATAAAGAAAATTTTCAAATCTACCATTGTGTTATCGCCCAGCAGATACTCGACGGAAAAAATATCGACGTTGAAATTCCAGGTTTCCTGACAGAGTCAAGGAAACAAAATCTTGTATTAAATGATATTGTTTTAGTTCCTGTCAGTGTTTTTGAGAGCGCGTTAACGATGGACAAAACTCCATGGACGCTAGGTTATGCTATAACGATTCGTTCGTCACAAGGATTAACTATTTCTGATACCAATATATGGATGACCGTATTGAATCGTCAAATTTAGTTTATCTCGCAGTGTCTCGAGTCAGAAGAATATCTCAGCTGTGGAGGGTTATCGTAGACTTTACAGAATATAATAATCAAACTGCTAGCAATAGCGACGATGTAGTAAACAAAAATCCAACTGGTTATAAGCAGTGTGACAAAACAAAAAAGCGCGACTTTAATCTCGACGCTGAATTTATCATGACGCTGAAACAACGACAGAATAATCATTGTGCGAGCTGTAACACAGTAATGTTGTGGCAGTATTGGAATAAAAATTCACAACAGTTTACCGTAGATAGAATTAATAGTTGTCTTGGTCACACACGCAAAATGTGATGCTGGCCTGTCTTGATTGTAAAGTGAATGCGGTAGTCGTTATGTGTCTTCAGGAATTACTTGTAATTGTTCACATACAAATCCACGTTGAGGAACAGTTGAATCTAATCTGTAAATTGCAGGTCTACATGTGGATCTTACCACACTAGAAATTGTATGTGTCGTCACACTCCAAATAGGATCACTTGTTCTTCATTTATCACCTTCAACTTCACCTGGTTCATACAAATATCTGACAGTCACATTACCTGATTCTGGTTATTTTGAAAAGTCATGTCGTTGTAGTGGTATATTTTTTGTGATCGCATTGGTAGGTTTCATAGAAATCGCATGAGTAATTTCATTGTTTAACGCAGCTATCACGTTTGGTAGTCTTGCAACCCATTCACGATATCTCTTGTCTTTCTGAATTATTTCCTTTGCATACTGATATCCAAACAATCTCTCAGCAAGTGTTCGATTAAATCGTTCAACAATTGCCTGATAACGATGAATTGCGGTATGTCCTCGTCTGATTTTAACGTTATGTGTTTTCATCAGAGATTATACTGCACCAAA
This sequence comes from Sinohyriopsis cumingii, assembly GCA_028554795.2. NCBI lineage: Eukaryota > Metazoa > Mollusca > Bivalvia > Unionida > Unionidae > Sinohyriopsis > Sinohyriopsis cumingii. The sequence continues at coordinate 78,121,623 of CM068829.1, read as the reverse complement.
AAATTCTTTGCCAGGATCAACCTGTAGCAACTGTGGCCATCGTCGACCACCTTGTCGTCCGGATCCTCGTTGATAAATTCGTGTAAAAGCAGATGTAACTTCAGATGCTTCTTTAGTTGATAATGGTTCTGCTTCTTTATATCTACTTGTAACGTCAACGACAGTTAACGCGTCTTTGAATGTCCGTGATTGACGTTTACCAGTTTCTACGGTATCGTTTGGCAAAAATAAAATATCTGCTTGATGAACTTCATTGGGAGTGCCGACATTAAAATGTGTGTACTGAATGTTCTTATGTGATAGTAGATAAATTTGCCATACTGCCTGTTGTGCTAACCATTTTTCAGCAACAGAACGTGTGCCATTTGCTGTATCAGCAAGTTTACTAATCCCTGCTCTACCCCTCCAATATCCTCTTGCGCTATAATAAATCGACTCCATTATAATAATAATCGGTTGATTAATTACCGGCCCATAATACTAGTTTTTCTTTCATCGCAGATCTTACTAGGAAGCTAGCAAGTTTTTCTCTGGGAGATTTTTTTTATGGAATTTAATGAGTGAATCAACTTCACATCTGCAATATGTCGTTGTTGTAAATCCTTGTTTTTATACGCTACACCATGAACGTGACATGCTTGATCAGTCGCATTTATTGGATACTCTCCAACTCTTTGTTGACCTCGCATATCAAGTCGGGTTCCAGGACCACAATAATTATATTCAGGAAGATGTTTTTCTCCTGGATACTAGCCCATATAGCTCCTGGTAATTTTCCCAGTGAAGTAGCGATTGCACTACCTGTCTTCATACGAGACGAAATAAATATATATTTTTATCACATTTCACACACTTGCCTGTAAGTGCACGCTTTTTATTTTTTGTTATTATTGTTGTTAATCCACTTGTAAAAATGGGTGCCTTCCATCGAACGCAATATAAATCCATATTATTTATTATATTTCTACAACATGGATATCACTGATTTCTCAGCGACACGAAATCAAGAGCCAGTCAAAGCATCATCCAGCGCTACCAAATTCTATCAGAGCAATTATCATAGGTCCATCTGGGTCTGGTAGGACCCAATTGTTACTTATTCTAATAATGAGATGGCTCAAGTGGGATAAATTATATTTGGTGGCTCCGTCAGTTGATTATCAGAGATGCTACGATGTACTTAAAGATTTAAATGAAAACGCAAAATTGTTGGACGAGGATGGTAATGATATTATTGATTTTATCACCGATATTGATGAAGCACCATCTGTAGATGACCTCGATGGATTTATTAATAATTTAGTAGTATGCGATGATGTGATGCTGGATAAACAATCAAATCCAGTTAGAATATTTTCTAGAGTCAGACATAAAAACGCTGGTGTGATTTATGTTACTCAACACTATACACAAATACCTAACGTGATCAGAGATAACTGCAATATTTTAGTTGTGTTTAATGGAGTTGATACACATACTCTGCGAAATATTCATCAGACTTGGTGATTAAGGGATATGGATATGATTAAGTTCAAAAACTTCTTTACAGAACCACAAGCTACCCCACGCGGATTTATAACAATACATTTGCATGATCCTCGGTCACGATATCGTATAGGACTTGAAAAAATCTTTGGATAAAAAAAAGAACATCAGCAGGGAGGGTGCGACCAAAAATGAGCGCCCGAAAGGTAGACAAAAACACGCATACATTATGAAAACACGAACGACAAAGATAAGGTAACAAAATGAGCTAACCCAATTTGAGAAAATCTCGGTCAGTTAGAGGCTTCGGTTTGACGTTATTGACCTTGTATTTTTCTTTTTCTTTTTTGAATGAAGTTTTATTTTTCATAAATGGACTTTCCAGCAAGTGGTCTGTTCACCCTCCATGCTGCTATGTCACCTGGCTGAATGATCAGTCGAATGATGAATGATTTTTTTTTTATTGCACAGTAATACAGATAGGTTATATAGTGCGCAGGCAAATGAAGTCAAGTGACGTGCCCAAGAACACATCACGGTAGCCGGGCACGGCTGACCCGATTTATTGTTCAAACTAGCACGATTTCGATCAGAAATCTTGAAATGCTAACAGCTGAACCCGCATATGTATAGGAGACCCACATACCTGAAAAATTAAAATGTCACTACTCCACAATGCCAGATATTGATACCTAAACTGAAAATAAATCTTGACCACCAAAAAAGCAACAGGTCCTAATCATTCAAACCAATTGTACGTCAGCAAATCAGAAACACAGTAACGAAATCGTATATATTCTCCTGATCATTCTGTAAATTTATTTAAATTCAGGTCAAGTTCATTTAGACTAGTCAAAAGCAAACTGTTTGCCTTTTGCTAAAGATTGGTAATAAAAAGGATTTAGCAAACTACAGATCTATTTCACTAGCATTCACTGCGTGTTATGCATATCTATAACGTGTACTTAATTTTTGTCCGTGATTGAGACTTGTGAAGGTTTCCTACCTGACTTTTGTCATAATTATGAAGAGTAAACAACCTGTTTACCAAAGTTCAAGGCTTAAATTTGTTCACAATTTGATGGATTTTTTTAAAGAAAAAGTTGGAAATGATTAAATGTTTAGAACACTCTATTGCGTTGTAGGTCACGCGAAATTGGCATACATAAGGTGACTTTGTGAATATGTATTCATTCCTGTTCTTTTTTTTATCAGTATGTGGGATCGTGTGCAGTTGTATTCAGGAATAATTTGAGAGGAATTATGTATTTAAATTATTCATTGGAATTACAAAGTGCACGTTGACTTTTTAGACTAAAGTACTCTCTTGGGATTATTGAAAACTCATTCAAGGACATTCTGGATTATATGATTGTAGTAAATCAGAACATTAAAGACTATTGATGCACCAGAACATTCAAGACCTTATGTAGATCAGGACATTCAAAATTATTGGTACTTTATGACATTCAAGACTATTAGAATTAATTCGGAACATTCGACTTGTGATAGGGCATTTAGGTTATTTGGAATTTAATTTACGATACTGTAAATGTCTTTTAAATTTTCACTTTGTACTTTAGGTAAATAAATTGTTTGTTGAATTTTACTAAAATTGTTAGTTTCGCTTCCTTCTCTTACATCTTTTAAGATCACGGAGTCGTAAGATATATGTAAATTTTTGGGAAAATATAGTTGCATCAAACTTAATGAAGCACTTCAACAAATAAGAATAATTAGCTTGAAACCTTTCACTGGGCAATCAAACTGATATCATATCATCAACTTCTGCAAATCTTTGACTATGCACATCGTATAAAATTACTTTATATAGTACACCAATGAAACACAGAAGTGAATTAAAACTTTCCTGATATAACGCAGTAGTAGTAGTAGCATCAGTGACGTGGTGGTGATAGTATTTTTTAAAAGGAATTGCCAGTTATACTTAACAACAACAAGAAGAACAGCTGCATCGTAGGTCAAAAGGATAGCGATGACCAATGGTTAATTAAAGAACACCAAATACGTTACAAAATATGTAGCAATACAAGTAATAGGTTTACCATGGTCAATAGAAAATCCCACTCCCTTCTTACTTGATTCGGAATTAGACTACATTTCATTTAACCCTAGTGCCAGCACTTGTTGAAAAATTTGGGTACGTATACTGTCAATGTATATGAAAAGATACAACAGGAAAGCAATGCAAATAAAATCATTCACATTTACAAAGGAACCGTCTACCGTGCTTCAATAGTTTTATGAGTAAACAACGTGAATACTAAGTGGAAATAATAAATTGGCATCTTGGAAGTCCGTTCCATATTTTGAATAAAAAGTATAAACGTGACATTAAAAATCAAGTAGAACGAGCCAGCAGTCTAAACACAGACAAAAAAAAAACACTCGCAAAATTTAAATTAGAGTTCGACCAATTTGCGTTGGCTTTGTTCATACACACTAAATAAAAAAATGATCTAAATTATATATTAACATGCCATCCCTTTCTCTCTCAAATTGTTTCCATATAATTGAGACCCACTCCAATGTCTGCAGAGGGCCACAAACAAAGCCGACTTAATATTACTCAGCGAGTGAAAATAGCCCAGATACGATTAAAGCGAGACACGCAAATAAATAAAAATGTGTTACATTTGCCTTCTGATACTAACACACAAAAGTATGACATGCCTTTTAGTGTACGCAAAAGCAAGTAGAATAAAAGGCCTGCTAACAGTAAATCTAAATCAATTATATGGCTAGCATACATGAAGCGTGACACAGTTTTTCATGTACGCAATACGTTTAACACAACTTACGATCCAAGAGCATAGAAAAAGATTTGCAGTAGCCAATATGGGGTTCCCACTCTGTTGGTTAGTGGTGCAGTTTCACTTTAAATATCCCGATGGTCAACGCGTGCATACATGGATTTAGGGATTTTGCAAATATTTATGACAAAACGGGAAATTAGATCTTTGTTAAAATATTGCTAATTAAAATTATCATTAGTATTAGTATTAGTATTACTACTACTACTACTACTACTGTACTACTACTACTACTAAAGTAGTACTACAGCTACTACTACTACTACTAGAGTTGTACTACAGCTACTACTACTACTACTGCTACTACTACTACTAGAGTAGTATTACAGCTACTACTACTACTACTACTAGAGTACTACTACTACTAAATTTCCTTATCTTCAAACCGTACCAACACATGCTAATACTATCCTCGAAGGAAAATGATCATACTAAATCACTGGCTTTCTTTCTAATCCTTCTAACTCGATACACACACACACACACACACACACACACGCAAATACACATATCTTAAAATGGATTTGTTGATCGATTCACTATTGACATCGAAGACTGTTCATAGAGAAAGGTCTTACAAAAGCTAATCAGATTTCTTCTTTTTTTCTTCTTTTTTTTTAAATACAAAATATACAAATATATGAAAATATGATACAGTACTTTCTCTCAGCCTATCTGTTTATCGGATCATTTTTTTCTCCATTTAAAACATAAAATCAGTTAACGATTTTAATAATTGGAATTTTCCATACTGTCATTGAAGCTCAAATATGTAATTATTTGGTGCTATAATCGGGGCTTGTGCCAGTTCAAGTTCCATTTAGTTTCTTTGGAGAGTGAATTATTTCCTAGCACACATGCATTTTAATTTCGTTTGCTTTATCAGCGAAACATTTTTTGTATCATTTCTCTTTTTGAAATGACAGATACATAGTATCGTAAGCACGATAATTCCCTGAAAT